>JAKJXN010000007.1:0-728037 GCA_022225945.1 Didymella pomorum
AAATTATCTCGCGATAATAGCTACTGTATGTGGCTCTACAGCCTCAAGTTTGTATAGTGCTGCAGGGTGATTATCGGGCGTTGCGCGACTCCGGGCGTTGCGCGCACGGACACGGTATGGGCGAGCTTATGTATAAACGCTTGTTGATCCGTTGATCCCGAGTGGCTGGATGCTTCTGGAATGATCGGCACTGAGATTTCCACATGCGCACTTCGATGATGTACCCCAGACTATCTCGTCGCTCACTTGTCGTCTGCATTGACAGCCTCACAGTGCGCATCCGGCGGAGGACGGCTACCCGTGCAATTTGGTTTGCAAATCTCCACGTGAACCGTCACGATCGCGGTACCCCGTATGTCTTCTCCCATCTCTTGAGCTTACAAATGAAGAAGTCAGCCTCCTCGACACGGCGCATTGACTTCAGCGGTTCAGATTCGCTCGGCAGATGTCTGTCGTCACCACCGATTGGTGTCACAATCTTGATTTTGCGGTTGAGAAAATTGAGATCGCGCTGGAGCCAGATCTGAAACAAAATTGCCAGACCACTGACACGATGCGGACGCTGTAGAACGCAATACCAATGCTCTGCGTCCACCACAGCGACGTGCAAAGTGCGTAGGACATGCTTCTGTGAGGATATCTGCAGTTCTGACCCAACGACTACGAATATGCGCATGCCGTCGGTACAGTCGCTTCGTTCGTGGAGAAAGAATCGAGACCGTCGTCCAGTGGGTGCTCAAGAGCGCTGGTTGAGGGCTATCGAGATCCACACCTTGTTAACGAAGAGGCTACGGTCTTTGAACCCTGGGCAACTATTCCCCATATGAGCAGCGAGCGCAGAAGACCTGAAAAGTCTACTGGGATGCCCATACAGAGACCCTGTGGACATTTACGACCGTGCAGACTTACGACCGTGCAGACTTGAAGCAGAGTTCTACATGGGCGACCAAACCCTCACCGGTTGGTGGGCCTGGAAGCAGAGATACGAGGCTGTACAGCTGGCGACCGCAAGCCACCAAAAAGTCAAAGTATTGTGTTATCAACGTGGGCTGACGCCCCGCGGACGGCCATACCGGACAGGGCAGCGGGAGAGCGGCATGAGGCATGAGCTTGTGCCTGGCGGATGGATTGCCGACCAGATTCAGCTGATCTTCTGCCGTGTTGGGCGCCAGCCTTGCTGTCCTGGTGGCTAGCGCCATCTCCGCTTGCTGAAAATGGTTTCTTCGGCGCACCACGTAATCCTGTTGCAAGTCGTGTATGGCGACCATCTGCTTGGCAATGAAGCCACATCGTTGCATCAGGCGTCCTTGTACTGGCGTAGCCTCTAGCATAGCCAGGCCAGAGGTCTGAGTCCTGAGTGTCGAATGCGATGCTGTTGTTGGTGCTGTCCCGCACGCGTCGTAGGACAGGAGAATCCGAAAATCGCAGAACAATGGAGAGGCCCACAGTGGAGCCCGTGCGTTACACGTGCGCAGCCTTGGCAGCCTTGTTCAACGATGGCGTTTCTCCGGTTCCGCGCTTGATCGAAACAACGACAAACGACCCACAACGCCCAAAGCCTTTGATCGCCAACATGACACACTCAGTGATTGATGAGTCTTCACCGCTTGACCAATTGCATCTCGATCTCAATGGCACTCTCGACGTCAGTCGCGCAACAGCGCCAGCATTGTGACTGACGTTCCTCTGTGCAGCGTATCTGCAGGGCTTCAACATCAGTGCTAGCCTCGCTCGTGCTACACTATCTTTACTGACAAGCCACACCGCCAGCAACGCCGTCGGGCCAACAAGCCACGGGCAGGTACCGCGTGAGGCTGATGGGTGATTACTCGCTTGCGACAAGTTTTTCCCACGTATAGACGTTAGCGTCGCCTGAGCCTGCACTTTTCGACCCACTTTGAGTCGCTCATGTTCTACTCCAGCAATGGCATCGTACGTCTTGTCCTGTTCTGGCTCTTCAGACACAAGGTAGGGCGTTGCTACCCGGTCCCAAAGATCTGGACCACTACACCACCGCCAGCCACGAGGTCTGCAAAACATTCCAACTGCCAGTCGGTGACAGCGACAAGTACCGAACTCCAACACACTAGCTGAACTTGCGCACTCGCTTGAAGACAACGTAGGGCTCCCCGTCTCATCTTGTCGCTCTCCCCGCGTTTCCAGACCGAAGATCAAGCACGTGCATTCGCTTCAGGCTGTACATCGTGTACATTCTCTCAGCCAACATGGCAGTCAAGCTTCAAGACAGCAGAGCTGAGTCTGGTTCCCGCGACGCCTTCGATCTGAATTGGGAAAAGTGTCGCCATGGCCGACAGCTTGATGCTGGAAACACCAGTCGGCCATGGCGATGCTTTACTCCACCTGGACTCACAAAGACTTGACTCTGAAGGGTGTATAAGAATGCTGTGCTCGGCTGCCTCTAAACCATCATCACAACAACCAGCTCTTCACATCTACAGAGTCTTACAGTCAGCACTCATCTTCCCCGATCACTTCTTCCGATCTCCACATTCAAGATGCGTTACACTGTTGCTGCCTCCGGCCTTCTCGGCCTTGCTGCTGCCGCTCCCCAGATGATCAACATCGGAGCTGCCTTGGCCGTTCCCACACCCACGGTCTTGGGCCCCAAGGTCGAAGAGACCAAGGCTCCCAGCATCTCTTACAACCCTGCTGCAGCTGCCGCTACCGTCGCTGCCATTGTCAAGAGCGAGGGTGTTATTGAGAAGCGTGACGCCTCCAGCTGTGGTGCTCAGCAGCCTGGCGGGTAAGTATCCCTCGCATCAAAACTAAGATTCCTTGACTGACTGTCGCAGTGTTGTTCCTGTCCCTGGGGATGGCAGTGTCAAAGCCTACCTCAACACCGACAGCCAGCTGAGGCAAGCCGCCCGCGCTGCCGCTACTCCCTCCGGCTACAAGCAGTCCTTCGTCGACAAGACTGGCAGCTCTCAGCAGATTGGCTACTTGACCTACAAGTCTTACGATAGCTACGACGTTCAGGGTTGTGCCAACGCCTGCGATGGTGAGAAGTACTGCCTTGGCTTCAACATCTTCTACGAACGCGACCCCAAGTTCGAGCCTAAGGATGGTTGCGCCAACCCCGAGCCTATCACCAATGTCAAGTGTTCTCTTTACGGTTACCCCGTCGCAGGCAAGGCTGCCACCAACGAAGGCCAATGGCGCGGTCCTCAGGACGCCACCGGCGAGGCCTTCCACGTTGTGATCACCGGTAGCAACGGCTACAGCAAGATTGGCAAGGCCCTCCCCAGCGCCGCCAACTTCAAGGCTGGTGCATCCCTCCCAGCTGGTATCTCGGCGCCCCTGGACAACGGCTACGATACCTACAACGGCATGCGTCTTTTCAACAATAACCCCTACGACCCGGCCCTCTGCGCCGCTGCATGCCAGGCCCAAACCGATTACGAGAAGGCTCACCCCGACTCTGATGGCAAGTACAAGCCTTGCAACTTCTTCAACTCGTACATCCTCACCCAGAACGAGGTGCCCCTTGGTACTTACTGCTCCCTCTACACACGCACCTGGGACACCAGCTATGCTACCAACACTGGGTTCTGGTACGGTGACGACAGGTACGATGTCATCAACTCTGCCTCGTACGAGATCACCAGCCCCAGCACTGGTGTCATTGCCAGCCAGCCGTTTTAAGCCCGTTACCCTATTCTTTTCCAAAGACCACAAAAACCTTAGACGGCGCACTTCATTTCTTGGTCATGACTTCATCTGCAGCGCTTCCTTTAGATTAGATATTCCAATCTCATGACTTCACTGAACCTCTCCACCGCCTCAACTCTCGTCATGCTCTCTTCGACTTGTTCGACTTCAACTCTCTAGCTCAGCCCAGCTCTCTGCCTTAACATCTCAGGTATCACTGGAGTACCTTTCAAAAACGTCGCCATATAATCTACGGCCACCATCCCGGTGGCTTCGAACCTTCGTTCTCAGCTGCGACTCTCCCCAGGTATCATACTTTCCTGCTAAGGAAGCGCTGTCGATTCGTCGTCCTTCCCGACTTTCGTCGTTCCCCCAGGACTCTCATCGCTCGAAATGCGTCCGTAATGTAGTGGACGCCTCGACCTTCGTTAGATATTCTCTTCCTTCTGTTCACTCCGCACCTGCCCCTTCGCGACACCCTTCTTTACCCTTGCCTTCACCCACTCGCCAGCGGTGATACCAACAACGCTCTCATCCGACGTTTGAGTGTACCCTAATTTGTCCAGCACATTGCTCTTGACTGGATTCAGCCTGACGTCATCTTCCGGCCTGACGAAGTAGAGGACCCCGAGTCGATCAATGTTTGCTTGATCAGGCGGCGGAGCAACCACCCGGTGAATGCTGCTCTTCAGAAAGCCGTTTGTAAGAAACTCGAGTGAGTCTGCAAGATTGACTGTGATACTGCCAGGGTACGGTTTCACATGCTTCCATTTGCCATCCGGTGTTCGGACCTGCAGTGCGGCGACTGGTTGCCGAAAGAGCAGTGTCAGCGAACCGAAGTCGGTATGTCCTTTGACCCAGACGTTCTCAAGTGCAGCATTTTGCTCTGGTGTACGATGATGATACTTCATGTACCTCAGATGACAATCGCTCCTCTCGCCGTAGCGATGCTTGTCAAGAAAGAAGTCTTCGGGAAGCTCCAGGATGATGGCTAATAATACAAGCAATCTCCCAGCCACGTTGTCCGAGATGTGTCTGGCGAATCTCTCGATGTCTTCTCGGTGGGCGTTGATGATCTCAGGATGTGGTCGCTCAAGCTCTGGGATGAATTTGGGTATGTTGTAGATCTCGGTGTTGTCTTGAATTCCAGGTCGCACTTCTCTGAGTCCTAGCGGCTTGTATCCGTTGTAGCCTCCATTTTCCAGGTCCGCACGGTATTTCAGCTTTTCTTCTGTTGACAAATTGAAAAGCTCTTTGCCGATGGCGAATTGTCGATCAACAGCCTCCTGGCTGAGCCCGAAGTTGGTAATGTAGAAGAAGCCTATCTGGGAGATCGCATCGAATAGCTGCTTTGCGAGCTTCTCTTTGCCGCCAGGAGTGTCAAACAGAGATAAATCAAGCGTCGCTAGGTCTGCCCAGTCCACTGTGCAAGTATCAGTACAGCCCAAAATGGGGTGTGAGAGGACTGACGTTCGAACTGTGTCTCTGGTACCTGCTCATATGCCGGCAAAGCTGACACAGCGCTCAGTGAATGTACAGCAGTCATGGTCGTGGCTCAATGCTGTATTCAGCAGCTTAATCGGTTCGTGGCCTTACACTGTGAGTTCGTAGGCATACACATATACCGGCCTGCTATGCGTGTAGCCGTTTTCGAAGAGCTGGATATAAGATTGGCAGCCGAAAGTGGAGTGCAGCAGCCACAAGTAACGGCGTCTGCAGGAGGCCTGGTGATTCGTGATTTTTGGCCACGATGGCGGCATCGATCCAGCCGAAAGCGGTAAAGATCGCCATCAAAGAAGCTTCGTCTCGGAGAGCAACTTCGTCAAAGTGGGAACGAATATCGTCCTTCGCCAAATCCAGACTCATGGAGGCACCAGTTACGGTCGAACTCGATATGCAGTGATATGGTTGGCACACAAAGCTTGCGGGATCCACATTACTTATCATCATGGCGTTCGGATCCCTACAACGTTGTATTGCGGTCCTAGCAAAGCGAGAGTCAGGCTTCGAGGTTTTATATGCCTTCGTCAATCTCGCTGTAGAACCATTCATCGAAATTGCAACAGCTAAGACGATGGCCAAGCAGGCAGAGCTGACTACGGGTGTTTCCCGAGTCCAAGAGGCTGCTGATAGTTTCCACTACGCTCGACGTGGTTCCACAGTCGATGCTGAAGATGTCCCGAGCGACGCTATCCAGGGCTACGACGATGAGCGAATGCGAGCTCGAACTTTGCTCGCTGCTGAAGAAGAGAAGAAGTTGATGCGACGAATCGACTGGCGACTTATGGTTTGAAACCGCCCTCCTACAAGTGGAATTGACTAATTCCAAACGCTGTTAGACACTCTGCTCGATCATGTTCCTCCTGAAGAACATCGATGCCGATAACGTCTCAAACGCCCGTATCATGAACAAAGGCACCTCGGGCAACATCATGACCGAGTTGGGCATGACCTCTAACGAATACAACTGGGTGGCGACTATCTACTATGTCAGTGAACCCTTGACGATGTCCAGTCCAATGATTGATCCTTAGCAGATCCCTTATATCGTCGCTGAAGCACCCTCAAATTTGTTGATCAAGCGTGTGTTACCTTCAAGGTGGCAAAGTCGCATCATGATAACGTGGGGTATCTCAACCGCCTGTCACGCTGCCGCTGCAAGCAAGAGCGGACTACACAGCGCGATTCTTCCTCGGTCTGGTACGTAATTTCTAGCCAAAGGGACAATGGCACCACCGATTAAACAATATAGATGGAAGCCGGTATGTTCCCTGGTGTGATCCTCCAGATGTGCTACTGGTACAGGCCAGATGAGATGTCTGTCCGCCTGTTATACTTCTGTAAGCTAATGCACAAGATGTGTTAAGTTATGGCGACGTTTGCTTACCTTCACAGACGTCCTCGGTAATCTCTCCGGAGTGTTCAGCGGCGTGCTGGCTTTCGCTTTCTCCCACGTCAACGGCATCCATGGCATCTCTGGCTGGCAATGGCTGTTTATCTTCGAAGGCGTCGTTACTATCGCTTTTGGGTTCGTTGTCTGGATCTTGCTCCCAGACTTCCCTGCCACAGCTAAGTGGCTCACTGAGAAAGAGAAGGCCTTCATCCAGGCTCGTCTTCCGGGCAACGCTCCGCAGGCGTCAGAAGCGAATTTCCAGTGGCGAGAGATTATCGAGTCGCTGAAAGACGTGCGTCTTTGGCTCTTCACCCTGATCTGGGCATTATACACCGTTGGTACTAGTGGTGTTCGCTTTTACCAGCCCACTGTCATTGCCAACCTTGGATACACGGACGTTGCGTCAGCGCAGTTACTGAATCTGCCCATCAGCGTCTTCAGTATCATTATCATCGGTATATCGGGCGCCTTCGCAGATAATGGTCGACTACCTCGTCCATTCTACCCCTTATCTTTTCTCGGAGTCATCTTCATGTGTTACGGGGTGTTGTACGCCTATCCCAACAATGGTGGAGTCTTCGCGGCGACGCTCATTGGCAACGGCGTCACGAGCGCATGGTTCCCGATGATGTGGCCCTGGCGAGTTCAGACCGTCCGAGGAGCAACAGGCTCGAGCTTCTCGATTGGATTCGTCAACAGCTACGGGCAGATTGGTGGAGCTATCGGCCCCCATCTTTTCAACAGTCGGTTCGCGCCACACTATGGCGTTAGTTTCGGCATTGCCATAAGATTCGTTTCAGCGTGCATTCTGACTTCTTTGCCAACCTGGTTCTTCACCAGACGAACTGAGCAAGACACAAGAAGATTGAAGATTGCCAGGGTTGAGGCACAGACTAGAGGAGAGACTGTGCTGAATGATGTAGTCGGCAGGGACCTGAAGAAGCCGACGAAAGGCGACGAAAGCTCGACATCGAGCGCCTAGAGGCGACGGCAGACTTCATGTTGGCCGTACCAAGACTCAACGGCGTAGGGGTTCGAGAGAGGAGCAACTTACTCAAAGTGGCTTGATATTCAGAACCACCATAGTTCGTCTTCAAGTTCATCTTTCCACAACTGCAGACAAGGCTGCGCACCATCTACATACCTCCAATGCGCAGTTTCCAACGCGATGCGACAGTATGCTACTACGCAAGGCAATATCAACCATGTGAGCTGAAGGAACAAGACCACACACAGCCATGCAACTGTAGCGATCCCAACGACGCTGAAAGCAATAGTGATGAGCGCACCTGAGACGGTCCAAGACTCGGAAGCGCTGCCTTGATCCCCCCGGGCAACAGGGTCTGGCAAGACCTCAGCCATCTGACTACTCGCCGGATCTTGCGTGACCAATGACCAGAAAGAACTTGTGTATGCCACACAGTAAAGGGTTGATCGCCAGGCGGCGTGCGTGATCCACAACACCATGATGTTGTACGGAAGACTCCAATCAAGCCGCAACAGAATCGAGCATTGAAGAAAGCCAGCGGCCAATTGATAACGGATTATATTGGGAATGAACGCAATGTTGTTCCCAAAAGCCATTATGCGAATTTCTTTGCTAGATAATCCTTGGCTCTCCTTGAACGTAAGGCATACCGGAAAGTTGCATAGAGGCTCTATGCACGGCTGGATGTCTCCGTCGGGTGTCCAGGATACATTGAGAAGCGAAATGGCAAGAGATCGGAAAAGAGCTGTAAGTCCAGATAGCGCCAGAAAGAACATGGCGTAGTCAACTCCCGCCGCTGTATCAGAGAGAATACGTCGGATCATCAATACGACAGCCTGCGAATACTGCGCGATCAGGACAAAGAGGATCAGGACGCGACCACACCATCTCAAATCTTTCTCCAGTGGTATCGTTGTGAGATGGTGTGGGGCGACCATCCAGATCGGATATCTACGACCGTTTCCTGATGGCACTCGCGCAGTAAGAAAGCAGCCGCAGAGCCTGGCGAATCGATATCGGGCCGTCATGCCGTTGCTCCATGGCCCTGAACCAAACGCGAGCAGGTCTATGAAGCCGTACCAGACCGAGCAGGTGAACGCCAGTACTGAAGCCAAGGGCATAATGCAAAGCTCGATCGCACGGAAAACTTCAAACTTCCATGATGTGGAGCCATTCAGAGAGTCCAAATGGCCGTGTACCCCCACGGTTGTCACAGTCGCGGCGAAGAGCTTGACAAAAGCCGCAGTAGCGGTTCGGCGAGAGCCTGCAGGGCATGTTGTTTGGTAAGCTTCCGTTCCGGCCAATGACAAGTGATGACCTTCCATAATACGGACAGCATAGAGTAGTGCCATGATGCTGCTCAAGAGCGGTATGTAAATGGATTTCGGACGACACAACTCTCGAAGCTGTGTGTATGAAACGCGCCACATACGTTTCAGGAACGGAAGCTCGCCTGTTTGAGCGGCTTGGTTCGGAATTCCAGACGCGTCATCGGCCTGGTATCGCGATCTGCTCGCACGCTCTTTTGAAAGCAAGGATATTGCGAGCATCCAACCTGCAAATGCTGGTATGAACCAGAGACACACAACGCTTCTGCGCAGGAGTTGAACGAGAAGGTTTGGCGATCCTCGAATCCAGTCTTGCGACCGCGAAAAGAAATGTGGAAGATCCATCCGATCTGGCCAAAGCTGAGCTGTACACGATAACAGGGCCCTTTGATGTCTGGCGTGGCTGATGTATAAGAAGTTATTCTGTCTACTCCTCTGCTCGCGCTGCCAGCCTAATAAATAGACGAGAGCGCTGCGCCTCATTGCCGTATGCACAGCGATGCGGGGTAACGTTTTCGGCCCCCAAACCCGTGGCGCTTTACGCATCTTACGGCATGCCCGATAAGTGCCACCAGAGATGTCTGCCGACTTGCAGGGGCTCGGCCGCCTCAACGTCCCTGAGGTGTCAGCACTGTTGTCTGTCGAAAGTGGCGAAAGCTTGGTCCGGCATGTTTAGAGATTCCCAGAAATTGTACGTCGAGGTCTCGTTCAGTAGGGACTCTCCAGAACATCGTCCGTCACAGCCGGTTGCAAGGCTGGGCCGAAGAAGTCGACAGTGTGAGCGCTGTCTTGTGCCGTCGTACCCGCGGTCGAAGGTCGTCTTGTCTGTGCCACACCCCAGATCGACTCGTCAAAGGGTCCTGGTAGAAGCTGGCGAATGGCTTCACCAAGAACACACACCGCAGAATATCGATGCTGAGGTGTGCGTGTTCTGAATCTCTCGCATGACGGTCATACACATCTCGAGTTTGTTGAAGGCTAGCCGGCGAGTCAAATGGTCTTCGGACTTGCAGCCCATCAGATGCACATGCATCGCGGGTACCAGCAGTGGCGAGCTGTGAGCTGTTAGTGTGATCCACTCGGCTCCATGAGCTGTGATAAGCCATGTGCAGACCTACGTCATCGGAGTCGCGAACTTGACAAGTCCCTCGCGCGCGATGCAATCAAGGACAGCATTTGCCTGAGTCGCGGCGCTTTCCATACGGCTGCGTACTCGCGTCGTCCATGTTTTCTTAGCCGCTGGAGGAAGTCCCTGAGGTAAAGCCGACATGAAGGGGCGATAGAATGTTATCAGAGTTGCCCTAGGTTATGTTGGACGAGCAGACACATGGAGCGTTGGTCTACTGGAGCGACTTACTGTTAGTGGAGCTGCAAATGATAGAAACGAAACGTCGAAAGCGCGCTCGGGGCGACGCCCTGCAGTTCTGGGATTACGAACGCATTGAGTTGAGCTTCCAGATCCTCATACTGTGTCAAGGCCGGCTGCTTGCCCAACTGTTGGTAGAACTGGAACAGAACCTCACCCAGCACTTTACTCAATGCGATCAGAAGAACCCAGTGCTGAACCATGATTAGGAAATCGTGAGGGAGATAAGCACATAGCTCGCTGGGCAGCATCTCAAGGTCTACAGTCACGTCTGTAATTTGGGGAACGGCATGTCGCAGTCGCTGAGACGTATTCGAAGAGGCCGTCCGAGCGTCAAGCTGAGCCAACGATCGCGGAAAATGCAACAGGCCCAAAGTCTGCGCCACAGGTGACGGCGCTGTGGCGAGACCAAAGGGTTGACTCTTGCAGCATCTGGGTCACGATGAAGACCTATGATCTGGCACCAGCTGATAGCAACACCTGATGACGGGTTAGCATAGTCAATTCGCATACCCGAGGCCCACTTGCCGCTCCAATACCATGGCTGGGAATGACTGTCCCTCTCTGAATGCCAGAATGACAGGAGAAGCGCGGCCTGCAGAAGCACTGCTTTGTCTGTTTCACCAGAGTTGTCATACATGCACTGCGCGTGTAGTCAGCACCTGATTCGATAGCCCTCACTCGTGCAATGTCACTTGCCCTTGCACGATCATACGTTGTGTCTTTCATGTGTTTTCTTGATGTGTAATTCTCGGCTCTCAAACGTCGCTCGATATGCAACGATCAGTTGTGGCTTTTCTAACTCGTCTGTGTAGCTTACATTGGCAGAAACTACAGCATGCTCCAGTACAGTAGCATGCCATGTAGAGTTATTGTGTCCGTCGATCTCATCTCGCCCAACTTTGAGAGGGACAAGATAGGCAACATGGGATGCACGTGCTGGAAATAAGCCCGGAGAAGTTTTTCATGTGAAGACGGGAGTAGCAGGGCAAGGGCACCTTTGGACTGGAGGTACTCAGTGTCAGCCTGCGAGGGAACACCTGGTGGATTCGACCTGAGCATTATATGCCGTGGCAAAGGCTCTTCGACATCCATCAGAGACGTGACGCCTGGCTGCTCTCCTGTAGCAAATGTTCAGTGGGATATTGAAAGACTTAGAGTCTAAAGCGTCCATTAGTGTAGAATGGGGTGCTGGAGTTTGAGTTGCCTTGACTCCATGCGGCATGTGACAGCTCCGCCCCACTCTGCTCCTCTTTAAGGTCTCTTTGACGCTCTGGATCTAATCGCATGGTAGCATAGTCGAATTGAGTCATGCTCGGGGTTGCGGCTCCGGTTGTGTATGAAGGGCCTGCTGGAGCGTTATAATTTGCGCGCAGCACTTGAGAAGAATTGCTCCCAGATGCATAGCTCGATTCTACCTCATGTCTACCTGCTGCCTCTGCAGAAGGATATTGCCCTTCCAATTCCAATGTTGGAATCGAGCTCCTGGGCCTGTGCAGGGGCCACGCCTGTGGTCAGTGCGGAGCAGAAAGCTCTGAAGGCCTGGCATTGATCTTACAGCTCATGGGTGATCACTTGTAAATCGCAGGTTGTGCGGTCCTGGGTACAATTCGAACATGGTACGCCCGTCACAGTGGCGCTGCATCGCACCTTGCGCCTCCTACAATTTTGACAAGCGACTGACGAGTGATGGCGACGCTGCACCGGCATGTGATGAAAGGTGTGGTGTTCGAATTGGAGATAAGTGGGGCAAGGCCTCTAAAATGCAGTGTGTTATTGCTCCTTCTTATGAGGGCCGTTGTTGGAGGCAGCGCGGTGGGCAGACGTGTCGGTTTCGAGCGCGTGGGCCACGTTCGTCATCGGTCGAAACTCGGCAACAGCAGTACGCGTAAGAGGCGCGTCAACACGCCGTGCACTTGCACAACAGCCCTCATAGCCTCCGCCGAACACCTATATTATCGCAAGGAGCCCGGCCAAAAACTTCCGAAGATGTCTCATTGACTCCGTTCGCACGCGGGTTCGGAAGCCCTCATACCAGGATCAGAACGTCCTGCTCAGCTACTTGCATGAAGAAATCCTTCCGAACGTTCCACGTCACACGTAGCCGCAGGTGGGCTCCTTCTACCCTCTGCTCTAATAGTAGCATAGTTGTCTCCCCCATCCTCAGAGCTAGCAGATTTACTTGACCAGACTGCACCCTTTGGATGTCACGCTCAAGATCGAGCTGACCCACGACTTCCCTCTTCCTTACTTCGTATACAACAACACGACCAGAACCTGGATTCTTGGCATGCATGTCCTGCCTAGGGTTTGCGGAAAAGGTAAACCTCTCTTCACCGTTCACGTCTTTGCTGATAGTCGACCCATCGACGTGGCGGGATGATGATTTCCACAATGCGCGCGTGCGACCTGTCACGCACAACCGTTCGACGTCTTCGCCTCGCTTGATAGCGGACCCCACGTCGAGCTTAGTGTCCGGGCTTCTAGAATGCTCGTCCGGGACCCATGAAAACATGCTCAATGGTGGACTGTAGCCATCTGTCTCAATCGGAGTCTGCTTGGGGAGGCCTGCCCAAGTCCATGAGGGGTATTCGAGAGCTCTAGGGTCCTCAGCAAGGCGTGCTCTTGTGGCCGACTTCTCAACTCTCCACGTAAGTCCCACTGCCAAATGATCTGCCGACATACAGGCCAGGTACATGACTTGTTCGTTGGCATCTACATATCGGGCGGCTAGACCTGTAAGGGCCTTAGGGGATCTTTTCTCTGACCCAGGTCTCGTGAAGCATACGATCTTACAATGTCCGCCCAGAGAGGATACAGGTCAGCTTCACCAGCACGACAGGCCATCAGGAAACTGCTATGGCGGTGCTTCACGGTGGCGGCTTGTGACTGAGTACATTGGCCTTCGCAATGTTGTGGTCTTCTCTTCGATTGCGGGCTTGAGGTCTAGCTGAGAGCCCATCGCACACTACCAATACATCCTACTGATGGAGACGTACAGAATGCGTGAGCTCAAACGTTCCTCTTGCAGTGTCCAAGCACGCGCGGCTAGAGGCGATCTCGAACGCAACTCATCCAACGACATGTCTGGCGTCGTCAGCCACAGCCCGCCCAGCCGACGCGCCTCCGTTCTTTGCCTTCAGGCTGGGCGGTGGTCAAGCAATCCTGGACTAGCTGCTGTTGTGGCGCAGGCACACAGAGTGAAGATAGCGTTGGAGTAGACCATGTGCATCTTATGTCCACCTGCGAATGTATGCTGATCAATACACAGATAGTCTACCCAGATGTAGCGATACCCCATTGCATCCATGATCGAAATCGCATCACGCACGGTGGTAGGAAGGTCCTTAGTCTCAAAGGCTTCCTTGCAGCGATCTTCAACAGTACTCATTACGGTCTTTCCCTTCCTTGTCTCACCCTCGAATGTGACTTCATCAAGCAGGACCGCCTGTCGAAATACGCGACAGGAGTGACATGGTGCCGCGCATTCGTCCAACTTTGCAAAATGTTTTGCAGCGGGACTTGCGGCGTTCTGCTTTCACTACCCAAGCGCTGTTGTTCCAGATTCATTCGGAATATATCATCTACCGCGTCACACGCCAGACACTGCTTGAGGCCATCTTTATTTTCCCGCGTATACGTCGAGTGCTTGGCGACTTCGGCGACTTTGGAGACCCAGGCGATGTTGGTGATCTGGGGGACTTCGGCGATCTCGGCCATATTGGACTCAGCTTGCCGTCACCCTCTGTGTTATTAGATGCGCGCCTGTGGAGGAATCGCATTCTGTCGCAGCGTATCAGCCTATATATACTTTCTAGCCGCAGAGCAGGGTAGATTGATCTATTTTGCTCTGCGACACATTCTCATTCCTATGGAGGAAAACTTACCTTCTCGTCGTTGAGACCCATTCCCAACGATATTCCCAGCCTTGTGACGTAGACGGCGACGATGGACGTGCTGAAAAGCATGTGATGTTGATGCCATGGCCTGCAGCCCGTGTGCTGATCACCTCCACGCAGAACGATGATCGACCCATGGACATATTTGCGAATGACAGAGAGGCCACTTACACAATTTCGCAGGTATTCCTGGCCCCCGCACCAATGAGAAGGCGGGCTGGGCGTAAGCGACAGTCGCCAAGCTGGGCTCTGCGCGACGTGGAGGACCTCTCTCTCACTTCGGCGCCAGAACCTCTCGCATTGTTCCGATTACACCGCAAAGCATTAGTAAGAAATACTTACTGCGCGTTGCAGATTGAAGTCACTTCGAATGCGATTTGCACGCGCTTCCCGCGGAGCACCTTAGGCAGCCATCTCCTCCGCGGCAAAAGCAGTGCCATTTGGCAAAGTACTGTAAGTCATCGGTATAAATTTAAATACTTCGATCCTTGCCAGATGAGCAGACCTCGACGTTGCCCACAGGTTTGAGCTTCAGTACATAATCACGTGCAGGCCGGTTGTCTAAGTTTGGGTATAAGTGTGGGTAGGCTCGACGACTCGCATCTGCGAAGTCGCTATACATGTCATGAACGCTTTTATTGAGCCACTACATTTTTCTTTGTATATTTTAGAAGCCTCAGCCAAAGCCAACGATCTGGCAGAAGCGTCCTTGAGCCGCAAGGCTCTATGGCAATACTCTCACAGCTTTTCCATCCAGTCCGCGATTCTGCTCTTCACTGCTGGCTTCCTCTGTATATTGCTATGGACCAACAGCCTCGTCCAGACAGAGTCGAGCGCGAGTGCACCTGAGACCAGTGTTCTAAATCAGTTTAGCCTGGCAGTGTCTACCTTCAGTATCACCTATCAAGTAGTGCGTAGCCCACCCGGTATCAACATTATAGCGGGGTCGACTGACACGACGTCACAGGACATCTTCGGCACCGCTTAGAATGCAGTCCTTTTCATCACACTACTGATTATAGAGCGTGACGTCTTGCCCATAGGAACCACTCGTCTCCGTTACGAAGACGAAATGGCAGCGTGCATTGTCTCCGTCGTTGGCAACGCCATCTACTCCGTTGCATGCATCGCCTTGATGGCCAAGCTCGCACGGCTGGCTTCGGACGCGACCTCATCGACTACGAGCTGTCTCCATTACCTAGATCCAGACGTTTGCGACGCGATCGCGAACAGCACCAATGATCGACGAGTTGATCAGGGCGCAACTGCTGCTTTCGCGGGCCTTACAGCGTAAATACAATTTGGATTGTCCCTTGTAGTGGTCTGAACATTACTGGTCGTGCAAAAGAGCTGCAGCAGTATGGGCGTGTGTCATGAACTATCTGCATGCGCACGAGAGTTACTACTGATGCACGGTGAAACGCGCAGATAATTTTCTAGCGCCATCGACATTGCGCCCCGGCTCTGCGAACGACGACGGAGACAAGCAGGTGTGAGACTGCAGTCGCTTCTCTCTACCCCATCTACTCGTCGCCTATCACGGATGGCCCGGTACTCTATGCGTTTTCGAACGACTCTGACAGGTTAGCTCCGAACAGGCGGAACATGTCTGTCTCCCATACTTCTCTTGATCTGACCTTTGGAGGGTTGGCAGATTATCTGGCTTCTGTAGTCTTCCTGACTCGCATTGATAGCTTTGGTGCAATCCAACTTTAGCTTTCTCCAATCATCGATGCGCATAAAGTACATTAGTTGCATTTTTCCCTTCTCACTCTCACCACCAATCATCAATGGATAGCAACACCTGTTGGAGCAAACGCGCTTGTATTCGGCCGAGTAACTATCTATATCTAAGACGCGGGCAGACAATACTTGACTGCCTCCCTATCTGCTTGAACTACCTGGCAGTTTGCCTCAAGGCGGAGAGAACATAAGTGCCCTTTGAAGCTGTCTTTTGATGCAATCCCACGCCGTGAAACCTTCCTTTGTGATGTAGGGTCAGTCTATAGCTTATCGGACCTCGGAAGACTTTCGAATGGAAGGGGCACAGTCGCAAATTCGAATATCTGCCATCCTGCCTACCATCCGACTACCCAATCTGGCTAGCGCGCCCGATTCGGCAATTGCCACGGCCAAGCCTTGCGGCACCATTGTCAGCCTCAATCTTGACGAAGATGTGGAATGCTCTTCGCGAATCCTCGAAACGAAACCAAGCTTCAGGCTAAACGCTCAATCTATCACAAACTTCCTGATTGAGAAGTGTTTATGCAAGCGCAAGGCTATCTCTGCGGATGACCGCAGCGATGATAAAGGCGACCCTGAGTCTTGGCTCAGATTACCTCACCTATTCGTCAACTGTGCAACTACTCATATCCTATACCTTGCTGTCCATGAGCTTCGTTGTGGCAAAGCTAAGTCATGCTTTATTCTGGCTCAATGCGGAAGGAACGATGAAGGAGAGAGGCGCTCGAAACGGAGCATAGAAGGAGCGTGAGAGCCATCAGAATCGTCAGTATAAAGCTCATTGCAACAAACTGGTCGAAGGTCAGACACACCAGACACTACTTCACCAATTCCGGCTCTGGGTTCAGTCATTGAGCACGATCAATCTCAACAACGACGAAATCACTGGACTCGAAACCAACGCAGACGTAGTCCTTCCATACGACAGCAGCACAAGAAGCCGGATTTCTAACTTCCCATTGTCACCAGCCTTCGGCACAAGCTTGCAGACTTGGTCGTTCCACCACCTTTTAACCTCACCGGCAATTCTCTCTTCTCATCCGTGGACTGTCGAGCCGCGAGGTCGTCACAGTATTTTGCCTACCACTTTCTGGACATCACTCCCTTGGACCTCGTAGCTTCGACGGCAATGGTCCCCCTAGCTTTCACCGCTGGTCTCGGGCCCAAATTGACAGGTCAGTCTGGTAGCGAAACGACAAACACGCCAAACGGAACTAGTGGTTCTATGAGCTCGAGCTCGAGCTCAGGTTCAGGTTCCGGTTCGGGATCGTCCGGCAGGTCAGGAGCGAGTGGGCGGTAGACTCTTCGTGGAAAGTGGACGCGTCAGGATGATCGAGGGACAGAAGTAAAGCTGAGAGGTATTTGGGCATTGTGGTCGGTGGGGTGGCTGGGCAGTTACAGAACACGCGGGTGCTGACATGATGTGCTGTTGCAAACCAAATGACGGTCGTTTGACCTGCAGTTGGCAAACGTGTCTGTCCCGGCGCATCTACGTCTCGATCGGGTACCAGAGGAAGTAATGAAGTGAACGAACCAACTCCGTAGATTTTTGATATCAAACGCTGTGTAATGCTGCAACACTACTCCGCTCCCTTTCCTCACCAGACGCTAGACTACCTCTTCTTATTCCTCTTCTCCGCCCTCTTCAATCCGCGAACATCCTTCTTCAACCTCGCGTCGACCATCTTATATTTACCCTTAGTGCCCTTCGGCCTACCCTTAATACCCTTGTTGCCTCCACCAGCAACAACAACACTGACCTTGCCCTTCGGCTTCTTCTTTGACGCCCTGCTCATCAAGCGTGCGATGGACTGAGCCTTCTCCTTCTCAGTCATGCCCTCCTCGTCGGCGAGCATAGCGGACTTCTTCTTGAGCTTCTCGAGGCGCTGAGCAGCCTTGAACTTCTTCCTTGCATGCGCCTCACGGACCTTCTTGATCGGTCGTGCGTTCAACGCGCGCATCTTCTCCTTGATGGCAGCGGCCGCAGCGGCGGTGGTTGGGCGCTGGAGCTTGGAGTGTTTGTTCTCGTCGTCGAGGAACCAGTCTGGTAGGCCTTCAACGTCGCGCAGGGAGTAGCGATTGAATGAGTCGTCAAGGAGATCGTGTTTTGTCTTCTTGCCTGTGGCGATCTGGTGCGCGAGAGTCATGGCTTCGGCTGTGATGATGTCGATGTCGGGCTTGCCGTTCTTCATGGGGATATCGTCGTGCTCCCATTGCGATTCGTCTCGGGCGACCTCCTCAATCTTATCTTCATCATCCTCATCTGACCATTCCTCAGGTGCGGGCGCGGCGAAGGTGGCCTTCTTTGTAGTCTTCGATGGAGCCTCGTTGATTTCCTCAGCGTCCACCATCTTGACGTCCTCTTCGCCTTCGACGTCAATGCCGCTGTCTTCGTCCTCCTCGATGTCATCTAGGCCGTCAATGCCCTGGAAGATGTCTTGATCGAAGAAGCGTTGGGCCCGTCTTGTCAAACCGTTGACTGACTCTGCGCCCTCGAGGGTTGTGATGAGCTTCTTCGGGGCATCTTCGTCCTCGTCGCTGCTCGAGTCGTCATCCTCGTCCTGGACGAGCTCCTCATCATCGCTCTCTTCCTTCTCACCATCTGAGAAGCCGTTCCACTCGCCATCCTCATTATCGCCCCTTGCTCGCTTAGCGCGGTACTTCGCGTCGCGAGCAGACTTCTGTTCGACGTACTCGTCGTACTGAGAGTCGAGGTATCGTTCGAGATTGTCGCCCTCCTCGTCGTCTGTCAGCTCTTCTTCGCTTGAGTCATCCTTCTCCTTCTCTACAATCTGCGCCATCTTGCCACGCGCAATCTTGGAAATAGCGCCATCCTTCTCGACAGCCTTGAGCGCGAACATGGCGTCGTCGCCGGTTGGCCCAGCCTGCTCAAGACCAATTTCGAACGGTGTTGCCATGTTCATCTGCATACGGACGATCTCCTTCTGCTTGCGCTCGTTCTCGATTCGGCGTTGCTTCTTCTTCTGCTTCGAGTCCTTGTCCTTGAGTCGCTCAAGTTCTTCCTGCAACCTCATCTCCTCATCCATGTTCTCAATCCTCGCCTCTTCCTCGCCTTCTTTAGCCTCCTCGGCCTCTTCGGCCTCCTTCTTCTCAGCCGCGTCTTTCGACTTCTTGGAGAAGCCGAAGATGTCGCGGACCTTCAGACGCCAGCGCAGAAGGCGCTTGAAGTCAGCGCGACCAAGAACCTTGAGATCGGCACAGCAGTTCCGGACTTCCTTTGTTGTCTCCTTCAGCTTGTCGATGGTCGCGATAGCAATGTCGCCATTGCCCTTCTGCTCGAAGGTGAGCCTGTTGAGACTGCCCAACATGGCGATGGGATCAGGTGTCTCGATGAACTCTGCTACAGTAGCCTCGTGGAACTGAGTCCAGTCGCCCTCCTCATAACCGCCACGCTTGCGCTTCTTCTTCTCGGGGTTGAAGACCTTGGCTTCATTGTTCGGCGTGGGCTCGGCAAGCTCTGCGAAGACGTACTTGGGGTCGAGGAACTTGGGATCGAGGTTCTTAGGCGCCTTGTAGCCCCGGCACACGACGAAGATTTCGGCGGAGACGTTACGAGACGAGGGCGGCTTTGTGGCCTCGACCTTCATGAACAGCTGCTGGAAACACCAGAGCAGCGCATTGTAGTCCTTGGAGCGGAAGACCTTGGTGACGAACACACCGCCCTCGCACAAGAACTCAGTGGCCAGCTTCATCGACTGTAGCACCAGCTCAGCCTGCGTGAAGGCGTCCTGCACCCACGCGGTACCGACGTTAGGCGCACCATCGTGGATGACGGCGTCCGCCTTCAGGTGCTTCAGGTGCGAGCGCAGCGTTGTTCGGCACTTGTCGGTCGTGATGTCGCTCTGGAAGGTAATGCATCGAGGGATCGCTTTGATGGGGGCGAGATCGACACCGACGATGAGGGCGCCCGCGGGCATGACCTGAGACTGTTAGATGTTGTCGACTAGATTGGCATCGCTATGTGCACCTCTGAGGCAACCTGACACCATCCTCCGGGCGCGGCGCAAAGATCAATCAAGACCTTGCTCTTCTCGAGGAAGTTATACTTTTTGTTCAGCTGGATCAGCTTAAACGCCGCACGCGAGCGGTAGCCCTTCTCCTTGGCGAGCTTGTACCATTTGTCGAGACGCCCCTTTCCGTGCTTCTTCTGGATCGCCATTGCTGCGGTTCGGCGTGGTTTGGGCGTGAAGCGTGGACCGCTCGAACTTTCACGATCTTGCGGGACAGAAAATTGAGTGGAGCCGCTAGCCGACTTGCAGGGAAGGGGCGGTGCGCCACACAGCCACATCTCACCTCCGCCTGCCCCGCCCCGCCGACCTTCATCGCAGCGACAGCGCAGCGATCTGATCAATTGTGGATTGCGCAACCTCTGTCCAAATGTCGCAGTGCTCGGAGTAGTCGGAATACCCAATACAGTCTATCGTGTTTTGTTTTTCTCTGCGTGAGATAACACCGCAAATAACCGGCGCCGAATAGGGTGAGGATACGCTATGGGGTAATACACACAGCTGAGCGTCAATCGTATCGTCCCCCGCATTTCGCTGCGTGCAATTACCCTATCTTCCTTTCTAACAGCAAGTATGACCCGCTATCGGTGTCTCTTTACCCACAGACCCATTGCAGACATGAAGACTTCTCTTACTCACGGTTCGAATCGTGATGGCTGGCGACGGTGAGAACAGAGTCACCAAGCGCTCTCCATATGCGTAAGAGCACCGATGTGCCAACTCACAAGCCTCAACGCTAACATACAAGGCTACCTGCAGCTGCACGAGATGCAAAAAACAAAAGATCAAGTGCTCAGGCCAGCAGCCATGCGCCAATTGTGCCAAGCGAAATCTGGTCTGCGTCGTGAACGAGTCGGAGATCAAGGTAGTAGTCACGAAGGGGTATGGGCACGCTTCTATCACTCTTTTTGAGGCATTGCGTTGACGTAGAAGCTATCTATCAGCATTACAGGCCAGAGTTGCACGGCTGGAGCATACAGAGGGAGCACTCCGTCAGAGTCAATCGCCAATATCGCCTGGGCAGTCACCATCGCCGCTTCCTCCATCAAAATCAAACCAAGAAGAATACCCACGACTCCCTTCAATTCGCCACTCTGGCCCAAATGCGACTACCGGAATCGACACCAACAAAACAGCAGGCACAGCTTCCAATGCGGAAGATGACGAAGACTTAGATGCACCGAAGCTCGCCAATCCACTCTCGATCACTGCAGCGCCGCAGTACATGTCCTTGTCGAAGGGACTGAGATGTGAGCAACACCACACTGTCCAGCCAACAGAGAGAGCTGACTACCTCTAGCCTATCTCGGTCCTTCGTCAAACTGGTCATTCCATGGCCGCGTCTTGAACTCGGTGCACACGCATATCCATCGAACACCCTTCCCTTCCTCTGACTTCCTCTTTGAGGGCGAAGCGTATGGTCTGCCATGGAACAACAGAAGAGACTCGCTAGTCATTGAGAAAGCTCTCGTTCCCAGTATCGATCACGCTATCTACTTGGTCAACACAGTGAAGTTCCACTGTACACAGCTCTTCCATCTCTTCGATGAGGAGGACTTCAATGCGAAACTGCAAGCATTCTACGCCGGACTCGACGAAACATGTGAGACAGATCTGTGGTATGTGCACTTCCTCCTGGTGATCGCCTTAGGTAAGGCTCTCGCCCAGAACAACCATCACGGGCTGCGGCCTTCTGGCTCTGAGCTCTTCCACAAAGCTCAGCAACTGCTTCCGGACACAGACACATTGTGTCGAGACCCAATAGTGGCTATGGAATTGCTTTGCTGCGCTGCGCTGTATCTGCATGCGCTTGACTCTAGGAATGCTGCTCACGTCACCGTATGTCTTTAGATTTTTCGACCCTTCACATGAGCGCGATGCTAATGACCTTGTAGATAGGCCAGGCCATGCGTATTGGGCAAGCAAACGGTATGCATACGAACATGCCTGTCCAAGATCTCGGCGAGCCATTGGTGCAACGCTGTCGCAAAATCTGGTGGACCGTATGCCTCTTTGACAGGCAAATGACTAGTCTGATGGGCATACCGCAGTCCATCAGAGCTTACGAGATCACTTGCCAGCTCCCCGACTTCGCCGAGTCGCCACATCGCCTTGCAGCTTTACAGATGCAGATCAACCTGTCGCATATCTACGCTGATGTCGCTAGATGTATAAGTCTTCTTCAAAGGCTTGTCAGGAGAGTGCTGACGTGTCATAGATGTCTACGGACCTGACCAACGTCTGAACAGAGACTTTGTCACTAACGTCAGAAGCGTACTTGACACGCTCACTGCAATCGCAGAACTACTACGGACCACATTCGCGCTTCAGACGAATCGAGGCATGTCGAGGACAGCGGCGCACCTCCATCTGCAACACTTGCAGGTCTGTCTACCTGACCTTTCGCGTCGTCACTTCCGCTGATTTGGTACAAGCTAGTCGTTCTCGTCATAAGGCCGATATTGTTTTGCTGTCTCGAGCTCCGGCTTCAGAGCCCCGCTGATACGTCACATCTCACCACGTCTACGAAAGTTCGCCATCTCATCAGCGTAGCTTCCGAGGCGGCCCATTCTATGCTCAGCATCTTGTTAAAGCTCCGAGAGCAGGGACTATTGGAAAGCTTTCTACCCTGGGATTTCGATGCGCTGTTCGTCTCCACAACTGTACTCATCTTGATCCAGTTCATCGACGGCACTATGCTTACTTCCGACTCGACTTATTTGGGCGACGCGTTCAGTATGTTCGAGTATATGGCAGAATGTGGAAACGATATCGCTGCGCACCGTATTCGCGAACTGCGTGGGCTGCAAACTATGTTTGAGGTAATCATGGCCACCTCTAGCCGAAGACCTGGTCAACAGCAAGCTGTCAACGTATCGACAGACAGCAGTGATCCATGCATCGACTTGACCGCCGAGCAGATCCTTACGATGACTGATGATATGAGTATCGAGGAGACTGATTGGATGAGCTTGCTCGTGTTCGAGCCGGGTTATGCAGCGTCGGAAGTATAGCGCATCAGCGAGTTGCAAGAACAAGGTGCCATTTGGCTAATACTTGCTTACGTCAAAAAGCGCAAGAAGCTCTCTGATG
This sequence comes from Didymella pomorum, assembly GCA_022225945.1. Taxonomy (NCBI): domain Eukaryota; kingdom Fungi; phylum Ascomycota; class Dothideomycetes; order Pleosporales; family Didymellaceae; genus Didymella; species Didymella pomorum. The sequence continues at coordinate 23,008 of JAKJXN010000007.1, forward strand.
GCAACAGATCAGGTTTCGCCTACAGAATATTGGAATAAAGTCTCTACAAGAGACTCTCATGAACCCTATCCCTATCAGATCAGACACCTTCAACAAAGCGTCCCAATGGCTCATGCACAGCATCATGCTTGCTATTGCGGTACTTTTCCGTCGCAGCCGGGATGTGTTCGCGTCCTGTCCATTTTTTCGCAATCACCTCGCCAACCCACCGATCCCCATGTACGATCCGAGCCCAAAGCGATAGGGATGGCATGCGAACGCCAACGATGATCTCAGTAAAAGATAGCTCAAGCGATCTGCCACAACAACGGCACTTGCCGAGAGAAGCTCTTGCGCACTCTATTCATCTTTGTCAGTCATTCGCAAATCCCATGAGGACTTCCACATACCTTTGATGCGTCGAACGCTTTCCTTAATCCTAGGGCGATTGTTGGAGAAGTAGGTGCACACCGATTCCTTTAGCATCCAGGTAACGAAAGCTATGGTGGACGGTGCTTGGCGAGTCAGTATCCACTAAAGTGCGATTTAAGTTCTAGAGGATGCTCATATGGGCAGAAGAATGGCACTTCGACAGCGTGACCCAACGCATACGTCATGATAGCGATTGGCAGAACGCAGGAGATCCAGAAGCGGCGGGACGGCATTGTCAGGACAGAGTCGTGGTAAGACCCGGACCTTGAAGGACGAGGCTAGAGAGAATTGGGAACACTGTGCGTATGCGGACACTGGGCTTCGTGAAGCGGAAGGCGATAGTTGCGAGACAATTAGAGACATAAGAACTGTAGCAAGAATATCGTCAAGACCCCTACGAGTGTTTGCGCCCAGAATCAGACCCTGTGCGAGACTACCGACCAATCTTGTGGGTTTGGCCCGTCGCTGAATTCCTTATAATCAACACGAGACTTTACAATGGGGTTTGTTTTAGAACCTTTAGACCTGAAGAGTTGCACTTGGTTACGTCTCTCTGATTTCAATTTATACGTTCTGCTCTTTCCTGCACAAGCACAATATGCTGGGACACCTTGTTGAAGGAGTCGGCATCGAACACCTCCAGCCAACCGATCCTGCGGTAGACGTTGTATGCTTCTCCTGTTGGATCTTTCGCATATATCTTGCTTCCTCCTGCCCAGCTCAGCCATTGTATGCACATGATCGTTCCGTCTTCTTTTGAGAGTGCTTCCGATAGCATGTCGAAACCCGCAACGTCATGGTAGACTGTGTTATCGATGATCTTCTTGCGAGAGTTCTGCGGTGGAAAGGTGTCGGGAGTGGCTTTGAAACAGTGGTCATCTAAATGTGCGGTTCCGTATGGTCCAAGGCAGCGAGCTGATCGAGAAGCCCTCCATCCTCGCGGCCGGATTGACTTTGGTGGTGCAAGCTGCTATCCCCAACAGTAGCTCAAGGTGAGACAGGGGTTTGATTCGGGCGGACACAACCTTCTACCAGTAGCAAGTCTGACAGAAGATCGCCCGGGGGATCCGACGTCAAGAAGCCTCGTAGCAAGATATGTCGGTGTCCGTGTGGCAAGTCTTCTGCAACTTTCAGCGCAGTCTGACATGCGGTCAACCAGCGACGAGACATTTTCACGAGCTGCTCGAGGTCAGTCACCTCAGGTCTGTAGTGTACAGCCTTGAGGTTATCTTGGGAAACCCTCCACTCGCTCGACCATGGGTTCCTCGATGCAGCGAATACACTGCGCCGGCAGGCAACGTTGGATCACTTATCGAGTGTGTCGACATCAAACTTCAGCCAGAAGACGAGCGGGAAGAACTATAGCATCGAAGCTGCGAAAGCAAAAATATGTTCGGACATGAACACTCCAATTTGAGAGAAGAAAGGCTGACGTTTATTGTTGGACAGCTCTCGAGAAGAGCCAAGTCGACAGCGAGTGGACACAACAAGAGCCTCGGTTGACTGGTTCTTATGCACTCCAAAGACAGAAGACTGAATGCTGTAGTCTTCGAAGGACACGCTGGCATTGTCAAGAGCGTTGAAAACGACCACAGCATATCTCCTCATTTGTATACCTGCGCATGTCAACCACAATCGGCCGATGTAAATGCAGCGAAAGAAGATGTCATAGTTTGGACGCCGTAGAACGTGATGTAAAGAAGATGTTGTTACACGCAGGCAGAACGCTCGTGATTGTTTGGGGACTTCCGCAGTCGCGGCTGCCAGCGCACGGGCGGCGATGACGCATGGCATCTGTTGATCATTGTTCAGCCGCTCGCTCACGGGAACGCGCAAGCTAGCCGGAATCTCTCACATGCTCTGCATTCGACAACACCCGCCTTGAGGCCTGCACTGCGTCCTCAGCGCTCACCGGAGCTATGAGTCCCCGCAAGAAGGTCAAGATCAACTCTGAGGCGCCCAGCGACGATAAGCAAGCCGAGGCATCGACGAAACCTACCGATAGCAGCGCCAGCAACACCACAGATCCTACTACAGACGCGCTCGCTGCCAGCACAACATCAAATGACACAGTTGCTAGCAAGCCGGACTCAGAAGCTTCGATAGCAACAGAGGGCGCTACCACACCCACAACGACCGGTACGCAAACACCGAAGAGCAGGCGGAAATGGCTGGGCGGCACGGGCAGCTGGCGGTCCAAGGCGCCGGCCGTAGTGAAGACAGCACAAGAGACCATCGGTATCAGCGTCAGCGGCGGCGCAACCTCTGAGCTGCCCAAGGAAGAGGTCAAGTCGCCCAAGAGCGAGTCGCCGGCGCGCTTCCTCACGAAGCGCAAGTCAAGCAAGAGCTTCGCGCTGCCGACTTCGACCACCAAGATCACCGTCTCTTCAGACGGCTCAGTCGAGGAGGTGGAGGTGCCGACTGCAAAGAAAGAAGACACCAAAGCCGCGCCGGAGACAGCGCCGACCGGTGACGAAGCTCCCTTACCACCGGAGCCTGCGAAGGCCGAACAAGTTGCGAACGCATGGGGATGGACGAGCTGGTGGTCACGGCCTGACGGGTACACAGAAGCTGTAAAGGCAAAGAGTGCGACCGTTGAAGAGGCATCCAGCACCCCGCTACCTGGGCCAACGCCGTCAGAGGAGCCAGATGCTGCCATGAAGGGGCTAGATAGCGCTCTTGCGAACGGAAAGACAACAGACGGCGACAAGAAGGACGATGCGCCTGCTGAATCCGTATCGGCAGACACTGTGGAGGCGGAAGCCACACCAGCGGCAGTAACTAAGGCGGCTGCGCGAAACACAGCGAGCGGCTCGTGGTTCCGGCTGTGGAGTAACCAGCAGAACGTGCAGGCCAACTCGCCGCCACCCCAGCAACCTGCGAAGGACTTCTTCACCCCGAACACGTACTCAGACCAGACGACAGAACTCGCACCGTCCGACACAGCAGAACCACCGCAAGGTGCCTCAGTGGCAGAGCAGAGCAAACCCTCCCAGCCAGCGCCTGCTCTCTCAGAGACCACACCACAATCGCCGAAAGCGCCAGCGAAGGCGTCAGGTTGGGCATTCTGGTATCGCGAGCCAGCGGCAAACAGCAAATCGGCAGATGGAGACACGCAGAAGCATGTTGGCGAAGTCGCAGTCTTCGATACGCCATCACAGTCTCATCCTGAGGCAGCTCAATTCAATGAGCAGGATCAGCCAAAAGAAGATACTCCAGAGCCAGCGAAGGAGGCCTCGAAGCAGAAAGAATCACTGGTAAAGAAGTCGATCGGCTCTCTGCGCGGGCGATCGAAGAAGAAGGCTGCTTCGAAAGACCTCTCCAATGAAACACCATCAGACACACCAGCTTCAAGTGCGCCAGCCACGCCCACTAAGTCGTCGCCCGAACGACCGTCTACCCGCACGGATACCGCGCCCGCCGCCCAACCCGCACCGAAGCAAGCAGTCAAGACAAAACAGGAGCCATCAAATCTCATTCTTCCCGAATTCAACTCGACGTACCGCCTCGCCCGGCAACCCACATTCTGGAAGCAGGTCCGCCAATACTTCCTGGGCGCTGAACCGCTTGCACCACATCTGCACATTAACCCGGCACCACCGCGCATAAAGAAAGCAGTCGCCATAGGCGTCCATGGTTTCTTTCCCGCACCCATCTTCCAGCGCATCATGGGCCAACCAACCGGTACATCGATCAAGTTCGCCAATGCCGCGGCAGCAGCAATCAAAGAATGGAGCGAGGCGCGCGGATACTGTCCCGAGATAGAGCAGGTGGCGCTTGAGGGCGAAGGCTTTATTGCGGAGCGCGTGAATACCTTGTGGAAACTGCTCCTGAACTGGATCGACCATATCAAGTCCGCCGACTTTGTCCTTGTCGCATGCCACAGTCAGGGTGTGCCAGTCGCGATGATGCTCGTAGCCAAGCTGATACAATTTGGTTGCATTGGGCCAAATGTCAGAGTGGGTGTTTGTGCGATGGCAGGCGTCAACATGGGGCCCTTCATCGAGTATAGGACTAAGTACTTCGGTCCCACTGCGGCGGAGCTCTTCGAGTTCAGCGACCCAAAGAGTCTGGTCAGTCAGATGTATCTCGCGGCGCTCGACGAAGTCTTGCGCTTCGGCGTCCGCGTACTCTACGTTGGCAGCATCGACGACCAGCTCGTGTCACTCGAGGTAAGCAAGATACAGTCCATGATTATCTCGAATCCCAGCTAATACCGCGCCAGTCTAGCACATTCTCCACCCTCTCGCACCCCTACATCTACCGCGCCGTCTTCGTAGACGGCCGCATCCACGCGCCCGACTTCCTCACCCACCTCGTTGGCTTCACCCTGAAGCTACGCAACCTAGGTCTACCAGACCATGGCCTGATCCGCGAACTCTCGCCCGCGCTTGCAGGCAGTCTCTACGGTGGCGAAGGCCACTCGCGCGTCTACGAAGACCCTCGCGTCTATAGTCTGGCTGTGAGCCATGCGCTGGAAACGACATCGCTTCCAATCGCTCCTTCGCAACGTCCAAGCAGCAGTGGGTCATTTGCGGGGATCCAAATACCGGTCGTCGGTGAGACGGCGGCACAGGGCAAGGCGAAGGAAGATGTGCTGAAGTTGAGGGTCAAGGACTATGCCACACCCGCGACAGCCGCCAGTCAGAATCCATACTTCTTGCCCTGGGCAATGAGGGGGTTGCTGGAAGAAGACTTTGTGAAGAAAGAATTGGGAGAGGAAGTCGAGGAGTTACTTGCTATGTTCGAGGACTGGAAGCCAACCGCGAAGCAGTTGAAAGAGGTTAAGTTTAGGCTGGAGGCTGTGAGGAGTAAGCTTTAGAGGCTTTAGCGAGTAGAGAGACATTGGAAGGAGTATAAGTGATGAGCGTTCCGCGAGCATCAGCGATTGAGCAAGGCGTTTTAGTACAGCGAGGGAGTGCTACAAGGCACAAGACGGCGCATTTGATCTTCGATACCATGGTCACGTCTTTGTTTTGGGTAGATACGTAGATGTATAGCACGTTTTGATACGCATCAAGCTGGAATCCTCATTCTGGCCATATCATGACCGCTGGGCCTGTCCTTTCTGCTTGCAGAGCCCTCGAATTCCCAGTTTCGGACACCACGCCATGCTTTACTGGTCATCGTAGAAGATCTCCTTGTGTCGATGTGTCGCCTCCACTACTGCGTTTGCGGCGTTGAAGTCTGCAACATCATTAGCATCAACCTTTCTTCCAAAACGCGACACAGTCAAACGTACCGATGCTTGTCCCAAAATCCGTTGCCGCCTGCACCTTGATCGCCAGATTTCCATCCACCTTGCCAATGACCTCTACCGCGTGTCCAACGGCAAGATGTGCGTCCTGGAGCTCAGTCAGCTGTTGGTCGTAACTCCACCACTGCGCATCTCCCAAGATGCTCATTCGAGCTGCAGGGATTGGTATTGCGACCTTCATTCCCAGATGCAGAGGATGTCCGAGTGCCAATGAGATGCCGAACGATCTTCATGAACATTCTCTTGGCTGCATGGAGGTCTCGCCGCTCGGGGGATTCGATATTTACTGATCCAGTGCGACTTGGACTTACCCTGTTCAGAATGACGTCGATCTGGCCCCCAGCATCGATAATCGCGTTCTCGCCGCGCAGCTGCACTACTTTGCCCAAAACACGCACGATGCGGTGCTGGAATTGCTGGAGGTGGGGCTGCAGAACGCGCGGAGTTTGGGGATGGTCCATTGTGGCTGTTGTTTAGAGTTTCGAGGAAGTTTCAATGTGAGCGGTAAGATTTTGTAGTAAAGACAATGTGTCGTTGATGCTGTGACATAAGTCTGGTTAAGAGCAAGGTTGCGGCTCGGTCTGGGAAGGCGAGACGCGTCGCGTGGAAGGAGCGGGTGGGGCTAGCGCGTAACGCGGTCACGTGGCACTTTACGATTCTCATGGAAACAGCGCGTCACTCAGTCCATGCTATGCAGGTGTCATTAAGGCTATGAGGCTGATTTCTATGGTACATGCATCTATAGTAACGCCAGTCCTGTGAATGCCTTCTTCTCGTCCTGCCAAATCGTCCTCTTGTTCTTCCCATCCAAATCACACACATACACGCCACCACCAAGGTCACTCACGTACACTCTCCCCCTCTCCGCATCAACCTGCAACCCAATCGCCTCATGAAACCTTCTCGAAATGACAAACTCACTCGGCAACACCGCCGGCTCCTTCAACATCGGTTTCCCTTGCTCATCCAAGTCAACACAACTCAGCGTATTTCCCCACGGCAGCTCGCCACGATCAGTCCAGTACAGCTTCCCATTCACCTCGTCGATCTCGAGATCAATCGGCTCCGGCAGTCCGTACAAGATGCATTTGATATCCTCGCGTGTCTCTGCAGTTTTGCCTTCAGGCATGTCAAGATTTGCCGAGAAGATGCGGCCACGGCCACCTTTCGAGGGACCCTTTTGGCTCCAGTACATCTTCCCGTGGGTCCGTGAGACAGCGATACCAACGCACCAGTTCATCGCGTTAGCCTGACCAGCCGTGTATGATGCGGTTCCGCCGTTGCGAGCAAGAACTTCCAGATCGGAGCCATCGTACAAGCATCGATACACAGTGCAGCCTTCGCGGTCGCAGAAGTAGATTTGGTCTGCTGAGGTGTCGAGAGCGAGCTGCTTGGGCGTGTTGATTTTACCGGAGTCGATGACGGTGCGCCGATCGCTGCCGTCGAGGTTTGCGGAGTAGATGGCGCCGTCTTTCTCGCCGGGGACGCCCATGCAGGTCCAGAACATGCGCTTTTTGGAGTGGTCTATGGCGATGCCGTCGGGGAGGGCTTGGTTTGAGAGGATTGTCTTTGGAGCGGAGCCGTCGGTAGAGAGTTGCAAGATTGCGCCTGCGCCTGCGCCGGGCTCGGATGCTGAGAGACCCGCGTCAAGCACGAGAAGAGTCCGGTCAGGAGATGTGGTCTTGTTTGCGGTTCGCTCGTCGATTACCCCATCGTTGATCGTCTCCTGGCTTTTCGGTGGGTACAGACCGCCCTTGTCGCTCTTGTTTCCTAGCTTGCCCTGATCAAGGTAGTTCTTCTTCAGAAAGTCGGTCGTATGTGTTGATGGAAGCCCACGCTCAGCGATGTAATGCCCCTCGATGAATGCAACAGTATCAAGACCGACTTGATCCATGGTCTTGCACGGCCTGGCGCCGCCCTTGACAAACATCTCGGTCCACAAGCTGTCGATCTCTTCCGCATCACTGACATCTTCAGACAGAATCATCAGGGTCTCTCGCTTCACAGCCGCCCACAGTCGGTTGAAGATGAAGCCCGTGGACTCTTTCCTCGCAACATATGGCTTTGCGCCACTATCCCTGAAGCGCTCAGACAGAAAGGGGAAGATGGCACTGTCTGTGAATCCATCCGTCATGAGTTCGACGACCATGTTCTCTGGAGGCATGTAGTAGTGGGTGTTCAGCACTCGGCATTTCGTCTGGTCTGAAACCTTGGTGATCATTTCTGACGACTTGTAAGACGAGGAGTTGGTGGCGAGAATGCAGTCTTTTGGCGCAAGCTGCTCGAGCGTCGCAAATGTCGAGATCTTGAGGTCCAGCTTCTCGGGCACAGCTTCGATAACAAACCACGCGTTGGCTACCGCTTGCTCCAGATCCTCGAACACCTGCACGTTCCCTGCTCTTGCGGCTGTGGTCATTTTGTTGTATGTTGCGATGTTCTCGCTAACATACTGCAAGCATTGAGCGCGCTGCTCCGTACTTGGGTCTCTGACTTGGACTTCATATCCGCCGGCTGCCCAGGTACATGCTTTGTGGTGTCAGAGCGTGTATTGATGGAGTATTGCGTAGCCTACCGATACGGCGTCCGAGTACACCAGCGCCCAATACAGTGACTGGGCGCTTCTCGTAGCTTTTGGGCGGTTGCCAAGACATTGGACGTGAATGGCTGTTGAGTAAGATTCTGCAGCTCGCGGGACCGACGACGATATGGAGACTGTGAGTGATGATGTTGGTCTATGAGCAAGGACAGGGCAAGTCACATATGTACACAGTTTGGCCGATGTTGTCTGGAGCATACATATACCGTACGATCCGGCGCTTTTGAAGGTTCGCGCATTTTAAAGTGCGGCGACGTCATCGGTCGACTCTGAGCTAAATATTGTTTGTAGCTATTCACACTGACTGAGCCACGTCTTGTCGCCAGTGTACGTCTCGGTGTCGAGCTCGTACGGCTCGTACGAGGCTCTCTCGAGTGCAACGGGACGGTCGGTATGGTTCACATGGGGGAGCTGTATGTTTTCGAGGGCATTGCGCGTCGAGGCCACAATTAACTCGTTACGATGAGGTCCCGCATGCCGAGGTGATTGACGCTGCCGACTGGTTGCAGGGATTGCGGAGCCTCATTCTAATGCGGTCGTGGCAAGTGGACTGGAAAGAAAACCTCTGATGCGCGCTGGGACGTGCTCTGACGTTTGGAGCGCCTGGACTTTTCTCGGGAGCGATCTCCCTAGTGTGCCGAGGTCGAGATAAGGCTGCACACCGACTGGGTTCAATTACGATCAATGCGAATCAGTTGACCTCGCACGTGGTACAGGGGCAGACAGACTCGTGAAGGGGGCAGATCGCAGCGACGACTTTCTGAAGTTTTTGCTGTGTTGTTGTTGAAGACAGCTCCATTCGCTATGCTATGACAAAGAAAAGGAAAGTGCTATGCCGCACTGGGACCGACCCAACCAAAGGAAATCTCAAACACCAAAACGTCATCATGTTCACCACATCCATTCCATCACCATGCGCTCAACCATAGAGAAAATCCTCGTGACCTTCCAGACGCCCCTTTTCTAGAAGCAGAAAATCTCATCTGACATCTTGGCGACAGCTCCCGGCGCTTTGTAACCTAGTGTCGCCAGTGCTTTCTTCGATGCGTTGACCATCCCTGGAGGCCCACACAGCATGATCTTGGTGTCTGGCGCCGGCGCGGGTAGCTTCTCCTTCATCACATCTGCGGTCACGAAGCCGCTTCCGTAAGACCAGTTCTCTGGTGGGCTATCAAGCATGTACCACAGCTTGAAGTTCTTAGGGTACCTTCTGGCGAACCTCTCGAGCTCGTTGCGCAACAGGATGTCCTCCTCAGATCGGTTGGCCAGGATCAGGGAGACCTCGGTTGTGTCGTACTCGTCCTCACAGATGGCACGGATGAGCTGATACATGGGTGTGATACCTGTGCCACCAGCGATCATGCCGATCTTCTTGCATTGACCGACGGTGTGGGTGTAAGCACCCTTGGGGCCTCGGAAGAGGACCTCGTCTCCGACCTTCAGGTTTGCGAAGAACTTGCCTGTGAGCTGACCGTCAGGATAGATCTTAATGACCAGCTCCAACAGACCAGTATCAAGGTTGTTGGATGTTGGGGTGTATGACCGAGTGACGGTCTTGCCGTCGATGGTGGCCTTGATGGCGACGTGCTGGCCGATGGGCAGACCAACAACATCCCTTGGGTCGGGAAGGTTGAAGCTGTACTTGAACACGTTGGACGACAGCTGATCAATCCTGGCCACCTTCAATGGCTTGAAATCTTTTGCATCCAAAAATCCTCGTGCAAGATGCGGGTTCGCCGGCTTGACGTAGTGGCGCTGCTTGCGGCGAGGAGGGTATCTTGTGAAGCCGGAATCGATTTGTGTGAATTTGGAGAGCTTGTTGGCAACGACTGTGGCACCGATAGTGGAGATGACGCTGGCAATCGCGAAACCTCCTACAAAGGCGCTGTTTCCGCTCGACATCGATGTTGCCGGCAGCTGTGGAAGACGGGAGAATAAAATCCGTGGGGATGGGCCGTATGTCGATGCGGCGTAGGCAGCTCCTGCAAGCGCCAGCGAGCCTGCAACAACCTTCACAACACCTGATGCTGCGGAGCCCTTCTTCGCGACTTCAGTCGGTGGGACCTGCTGTACAAGCTTGACGTTCTTCGAGCGCTTTAGCTTCTCCGGATTGGCGGCAATGCCAATGAGGTAGGTGTTCAAGATCTCGTCTGCATCTTCTGAGTGGCCGACATCTGCGTACTCTTCGGTCGCGTCCTTTCCAGCGACATCGATCAAGACATCTGCGCCTCCAGGGTGGTCTCGTACGTATTTTGTGATATCGTAAACTGAGTCTAGATCAGTTTTTGGTACTCAAAATGGTTGGAGGCTGGCCAACCTTTTCCTTGGATGATCACCCAGAGATCGTCTCTCGTCGAGTGTGCTGCGACATCAGCCGCGCTGTAAGCAGGCAATTCAGACATTTTTCGGTTTGCGAGTGCAGAAGGCTACTGTGACAGATTCGGGGGCCAGCGTCAACCTTGAGCGAACGGGACGAGTCCTATTATGCACACTGTTATCTCAGAGCTTTGCGCAGCCTCGGTCCATATATGTTACATCGCAACTATCCTTGACACGAGGCTCGACCGAGCATTTTTTGTCAGGGCGACATGGCAACTTTGACCATTTGGTGTCATGTCGGACCCACAGAAGGAGATTAGAGCCGCCATACCTCGGTATGATCCCGAGGTAGTGACGATCGGAGCCCCGAAGAACCAATCGGAAACCTCACGATTGCGGGACGTTGTAAAAACCACGAACACGTACCCCTGCTTGAACCCTTGCTAAGCTTCGGAGCCTCAATGCATGGTCGGCCGACGATGCTTGACTTGCTGGACATGCTCCGCGAGGCGTGGACCCAAGGGAGCTCATGCTAACTTATATGACAGTCCTGTCCGACTCGGCTCTTGCCCACTTGCTTGTCGACCATATCACATCAACACAATGCTGTCGCAATCCTTCTACCTGCTTGGAGATGCTCCTGCGTCCGCAAGGACCATCGAGGCTGACGAGAACGCCTCATTGGACGACTTGAAGGACTTGATCGCATCGCACTTCGCGATTGTTGTCGCTGACGGTGAGTGATCGCATTTAGCTTGGATTGAGAGGACGTCTTACTGACTATTGTAGGTGTTGGATTCACTCGGGGAGACGATGTTCTGGAGAGTGTCAAGGAGATTTTGTCATCCGAGGAGGCGATCGCTATTTCCGTAGACGGCCACTCAGTTCGCCCCGTTCCTGGACCCAAGGGCCTGCCCTACATTGGCAACTTCTTCGAGGTCTTCCCGGACCATTTGGGCAACCACCAGCGTTTGTTCGAGAAATATGGACCTGTATTCCAGACTACCAACATGGGTGGTACGATCTACCACTCGAACGACCCAGACATTGCGGCAATCGCGTTCGCTGAGTCTGACTTCTTCACCAAGAAGATTAACGAGTCGCATCCCCTGTATGGCATCAAGACTCCTGAAGCTGGTGTCTTCCTCGGCGACACAGACACACCCGAGTGGAAGATCACACACAAGTTCCTGCCTCCTGCATTGGGTCCTAGGGCTGTCCGCCACTACGCACCCACTATGCAGAAGACCATCGAGAGCGCGTACAAGGTCTTTGACGAGCTCGAGTCTATTGGCCAGTCATGGAACGTTTACATCTACATGTTGAAGCTCGGCTCTCAAGCAGTCGCGAAATTGACCCTTGGCATGGATATGGAGCACTTCGCACACAAGGACGCTCCCGTTCACGAGATGGTCCATCTCATTGCTGAGACATTACACCTGAACAAGAAGGTCACTTCCTACGGCAGCTGGTACGCCAACCTGCCCTTCGGTGATCCCAAGCTTCTGCGAACAAAGAAGGCTCGCATGGAGGTCTTGGTCGAGGAGCAGATTGCAAAGGCTCAGAGCGGCGGTGTCGAGGATCTGCCATTGCAGGAGGCCGCTGAACGTGCAGCGAACATGGTCGACTATGCCGTCCGTGCCACCGACAACAAGGGCGAGAAGCTCCCCAAGACAAGTTTGAGGGAAGCGCTCGTCGTTGCCACAGGTGCCGGTTTCACCACAACATCTTCCCTTCTCTCATGGCTGATCTACGGCCTCGTCACATACCCCGGTGTACAGGAGAAGCTCCTGCAGGAGCTCGTGGATAACGACTTCAGCGATGAGATGGAGATCACCGCCGAGTTCACAGACAAGCTCGTCTACCTTGACAAGTTTATCAAGGAGACACAACGCCGCCACAACCCCTCCTTCCAGCCTGGGCGAACCGCCAAGGTCGATTTGATTCTTCCTGGCGGTTACAAGGTGCCGAAGGACACAGTTATCATCCCTGCGCTTCACCACATCCACAACAATCCCGCGCTGTGGGACAATCCGGCCAAGTTCGACCCTGACAGGTGGGACACACCTGAGGTCAAGAACCGCCACAAGGCTGCGTACATCCCCTTCGCCACTGGTCCCCGTATGTGCATTGGCTTCAACTTCGCGCTGCAGGAGATCAAGATCTTCCTGCCTAAGCTGCTCTTCCGCTACAAGTTCTTCAAGGACGGTGACGAGACTATTGACTACGACCCTATGTTCCAGCTTATCAGGCCTATCAACTTGTTTGTCAGGTCTGAGAGGCGCCACAAACTGCCTCCCAAGACGGAGGTTGAGGCTTGAGTGTGGACGAGTGGGTGATGTTCGTTTTCTTTTCCTTCGAGTTGTAGCATAGCATTGCTGGAGTCATTCAGAGATACCTCAATATACCTTCATATGATCATTGCTTTGACAACTCGCTCAGAGGGGCCAGGACATCGCCAAAGTAATGGCTAAGCTCGAGGTCAGCCCGCGCCACACTCGTCTACCCCACCATCCCAAACTTTGATCGACGTCTGACGCCACCATCCACAAGAGCAGCACGTCCACCGAGGACAAGACCTCTGAGCCGCCCAACAAGAAGCGCGCACGGGTAAACAATGGATTGGCCTTGAAGTGAATCGGTTGTCACCTCGATTGCCATGTCGTGCTGACAATCAGCAGTTCATCAACTTGATCGGTCGACGAAGGCGACCTGATGTCGTCAAGTACATGTCTACAGACAACATGAGACCTTCGTACCCCATTGTCGTCGGTAGGCAGTGTCAGGGATGATGATACTAGAACGGGACAGATCATGAGGGCCTTCAGGGCTTGGTTTGCGGAACAATCGAGAAGCTTCAATGGAGTCGGAGTTTGATACAGACACGCTCCATCTTTCGAATGGCCAATGAAACTGCTTGGATGCTTCCACCTCAGTCTGTGCAGACCTTTTGTGATTGAGTCTTAATGGAGGATATCTCTTAGTAGGTCGCAGTCAATCTCCCAATAATGTACTCTCCACTTTGTACATCCTGGTACTTTCTCCCTGCCTCTTCAAATGTGCCTGGGATAGCCTGGATCATGCGCTCGTAGTTGGGGTTGCAGAAGTACGCTATCGAGTACCGCGGTGGATAGCTGTCCGTTCCATCATCCTCCTTTTGTGGCGGTGGCTCGACGACACGGTGCTTTGTTGACTTGATTGTGTCATTCGACCACTGAGCCAGCAGATCTCCAGCGTTGACGACAATGGTGCCCTCGATGGGTGTGGCGTTTACAAAGGTGCCCTTGGGCGTTTTGACTTGCAGGCCACCACGCTTGTCCTGGAAGAGGAGTGTGATGCTGCCGTAGTCACTGTGCTCACCTGCACGAACCTGCAGCTGTCCATCGTTTCTCTTGAAGATCGACTTCGACACGCCAGGGTAGTGCAGCAGGCGCAAGGTGTTGTCTCCGGCATCCGTGAACCCATCGAACCAGCTCTCCTCAATACCCATGCCTAGCGCGATAGCTCGCATGACCTGCATATGCAGACCCTTGCAGGTCTCAAAGAACTTCAGCATCTCCTGCTTAAACTCCTTCGCTGCCTCATCGCCGCTGGGCCACATGTTTGGCATATCTGGCTGGTCGTCCCTTCCAATCTCCAGCGACTCCTTCAGATCTGGCACCGTCTTGCGCATCTCTTCTTCTGTGCCTGTCTCGTCGAGAGGAACAAGCTTCTCTCGCCCTTGTGCTACGTAGCCGCGGTTTGCTGCTGCGGAGTACCATGCCATTGCATCTTTCTGGTCTTGTGGACGTGCGAAGAACTTGGCACTGTGCGAGAAGGCGTTCGCGACGGTGGAGGGCGAGATGCCGTGGTTCTTGAGGTAGATGAAGCCTGCATTCTGGAACCCCTCGAGTACGGCCTCAGCAGTTGCCTTCTTGGTCGCAGGGTCTCCGGAAAGGAAGGCACCGAAGTCGATGAGCTACAAACGTCAGCAAGAGCATGGCAACAACATATCTAGAGCATACTGGAATGACCAAGTCGTCCTGTGCGACTGCCTGTGTGGAATTGATGTCCGCCATCGTGAGCTGTGTTGTGTGCAACTGAGATGTGTCCAGGATGATCTATGGGTATTCACGACGAAGATATGGCAAGTCAAGTCGCGAGATACGGAATGCTGTCTTTCAGACCAGCATCATCCGCTCCAAACGCCGTCGGCGGAGCTGCCCGCTGCCACTTTGTCATGGAGAGATGCGCGGAGGTGACAAGGAGGGGTCGAAGCCTGAGACGGAAGGTGCACACGAGGCGCCCGATAAGCTCACGGTGGGGAAGGTGGGGCACGGCGAGAGTCGACACCACCTGGATACACTGATCATCTTGAGTAAACCACATATCGACAGCATCACAACGGGTCCAAGGCCCGATCTGCGAGTATCGTGCCCGTACAGTCATTGTTACATCGGCCACAGTGTCTCCTGGCCAGATGACGCATTCAGCGCAAATCGAACGCGTGAAAACGCGTGAAGACGCGATACGTACCCGGAACAGGAGGCGCGCTGACACTCATCTCTGCAGGCTGTGCATTATGTCAAGACACTACTTCGAGATGCCACAAGCTCGTGCGCCGTCGAATGTGACCAGGGGAAACGGTTCAGAAATAGCACGCAAGAGGCTTCCATCTCCCAACGTGACTAGCAACTATGGCGAAAATGAGGCAAAAGCATCATTCCAATGGATTGTGAATCGGAGACAAGTATTTCGAGGATGCTTGCGGGATGCACGAGACCCTATGATGCTTCCTTCAAGTGCTTGTTTCTGAACTGGCGCTTATCATGAGGAAGCCGCGAAGTTCGAGTCGGGAAACGAATTAGAATCGTCAATTCGCTGATGCACAATGGCGAACCGGGCATTATATGGGTACGAATAGTCGGACCCCTATGAATATCATGTTTGAAATCCGCTCATCAACGACTACCAACATTATCAGTCCAAGGCCAACTATCAAAGTCTTCAACGGGACCTTGCTGGGAGCGTCGCTTGCCCTCACACCTCAACGTACTCTTTCTGTCCTGGTACCCAACATGCGGGCTTCCCAAATTATCACCTGCACCACAGCATATAGGCAGCTTTGCTCATCCATCCTACCCGCCGTCTCATCCCAGTCAAGCTCCGAACGCTATTGAACCCCTACAGAATTTGAAGTCGCGACTTCGGATCAATGCAGGTGCTGCAGAACTCACTCCACATCCGAACACCACATCAGTACCTATCGGGAAGCTGTCACAACAGTACCCGCGCACTATGTCGTCCAACGCGCCATCCAGTGCCAGCAGTCTTGCTGCAGTGCTTCAGTAGCAAGCACAGCAACATCGGACTAACCCAGGCTTCGCAGGTTCTCAAAGCAGTGGTTGTCAGCCTTCCCATGGCTATGATCCTTCGGGCACAAATGTCACAGGAGCCCTTGTTCGGCTTCCATTCGCGCCGAGAGCTGTCGCCGAGATGTTGCCCATGCAGTCAGCAGCCACGGATTTCCATTTCGTGGCGCCTGTGGGAAATGTGCCAGTGCCATCGAACCAAGAACAAGCAGGCACGATGCGGGAGGTCAAGGCCAAGGAAGCCACATTGAAACTTGCATACGATATATCTGCTGCTGAGGCGCCAGTCACGTTCCCTGGAATTGAGAACGCCCGTCGTGCCGCGAAGAAAGGAGTCTACACAAACCGCTTCATGCTCACTTTTGAACAGGATATGCAGCTCTATGAGTACGAATTGGTCGATCTGCCTGTCAACATCAATCGCACTCGATAAAGGAAGCTCCTCGAAGACGCAATCGCTTTGTTCCCTGTTCTACAACAACAAGATGTCTCTCATGCGACAAACAGCCTGAAGACGATAATTGTGTGGTTTGGACAAGCATCGTCACCTAATGCCAGTAAAGTGAAGCGAGACGAAGTAAGCACTAGCCAGGGACCATAAAATCTACCTGATGGTAAGGTGATTGGTGGAGTTGAACCTATGACCTCGGCCAACATAAGGCTTATGCATACGATCAAGCCACAGGTACTTCAAGCCTATTCCACGGGGCAGGGTACGCCAAAGCTTTGGGACTCGACGCCAGAGGTGAAGGCGATTAACTTCGTCCTATCAAAGTGTCTTACCTCGGAAGGCGTTGTGACCTCCGGGCGCAAATAGTTCTTTCCTTTTGATCCCAAGAGACAATGGCTGCTTGCGGAATGGGCATCCGGTTGTACAGGCTCGCTGTATACACTACGAGGGTCCTCATATATTGTCAAACCCGCGGTCGGCGGTGTTTTACTGAACATGAATTCTGCAACGAGTGCCTTCCTCACAAGGCAATTGGTATCAAGATACCTGCGGGACGAGAACCCCTTCACGGATTTAGATAAGAAACACAACGCACTCGTAGACCCCCAGGTTAAGATCTTGTCTGGTCGTGAAACCCCGAACGACATTTTGCGACTACCCAAGGTTCCGAGCTAGGTCTCGAAGGCAGAGGCAGATTCCGAAGTTCGCTCCATCATCAATAAGCTACAACAGTAGGTGCAGGCACTGAAGTTGAAGGTCACAAAGTCCGACAAGATGGAGGTCAAGGAGATCGGGGAGGTCGTAGAGATCGAGGAGTCAAGACTGAAGAAGCGAAAGAGGCCTGTGAGGAGGTGGGATGTTGCGAGGAGGGCGGCGGAGGCTGCGGAGAGGGAGGCGGAGGCTAGTTGATTGCAGAGGGAGGAGCGTGCAATCAGCGTCTGATGATCTTTGATGAGACTGGGATTGTCATCAAACAAGGAAGGCTGTCAGTACGATATGCAGCAACCAGGTCACCGTGTGATCACCCAACAATATTGTGGAGTAATACATACCGTCGCGTTTCGCAAGTACTACCTCCAAGACCTCTCAACGGTAACCCAAGGATTTCCCTCATGCTCAATTGTGTAGCTACCGGGTTGGGTTCCCGTACAAACCAAGTTTGTGAAGATCGCAAACCCCGCTCTATCCCACCGCCATCTCCGCAGTCCATCCCACATCGAAATCCGACCACACTAGTAAGCCATCCTCAATACTGTATTAGCTCTAAAGGATATAAATCGAATGCTTCCCAAGCTTCAAGTTGCCTGACAGATTATCGTGGAGTGAACAAGTCTTCGGCAACCTTGGTTTACCCAATCACATACTTCAACATGTCTTTTACACTTTTCATGCTATGGTACGCGACAGCCATAGCACTCATCTTGCGTCTGCTCCTTACCGGCCGGCGCCCAAAGAACTACCCTCCCGGACCTCCCACTTTACCTATCATCGGCAATCTCCACCAGATGCCAACGCGGAACGCGCATCTCCAATTTGAGAGGTGGGCGCGCCAGTACGGTCCTGTGTACAGCCTGATACTCGGATCCAAGACTTTGATAGTTTTGTCTAGTGACAAAGCCGTCAAAGATCTATTAGACAAGAGAAGTGGGATATATTCGCATCGTCAGGATATGTATATTGGTCAGACGTTGTGTAGTGGGGGCCTAAGAGTATTGATGATGGTGCGTCACGATTCGATCTCATGCAATCTATCCAGCTGACCTGAGACTAGGGGTACGGTGCTAGGTGGCGTACCGCTCGGAAGCTGGTCCATGGGCTGCTGAATGTCACTGCGTCCAAGTCGTATGTGCCATATCAGGTGCTTGAGAACAAACAGATGCTGTACGAGCTTCTTACTCGGCCGGACGACTTCGTGAAACATATTCGACGCTACACGAATGCGCTCACGACCACCATGGTGTTTGGGTGGCGTACTCCCACCTACGAGGACGAGAAGATGAAGCAGTTGTTCGAAGGCTTCTCCGACTTTGCAGATCTTAACCAGACTGGCGCTGCCGGACTCGTCGACTTTTTTCCTTGGTTACGCCGATTACCGGACGCCGTGCTGCCAGTGCAACGGAAAGCAAAGCAGTTGCACAAGGCTGAGAAGGAGCTCTATCTCAACCACTGGCTCAAGGCGAAGGAAGCAACGCTTAAAGGTACTATCAAGCCTTGCTTTTGTGTCGATCTTGTTGAGGCGCAGAAGAAAGAATCTTTTGACGATGCCGCAGCATGCTACATATCCGGCACGCTACTAGAAGCTGGGTCTGATACCACATCTAGTACGCTGATCGGGTTTGTTCAAGCAATGCTGCTCTTCCCGGATGCTCAGCGCAAAGCTCACGAGGAACTCGATCGAGTCATCGGCTCGGACCGGATGCCGACAATGGAAGACCAAGAATCGCTTCCTTATATACACAGCTGCATCAAAGAGTCGATGCGCTGGATGCCCACGACCATACTGGGTGCGGTGCCGCACGCCACAACGCAAGACGACTATTACGAAGGTTTCTTGATTCCCAAGGATGCTGGTGTCATGAATAATGTCTGGAGTATCAATATGGATCCAAAGCGACACCCAGAGCCCCGGAAGTTCATCCCCGATCGTTACATCAATGATCACCTGAGTCTTGCAGATTCAGCGGCGAACCCTGACCCTAGCAAGCGGGATCAATTCACTTTCGGCGCAGGTCGCCGAGTCTGTCCTGGCATGCATGTCGCGGAGCGTAGTTTGTTTCTCGGTGTCGCACGGATGCTTTGGGCGTTCAAGTTTGAGCCGCAGCTGGATGGCAACGGCTGTCCCATCCTGCCGGACCCGGACCAGCTGACGCAAGGCTTTGTCTGTCAGCCCGCGATATTTCCAGTGAGCATTGAGCCAAGGTCAGAACAGAGGGCGAGGATTGTCACTAGAGAGTGGCAGGACGCCGGGAGTACCTGCTTGGACCCAGTCACAAAGCAGTGGCAGAATCTCCCCTCAGAGACGAAGGGAAATGCGTGAAGCAGAATTATGTACATTCAGAGAAGATACCTCGAGCGTCGAGCGATGATGCGTTATGAATACAAATACTTCCACTACTTGTTGGCTCATGTTCCGTTGGGGTTTGTGAACCGAAGGATTGTGCTGCACTTACCACGGATATAATGAATTATATGATGTGGGTGTTTCCGAAGCTGGCAATCAACTCGTTAACCTGTCGCATATTATTCTGATCGAATTCGCTCAAGACTGGATCGAGATCGACTCCAAAGTCGTTCCGCCCTTGCTCCAGATGCTCGCTGCGCCATGCGCGGTCGTGAGCCATGCGCTCTGTAATGAGGTTGGCAAGGAGCCAAAATTCATGGGCATGTCGCATGAAGCCAACACGTCGCCACATGTCCTCTAGTCGGAGCCTAGGGTCATTGCAGTCAACCATTGCGTGGGGTGGCTGTGTCGAATGCTCGTGAACGTAGAGCTCCCAAACAGCTCGCCAATTGTGCAGCGCGTTGTGGATCGCACCTAGATTCGCATCATCGCCGAATGAATTCATACGCTGGAAGATCAGGATATGAAATGCTAAGCCATGGTTAATGCGCTTGCTATGCCATACATCTGGTTCGGACATTGTAGCTCTTACCCGAGACAATAACAAAGAGGTTTAAGGGACCTAACCTGGCGAAGCTGTTGCAGAGATCTGGCTGCATTTTACCAGAGCAGAAAATCTGAATCGTTCCATGCAGTGATAGCCTGACATTCTGGGGCGTTTGTGATGTCCACTTGCGAAAAGCTTCAGCGCAGTCCACCGCCGTCTCGGCCTGGAAACAGGACTCAGGGGAGGCCATGCGCATTCGTAACTCTTTGGTGACCATACGAGGTGGGAGGTTATTGAAGATCACGAAACAAGTATCGAGTAGGAAGATCCACAAGAACGTTCTGCCAAAGTTAACAATCTCTCAGAGCACCTTGAATATGACATCCTACCGAGTGAGTTCCTCGCGCATGGTGAAACCTGACCAATCAAACCTACTTTCCAAGCTCGTCGCTCTAGATCCCTCGCTCTCGGAGCTTGTTGCAATATTATCCCTTACTATCTGAACAGCATTAGTTGTGAGTCTTCCTTCATAAGAAGATTACGCACCGAGACGAGGTTGCTAAACCTGTACCGGCGGATGCGCCGCCTGCTAGCGTCGCCACCTTCCCAGTTTTGGTAGAGACAAACTATGTAAGCTGCTTGGATTGCCTCAACCATACGCTTTTGCGGTTGATGGTTTGATTCTTGACTTCCCAAGGCAGGAGTTTCAAAGCAGAAATCCTCGTCGCCAAATACCATTTCCTCCACACATTCGAACCATACTCGAGCGCGTGCCTGGTCAGCTGGCGACGGAGCAACACACGCTCCTGCGAAAAAGTCAGCGCTTAGGCGTGGTATCATCGCTGTCAGTCTTACCAATCACGACCATCGCTGCGACAAGACTGGCTTTAGCATTTGCAGGATCGAAGCTTGGCTTGTGAATGAAATTGACATTCGGATGCCATAGAGCCCAGTACGATGCGATGCATGACCGAATATTGGAAGGGGAGAAGAAGTCCAAGCATTGCTCCTCAATTGACGCTGTCCATGACAGAGTGATTGGGCTGTTCCTTGGCTTGCTTAACACCACCTCTTTTATTCGAACAACGATGTCGTGGATTGTTGATACGAGCGGATCGAAGAGCCATGACGACTTGTGGCCACGTCTATCCTTCAATCCATCGTGAGAATGATTTAGAAGATTGTTGGACGAAGCGTTTCTTCGTTCGTCGGAGAGGGACATCGCTAGTCGCTGCCGTTGTTCAGCCTGCCCACATTCGAACGTTTCGCTCAGACCTGTCATACTGGTGAAGTTGTATAGAAAATGAAACCGTCGGTCACCCTCCAGTGCCTCAACATTTGCTTGCTCCGTCGTGTATACATCATTTGCCACGCCCAAGAAGTTGAGCCAGTCCAAGGTGTCGTTGCCATCTGAAAGAGTTGGAAAGCAAGGAGCTGCATCTTGCAGGAAGATATTTAGGTCGTTGTCTTGAGCAGTATCGACTGCAACTACTGCGGTTGCTATAGTGTTGTCTGCTGAATGCGCTGGAATCTTGCCAAGATCCCAGCTTCTGCCAGGTACGTGAGCCGTTGATGAGACATCGGCCTCATTGCCTCTCTTGAAGCATTCTGTGTAACGACATAGTACAGCTTTCGCTTGACAGCCTCGGCATGGCTGACCCAAGCTGCATGCCTTCTTTTGTTGCGCACAACGGTCGCAGCTCTTTCTGCGCCTCGAGACAGTGATATGGGAGGTTCGAGTGCTACAGCTTATAGCATGACGTCTCAATACATCTGTCCGCGCAAAGGTAGCCTTGCAGGTACTGCAGCGGTACGGGCGATGGGCAAGGTGCGTGAGGCTGTGGCGGTGTAGGTGCTCTCGACGCTTGTAGCTTTTGAAACATACGTCGCAGATGAAAGGCTCTGTCGAAATGGACATCAGGCAGGTCGGACGCCTGCGAGGCTGTAAAAATCGAGGTCGCGAGCTAGGGTAAGACCCATGCTTCGTTTGTGATGTTGGCGGTAGTCAGGAGCCGCAGCCTTGGAGACCCCGCACACTAACATCGAGCTAAGCAGCGGAGTAAGCCTGTCCAATCAAATCACAGATTTGGAAGATTCGACGCAGTGGGATGCGACTGAATGTCGGAGTGGGAGTGGGATGAAGAGGACCGGTAGATGGGGAGAAGCGACGACGGCAAGTCTTCAGACGCCGCTGATTGGTCGCGCTTACTGGAAGTGGGTACTCTAGCCGAGCATCGTCATCCGAGGATCCAAACACTTTCGTTCACTGTTTTCTTCTTAGCACAATATGGCAGGTGTATCCATACGAAAATCTATCCGCTGGCTCCCCGCCGACGCGTCCGAGCCAACAACTACAGTCGTTCTTTCCTCCTCCTTGCGCAGATTCGTCGACATCCGGATCCTTCAGCCTTCGTCCTCAACACCTTACAATCACAATGGTAAACCAACCGCACCTCCCATTGCATTCAAGAAACCATGAGCTTACAGTTCTCCAAAGACCATCTCGACGCAAAGCGCCTGGACTGGGCCATCGCAGGAACGTCATGTTCAGTCGCCGCACCTGAGCAGGGCGCAGACGTGAAGCTCTCAACCTTTCATCACTGGATCGACAGCCGGACTACGGATGTTGAGAATGCTACAGATGCGGGATACATGTATCCCATGCCGCCTGACGTTGAAGATGAGATCGTGCTAGAGAAGGGGAATATGGTAAACCCTGAGACGGGGATGCCGACTGATTACGAGGAAGTCTGGATCGAGAGGGACTTGGATGCTGTGCCTGGAGACGAAAGAGATCAGGTCGTTGTGCTGGATTTTGATCGTGGTGTTGAAGAGAGGGGTAGAGTCATTAGGGTTGGAATGCTTTGCCAGGGACTTTTGAGGAGAGGGGAAGCCGTTGTGGCTGAGCGATGGCAGTGGAGTGAAAAGGAAGGGTGGTCACGGAGTCACTTGATTGGTCGAGATGGTGCCTTGCCTTGTGAGACGTTGCTCCGATCCTCTCCGAGGGATACGATTGAGCATGATGGGAATGTTTGGACTGTCGTCGAGCGATCTGGGAGATAGTCACCGATGGGAGCAGAATCGATACACGATTCTACAGAGTATGCACCGACTACATCACAACCAAGACGTTACGTTCTGCACTTGCAACTCTCTCCGATAGCGACACTTTGCCCGGCGAGCAGGATGTACCTCCAGAATGCACGCTTGACATACATGACAGTATCTGTAGGCTGGCTTCAAAGCATCTACTTTATATATATTATTGTAAGTGAGTGGCCATATACGACGTTATGTAAGGCCAGTATGGGACGGCTTTCAGGAATTTGATGAACAGATGAAAATGCTTCAACAACGCAACGAGGCTTATCACTGGACAATGCTTTCTTCAAATGGGCGACCTAGTGATTACTCTACTGTAATAGAATTGTTGCTCTGCTGCAGATTAATGGCTTCGACATCTAATCCTCCAGCCTGAGTATTCTTACCGCGTTCCCACCCAACACGCCCTGTGCCTTCTCATCAGCCCCCGCAAACGTCTTCGAGATAGCCCTATAATTGGCATTCACACTATGCCACTCCTTCGCATCCTCCTCGAGCGGCGGGAAAAACGGATGATCTGTGCCAAACAGCAATCGATCCGCACCACTCGCCTCCACCGCCGCATTGAGCCCGACTTCTGAGTAGATGACCGCGTCGAGGTAGATATTCGTCTTCAAGATATCCCACACCTCGCGGCGGTTCTGCGTCTTGCCGTGTGCCTTGAGGTGCCCGTCGTGCAGAATACAGCTCTCAATACGCCCGGCGAGGAACGGGAGTGTGCCACCGGAATGCGCGAGCAGGACGTTCAGGCCTGTGTGGCGGTCCCATACACCGCTGAGCAGCATCCGGGTTACTGCGATGGTGGTCTCGAGCGGGAAGCCCATGGCCAGGTGGAGTACGTGGCCGTAGTCGCCCACACGGGGTCCGTAGACAGAGTTGGGAAGTCCGTAGTGAGGGTGTAGGAAGATTAGCTGGTTGTGCTTCGCGAGTGCAGCGTAGACGGGGTCTAGGGCTGGGTCGTCGAGACCGGAGCCGAGACCTGAGGTTCCGAGGATGACGCCCCGAGCGTACTTCAATGTAGATAGGCGCTCGATTTCCTTGACGATAGTATCAGTGCCTCCTGAGAGGGGGAGTGTGCCGAAGAAGTACAGTCGCCCGGGATAAAGACCGCATTGGTCATTGACATCGTCGTTGATCTCGATAGCTTTCTGCCCTGCCTCATCCTTGGGGAGAAAGTCCAGCCATGGGTTTGCGAGAGAAATTACGCTTTTGTCGATTTTATGCTGGTCCATGAACGCAATCTTCTGCTCGATATCGAAGTATTCCGAACCGATGGGTCGGCCGCGAGATGTTCCAGGCATGGAAGGATCATCTTCCCCGGGGAGAATGATCAGACGTGACGAGTCTGGTGCGTCGGGGAAGTTGCGAACATAAGGGACCTCGGTGCGAGATCGCAGCATATCCATGTACTTCGGAGGGTAAACATGGGTGTGAACGTCGACGATGGGCGCCATCTTGGGATGTGTCGTTGAGACCGAAATGTTTGTACTAATATACGTCCGTACTTCACTTCCAGCTTGCCCTTCTTTTCGATTTGTGTCCTGTGGATACGCAAGCGTCTGTCGATAGCAGATTGAAGTCATGGCGAAGCTCGAAATCTGGCGGGGTAGCTCTACGCGAGTGCCCCACTTTCACCACATCCCACCTTCCCCAACAAGCGTGGAGCTATGGAGCAAGCGGGTAACGGAGATGTCCGCAGCGATATCTGGCCACATTTTAGTCATACTGGAAGCCTGAGATGTGCGAAGTGTTGATACGCTTTGTTGATGGAGTCATTTGGTTTTGATATATGGGTGCTCCTGACTGATGCTCGGTTTAAACGCCAGTCCGTAGGAAGACGTTCGGCGGCTTGTCCCAGTCCTTGAACTCGTCATCAACCTCAAAGATGATGTCGCCCTCGCCCTCGTCCTTGAAACCGAGTCTCCTGTACACTGCTCTTCCCATAGCGCTGCCCTCTGTTGTGCACTCCAAGTTGCCTCTCCTCTTCGCTTCATCCAGGCCCCACTGCACGAGCTTGCCAGCAATTCCACGTCTTTGGTAGGCTGGGTCAACAGCACAGAGATCCAGGGTGAAGATGGCGGGGGCAGTTGCGCGGTCCTTCTGCTGAGCGATCTCCTTGATGTACGCGATGCGTCTCTTCCACAGTGACTTGAACATCTGATCTGCGAAGCGTTTGTTGGTATCGTCCAGCTTTGCCAGTGCCGCAGACATGTCGCCATCGAAGTTGTCGCCGTACCCTTCGACCTCAGAAAACTGCTGCCAGATTGCCATTCCTGCGACCCTGCGCTGTCCTGGGTTCTGGGGGTCTGGTATGGTGGCCTTCAGGTAGATCTTGTTTGGCTGACTGTCCTTGTTGGTCGTCTGGTTTTTCCAACGCTTGATCATGCCTTGAGCGTGTTCAGCTCGTCCTTCTTCTGTGTCCCATCCTGGACTCATCAATATCCAGACAGCGTCTTTTGCTTGTCGGCCGAAAGCTTCTGAGACGCAATGGTTGGCTTGGATGATGTCTTCCTCGGTCTCGACAGGCCCAACGATGACCTCGTCTTGGGTTGTGATGAGGTTGTCTTGAATGGCAGCCATATTGAGAGATTACAAAGCTTTTGAAAGGTTGGCTTTTGGTGAGATGTTAGACAAGATGTGACTTGCAGGGTACCTAGCAATATATTGGTAAGCTTGACACATGACGACGCTTGAGGCGACCACAGGCTTAGCGAGTGGACGAGGCTTGGCCTGCTATTAGCTAACAGTACACATCGTGAGGAGTGGACGCGTGGGACAAGATGGCATGCGCTCTGGGCGACCGGATCTGGACAGGTCGATAGGGGCTACATGGAGTTCAAACAAGAGCATTGTGGTGATGTATGGCCTTGACGGGTGTTGAGCCAGCGAATGCCTCGGCATTAGCAATTTTGGTTTTGCCGCGCTGCAGAAGGATGTCAAAGACGAGTTACCCGCAGTTCCCTTTGAGGATATTCCAAGGATCTTGCGAAGCGACAAAGTGACAAATGCATAGACTGTGCTCGGGCGTCGCAACGCTTGTGGCTGGTGCTGCCCATTAACACGTACAGGGATGTCGCGCACGTGCATGACGCGGTCGCGCCTTCCGCGTTCTCACGTCGCCCTAAATTGGTACCTCCCGAGTCTGCTCCATAACACTCGACGCGTCTACAACAACACAGCGGCACATCTTTCGAGGGTGCTTAGTGTGTTTCCAACCCTTCACGATTCTCACAATGGTTGGACCTGTAACAAAAGTACCGACAAAGCGAGCCCTCGCTGAAGCCTCGAACAACCGCGTTAATGCTTCGCCCCGTTCCGCAAAGAAGCTCAAGACCGAGAATGGCGACACGACACGAGGGCCCCCGGTCAAGAAGGTCAATGGACCATTCAATTCGAGCCAGCTTGGGCCGAGCCAGTTCGAGAACACACTGGAGCAGATGACACAGGACATCGAGGCCCTGAAGACGAAGAACACAGAGAAGGATCAGCAATGGAAGCGACCGCCGCTGCCCGAGGGCTTCAGCGAGATGACCTCGAAGGTCGTCTTTCAGCAGATTGAAGCGGAAGAGAGCGTGCTCAATGGAGGCAAGCCGGCCGTCAAGCTATTCGGTGTTACAGAGGTATGTCGCGTCGTTTCGCCGCGATGAGAAGGTACTGACTGTGGTTTCACAGAATGGCCATTCCGTCCTTCTCCATGTCACCGGGTTTCTTCATTACTTCTACGTCGCTGCGCCGATCAACTTCCACAAGGAAGACTGCAGACCGTACCAAACCTTCCTCGAGAGCGAATGCCAGAAACAATTCAACCAGCACTCGGCTGTCATTGCATCAGTACAAATGTGCATGAGAGAGAACATCCTTCGCTTCCAGGGCAACCAGAAGAGCCCATACCTCAAGATCACAGTCAACGACCCGAAGATGATCAACCGCGTGCGAACGATGGTACAGAAGGGCAACGCCAACTACAAGAGACTCTGGCCTGCGCGGGAGGATGGCATCTTAACCTTCGACAATATAACATACGTTCTGAGGTTTATGATCGACACTAAGATCGCGGGCATGTCGTGGGTAGAGGCGCCTGCGGGCAAGTACAAGCTGCTGAGCCCGCGAGACCAGCACTCCAACTGCCAGATCGAGGCGCAGATACACTACTCAGATCTGATAGCTCACCAGTCAGAAGGCGAATGGGCCAAGTCAGCACCTCTCCGCATCCTCTCCTTTGATATCGAATGCGCTGGCCGCAAAGGTGTCTTTCCGGAGGCGAACATCGACCCTGTCATTCAGATCGCCAACGTTGTCACAAGAAATGGCGAGGACAAGCCTTTCGTGCGCAATGTCTTTTGTCTGGACACAGTCAGTCCTATTGTGGCCACGCAGATCTTCTCATTTGCAGATGAAGGCGACATGCTGATGAAGTGGCGAGACTTCGTCGAGGAGGTCGACCCAGATGTCATCATTGGCTACAACATTGCCAACTTCGATTTTCCGTATCTCCTGGATCGCGCCAAGCATCTCAAGCTCGCCAAATTTCCATACTGGTCGCGACTGAAGACAGTGCAGTCGAAGGTCGAAACTTCGAATTTCTCGAGCAAACAGCTGGGCAGTCGAGACACGAAGACCACCAACACCAATGGTCGTATTCAGTTGGACTTGCTGCAGCTTATTCAGCGTGATCATCAGCTGCGAAGTTACACGCTCAATTCTGTGAGTGCTCATTTCTTGAAAGAACAGAAGGAGGATGTGCACCACAGCATGATCACAGAATTGTTTAACGGTGATTCAAACTCTCGGCGACGACTGGCAGTGTACTGCTTGAAAGATGCATACCTCCCACAACGATTGCTCGACAAACTTATGTGTCTGGTCAACTATACCGAGATGGCCAGGGTCACCGGTGTGCCATTTAATTATCTCCTAGCTCGAGGCCAGCAGATCAGGTTTATCAGTCAGCTCTTCCGAAAAGCGTTGGATCATCAGCTCATCTGCCCGGACTTACCCAATCAAGGAAGCGGTGAGGATCAGTATGAAGGTGCGACCGTCATCGAGCCCAAGCGTGGCTACTACAAGCAGCCAGTTGCCACACTCGATTTCGCTTCGCTGTACCCAAGTATCATGCAAGCGCACAACCTCTGCTACACAACGTGGCTTGACAAAGCAACGGTCGAGAAGCTGAAGATGAAGAAGGACGAGGACTACATCGTCACCCCGAACGGCGATATGTTCTGTACAGTAAAAACACGCAAGGGTCTGCTTTCGCAGATTCTTGAGGAGTTGCTGGGTGCTCGTAAAAGGGCTAAGAGAGAACTGGCTGTTGAGAAGGACCCTTTCAAGAAGGCTGTGTTGAACGGTCGTCAATTGGCGTTGAAGGTCAGTGCCAACTCCGTGTATGGCCTCACGGGTGCTACGAACGGAAAGCTGCCTTGTCTCGCCATTGCCAGTAGTACCACAAGTTTCGGTCGTCAGATGATCGAGAAGACCAAAGCTGAGGTCGAAGCGAAGTACACCATCGCAAACGGCTACACCCACGATGCGGAAGTCATCTACGGTGATACTGACTCCGTCATGGTCAAGTTCGGTACTTCCGAACTGGCCGAAGCCATGAAGCTTGGGCAGGAGGCGGCCGATTACGTTTCTTCGAAGTTCATCAAGCCCATCAAACTCGAGTTCGAGAAGGTCTACTTCCCTTACTTGCTGATCAACAAGAAGCGTTATGCTGGTTTGTACTGGACAAACCCTGATAAGTGGGACAAGATGGACACAAAGGGTATCGAGACCGTCCGACGTGACAATTGTCGCCTAGTTCAGACCGTCATTGAAACATCGTTGCGCATGTTGTTGATCGACCAAGATCCAGATGGCGCTCAAGAGTAAGATTGACCTTCACCAGTGACATGGGCATCGTTAACAGACTCCAGGTTCGTCAAAGACACGATCTCGGATCTCCTGCAGAACAAGATCGATATGTCCAATCTTGTCATCACCAAGGCCCTTACCAAGCAAGAAGACAAGTCAGGTAACGGTGGCTACGCCAATAAACAAGCCCACGTTGAACTCGCCGAACGAATGAAGAAGCGTGACGCTGGCTCGGCTCCCGCTTTGGGTGACCGTGTCGCGTACGTTATGGTCAAGGCTGCCACCGGCTCGAAGAATTACGAGAAGTCGGAAGACCCGATCTGGGTACTTGAAAACAATCTGCCAATTGACACACGCTACTACCTCGACAACCAGCTGGCGAAGCCACTGGGCAGAATCTTTGAACCCATCCTGGGCGAGAAGAAAGCCAACTCTTTGCTCGCGGGTGACCACACACGAGCGATCTCCGTTGCAGCACCAACAGTAGGCGGCCTGATGAAGTTCGCAAAGAAGACACAGACTTGTATGGGTTGCAAGAAGCCGCTCACAGCTGCGTATGAGAAGGAGGGTGCCGTGTGCGAGAATTGTCGACCTCGTATCGGCGAGCTGTACCAGAAACAGCTCACAAAGGTCAGCGAGTTGGAAGTCCGCTTCTCACGACTTTGGACGCAGTGCCAGCGTTGTCAAGGCAGCATCCACTGCGAAGTCATCTGTGCCAGTAGAGATTGTCCCATCTTCTACATGCGTATGAAGGCGAGGAAAGATGTAGAAGATGCAGGGAAAGAGATGGTGAGATTTGACAAGGATGCTGCGCTCTGGTAGTGCGGGAGAGGGAGGGAGGAGCATATGGCGTTTTGTTCAATGGATACCACACTTGTGCACTGTCGTTAGGATACGGCGCATGTCACTTGCATAGCTCATTATAATTCTGCATAGATCTGCTCAAATTGTCGCTTCCTTGAAATCGTCTGATGTGCGGCTCCCACCTGCTTCTTCCGCGGTCATGTCCACAATTGCAACAATAACGACAGGCGATACCAACAAAACCACGGGCGAGCTTCTGCTTTCACCATCGACACCACCTTATTGAACGTCTTGATACCACACCTATGGGCATATTTCGTGATCCAGCGACAAGACATCATGACGTCGACGAAGAGCATGCATGCTTGAGCTCTCAGGACGGGCAGCCATTGGTGAGCTTCCGCCGTCACACTTCTGCATGCTCTTACTGGCACTTTGGTAGCTTAGACACAGTCCTTCTCAACTATACAACCTCAAAGCCATACTGCGTTCACATCCATGTTTGCACGTCGGACACCGAGTTGCACCGCGCGCCGACAACGGTGATGAGGATTACGGTTCCAGCGTTTCCGATTTTGGCTTGGGGCCCATGATCGCAGATGCGCATTTTGGGATGACGTGCACGACTTGTGAACATGGGATTCTCAAAACGCATGCGCTGAAGCATTCAGCAGCTGCAGCTCGATTCTAATACACCCACGAGACTTGGTAGCCATACGAAAGTACAACTCGCAATACAAAATGGGCAATACACAGTCTACGGTGCGCTATCTTGCGCCAGCCTCGTTCCTATTCGATTTCGCAGCACAGCAATATGGCATGTTTTCGAAGCCGAACATGCTCGACATTCACAACAAGAATCTCGCAGCGTTCTCGCCATACCCGTATGCGATTGCAGGCTTCTTCTTCCCACAGCAGCTGTTTCAACTTGCGTGGCTATGGAAGCTTTGGAAGCAGGAAGGCACATCTGCAGACCGCAGCATGATGAATAAGTTCGCCTGGGTATACAGTTTGGGTAACTTCTGCATTGGCAGTACGTCACCTCAATGCCTTTGGTCTGCGAAGCGGACGGCAAGTTGAGCAGATGCTAACGCTCGACAGCATGGATGTTCTTCTGGAACTCGAATGATCTCGAGACCTCCAACATCTTCGTCATCATCAACACAGTTGCGCAGCTGGGTTATATTGCGACAACCCTCGAACCGCTCGACCGCCGCTCAACACCCAACTTCCTTACCCACATCGTCGCAAAGACGTTCGCGGGTATTGGTGTTCTCGACTTCCTGCACAACACATCAGCCGCCTACTATCGCGGCGTGCCTCCCTCAGGGCTCGTGCAGATCGCAACGGGTGTCGGGTTCGCAGCAGCTGCCAGCGTGAGCGACTGGATCTTCGGCGGATGTCTCGTGTACGATCTGGCTGCACTCGCGGTCGGACAGGCAGGAACCAGCTGGGGCAACATTCTGGGAGGCTACGCGGCGGCGACGGCTGGAATCGTCGCGTTCAGGAACTACTTCTAGTATGTCTCCAGTAGTGCGTGTCAAACTTGAGCGCGCTGACGAGAGCAGTCCACGCTGGAAGGCTCAGAAGCAGGGGTACTCGAGCGTCGATGATGGGAACAACGACACGTTTTGATCGCGAGGCTGGTCGTGATACCCAGATTGTAGCGCTTGTATAATAGTAGCAATGATGTCAAGATTGGGACGGTATGTTTCTCGTGACAATCCCTCCGACATCCCAGCTCTCGTCCCGTGTGGTGTGGCCATGTGACCAGTGTGCTATGGAGCTCGCGTTTCCCTTACGTTTTGGAGAGCTCCTGGCGCCTTAGTGGTGTTTATTAGTTGTTGCTTCGCTGCCGATGACGGACGCGGGGTGCAGTCCAAGATTACCCTGCATGCCGCTGCCCCACAATGCACATCACTTCTGTCCGCGTATCTCGCGTGCATGATTGATCGCATTCGCAGAGCATGAGCATCAGCTTCACGAAGGCATTCGAGGTCGCAGTCCTCTCAATCGCACGGAGTCGGGATTGCGTGGGCATATGTGTGAGACGCCAAGCCACAAGCGGCGGCAACTGATCGCGTGCAGCGTTCCCGCGGTGCCGCTTATCTCTTTATCTCGCTATCTCGATGTCACGCCCCCAGCCCCAGATTCCGACCACCTGCTCGAATCAGTGCGAGCAGCCGCCGTTTACCGCATGGCGCGCTTTGCTTCGTATCGGACGACAGTAGTGTCCATGATTGTGGTACCCATACCCACACCGGGACCGGGGGATCGTCTGAGGGACGGTCTGTGTGTGGGTGTGGTTGACTGATGTAGGATTGATGACTCTACTGCCTGCGCCGCTGCTGATACTGCGCTCTGCTAACGACTCACGACTTCTCTTTCTCGCTCGTACCTGTCTTCTCTGCTCACTCTGCACCTTGCGCTCTCTTTCTTGCGCGTCGTGCACATCGCGTGTCCTTCACGAGTCTTATCTGCGATAGAGCCGAGGCCGACGTCACCGCTTGGTGCACTCACGAACGTCGAAGCACCCACCGAAAAGCAATACATGGGCCATTGAGCAGTGAGGTCTTTATACAGCGAAAGGCTCTCGCGTCGTTGAACCCAGGTCACGACTGCGCCCTCGTGGCTGTACCCACGCGTCCCAACCGGCACCTGACCACTCAATTCGCAGGTGTAACACCTCACAGCAAGAGAAGGAAGGCACGACTGGACCCTTCATTCCTCACACACAGGCGATCCGAGTCAGACTTGCAGCACTATGCTGCCCTACCGACCCCCTCAGATCGACCGACCGTCCCTCCCACCACACTGCGAGCCCGCTGGCGAGTTTCTCACCGCGCTATCGATCACTTTCCACACCTGCATACCTTCATACCTCGCCCTCATATCGACGCTGCTCGGGACATGTAGTATCATATCATGGCTGTTCGCGCAGCTGCCGCAGATATACAAGAACTACAAGCTCAAGTCCACGTCCGGGCTTAGCGTATACTTCCTGACAGAGTGGCTACTGGGGGACCTGACGAATCTGCTCGGCTGTCTTTTCACAGGGCAGGCGACGTGGCAGATTGTTATTGCGAGCTACTACGTCTTCGTAGACTGTGGGCTCACCGGGCAATGGATTTGGTACGAGCTGCTGCACCACGGGCGTCCGTTGCGCCCGATCTGGGGCCGTTGGAGGAGCGGCGAGAACTCTGATACGGGGAGTAATGGCAGCGGGAGCGGCGGTATGCAGCAAGTGTCCAAGGGCAAGACGCCGGAACAGGATTCAAAGAGCGATAAGAAGGATATCGAGGTCCCGCGCTCTGCGCCCCGAGACGCGTTCCGCATCCCAAACTTCGCGCGCAGTCCCAGCGGCGTCAAAGAATCGTACGCCGTGTCTCCCATGGGCGGTCCCCAGATCCTCGAGGCCCCAGGAACACCGTCAAACCGCAACATCCGCCGCGTCGCAGCCTCGTCCTCGCCGCTCGCCTCGCCAAAAGCAGTGCTATACATCAGCATGATATTCGCCGTGCTCTCGCACAGCGCACTCGCGGCCCCCACCGGCGCCTCCCCTCTCCTCACGCTCTCCTCTGACACAGACGACACCATGAGCACCCGCGAAATCCTAGGCAAAGTCTTCTCCTGGTCCAGCACGTTCCTCTACCTCGGCAGCCGACTGCCGCAACTCTACAAGAACCAGATCCGCCGCTCGACCGCCGGCCTCAGTCCCTCGCTCTTCGCGGCAGCCTTCTTCGGAAACCTGTTCTACAGCACTTCCCTCCTGACCAACCCCAGCGCATGGCAGGACTTCCCGCCACACAGCGGCTGGACCGAAGAGGGTAGTAATAGAGAGGAGTGGATTCTGCGCGCCCTTCCCTTCTTCTTGGGGGCCGCAGGCGTGCTGATCATGGACGCGGCGGTGGGTCTGCAGTTTTGGTATTTCGGCGACGGGGAGCTGAAGGACGCGCGCGGGCGTCCTGTGCTGAGGGACGACGAGATCATCGTCACCGTGGATGACCATGGCATTCCGAAGCGAAAGCGCTTGCACTGGCGCAGGGTCAGCGGGTGGATGCGTGGATGGGCGCCTGCGGTCAGTGTTGCTGCTACACCTAGCGTGTCGAGGGCAGCGACGCCGGCGGAGTCCCTGACACCGCGAGATCGAAGTCCTGCTGGTAGCGAGGGGAGCAGGAGTCAGAGCATTCCCATTCGGGCCGGCGGGGCGTTGGATGAGGCGAGGGCCTTGTTGGGGTCGGGAAGACATGCGAGTCCCAGGAGTTATGGAGCCCTGCCTGGGAGTCCGCGGTAGGATTTGCTTAGAGAGGTGTTGCGTTTTGACTGCATCTTCATGGGCGGGAGCATCTGATGAAGGCGTTCTGGTATTGCGTTGTGTTTTGGCATATGATCTACTACATGGCATGAGTTACGATAGAAGCCCGGCTGGGCTGTACGAGGGAGAATACATCACTACATTGAGTATCGCGGTCTGATGTCTTGACACTGTCACTTTAAGCACGACGATGTGATCAACATCCTACGACACAGCATGGAAGGATATAAGCGGAGTAACCATAGGACGCAGAACAGCGACGGGAATCCATCGTGAGTCGACTCGATGTCAACGGGTATACGCTCTTCGCTTTCAGACTTCAGACTACTCTTACAGTATGATGATGAGATTACACCACCACCTCAGTATCTCCTGCCGACCTCCACACCCAGGTTTTCATCCGGATTCGCAAACCCGCGCGCTCGAGGTGTGGCGCTGCCCTTGACGTCCTGCGGCGCCTCGCCCTTGTACTCCCATCCTCCATCTTGGGTGAAGAAATCGACTTCGTCAATGATGTCCCAGACTACGTCCTCGGCAATCTGCTCCTTGTAGCGCTCGCCGATCGCACGCAGCCTCCGCCCTTCTACTACAGGCTTATCGGTAGCATCGGTCCCACCCATCTGTGTATCCTGCTGGTGCTTCTTGACCTCCTCGGGCGGACACCAAAAGTCCGGGCCCATGTTGACCTGCGCAATCCCGCCGTTGAACACACTGATCGCAGGCAGATACCCGACCATCCCATCGTCGAACCCCGTGCGGGCGCCGGCCTTGACGGCCTCAACGGAGGGTACACTCGCGGGCGGCAAGAAAGCGAGGAGGTTCTCGAACGCAATGCCGACTTCCACGCCGTTCTTGTACACCTTGATATGGCTGTGCGGCAGCGAGCGCACGCTCACGTCTTCGTGGTTCGGGCTGGGGTGGATCTTGGGCACGGGACCGCGGTCGTGGTACGCTTCGACCATCTTGGTGACCTGGTAGTCGAGCTGCTCGAAGTAGAAGTTGCCCTTGTATGGCACGGGGATGCGGTCGCGGATGATGTCGAGCGGGCGGTCGAATGGGTCGGCGTTGCTGGACGTGTCGAAGCCGTCGCCCAGGTCGACGGCCGGGTTGTAGATTCCTTCGACGACTTTGCGGTGCATGGAGAGCGAGGGCAGTCGAATCTCGAGGCCGATCACGTCGCCTTCCGAGATGTGCTGGTCGGTTACGTACTCGACGGGCACAGGCTTGCCGTGCGGTGGGCGGGCTTTCATGTGTTTGCTCTTTGCGCCCTTGGGTAGCGGCTTGAAGATCTTGGAGGCGCGCGAACGGTGCTGGGCCTCGAAGCGTGCGTCTGTGATGCCGTAGCTGTAGCCGTCGAAGCCCACGGGTCCGTCAAGCGGTGCTTCTCGCCGTGCCCAGCCCACGCGAATGTGCGGCCCAGGTTTCGTGTCGCCGGTCTGGGGATCGATGGGGTCTTTAGGGCCGTCTTTGGGTATGCCGCGCAGGATCTTGACTTCATAGTACATCCGGCCCTCCCTTGCGGTGACATTGCCTCTGCCCATGCGCCAACCTTTTTCTTGAGAGACGATGGTCGCGCTGTCGTCGAAGTAGAACCACTTGTCCGTGTCTTCGTGGCTCATCCGAGGGCCGTAAGGGCGCGAGTCGCTTTGGCGGTAGAACTGCTTGTGCCTGAACAGCGGGTCGGCGACGCAGTGGGTGTACTTGTAGCCTTTCTTGTTCCAAGCATAGTCGTTTGGCTTCTTCAGCTCCGTGACGCCATCTGGCGCGTAAAGCGGGTGAGGCTCATGCGACAGGAAGACCCCGTCCCTCGGTGGGTTGTAGTCTGGTGCTTTCGGCTCAGGTATCGAGTATCGCATAGGCGAGTCGGCGGACGGTCGCTTTTCCTTCTTTGTCTTGGGGTTGGGCGTGTTTGCGCGTGTTTGGCCTGATGCCTCGCGCTTCTTTAAAGTCTCGCGCTTCTCTCTGCGCTCGCGCTCGCGTGGAGGTATCCCCGGCCGTGAACGCGCCGGAGCATCGCTGCTGGGGTTGGGGTTGAGTGGTGACGAGACGGCCGGGACATGGTCCTCTTCCAATGGTCGCCGCATTGGCGGCGCGAGTGTGGGCGTGTTCGACCGCGACGGGGGCTGTTGCTCGGCCATCTTGGTTAGGGTTTGGCTTTGGCCGGGATGGTTGATGGCAGGAGCTCTGAGCTCTGGTGATGCAGGCGCGACCGGCGATCTGCACGGGCCCTTCCTCGGGTCAAATTCCCCCACCAAAATTTATGTTGCCGTTGCGCTACAACTTTTTGCGCTTGAACGACCGGAGCACTTCACTGGTCACCCTTCGACAAATTTTCGACGAGAGGTCTGGTAGCTAAGACTCGAGAGAAGACTCTCGAAAAAAAACACTCCCACCGCATCCACTGCGAATATCCCACGTCTGCCACCGCCATGCCTCGCGCACCCAAGTCGCCTGGCGTGCAGGGCCAGCGACACAACCCTCTCGCCGAGGAGTACCTTCCGTCCGACCCATACAAGAACAAGGTCAAGCGCACAAAGCGCAGCAAGACCGATGAACAGGACGAGCAGGGTTATGTGGACTCCAAGAGCTCGCGCAAGATTTTGGAAATCGGAAGAGAGCTCGAGGAAGAGGATGAG
Source organism: Didymella pomorum (assembly GCA_022225945.1). Lineage (NCBI taxonomy): Eukaryota > Fungi > Ascomycota > Dothideomycetes > Pleosporales > Didymellaceae > Didymella > Didymella pomorum. The sequence goes on from JAKJXN010000007.1 coordinate 59,711, forward strand.
CGTGAGAACCAGAAGGGTGCACCCAAGGGCGCGAACCCGGCATTCGATTTCGAGTCAAGGCTAGGAGAGGAGGATCTCGACGAGCATGTCTCAGGGCAATTCGACGACGATGAGGAGGCATGGGGCGAGGAGGAGGAGGAGGTTGAGGAGGTAGAGATCGACGCGGACGATCTGGCTGCTTGGAACAAGTTCATTCCCACAGACGACAACCCTATTCAATGGCCAGGGCAAGAGACAGCACCATCAGGGCCGGGTACAGATCTGGCGGCGCTTATCCTCGAGAAGATTGCTGCGCATGAAGGTGGTGCTGGTGAGGGCGATGAAGGGCCACGAGAGGTTATGGGCGGTGGTGCGCCCGAAGACGCCGTCGAGCTGCCTGCGAAGGTCGTTGAGGGTATGTCGATGTGCAGACCTTGAATGAATCTCTGCTAACAACTCGTAGTCTACAGCAAGGTTGGCCTCATCCTATCGCGCTACAAGGCGGGCAAGCTCCCCAAGCCATTCAAGATTCTCCCCACGATCCCCGCCTGGGAGACACTCCTCGCCATCACACGCCCAGAGAACTGGACACCGAACTCCATGTATGCCGCGACCCGTATCTTCATCTCCTCGAAACCCTACAACGCACAAATCTTCCTCAACACCGTCCTGCTACCGGCAGTCCAGTCGAACATCGCCGAGACACAAAAGCTGAACATCCACCTGTACAACGCGCTAAAGAAGGCACTGTACAAGCCCAGTGCGTTCTTCAAGGGCATCGTCTTCCCCATGCTCACAGAGAGCCGCTGTACGCAGCGCGAGGCCACCATCGTTGCATCCGTAGTCGCCAAGGTCTCCGTCCCTGTCCTTCACTCCGCCGCTGCGCTGCACAGGCTGTGTGAGATTGCGGCCGAGCAAATGTCGAGCGACCCGGATGCGGCAGGACCCTGCAATATCTTCATCAAGACACTGCTGGAGAAGAAGTACGCGCTGCCATTCAAGGTCATCGACGCGCTCGTCTTCCACTTCCTGCGCTTCCGCGCCGCGGGCGCAAGCTCAGCAGACGCTATGGATACCGAATCGGTAGCAGGAGACCTTGGTGGCACAGGAAAGCTACCGGTCATCTGGCATCAGTGCTTGCTTGCGTTTGCGCAGAGGTACAGGAACGATATCACAGAAGATCAGCGCGAGGCGCTGCTGGATTTGCTGCTCACAAGAGGGCACAAGAACATCAGCCCTGAGGTCAGGAGAGAATTGCTTGAGGGCAGAGGGCGAGGTGTTGTCGCTGAGCCGGCAGCGGCCGTTGGCATGGATGGTGATGATACTATGGTCATGGGTTAGGTGTTGTGCTCGAGGTTTCGAGATCATGTGCATTGGGAGGCGTTATAGATGGAAAAGCAATACCCTCGAATTCAGTCAGAATTTCATCCAACCTGCAGTACTTTAAACAAGACCCTCACACCTCATAGATTAGTGGCGGTTGCCCGGCTTACACTAGTTTCTTGGACAACTTCCTTCCGCGGATCTGTTGCACGCTCCTTCTCTTACACTCACACGAACCACAGCACTATACTGAGGGTCCGAAAAAACCGATACGAGCAATCCAGCCTTGTGCGCGAACGAGGCTGAGGCACATCCACAGTTGCGAGATGAACAATCGTGCATAGCGCATACACGCTTCGATCCTCACATCGCAGGACAAAGCCTTTCGAACCGAGCTGGCTGCAGCTGCGTTGCCCCGCCTTCAGCTACACCTCGCGAGCATAACTGGAAACAGTCCTTGATTAACCGTCAAACCCGCGATAACTCACCCTGCATCCCCAGCACTAATTTTGACGTGGGTAAAGAAGCAGCAGTCACCTTCTAATGCATCTTGTGCAACTTCAAGAAGACGGCAAATACAAGCTCGTCACCTTTGCCAGGAGGAACGTCCCGTCTTACGCCATCCTCTCGCATACTTGGGGGCCGGACCATGAAGAGGTCACGTACCAAGACCTTCAAAATGGTACCGCTGGAGGCAAACGCGGCTTCGCTAAGCTCAAGTTCTGTGGGATGCGCGCGCGCGAAGACGGTCTGCATCACTTTTGGGTAGACACTTGCTGCATCAAGAAGGACAGTAGCGCTGAGCTTTCAGAATCTCTCAACTCCATGTTCCGCTGGTACCGTACTGCAGTCAAATGCTACGTCTACATTTCAGAGAACCTGAGCCAGACAGACCTCTTTCAGAGCAGATGGTTCACCAGAGGCTGGACCCTCCAGGAGCTCCTCGCCCCTCGCAGCGTCGAGTTCTTTACTCGAGACGGCGTTCGCCTTGGCGACAAAAACTCCTTCAGGCTGCAAATCCACGAGGAGACCGGCATACCAATCGAAGCTCTCCAAGGACTGCCGCTCTCCGAGTTCACAGTCGCTGAACGTATGTCATGGGCCGAGAGACGCGAGACTACGCTTGAGGAGGATCGTGTGTACTGCTTACTCGGCATTTTCGACACATACATGCCCGTCATATACGGCGAGGGATACACCAACGCAAAACGACGACTCCAGAGGGAGATGGCGGTGTCTGCTTGTGAGTGAAGTTGCTCTATCTTCCACATCTGCCGAAACTCCCGTGAGCCAATACCGAGATATTCTAATCACATCATATGCGAAGAAGCTAACTAAGCGTTGACAGCGCAACCTTCATTAGACAACATGTCAATTAAAGGGAAGACAGATGCATGTTTGGAGAGTCTCGCGGCTACAAATCAGACTCGATTTGTTGCACAAATTCTAGGCCGCTCCAGACATGCATGTAGTTGGCTTCCGGGTCAACAGCAATATGCTGCATGGGTCGAGAGCATTCGGTCTTCGCTTTTATGGATCTCGGCCAAAGCTGGCTGTGGTAAAACGACCATTGCAGCCCATGTCTCTCAGATGGTGCGAACACATCCGAGTCCAGGACCCTCAGATCCTGCACGACACACGACCGGATGTCTGGTCCTTTCCTTCTTCTTTCGGAAGTCCAATCAGACAAGTGATAACACCGCGCTTGCAGCCCTCCGATCCATAGCCAGTCAGCTAGCTCGCCAAGAGGCACGCGCACTACCCATACTGATGAAGCGATACGAGTCGTTGTCTGTCAAGGGAACCTTTGAGTGGCCATGGGACACTCTCTCGACTGCGCTGGTCGAGATGCTGGACAAAGTGCCTCCAACCTCTCGCATCTACATCATCATTGATGCGCTCGATGAATGTGAATTTGACCGACAAAAACTCTTAAGATGGCTTAAAGACCTCGTTCCCGGTCCCGACACAGTATCCTGGGATAACCCCAGCGCAGCAATCAAGATTGTGATTACGAGCAGACCGGGCGGGGAGACTCTTGAATACCTCGGAGCCTATCCAACTTTATTGATTGCCGAAACTGAGACAGTGGGTGATATTCGGGCACTCGTCCATGAAAAGTTGGGCACTCTTGCTCACCGTCGCAACCTTGCCCCTGAGGCTACCACAATGATTGAACAATTCCTGCTGACACACGCTCATGGGATGTTTCTCTGGGTGGTGATGGTCTTCGAGGAACTGGAGAAGCGTGATGAGCGTCTAAGCAACGAAGTAATAGCTGCCAAGCTTTCCAGAATACCCCTCAGCCTTGTCGACACCTACAAAACTCTGTTGCAGAATATCCTGCCAGCCCGGAAGATAGATCTGTGGTCGATCATTCGCTGGGTACTTTTTGGAAGTCGTGGTCTCACAGTCTTGGAACTGAAGATGGGCCTATGCTTGGAAGCAAGCATCTCTGACTGGCACGACTTCCCTGGAGATTTGGAACTCCTCTGCGGATCATTGGTTAGATATGATGGGCCCCGTGGGGAAATCAACTTTGCCCATCAAACAGTGAGGAGCTTCCTCCAGGTTTTCACCGCAACATCGAGCCTTGAGGATCTTGCGGGAGTGGACATGGACCCGGTCGCTGCAAATGAGCAATTGGCCATGATATGCCTGGACTACTTGCTGAGGGTCGAGGAAATCATCCAGTTGGACGCGCTGGTGATGGCTGTTATGACACATTCCGACTACGTCGCCATTATGGACATGTTCCTCCACCAAAAGCCTTTCCTTCGCTACGCCATTGAGAGCTGGGTTTTTCACGTGCGAGAAACACACACGCCACCCTGTGCGCTTGTAGCAAAGCTACGCGAGCTCTTGCTATCAGAAGATCGAAGGCAGGGTATTATGATACTACATTACTTCATCAACAAGCATGGAAGCTGGAATGTACCGCAGCCCACAACTCCTCTCCACACTGCAGCATACTTTAACCTGCATTGGCTTCTGGAGTCGCATCCATCTGATTATATGGTCTACGTGAACTCTGAGGCCGATACAGGTGATACTCCCCTGGTGTGGGCTTCAGAGATGGGCAACACATCAGTTGTCAAATGGCTTCTGAATATGGGCGCTGATCCTAACAAGTGCGAATACGATGGCTGGTCTGCGCTCCACTGGGCGGCGAGGAATGGACATATAGAGGTTACGAAAGTGCTGGTGAGTCACGGCGCGCATCTCGATCAACAAGATAGCAAAGGGTATATTCCACTGGACTGGGCTTTGGATCGAGGGCACTGGGATGTCGTGAATGTCCTTCAACAGCGAGCTGGAGGCGATCAGTCTGCAAGCACAAATCGATTTGCGCAGCGTCGAATCCGCGCGGCCGAGGATGGAAGTGCCCACACTTTGCAGACAACATGGAAGCTGTGGGACGATCGACCCTGAGAAGTTGTGGGAACAAGCTTTATGTCGTTACCTAGGTACGGTTGTAGCTCGTCGCGGGTGCATCCTCCCCAGGTCGTTGACAGGGATCGCTTCTCGGAGGCTCGGAACATCCGAGAACGTCTGGTGTGACACCCTCTACAGGACCCTCTTCCTACACAGACACACAAGATCTTCCTCCTTACGCCAGCAAGCACCCACAGACGTTGTGCAATAATTAGCGTTTTTGCAATAAGCTAGCTGCATGACCAACATGACAGTGATGCGGTCACGGCAAGTCTAGCGGCACACTGACCAGGGATCGCCAGGGACCACTCTACGGAGAGTCGGAAATATCACAAAGCATCAGCAGCGGGGAACTTTACTTACCCGCTTACAGTAAGCGACTATATACAGGCATTGCGCATACTCCATTCCAAGGGTTCGCCTCCAATGGCTCCAGTCGCGAAGCTTCGATCGACGTAGGCAGTGTCGCATCAGCACGACGCTGAACGTGCAGGCAACCCACTTGCTATATCCACTACGCGGACTATCGGACGTCAACGAGGAGACGCACATTTAGTACAAATACGCCTGTAAGCGCTTGAAGATGTCACATTACTTACATCTCGAGTTTGGAGGCCTCGAGCTGAGCTCCTGAATACCACCATCTAACATGTCGGAAACCACGAGCCTCATGTCCACGCTCGTCCAAGCCATCCAGCATGCGTCACCATTGCGAATCATCGCTGCTGTCATCGTCGTGGTCAGTACACTTCACAAGCTTTCGAGACGTAATCTGGGATACTGCCCAAACCGTGTCCGCCACGAGCTCTCCTCCTGCATATTTTTGCAGACGGTGCTGACAGACAACAGTCGGTTGTGCGATATATCTCCCAAGGCATATACCGGGTCTACTTCCACCCATTGCGCAATTTCCCAGGGCCCAAACTTTCGGCAGCCTCACGACTGCCCAAAGTCATCGCGACATGGACCGGACACCAGCATCAATACATGATTGCGCTGCACGCTCAATATGGCGAAGTTGTACGCGCGTCTCCCGAAGAGCTGAGCTTCATCCACCCCGATGCCTGGCGAGACATCTATGGACACGGCAGCGGTCAAGGCAAAGGCACGCTGGGTTCTGTGCCGCCAAAGAACTGGAAATTTTACGGGAAGGCCAGTAACGGAGTATCGTCATTGATCACAGAGGAAAGCCCATCAGATCACGCGTGCGTACGACGTATCTTCAAGCCTGCCTTCTCAGATCGGGCGTTGAAGGATCAGGAACCTTTGTTCATGAAATATGTGGAGCAATTGATCGGAAACCTGAGGAAGGCTGTAAGCGAAGAGCCCGAGCACGAGTTTGATATGGTGAAGAACTACAACTGTAAGTATCGCACCGTCTCTACGCCCGGGCATCGTTATTGATATCATTCCCTACCACAGTCACAACCTTCGACGTCATGGGCGATCTCACTTTCGGCGAATCCCTTCACATGCTCGATGACTCGAAGTACGACCCCTGGGTCTCGGTGATCTTTGCCTCGATCAAATTCGGTAGCAGATTCAACCTCATGACCTACTATCCCTGGCTAGCTTGCACCGTCAAAGCCAATCTTCCAGCCAAGTTCCAGAAGAAGAGATACGAACATTTCCAGTACAGCGTCGAGCGCGTCACTAAGCGTCTTGATCGTGGCCGAACGACCGAGGGCCGTGATCTGTGGGACTACGTGCTGGGCCAGGAGGAGGGCAAGCAGCTCTCGCGTGGCGAGATGGACGCCAATTCGACTCTATTCATGATTGCTGGCACGGAAACGACGGCCACCTTGCTCTCCGGCTTGACATACCTTCTCCTCAAGAATCCCAGTACGATGGCAGCACTTAGCGAGGAGATTCGAGCCGCGTTTGAGGAAGAGAAGGACATGTCAATGGAGGCTATCGCCGCTTTGCCGTACCTTGCTGCATGCTTGAAAGAAGCGCTTCGCCTCTATCCCCCGGTGCCTGTTGGTCTGCCGCATTTGACGCCTGCGAATGGCTCGACTATTTGTGGACAATATGTGCCTCCAGGAGTACGTACAAGCACCCCAGACGCCGCGGTGCACTACTAATTTAACCAGGTGACGGTCATGGCACCCCACTATGCAATGTACACCTCACCGCTCAATTTCAAGGAGCCAATGTCTTTCGCACCTGAACGCTGGCTGGGCGACGAGAAGTTCGATAGCGATCGCAGGGCTGCGCTGCAGCCGTTTTCCGTTGGGTCGAGAGACTGTCTGGGAAAGAAGTAAGTACCTCCTCACCCATCTCCGCCACCGCCGCAGAGTCCTTTATCCATGCTTCCCAAGTACACAACAGCTGACATAACTAGCATGGCGTACCACGAGATGCGTCTCATCATCACCAAGGTCTTGTACAACTTCGATATGCATCTATGTCCCGAGAGCGAGGACTGGGCGAATCAGGATGTGTTTACATTGTGGGAGAAGCACCCGTTGATGGTGAAACTGAAGGATGTTAAGGCTTGAGCGGTCAGTCTTCTGATTCGAGAGGTACAATTGCGATGCATCGCACCTGCCCACGCGATACGCGGCAGCCGGGCTTTGCCATTTCTAGACTAGTCTGTTTACATTTCTCAAGCGAATCTCCGGTTTCTCCTTCACCCCACACTCCGGTCCTCGTCGATTATCTTTCGTTGTCGATACAACACGATAGCACAGTCGTAGTGACGCGCAAAGACGCCTACCATGTCTATCCTATATTTTGTCTCGTATCCAGCGACGGCGATGTCAGCACTTGAAAACGTGGCTTGGCATTCAGCCAGTCAAAAGCGATTCATTGACGCCGAAGGACCCCAAAGGGAGTTTTGAGCAGCTGATCACCACGGCATACATAAGAGAGCGGATATGCCGTTCCTTCGATAATCCTCATCCGTTCAGCCTGGCCTCCTTTAAGCGGCGTCCTTTAACTTCTCACACAATGCCGCAAGCTTCGTGCGACACCTGCAAACAGAGCATCTACGGCACCGACATACTCCTCTGTAGTTGTACATCAGCTGCACCCGGATCGGAATGCACACACTGGCGGCAGCATCATGCAGAGATCCATGGGCTGTGTGTGTCGGCACTCAACGGTTGTCGCATGTGCAGCGAGCTCTGGCGCTTCTTCTTCAAGGAGAAGACGCCTGAACAGTATCTCAATTCGGTTCCAGGAGGGCCACCGGAGCAATGTTTTCCCGTTGGACCATCTGCACATGTCTTCTTTGGTTCAGGCACCTCGTACAGGATGACTGAACAGCCTAATGTACGGAACGCTTCAGTCGCCGTTCAACACAGTCAGCAGCCTGATGAGGACGTGGTACTCGAATTGGAATTCAGCATAAATTCACCCATGATCTATGAAGTGGTTACAAGACATTACATCCTCAAGAAGACGAGCTTCATGCAGTACAAACGAACTCTCTTCATGAGCGGTCTCCTACAAATCCACGAATCTCTTCCAATGGGTGTGCAAAACTTTCCAGACGAACGATGGGGCTGGATACGCGCTTGGATGGCCGATTGCACAAACGCAGATCGGCACCAACTGTGTTCCAGAGCGCTGGACAGAATTGCGTCATCGTCCTATCTTCCCACGCGTGTCATAGAGGTAGCATACTCCAAGGACGTAGACGGTCAGAAACGTTACCGGCTTCTTGAGACCGCAAATTCGGCTCCTAAAGATCATCGTTACGCTACCCTCAGTCATATATGGGGTTCCGATCAGAACCCCTCATACCGGACAGTGCATGCGAACTATCAGAACAGAATCGACCACGGAGTGCTCCGGAGCGACCTGCCCCCATGCTTCCAAGATGCTATCGACGTAGCCAAGCAACTTGCCATACCCTACATCTGGATAGATTCCCTTTGCATCATCCAGGATGATGACAAAGATCGCCCTTCTGAGGCTGGAAGCATGGACAGAGTGTACAGCAACTCGTTCCTCAACATATCCGCGACAGCATCCTCGTCCAGTAAAGACCGCCTCCCGAGTATGGCCAAGGACGATCGGTTGCAGGAGCCTCGCTTCGTACAAACAGCATGGTCAGATCCGTACCCCGGCATCTACCAGATCTTTGACCCACACTTCTGGCCCGATCGAGTCGACTCGACCAGGCTAGCCTCTCGTGGATGGATCTTCCAGGAACGTGCGCTGGCCTCTCGCGTGCTGCATTTTGGTTTCGATCAAGTCTTATGGGAATGTGCTGAGTCCGAGCGTGCGGAAGAACTCCCACACGGCATTCCACTGCGCAGCAGGGCTACTGGCCGCGAAGGGTTCAAGTGGCATCTCAATATGGACCCTCTGCAGGATGCAGCTGCAAACTATGGTGGTACAACTATTCTTCGAGGAAGAGCACCAATGCAGCACGCCGACCTGCATAAGAAGTGGTCTACCGTTCTCAGCCAATACACACGATGCGAATTGACCAGACAGAGTGACAAGCTCATCGCAGTCTCAGGTGTAGCGAAACTGCTCGCAGATCGTTTTGAGGACACCTACGTGGCAGGTCTATGGAATTCTAATCTCGTTGGCGGGCTGTGCTGGCGAGTACCCCAAATGCGGCGCACGACACAAGATCTAATCCCATCTGGGCTGTATGCTCGGCGTTGGGAGATATCTCACCGTCTTGAGGGCAATGGAGCACCAAGTTGGTCGTGGGCGTCTGTCGATGGAGTCATCGAGGCTGGGCCGTTGGAGTCCTATGAACAAGTCCATGACGCTTTCTCCGAGCCTAGTACTGGTTCCATCGGCTACAAAACCTGCAGCTCAGTACTCTTCAGCGCGCCGAAGGTCGATGTCGTTCCAAAGACAGACATGAACGTATTTGGAGAGGTCGACACTGAGCGGACACGCTTAGAGCTGCACGGCACTACGTACCCCCTCGAACTGTGTCCGCTTGAGTCACTCGGACCGCGAAGAGATCTCACGTTTCGACACTATGGTACAGAAGCTCCTCTAACCATCTGTTTCGATCAGCCTGAAGAGTCTGACACTATCAAAGACGCTATCTTTCTGTCTCTAATACAGATCAAGCACTTCGTCATTAGGGACCCCGGTACTGCTACTGCTCCTACAACTCGCTCGGCAGGACGCTATCACTCTGCTGTACACACTGCTCTTCTGTCATGCTTCAAGCGCTCTGCCAACCCAAAGGATACACACACAAAGAAAGGTGGTGCTAGTGAGTCCAATACTGCGGTTCACAGATATGATCTCGACCGTGTGATTGGTATTGTCCTCGCACCAGTTGAGGGTTCCGAAATGTTTCGCAGAATTGGACTGCATGAATGCCAGGCACAGAGCTTGGATCAACTTCGCAGCCATAAAAGGATCGTGGCTCTACGGTAGTGGATTCTCTTGCACAGGCTCAAGATCTCAGTCTCCGTACAAATACTCTCAGCAAGCAGTCTATCTATCATTTGTGGGGGATTTTCCTACAAAGGCTTTCGCATGCTGTCCTTGGTGAGTCCTTGTACCGCCAATTTGACCTGCAGAGTCAATCATGGGGGAAGCTTTCCACTTGCTTGGCATCACACAAAGGAAGCAAAGAGACGACCCGGTCTCCCAAGCTGGAGTCCGCTGGGATGGACAGGAGAGATGATATTCGGACAGTCTGAATACCTGGTAAGTCCATGCGGAGTCTTTGCTGTGACACCGGCCGGGAAAGAAGCCCTAGGCTCATTCATACCCACATATGATACAACACCTCCCGAGGTTTCGTCAGAAGCTCGGGATGCAAGGCCACACCTGTGTCTCACCTCTGCTCAATGGCAAAGCCATTGCTATTCTGCTGTGCGATGGCGTCCACATTGCATTGCCTATCAACTTGGACCCAAGCTTGTTGCCGGATCCTCAAGCCGGGTCAGTCGTCAAATCTTTGATTGTGCACAATTTGAACGACAACCCCAGAGGCCTTTTCGCGGCTAAGACACTATGGCTAAGAGGCTCGGATGGGGTATACGAACGAGTCGGTATAGCAGACCTCCCTAGGTTCCTATTTACCCTGAGGGGGGAACGCCTGCCTGCTTACCTACATCCTCGGAAGGGACATCTCATCTACTCATTGTTGGATATGAGCCTTAGCCCTTCACCCCAGATGTCGAAGCTCACCCAAAGTTGGAGCGCATTCACGGGAAGGACCTCTGGTATCGTTCCCTCAAGCACGTGGTGGAAAATCTGCTTTAAGCCAGAGGTCATCACCCTGATCTGAGCTTGGGTAGATCTTTCTCTGCATCGAACATTGTCCAGCGTGTCGGAACGGAATCAACGTCGCGGTCTCGTAGGAACCGTCGCAGTGCTGGCAACAGGGCTCTGATAACTTCAAAAGCTAGCACCGAGTCTCCAAAGCATTCAACCACTGACCATATGAGGTTTGCTTACAAGTTTGCTTTTTCGCGCTAGGCATTCAAACCAATGCACGAAACAGGAAGCATTCTTACGAGGAATGGTCGGAATCAGGGTGTCATAGTGAGGTACTTCAGATGCTCTGTACATTTCTTTCCTCGCTGGCTACTCAACGCCAATAGTGATGTCCCCCTTCGTCTTGTAGAACGCAACGTAGTTCTTGATCTTCTCCATCTTCGGCAACGGAGTAGGGTAGTACCAAGCAGCATCTTGAATCTCAGTCTTGTTGGTCGTCACAGTATAGTAGCTCGCATCGCCCTTGTACGGACAGTGCGTTGACGTCTTGGTCGGTGTAAAGTGGGACTTCTTGACGGAGTCTGGCGGGAACTAGCTCTGTGTCAGTCGAAGGCAACACGGGACTGAGAAGGTCCATGGCAGGTCTGAGGATCTGGGGGTGCCTTTAGTTGACTCTGGGGCCAGCGTACGTAAATGTTCCCATCCACCACCTCCCAGGTGTCTGAGCGAGCGACTTCGACGCCGTTTACTGTGGCTGTTGCTTGAGGCATTTTGAGTAACTTTCAAATTCGACCTTGGGAATGCTTGAATGTAGAATCTGAGTCGAAGGGTCTTGGAGTGATATAGATGTATTTCTAAGCTGCGCGCGTGGTTGTCATCACTGCACTGAATGCGGAGTACAGCTTATCGATAAGAGCATAAGGGCGTCATCGTGCGTCCTAGGGATCAATGTGCAGATTGATGCGCAGGACGGTCTTCTCATACCATATGCTATGACAGGCGGAATTACACGCATATGCTGAGATGCTACTTCAGACGGCCCCATGGACTAAGCTTGACTGCTCGCAACAAGCTGCGTATGTTCGGTGTCTGGAGGTCAAGCTCGGTGTAAGCGGAGATGGTTCGCTGATCTGGCTGGTGGAGATCCGAGTTCAAGCCAGCATCAGCGAGCACCGAGATGCGTGCGCTATTAACAATTGCGTGGCTGGTACTACACGCGATTGCCTTTATATGGTCAATACTACCGGCTCATCTATTCAGACAATCCGGCGGCATGGTCAGGTTTTGTGCTCAGGGTCCTTTCAACATCCCGCGGGACCGTGGGCTGCATAAGATATTGAACGACCCCCGCGGTGATGAGCTCAAGCTCTCCTCCAGCCTCATAAGACCGCACGTGAATTTAGGCTGCTCGCGTCTCGCAGGCAAAACAGCACAGGTCTAGACGGGCCATTGTTCACCGCTTTGAGCATCGTAATTCAGTTTCCAAGAATTGATGAGTGCCACGCCGGCGGCGCGTGTGGACTAGGGACATTTGCGGGACTCGCGCATGTTTGAGCCTCACGGACCGAACTGGAAGGGTGAAAGGGTGCGCTCGTAGGGTGGATGCTGCGCGTAAAAGGATGACTGGCCGTTCACCCACCGGATTGAGGGCTCGCCTGTAGTCCGATCTGAAGGGCCCATAGCGGACCGGCGCCGAGGCCGAGCGCAAGGGAGTAGCTGAGACGTGTTTGAGAGTGTTGAGAGACGATGGACGGAATGGGCCATGGGGTCAACAGGATCAATGGGTCGCGTTATGGTGAGGCGGGCAGATAGCACAGCAGCGTGACTTGAAAATAACGCGTGGGAGTCGATGCACCTCAGGGCGTGCAAGCCACACATTAAGCACATCAAAAGCAGCCGGTCCCGGCGGATGCGGCAGGATGGGCTTTAATTGGAAAAGAGCTTATCTTGGGGCGCAAAGTGCATCCCTGTCTGCGCGCTCGGCAAGCTGTTGTTCGTCATCGCAAAACTACTTTTTCAGCGGACCCGTTGACCTCTGCGCGCCTCTGACACTCCGCCCTCAGCTCCATCACATTCCAAGGCTGCATCGCCGTGCACCTGCGACGCCCTACACAGCTCAATGGCTCCCACCATGCGGCCCTTCGCTGCGGCGAACCTCCTCTCGCAGGCCAAGCTGGCCGGCCGTCGCGCCTACACAACTCAGCGCCCGTCGCTGATCGCCAGCCGGGCGCGCTGGACACCGCGTCCCGTGCAGAGCCAGATTGCGCTGCGCCAGAGCTTCCGCGAGCAGAGCAGCGTGACGCCCGACAAGCAGCAGGTCAAGAGGGGCGGCTTCCGCGTGCTGCGCTGGACATGGCGCCTCACCTGGGTGTCTGCCCTCGCCGGTCTCGCATATGTTGGCTACGGCATCTACGAGACGCGCAACCCCGTCGACCAGCCGCCGCCCGACCCGTCGAAGAAGACGCTCGTTGTTCTCGGTACGCTGCAGTGACGTTACACTCGCAATGGGTGATATACGTGATGATCGATCGCTGACCATTGCAGGCACCGGCTGGGGCTCCGTCTCGCTCCTCAAGAAGCTCGACACGGAGAACTACAATGTCATCGTCGTCTCGCCGCGCAACTACTTCCTCTTCACGCCCCTCCTCCCCTCGTGCACCGTCGGCACCATCGAGCACCGCTCCATCATGGAGCCCATCCGCAACTTCCTGCGCCACAAGAAGGCCGCCGTCAAGTACTACGAGGCCGAGGCCACCAAGATCGACTACGAGAAGCGCGTCGTCTACGTCAACGACGAGTCGCCCATCAAGGGCGACGTCTCGCAGACCGAGATCCCCTTCGACATGCTCGTCGTCGGTGTTGGTGCTGAGAACGCCACTTTCGGTACGTCATTTGCGGCTCTAGCACGCGACATAGCTAACGCAGTGCAATAGGCATCCCCGGTGTCCGCGAGCACGGCTTGTTCCTGAAGGAGGTCGGCGATGCCCAGGCTATCCGTAACCGCATCATGGACTGCTGCGAGACCGCCACTTTCAAGGACCAGTCCGAGGAGGAGCGCAAGCGCCTGCTGCACATGGTCGTCGTTGGTGGTGGCCCTACCGGTGTCGAGTTCGCTGGTGAGCTCCAGGACTTCTTCCACTCCGACCTGAAGAAGTGGATTCCCGAGATCCAGGAGAAGTTCCACGTCACCCTCGTCGAGGCCCTGCCCAACGTCCTGCCCATGTTTTCGAAGCAGCTCATCGACTACACCGAGAAGACCTTCCAGGAGGAGACCATCGACATCCGCACAAAGACCATGGTCAAGAAGGTCACAGAAAAGTACATCGAGGCCGAGTCGACTGGTCCTGATGGCAAGAAGCAGCTGGAGCGCATCCCCTACGGTCTCCTCGTCTGGGCCACCGGTAACGCTCTGCGACCCCTGGTCAAGGACCTGATCAACCAGATTCCCGCACAGAAGGACTCCCGCCGTGGTCTCGCCGTCAACGAATACCTCGTCGTCAAGGGTACCGAGAACGTCTGGGCCGTCGGTGACTGCGCTGTCGCCAACTACGCCCCCACCGCCCAGGTTGCCGCTCAGGAGGGTGCTTTCCTTGCCCGCATGTTCAACCAGATGGCCAAGTCTCAGGAGATCGAGGCCAAGCTGACCGAGCTCTCCGAGGTGCAGGAGAAGGCCCCCAACGCCGAGGCCCGCAACAAGGCTTTCGAGGAGATCAAGGACTGCCAGAAGAGGCTCCGCAGGATGAAGGGCGTCAACCCCTTCGAGTACTCCCACCAGGGTTCGCTCGCTTACATTGGTTCCGAGAAGGCCGTCGCCGACATCTCGTGGTTCTCCGGTAACATCGCGTCTGGCGGTACCATTACCTACTTCTTCTGGCGCTCGGCCTACCTCAGCATGTGCTTCAGCACCCGCAACCGCATCCTGGTGCTCATGGACTGGGTCAAGGCTAAGGTCTTTGGCCGCGATGTGTCGCGTGTCTAAACCTTGTGTCCTCGAGTTTCCCTAAAAGTAACAAATGTTCATATACCACCATCACCTCCCCAGCGACTACCCCCTCTGTATTGTATCTGTAATACTGGGCCGGTCTGAATGATCTTGGGAAGAGCTAGGCGTTCGGGTTGATAGATTCTTTTGTCCTAGTTGAGTCAGAGTAACGAGACAGACATTGACATTGCAATGCATTATTACCTCAAACGTCATGTTCTTTGAATGTGGGATAAGTGGCATGCTCAGTATGACCCGAGGACAACGCCTGGGGCATCATACACTACCTGACTTGAGACCCATACCTCTTTCAGCCCTGTGTAACACGATCTTCTAGAAACCACTCGCCAGACATCAATTATTCTAGCATCATTCCCCGTCCGCGGCACCCGTCCGTTGACTCTGCTCTAGTCCGCATCACGCAAGGTACGTACCTAAAGAGGAAACGCGTCATCATGTGGGCGGAATCGGAACCCCCAAAATCGGCGCTCCGGACTACTACAACACGTTGACTTTATGATTCTCACGCCCTAAGTTTGACGTGCCTGAGCTTAGATTTTTTCTCAATTGGGTTTATAGAGGATAGGAAAAGTCTTCTTTCGATCATCATCCTCGTTGTTCAAGATTTGGTTCTCTCTACTGTCTGATACCCCACCATGGATTCACAGCAATTCCGCGATGCTGCCAAGGGCGCAATTGACGAGAGTGTGTCTCCCCGAGCTGCTTACTCATGCACAAATAACACCAGCTGACTGTGTACAGTCGCCACATACTACGACAACATTGCAGAGGAGTCTGTTTTGCCATCAGTAAAGCCCGGATACCTCCGCCCACTCATACCCGACTCGGCACCTGAAGAGGGAGAATCATGGGAGACCATCCAATCCGATATCGACCGTGTCATCAAGCCAGGATTGACACACTGGCAATCACCAAAGTTCATGGCTTTCTTCCCGTGCAACTCGTCTTTCCCCGCCATGCTTGGCGATATGTACTCCGGAGCCTTCAATGCCGCGGCCTTCAACTGGATCTGCTCGCCTGCCATCACTGAGTTGGAGACGGTCGTGATGGACTGGGTTGCTAAGCTCATTGGCTTGCCTGAGGCTTTCTTAAGCCAAGGCGAGGGCGGCGGTATCATCCAGGGCACAGCGAGCGAGGTCATCGTCACAGCAGTCGTCGCAGCTCGCGAGCGCATCATCCGACGAAAGCTGAAAAACATGCCAGAAGGCGAGGAAAAGCTCGATGCCGCCGCAGACTTGCGTGGTAAGCTCGTAGCAATGGGCTCGGAGCACGCTCACTCCTCCACCCAAAAAGCCGCCATCATCGCCGGCACACGGTTCCGCACAGTCTCCGCCCCCGCATCCAACAACTACAGCGTCTCTGCCGCCTCTCTCCGCGCCACAATCGAAGAAATAAAAGCCAAAGGCCTCATCCCGTTCTACTTCACCGCTACGCTCGGTAGCACCGCAACCTGCGCCGTCGACGACCTCGCCGGCATCGCTGCGCTCGCTGCCAAGTACCCCGATATCTGGATCCACGTGGACGCCGCGTACGCCGGCAGCGCGCTCGTGTGCCCCGAGTACCAGCATCTCTGCCCGCCGATCGCGGCCTTCGACTCCTTCAACTTCAATCTGCACAAGTGGCTGCTGGTTAACTTCGACTGCAGCGCGTTCTACATCAAGCGCCGCAGCGACCTGATCGATACGTACTCCATCACGCCGTCGTATCTGCGCAATTCATTCACAGAATCCGGACTCGTAACCGACTACCGCGATTGGCAGATTCCACTTGGTCGGCGGTTCCGCAGCTTGAAAGTCTGGTTCGTCTTGCGGAGTTATGGTGCCAAGGGACTGCAGGCGTTTATCCGCAAGCACATCCAGCTCGGCGAATTCTTTGCAGGCGAAATCAAGAGCAGACCGGATCTGTTCCGCATCACAACGGATGCGAGCTTCGGACTCGTTACATTCCAGGTGACCCCCAACCCACCGACACCAAGCGGCGGCAAGGCAGACCAGCCGAACCCGAGACATGAGGCGTACACGAGCGATTTTACGCCGAGTGGGGAGGCGCAGTACACGGAAGACTGCAATCAGATCACCAAGAAGGTCTACGAGAAGATCAACTCGCAGGGAGAATTCTATATCTCGAGTTCGGTCGTGTGTGGGACGTATATCATCCGCATTGTCAGCGCCAACACGGCTGCGGAAGAGAAATACCTCAAGATGGTGTTTGATAGGCTCGTGGAAGCTGCTGAGGAGGAGAGAGGTGGTAAGAGTGCTGACGATGCGAAGACCGCATAAAGCTGTAGAACCGGCAAGGCGAGTCAATGTACACATAACACGAATCTCAAACATGTAGGAATAGTAGCACTGTCAAGAATGTCCTTATCACATGCTCCCTGTAGGACGCCGAGGGTCAGACATCATACGGCTGTTTGATCACGATTTGCCTTGTGCACAGACGAGGCAGCTCATGGCCGGAATTATTCTGTCGCAACTATGTGACGGTTGCAGAGTCTTAAAATTGAACCATGCGCCTGCAGTGGGTGAGGCAGATTTCCAACACGATTACATTGTTGATACCTAGATAGGTTGACTTCTTGCTTCGCCTGCTCATGGCGCAGGCATGATCTATGGTGGCTTTGGTGCCAGAGAGCTGCATCACAAGTTAGCTGGCTAAATCTTGGCGTCTGCATTCCCTGATACAGTCCAAGTCTTGAGGAAGGGGTGCGACGTTACTGCTCCTCTCATTACGGAAGGTGCAGAGAAGCAGGAGGAAACACCATGACGTAAGGAGCAAAGTACGAAACACCAGACACAGCTGCCGCAGATGCTCGAGTATTTATAGCGACAGACGGCTAAGCGCAGCATCACGTTGCCGTCGTGCATGTCGCCGTATTCGCATCCACACGTGTTGTGCAGGAAGAGTAAGGCGGTGCTGAGAGAGATGAAGACGTGGTATACGAATGGAATCGGGTCCTCTGTCCGACTGGCGGACAGTGTGATGCTTGGGAGGATAGCGGGAAGCGTAATGCTGGTCAGTGATAAGCCAGAGCCGCTTGTAAGGTCGTAGATGTCTAGAAAGTTGGGGAAATGGTTCTTCGCTACGCCTGCTACGTCAGAGTCGGGATCGGTAACTTTTCTGATAGAGAGCAGAGCGGCGTGCTCGTTAGCGATTTTTGGGCGGCGGAGCACTTTGACGACGGCTAGGTGCTTGCGAAGCGACGAGGCATTAGAAGTGGAAGGAGAGATAAGGTATTGACGGGGGAGACAGTACATGATATGCGAGTAGCCTGTGACGGCAGATGCGTAGACGTACTTCTCTAGAACCGCTGCGCGGTGGTCGAAGAGTTTCTCCTGGTTCATCTTCAACGCGGAATGGAATCTGGTTAATGTAATTCTACTGCAGCTGTCTGTGACTTCTTATTTGAGCCCAAAGTAGACGATGGGTGCAATCACTTGCTGTGAGCAGTTGCCTCTCGCGGCTGACCATCTCATTCGTCGATACATGTTTGCCAACGATCGTCCGACATCGATCTTCCAGGCTGCCTTGATACTGACACCCGATCAAAAGTGCGGTAGTTGCGATGTCTTTTCCATGTTTCTGCTTGCTCACTTTCTTCCAAAACATGCAATCCATCAGTCCATGTTAAGAAGAGACGCTGTGAATATCTATAAAAGCTCAACATTTGCACCATCTTCACTTCTTCCATCTTTTCCTCTTGACTTTCCAAAACATGTTTCCACCTGATCATGTCTGACCCACTGAACTCCAAAACCGCTCAGAGAATCACACATGTTCAGCTTGACTATTTGAGGCCGCAACGTCTCACACCATCTCCACACACATCTTGACACGCACTCAAAAGACGGAAAAGGCTTTTTCATGTCCTTTTGTGCCTGCTCTTCTGAAAAACAAGTGAAGAACAATCTGAAATCTTTGAAGCAAATGCCATGACCAAAAAGCTATCTGCAGCCGCTCGTACTCCTCTTTCCTGCTGGGAGAGAAAGCCTATGTTATGTGCTATGATGGGAGGGTCATGCAGCCTTACATCACATGTGTTGTCGTCTCCATAGATAATGCTTACCGTCAGTACATGAGCTTTCTTCAGCCTAAAAGTGAGCAGCGTCCAGTCGGTGTCAACACAATGAAATCTCCAAACCAAACTTACTAAGTGCACATGTGCAAGCCGTTTTACCAAGTTAACCCTCGCAAATTCGTTTGGCTTCGGGAAGCCTGAGATTCTAGAATCGTCACGGCACAGCTGTGGTCTATAGCTGGCTCAGATGCTAGAAAGCGGAAAGCAGCACTAGTATATCACTGCAGCTACCATGGTAGTGTTGAGAGGAAGAAGTCAGCGGAAGGCAGCAACAACACTGAGCTCTATGCAGGGATCACAAAGGGCTGTGGACGTGATGGATGGGCTGCAATAGTACTCATAATCATGAATAGACTAGAGGTATAAGATCTGGTGGCTGTGGGGGAAAGCCTCGCGCGTGCCAGTAAGAAGGAGCGACTGTCGCTGCTCTCCATAAGGAGTTCGTTCACGTCCCAACGGATCCGGTTTCCCTAATGAAATGCGGCAACCTCATTGTAACAATGACCCGCTCCAACAGCATAATCGCAGTCGCTTCCCGGGAACTTCAAGATCCTCTTAGCCTTGCTGGTCGGCCTACTGCAGTCGACTCCCGGAAGATTGACAGCTACCCCATTGAAGTCCATGCAGACGTCCTTCCTCATGGGACATCTTCCCTTGCTGATGCCGAACTTCTTACTGCAATTCACGCCTCCATGGTTCTTGACGCAGCCCTGGCTTGGACACTCGATATTTTCGCAACGCTTCGCCATGCCATGGTCATGATCGTCGTGATCGTGCACATCCTTGTACCCGAAGTCATAGACAAACACATTACCGATACGACGGTGCGGCAGTACTCTCTCCGAGAGGTAGATGACTCCGTCTTTGATGATGTTCGCATCGACACCATGAACATGGTCCGTCTGATAACGGCCAACGACAGCGTAATCACCATCAAGCCGGTCCATCTCGAATTCGCCGAGCTCATTGGCCTCGATCATATGGGAGCCGTGCTCTACGAGAGCATTCTCGACCGGGAAGTAGATGCGAAGCTCACGGCTGGCTGCGTCGTAGAAGTGGCGCTCAAGTTGCTTGTACTCCTCGACACTGGCGTGCCAGCCTTCTTCAAACTCGTCGACGTCGGCGTCGGAGATCTTGATCTTCTTGAAGCCGATGAGCTTCACGGTGGCATTGGAGTGCTTGTAGCTGCGGGTGTTGATGTAGCCCTCTTCGTAGTAGTCGAGCTCGCGACGAACCAGCTCTTGCGATGGCGATGGACGGCCTGATACGAGCGTCCAGCTTATTGCCGAGGCTGCAAGAAGTGAAAGGTGAGAGAGTGAAAAACGCATGTCGGCGGCTCTTCTACTGATTCAGTGTATTCGTGGTCTCCGTAGCGAAGTGATTGGAATACCACCCAACCACGCGGATCGAAGAGCAGCTTATAAGCGTTGCCAACAGGACAAGCGAGGACTTAGTACCTAGCCGCCGAGCTTGTCTACACACCTTGTTCAGGCATTCGATGGGATTGCATCACCCAATGGCTGGACAACGCTTTGCTGGGGAGTTGTTCCCGCTCGTGTTCGCCTTGCCATAGCACAGGCCGTCCTGCATATCATCGCCGAACAGTGGAACCTCAGCTGAGGCCCGGCAATGACGGTTTCAATGCAGATAGACCGGTATGTGGCACGATAGCCCTAGAAGTCACCCGTCAAGGCAGACTGTAATATAGATACCCAATGGTAAAGCCCGGACCGAATTGTGGCGTGTCACCAAAGCTGAAACGAGGGGTCCTGCAGGCTGATAAAAGTAGCAATACCAAGCGAAAGCAACCTAACACCCCACAATTGGTGTCATAGTGTATTGAAACCACGAGTTAGCCTCGCAAAACATGCTGAAGTTGCCATGAATGCGAACAGTTTCTGTCGCCGTGCATGCCGGTCTACTTCAGAGACAGCAAACTGAGATACGCGCGTGGCATACAACTACTTTTTCGCCACCGAAAAGGTCTCGCGTTCCCATCCGAACCACTTGTTCATGCGATTGCCTATCGACTGCAGCATGACAGGGTCAATGCCGGGCTCAGGGTGAGGTCGGTCCAATATGATCTTGCCTTGAGCATTCTGAAAGGTGACGATAGACCCTCGGTCATATTTGGCTGCAAAGCCTGCATGTTCATGCTGTCCACAAACGTATTCGAGTCAATGCTCTTCTGTCTCTCCTCGATTGTAGCTGGAAATATCCCGCTGGATTCTTCACGAGTGTGTCGACGTAGAGATATGGAACGAGGTGGTCTTTGCGATACTTTCGGTGCGTGGCCCATGTTCCTCCAGATACGCCATGTTCCGCGTGGAAGCCTTTGTGTAATGGCAGGTCAGGGTCTGCGGCGAGAAGCAATGCAGTCGGCTTTTGTTGATTTCGTTTACGCCATCGACTGAATATCTGATCTCCGTACCGTTCGAAGGAGATATGCCTGACTCGTGGTGCTGTCGTTAACGTGATCTATGAGAATAGTCTGTGCTTCTGCGTCATTCAATGCTCAACTGTAGCTGTATCGTTCGACGTGCTGTTGGTTTGCTGTGAAGAAGCTCTTCTCGAATCCAGGCAACTGCATGGAGACAAATGTATAGGATCGTCTGTGTCGTAGATCTTTTCGCCATTGGCGATCAAGTCTTGGACCGAGCCCACCACAGGCGAAAAATTCTATGCCTGCATCATGTATACCTCCGTTCTGCAAATATGGCAAGAAAGTTGAAGGTGAAGAAGTGATTAAGATGCACAAAGTCAGTTGCACAGAGGCAATGAGGACTATTTGACAGACGATGAGGCTGGAACTGGTTACAGGGTAACAATCCTTCCAAGATTATACGCGTCTTAGCGCGACGCGAAAGTGACGCGTATTTCCGTGCATCCTTCCACGGCAACCACTCTTATCAGACGAGCTGTTTTTCGCAAACTCGAATATGCGCAACAACTGCTCTGGAATATTCCAGGATCCTTAGGTCACCCCCAATATAGGCTCTCTGTCGCATGGAGTAGTCCTGCTGTACATCACGCTGTCGTCTATCACTGGCACGAAAATATTGCATTTGCAGGAGATAATGGCGGGCTACAGGAGCCTTCTGAGCATCACTCCGGGGTATCTGTGCCTGGCCTTCACCACTTGAGAGCAGTCAGACAGGGTCCACCCTAATACTATCGGGTACCAGGGTCCATCGACTCTCTCCAACCGTGCTCATTATTGGAGCATTCGTACCACGACCACTGGCCACGTAAGTCGATACTGACTCTGGGCTCCATAAGGCTATCAAGTCCTCTACGATGCGCTCGGA
Source organism: Didymella pomorum (assembly GCA_022225945.1). Classification (NCBI taxonomy): domain Eukaryota; kingdom Fungi; phylum Ascomycota; class Dothideomycetes; order Pleosporales; family Didymellaceae; genus Didymella; species Didymella pomorum. The sequence goes on from JAKJXN010000007.1 coordinate 81,993, forward strand.
GGTGAGATCTCACTGGCCACCTCCAGCCATGACGATGGGTTTCACGTACTTAAGGGATCGTACCGTTAGTAGTGGCCTGCCCATAACTGCCACCCATGGATACGCTGCGCAGCTTGGTAGCGAACCGAAATATGCAAATGTCGAATTATTCACAGGTCTGTTCCAATACAATTCTTCTGAAATTAATCATGATCATCCACATCAACTACAATTGCCTTCAGAACACCTCACGGTAACATTCGCTGTATCACAAGCACATAACCGGCTATACAACACAACTCGTACCATGTTCACAAGAATCATGTACTCCTGGCTCGACTCAAGCGATATTCAGCCAATAGTCCCTTTCCTCAAGGAAGACAGCACCGCCATCAAAAACGAGCAAAAAGAAGTACAGACGACCCCGAAAGTCAGCTGGCCAGAAGCCGCTCCAGTGCCTAAAACCCGAGCGGCATGGGACGATCGGCCCTCTAGTTACATTAGGCCCGTATACAACGCAACCATAGACGAGGACAGCACAGAACCGCGGCTCCTCTACCCTAACTACCGCCACTCAACGCTTAAGTTAGCGGTAATCTCGATGACCCTGGGGTATTCATGAAGGCACAAAACTTCAAGAAGATCCATCCACACAATGACACCCACTACGCAGACTGCACCGCGCAAGAGATCAAGCGATACGAGCAGATCTCGCGCCATCCGCACCCAAACCTCGCACAGTACCTTGGTGTCGAGACAAAAAAAATCGATGGAGGGGAAAGAGTGACAAGGATCGTATGTAAGTGGTAAAGTATGGACCTGCACGCCTTTGTACTGGAGAAAAGGTTATTGAAACAGCATCACGTCGCTGTTCTTATTGACGGAATCAAGGCGGACATGCAGGCGCTTCATGCTATGGAGCTTGTGCGCTGCGATCTACGACCGATGAATGACTTTGTCACGGTTGGAGAAGAATTGGATGGAGCTGGGGATGTGGTGCTGAAAGAAGTCGTGCTGGGGGATTTCGACGCCAGTGTCAAGATTGGAGAAGGGATACAACTAAAGCGGGCAAGTAGAGAGTGGTGGCCAGAGGATGCAAAGTTTGGGATGAAGGCGGAAACACGGATGGATGAGTGGAGCCTTGAGAAGCTGCAAAATTGGCTGAACAGCGACTGGAAGAAGGAAGAGAAGAATTGCGGCTGGTAGTCAGGTGTTAAGTAGGCGTCAGAGTGCGTATAGAGGGTGTGCTGTGAGCGTCGCAGCATGTTGTGGTCATCAGTGGGGTGTGTGTGTTGTAGATCGTAGCGGTGATCTCCTGCTTGGTGGATACAAGAGATTGACCAATAAAACAACATTTTGCTTACTTCGTTGCATCCTTCCTCGCTCTCACAACCCACAATGGGTCGAGGTGACCCATCAATCTCCCGGCAGCAGAAGGACTTGTGATCGTCCCATGATCGTCTGTATTCCTTTGACCCCTCTCGTCTCGCGCGCAGAGGTCCACAATCTCCACATCCTTCCATCCAGAGAAATGCAAGTAGTCCCCTACAAATTCCAATCGTCCCTGCTCACCTAGCATCATCCAGCGCCTAACAATCTTGTTCGGGAAGCACCGATTGCTAATCGCCAGATGAATGGTCGCACCCTCGTTAGCCCCATACAGTAGATTTCTGCACACATCCAGTGGGTGATTCAAGTAATCGATCGACACCACACACGTGACTGCATCGAACTTCAGCTCCTCTTTCGGCCATCCAGCCCTCGGATCGTGCGGCGGCTTGTTCAAATCCATGACCATCCACCTCTTCTCGCCCTGAAATAAGCCGTTGAGCGCCATCTCTTCGGCATTTAGGCCCACGCCAAAGACCTCGACGTCGCCGTTCTGCACAGCTGTCTTGGTAGAAGATGGGTAGAACGACTTCCAACTCGTGCACATATCTAGGATCTTCCCTTTCTTGGGCAGCACGGTGTCGTAGTAAGATGTCAGACGGGCGATTGCGGCATCGTCGATGTGTGTCACGAGGCGCGGTTGGCGGTAGAAGATCCCATCGTCATTCTCGTCTTGGCGCCGGAAGTCGGAGGTATTGTACGGCCACTTGTCGTATCGTGGCTTGTATGGTGTCGCAGGGAATGCTGTTGACGAGGGTGCGGATGAAGGCAAGCCCATGGTTGCTTCGGCGAAGAAGTTTGGTGGGAAGCCGTTGAAGACGGAAGAATATGTGCGATAGTGCGGCAGACGTGTTGGCGTTGTGCGTCGAGAAATAGTTCTCAAGAACATTGGATCACGAGTCTGGAAAGTCGAGTCTTTGTCTGGAGGTCCATCGCGGCGGCGCGTCACGATGAAGTTCGCCTTCCGTTCTCAGGTGATGATGTCATGACGGAACGCGTTTTCCCGTGGGCACGCGTTGGAAGTCTCTACTGTCGAAACAGTCTCTCGTACATCGCTCACAGAATTCGTTCATCGTCGCATCTTACCAAGGGCATATGATACTGCAATGTCTGTTGAAGCTTTGGCTGTATGTTGGTGCAGGTGTGGAGGTTGACTTCCTCCGAGCTCCGTGTTGCGAGATCCGAACTCCAACCAACGCCACGTGCCTTCACCTGAACAACACGCAGTACCGGCATACCCATACCACATAATGCAAAAACTCTCAGGCAGGGGCCTGGTATTTACATGGATGACTTGAGCCCCAAATATGAGAGTAACGACTTCACGATGCCCTGAGAGACTTGATCATAATGTGAGGACGGGCGGTTAGTTGCACCGCATGTCCGTGAAAAGTGGACGGCAGATATCTTGACAAAAAGGAGAAGAACGTAGGACATTCCACTTTCAGCCAGCTACTTTTATTATTATGCAGATATTGACTGCTTCACTTAACCAACAATCAAAAGCTGGCCCCGAATGATGCCTCATTCTACCTCTAATACATCCGACAATGCCCTTGAGTTCCTCTGCTCCATCCGCTTCCACCGAGTTTTCACGTACACACTAAACAACACCACTCACCGCGTTTCCTACTCCAATTACGGCTCTCCTAGCAGCAGCGCCGTGGTTCTCTTCTTCGGCGGCCTCCTCGGCGGGCGCCTCTCCTACACACCCCTCGACACCGTCGCCCGGCGACATAACATCCGAATCATCCACGCCGACCGCCCGGGCATCGGCGCAACAACACCAGTCTGCGTCAAAGACCGAATCCCCGCGTACCTTGCGATGCTTCCAAAATTGTTGGCGCATCTCGGCATTGAGCACGTCAGTGTGGCAGCGCATTCGTTCGGCACCGTATATGCGATCAACTTTTTGCTACTTTACCCGGAATCACTGCATCCTGAGAGACCGTATGTGGCATTCTGGGCGCCGTGGGTTAGTCCGGGACATAGCGGGGTGCGGCATCTGCAGGCTGCTGGGCTGCTGCCTGCGAGTGTTATAGGCAAGTTCTCGGGGTTGGCGAGTTTTGTGAATGGCAGTGTGATGCCTGTACTGGGTATGTCGAGTGGATTGAGCAGCGCTGTTACTGGTGGTCTGAGGAGCTCGAATTCAGTAAGAGACGCGGCAGATGTGCTTCCGGCGGCATCGAGTGGTGACAATGGAGCACTGAGCGAGACAGACGGGGTTGCACTTGATCTGGACGACCCTGCTGTTGTGAAGCAGCTAAGGAACATTTTGCCCACCTTTCTTTTCGCAGAATCAATCGACGGCGCGGGTCAAGACGCACAACTCTGTCTTCGCAAACCCCGGTCGATACCATGGAGCACCCCAGCCCAATATTGGGAAGACATCGACGATGCAGTACGTCAGCTGAATAGCACCATCGCCGCCGAAACACCTCTAGGGCGGAGATGGACGGTCGATACGTTTCACGCCGAGACGGATGTTATGGTCGGCGAGAAGGGACAGATCTGGTTCGACGGGTGCTGGCAGAGTGACCGCACTGGCGCAAGCGAAGGAGATGGGATCATGTACCGAAGTCACGTTGTCGGAGGCTCGGATCATGATTTCATCTTGGACCCAGTGTTCGGCATAAGCGAGAGGTGGTTTCAGTGGGTTGCTGGAGCATTCGATGCTCATATCAGTGCAACTGCGGTGGAGGGATGCAGTAGAGTGGACTGAGTAAAGCCCCTTGATTTGCGTGTGCAGTCTCGGTGTTGCGAATTCTTCTTCTGAAACTAAGGGAGGTCTTCAGGAGTAATCGGCCAGCCCTTTGCAGTCATGTAGGGCTCTAGTCGGCTGCAAACTGTCTACAATGTGACGCTGTTTGCCAAGACCGATGCGGTCCATGAATGGCAGAAATATCCGGTAGGGTAAGTTCCTATTGCTCTGCCTTCATGCAGGACGAGAGCGTATTAAGTAAAATCTCTCAAATTTCAAGGGATCTAGTCACATTATGCTTGCAGGCCTCTTGAAACCCCATAGGAATTCTAGTGGCTCCAAGCGGCGTGGACTGACGGTCAGTCTCGCGGCTCAGGGTGGCGGCGAAGGGACGTTGCGTGTGGAGCGAAGTGCCGATCTCGTCTCATGAATGGCGACGGTAGCAGCGTGTCGAGGTACTTTCAGACGGGCGAGGTGTGCGTCCTCTGGGCGATCGAGATACTCCTTAATCTGTAGAGTTGAGAACTTACGCTTTTTCTCGTTCTTGAGCTCTCTGGTGCCGAGAGGTTGGAGACCAAAAGCTTCTTCAGGCTCGAGGTGGAGCCGCTGCTCCTAATGGGAATTTCTGTCGTGTCTGATGTACTTAGAAGCCATATTGGCTGTGACTGCGTTAGCCATGTGATTCATTGCCTCAGTTGCGTTGTCGTCATTGATGCGTGACTGGAGCCTGACTGCATCTGCTGCGGCTTCTCGACAAATGTCATGGGTGACGAGCCGCTGCGTAATGCCCGACAGCTGTCCCGGCCTCGTTCACAACGGTGGAAAACTGCCGGACTTTTGCTCCTTTGTCAAAATTGAGGTTTGTTGGCGAGTGAGCACATGACTTGACGATCTGGGAAGCTCCATTCCACTCGCTTGCGTGGATGCAGGACGGCCGTATTTATTGCCTCTTTTGCCGAGTTGTTGTCCTTGGTTGCTCCTTACCGAAGCGCGTGAGCTACCAGCAGCTTGAGCAGATCAACAACGTTGAGCCCGGGGTCCTCAACGCTGTCGAGGATGACGATGTGGTCGTGAGAACCGCCGTGCTTGTAGTCCTTTGTATAACGGAGGGCTGCCTTCGCTTGCATGGTTACTCGATCGAGGAATGGGTCTTCGGCGGAGGATTTGGGGTCTTTGAGGACTTGCAGTTGAATGTTCTTGTATAAGAGGCATTCTTTGTCAGCGCAGGCATTGCTGACGGTCACGTCACCCGCACGACAGCTGAGCGCAGACTGCAGAGCGAGGCCGAGATACTTTTGCACCACTACAATCCAGTCAATCACTCCAAATCGGATCGCATTGATCCGGAAAGCTCTGCTCAGGTAGGTCATCAGGCGTGCCGTCAGCCACTGTGCTGCCCACGATGGATCTTTCGTGATCTTTCCGTCAAGTCGGAGAGTCTCGAAGGTATCTTTGAGACGTTGTCGGTCTTCACAAGTAAGCTTGAAGCCGTCGTGCTTCAGGCGTATGGCGTGCAGAGCGTACTTCTGAGCAGCCTGCAAGGTCATCCAGGAAAGGGCTTCCTTTTCGAGCGGCTCTGCGTCGTGCTAGGGACACAGGAGAGGAACCGCTCGAGGTCTTGACCGGTGGGAAGCTCGTTGGGGCTGCAGTAGTTATTAATGTATCCTCCCTTGAGCGTCATATGTGTATATACTCTTTACAAAGGACTTCCACGAAGAATACCTTCCGTGCATTACCCCAGCGAGCGTGATGGTATCGTGTGCCTGGCGCACCGCTTACCGCCTGCATTTACTTGGAAACCTTCTTGGACTGCAGACGAAACGTGGCTGTTATTTGTCTAATTGCGTTGACTGACCGTGCTCCTGCCCTGGCGAATTTGTTAGGCGCGATCTCTCCAACCTCAACATCGCTAGAGTCGAGAACGGCTTGCTGGCGACGGCCACATGCCGTGACGACTCGTTCCTCTGCTGTAATGAAGTGGGTAATTACAGTGTACCATGAGGGAGGGTGGGGGCGAGTGAGAGCAGAGGATGTAGGTGGGGCGGATGGGCGGCGGTGACAAACGATACTGGGTAGAACCTACAGGGAAGGAGCTCGCAGATGGCGATGCTACGTTGATCCTGCTATCTAGTCGAGTGTAAAGAGACAGACTGCGGCGCTGACAAGCTTGATATGTCAACATTAAGAATCGTGTTGCAGATAGATGTCACTTCGGCAAGTTTCTGTGCTGAAATCACGGAAGGTATTCATGGGACTAAAGTACACCTTTTGCAACAACATAAAATATGGGTTGACTACAAATGATCAGGACGCAATCTTTCAAAGACAGAGGGCAGTCGCTTACTTGGAAAAGTCTCGGACACAAAGCCGTCTTGTCACCATGCAGGGAGTCAAGCTAGATGTATTAAAGATTCATTGTCGGTCATGTGACCCACTCATAAGTATGCAAATCGCTCAAAGAACAGGGAGAAGGTATCTACTGCGAAGATCCACCAGAGATTGTCAGAACCTGACCGTTGACCCATCCACCGTCCTCACTTGCAAGGAAGGCAACCACCCGCGCAACATCTTCGGGCACCGCACAACGACCAAGAGGGCAATGGTTCGCCATCAAGGTCTCAATCTTCTCCGCCGGCCAGTCAGGTGATCCCCCCGGAATATAATGCGAGGAGGAAGTCAGTGAAAGTACGTTGATGGCGTTGTAGAGTCGGGGAAATGCTTACCCAAGCGTTCTGTGTGAACATGTCTGACTTGATGCCACCAGGTGCGACACCATTGACTGTGATACCGCGCTTGCCAAAATCGGTCGCGAAGGCCTTGATGAAACCAATGACGGCCATCTTGGATGCGTTGTAGAGAGCGTGGTCCTTGACACCAAGCAGACCGGCGGCGATGGAGGACATGAGGATGATGCGGCCATTATCTTCAATGTACTTGTACGCTGTCTGACCAACGAAGAACTGTGCACGGGTGTTCAGGTTGAAAACGTGGTCGTACTTCTCCTCTGTGATCTCCTCGGTGACGTCCCAAGACTCGGTGCCGGAGTTAGACATGACAATGTTGATCTTGCCGAATGCTTTCTTGCCCTCCTCGAACAGGCGGGTGATCTCAGAGACCTTGCTGACGTCGGCCTTGATGGCGACGGCCTTAGCGCCGTTGTTGAAGCCTTCGATGATCTTGACGACTTCCTGCGCAGGACCTTCACTCGAGACGTAGTTGACGATGACCGAGGCACCGCGCTTGCCGAGCTCAATGGCGCAGCCACGGCCGATACCGCGACCAGCGCCTGTGATGAGGGCGACTTGCCCTTCAAGGGAGGCTGTGGGAACTGTGACGACCATTGTGAAGTGTGAAGGAGTAGATCACGTGGGCGTGGTTGTGTGGTACTGGTTGTTGATCTTGAGTCGGTAGAGATCGAAGGGGAAAAGTTGCTGAGATGGCGAACACTGTGTTGTGAGTATGGAAGGAAACTGCCTTCTGCACACACTTTCTTATATGCGCACCTTCTTCATGATGTTTCGGTGCTGCTGTTTCGGTTCCTCAGTCGCGCTGCCTCACCAAGCGGGCACGGGCGGGGACCCGAACTGAAATCCGAAAATAGCTGCCTCAGGGCTTGCGGCTCTTCGACTGCAACACCGGAGCGTGTGTCGCCTTGCCCTTCGCAGCAAAGCGTCCCGCAGCCGTTTGTTTCCGCATGTTTGACCATGTCGTGCACACTCTTGCGACTGCCGGCTGCGGAGGTCGGACGGAGGAGGGGCCATGGTAGAGTTCGGAGATGCTGCGGCGATGAGATGTTGAGACGTTGATGAATCAGTAGAGCCGGGCCTGCATCTCTTCACCTTGATCAGTACTCTTCAAAGAGTCACAAAGTCCTTGTTGATCGAAGCTGCAGTCGTGACTGCCGTCTCAGAGGTGAGGTTATTTACTTCAGTACTCGATGGCGCGGGAACGCGTCCGACATGGAGGTACATCCTGATTACTGCACCGCACCTACACTATGGCGATCTTCCTTCGTCGTCAACTGATATCTCACGATGTGAATGCGTGGTAGCAGACGTTGGCTGCCAGCGCTCGAGGATAGTGGCAGGTGGTGTTGAGGGCAAAGTGCTGGCAACAGCTGGTTGGACGGCTGCGATCCATTCCGATCGGAACTGCACAGCACGTCACCGCTCGACAGCGTGCCCCTCCAGAAGCTCTACTCTTCCACCGCGGAAGCTCAAGCATCAATTGCACGAACATCTTTAGCATAACACAAGATGCACATTCTCGTAAGCTCAGAACATGACATCGTCGGCACGGCGTCCTGACTATACAGATCACCAACGACGATGGCCCGCCCTCAGACCAGTCCTCGCCGTACGTGCACTCGCTCGTGTCAACACTCCAGCGCTACGGCCACACGGTCAGCGTTATCCTGCCTCACACACAGCGATCTTGGATTGGCAAAGCGCATCTCGTCGGCAAGGCAATAAAGCCCACATACTACCGCCCTGCACCGCTGCAGACGACGAGCGAAGGTCGCCTCACCAACCACGGCACCACCCACAACACACCCTTGCCGCCAGACTCGACCGAAGAAGAATGGATCCTCGTCGATTCGACACCTGCGTCCTGCGCCCAAATTGGTCTATATCACTATTTTGAGTCACGAGGACCAATCGACCTTGTCGTTTCTGGCCCCAACTATGGCCGCAACAGCACCGCCGTCTTCTCATTGTCGTCTGGCACCATTGGTGGTGCCATGGAGGCCGCTGTGTGTGGCGTAAAATCCATCGCTCTATCCTACGCCTTCTTCGACCGCAATCACGACGCCGCCATCATCAGCGGCGCCTCAGACCTTAGCGCCAAGCTGATCCAGTACCTGTACGACAACTGGGACGCCAACACACATCTTTACACGGTCAATGTGCCGCTAGTTGAGGGCGTAGGCGGTCGCAAGATTCTCTGGACAAATATGCTGCAGAACAGTTGGAGATCTGGTTCGTGCTTCCAGGTGGTGGAGGTACCCAGCGAGGCGGACGACTCGCCGTCGGACATCGAGAATCAGATTCGGAAACAGGAGGAGAAGCTCGGCAAGAAGGAGCTGCGCGCCAACAACGATCTACTGCCAGAAAGCAAGGCGGGAAGCGGTACAGCAACCCCCAGTGGACAGCCGCACATGAGGTACAAACATAAGCACTTCAAGTGGGCGCCGCAGTTCAAGGATGTGTATGAGAGCGTGGAGCAGAGCGAGCCTGGAAACGACGGATGGGCAGTCGCGCAGGGGTATACCAGTGTGACGCCTCTGAGGGCGAACTTCATGCACGTCACGGCGGACAAATTCACGGGCGAGATCACATTAGGCACCGGGGAGGAGAACACGGCGGCTTTGAAGAGCACTGTTGCTGAGGGGTAGCTTTTTAAGAACAAAATAAGCTTGCGTTTACGCTGCATCGACTCAATTAGAGTACTTGTTACCCAGGCCCAGGGCGCCATACTGATGAGATTCCGACAACGGCTATCGCGACGCCGTCACCCGCTACGATTACCAGTGAAAACTGACACTGGCAGCTGCAAACCAGTCTCGACGTCCCTCGTCAGTGATCAGGCACATCGGGCATCCATCTTTCTCTACGTAGCCAAGCTGCAAGTAGAGAGCTCTCTACGTGACACAGCCTAGGTCACACATCTTCGCACAGACATGCAGCAGACCGTTGTCTACTGCCACACCACATCGCCTTAAGCAAATGGTTCAATGTAGCCACATCTGAAGCGAGACGACTGTTCGCTGGTTTTCACACAGGCGGCAGGGCGCCCTTGATTTCACTTAGACATCACTGAAAATAGCCCTCACATCCACCCAGGATCTCCATATACAGTCGTTCCTTACCGAGTGCTAGGACATTCGTGCGGGAACAAGATTGATCCGAATAGACTGACAGTACACAGACCGATAGGTCCTTCAGAATCTGCTGGTTCCAATTATGTTTCAGTCTTGGTGCCGTTTCCCTGCGCGGCCCAAGCTACGGAACGTGCGTACCATGGGAAGCAGAAGCGGCGCATCGAGTGACATCATGGCCTTCCCTCGTGGCTCGCTTCTTGTAGAAGCACAAGCCCTACTGCTAGACATTCTTCATCGGGCGGTTACGAAGATCTCAGAGATTACCAAAGTAATGGTAACGAACAGCCAATGCGCCAGACGACCGAGGTCCCCAATCGTCGCCTCTAGAGGCGATTGGTCCCATATAACAGAACGACCTTTCCGCACACCTCTTCGCTTCAACCTTGACATGCTTCGAGAAACCGTCAATTCAAGAGCCGACACGCTTAACGGCCATCTGTGGCTGCTACAGACGGACCAAACGTTCACCAAGCAGTACATGCTGCAGCTCGATCAAATGAAGTGCGCACAGATGAGCAGCGACAAGGATCTCAAAGCTACCGTCGTTTAATGGGAGACTATGAATGATCTTGGTATGTGTCACTTTCGGCAGGCCGCAGCAGAGGAAATCCAGCACCTCAGCGCCATGTATCAAGAACATGGCGACCGCATCTCAGCTGGAGCGACCATGCCTAAGCCAGTGAACGACGCTGTGGCTGTATTTGAGGCACTGCTTACCGCACGAATATATGAGAGGCACATGTACCTGCAGAGTAGTGTGCTGGCGCAGCACCCGCAATTCCAGCATTTGTACACACGGGGCAGAGCGAAGCTGACGGGCGCCAACAGGACGTACATCGCCATATTTCGACCAAAGACCAAGGGCTCACATCTCGCGGATCCTGATCTGTATCGCTTGGACCGGTTGTGGTGGATCCTAAACGAACTTTTATTATCGCCCACTGGCTTGCAGTATCGGCACAGTCTGCTGTTGGCTTTGCTTGATGATTATTCCAGGGACACCAAGAAAAAAAAAGGTCCGCATCTCGACCAGATCTTGTATGACAGGCTTCCTGACCTCATCGCATTACTCGAACTCTTACTCATGCTCCGGATGCAGCGCCCTCATCACATTCCAAGGGACGTCTTGACAGTCAAGAAGACAAACGATCGTATTGCCTGGCGATCAATGAGACTGACAGACACGGACGAAAGATGACGACTCCGTGAAGATGACGACTGACGCTGCCATCAAAGCTCTCCGACCTTTTCGCGCATCGATGGTGCCTGCTGGCGCAGGCAACAAGACCTGGCTCGACAATTTTATTGCACTTCATGAGAACCTGCAATCTTTTTGAAAAGCACAGTCTGACATCTGCTGCGATTCATGGACACAGGTTGACTGTTCCGCTGAAGATATTGCAGTGGCACTCATCCCAGCCTCGCACTGGACGGCCCCGGGATACCTCGCACAGCTCAAGGCAAAGCGAGAGCAAGTTCTTGCCAACATGAGTAAGCCAATGAAGCCGAAGAACGGAGACGGCTTCCTGCCGCTGCCGTCAACGGCTGTTCCCTCAGTGCAGTCCTGCGATCTTGCGGCTGCAAAGACCAAACACAAGACCAAAGGTGTCGCTGTTGAGCTCGCCGAGCTGGAGATTGAAAACAATCCCATCGAGGAACTCCCAGCAACAGCCGCTGTCCAGCTGCGCGACACGCGTTCACTGCCGACATTCGAAGCCATGTTCCCTACTGTGGGTGCCGAGCGTCAGCGAACGATCAAGTGGACCGCATTTGTTGATGGTATGGCAGATGCTGGCTTCAAGTCCCGCGATGTAGGAGGTTCTATGATCCCATTCGAGCCGCACAGTGGCACAGAAGAGGCTGTACCAGCAGGCAGAATCGTCTTTCATCAACCGCACCCTGAGACGAAGATCGCCACTGTAGTGCTGCAGGGCATGGGAAAGAGATTGAGCAAGTGGTTTGGATGGGTTCAGGAGACCTTTGTATTGGCGAAGAAGTAATCCCGGAGTGAGTGATATCACTACTTTTCTACCGCTGCGCTGGAATGTTGGGTGAAGCCCGGGATTGGTTAAGGGCCTTTCTGTGATAATGCACTTGGCAGCTTTTCTGAACATGCGCTAAGCAGACTTCGCCAGACAATCGATCATCTGGGCTGCAGCCTTGCCGAAATCAGCTTGCTACTCTGTATGATACTCCAAATTATAATATTCCGAAAATGGCAGGTGCGAAGTAAAGTTTTCGAGTGACAGTCCATCTTGGCCTAACCGGTGACAGGGATCTCGATCCTTTTGCCGCAGGCTGGACCACGGAAGGTAAAATCTCACAGTCCATCAGCAGCAAGTTGTGACAGACACGGCCAAACTTCAGTAATCAGAAGGCTTTGGTGGGCCAGAAATAGATTTTGGCTCTATCCAAGGTCACCCTGGATATTTCAGATGACCTACAAATAGGTCGCTCTGCTATCGCTTTCACGTTTGGACCCCTCACCTCCTCACCCATCTTTTGTATACTCTTTGTCTCGAACGATACTTGAGTCTCGCGATGAGAGCACTTACTTTACTTTCCGCAGCGGCTTTGATCGCCACCGGAGCTGCCGTGCCTAATGTCGTTCCTCACCAACTCGGAAACAAAGACAGCTGCGTCTACTGGCCCTCCTGGATCAACACACGAGATGTCGATCTCACGGGCACACTCATGTTTGTCGTGGACAGTGCCGAGGACGAGTCCATCAACGGCCTTCTTCTCAACCAATTCGACGTGCAGTTCCCTCAAAAGACCCTCCCTCTCCTTGGTGTCGATCTTCGCTCGTCGCGCTACTTTGCGCGTGCACCTGTGCGCTGCAAGGATGGTATTGCAAGGCTTGGAATCGAAGCGCTATATCAATTACGCATCTGCCGCGACAGGAACAATGGACATATCCTGATCAACCCCTCTGCGAACAAAACGACTCTAGTGCCGGAGATATACAGACATGCAATTGATAGAAAGGAGCAAGAGGGCGTGTATCTGGGCTGGGGAAACCAGACCACATGGGGCTTCAGATATCAGGATGCGGTATGTGGGGCAAACGGGGTGTCCACGAGGGAGTTTGTTGAGGTCAAACTCTTGGGCCTGCCCGAGAGCGAGGACGACACGGCGGGTTATGAGTCCTGGTTCAAGGGGTTTGTCAAGGTTGTCGCATGGTAAATCAGCTATACAATGCCGCATGTATGAGAACCTAGTCCTCTCTACGAAAGTAGCGTTCCATCAGCTATCAGCTTGAGCCTGCCGCTGCATCTCAGCAACGACATCATATCCATAGCATTCGCCCCTGATGGTGTCATCAGTGATTCCATAGCTGACCCAGTCCAAGAGCGAATCACCTTGCCTTGACTCGATGACGGCATGATCGTTCTTTGCGGACTTGTCCCGCAAGTCTCGCTCTCTCCCTGGTGGCAGATGAAGCATTGCTCCTGCATGCAAACTTGCGTCCCTGATCTTCTCTGCTCTAGGCTTTCTGACTTTCTCAAACAAACTCAATGCTTCAGCTAACAGGGCTGTCTCCGGACTCGATTTGTGCAGCTCCAGGGCCGTAGCCAACGCTGTGGCATCTTCGATGGCGAGTGATACACCCATGCTCAGGTAGAAGGCCATGGCGTGCGCTGCATCGCCAATCAGCACGAATTTACCACTCCGAGACGTCCATGCTGGCAACTTGGCAACCTGATGTACCGGCCAATTGGTGATGGGACCGTTGCTGAGAGTGACAAGACGCAGTACGCATGGATCTACGTCAGCACAGTACAGCCGTAGTTCAATGAGATACTGCTCTCGCGTCCAGCTGCTAGTGTCGATTGCATCTGGGTGGGAAAGAACGATGTTGAGCTTTCCAGAGCCACGGATCATGTACGTCATTACGGATTTATTTGCGCCGGCCCTTTGCTTTGTCAGTACCTTAAGTGTATAACACTCCACCTGAGAGTAACGAACCAGCAGTTGCCAGAGTGCTCCTCCACAACTTCCTTTGTCAAAGGATCATTCTTGACGTCCTCAACATCTGCCATCAACCTGTATGCCGCCCACCCTGTCTCCTCCACCTCTTTCTCCCTGCTCATGCTACTCCCCAGAGCTCTCAGCAATTGAGTCCGAGCTGAGCTGCTGATCCCATCACAAGCCACGACCAGATTGCCTTGCAGCTTCTCACCGGTGACCAGCCGAACCCACCCCTCTTCAATACCATACTCTTGCACTCGGCTATTGAGGCGCACTTCCACGCCTTTTGCCACCACTGCCTCGTGTAAGATCTTGTGTAGGTCTGCACGATGTACAACCACGTATGGTGCCCCATACCACTCCTCAAATCGATCCATCGGCACACGGTTCAGCACCTCTCCGTTTGAGCCTCGCCGTAGGTTCCATGCTTTCGGCAGAGCAGATGCTGCCAGAAGTTGATATTCGAGACCCCAGGTCTTGAATTGTCGGGTTGCTATCGGGGTAAGCTGGACTCCTGCGCCAATCTCGGCGAGCGCGGAGGTAGATTCGAGAAGAACAATGTGGTGCTTAGTAGGAGAATTGGCTAGTGCGAGAGCTGTCGAGAGTCCTGCAAGGCCAGCCCCCACGATGATGATGTGCATGCCGGCGGTGTTGAGATTTGGCGGCCTCTAGGCCTGCCTGAATACCATGTATAATGCGCATGGCGGGCGCAGCTCGAGATGTGTTGAGCTTTGCTTTACGCTGCCAGCATCTCGCCGACATTGTCCCAAGTTCGGTCCGCGTTCTGCATGATCAGCAGCGGGTCAGGGTGGAGAGCAGCAGCTCACGTCAGACGCAAAGAAGTACAGCAGCATTGCACACCAACTAGCCAATCCTCGAGTATCGCGCGATCGTTGGAGAAATCAGGGTGGTAGTGAAAGCACTTGTGTACCGTAATCGAGGGTTAGCAGGAAGCGGGCCGGGTGCGCCTGCCGTTCGTCCCTGGCGCTAATCAAAGTGGATCCTGCTAGCGTGTGGAGAAACAGCGGGGTAACTCCGACCAAGGTCACGCTGCCGCTTACACCACGCCGCATTGTCAGGCGTCCACGCGATATGGCGTGGCATTCCTTCGAGAAGGGCGAGCAGAGCCTCACATCTGCTCTGTTCTGCTACTCTTTCTCAAGCTCCGGCATTCACCAACGACCATCAGCGCTCAGATTACGAACGGCTCCACTTGGACACGCCGGCAGCCATCCCAGTACTTACAGCCTGCCGGTAGTCTTGACATCATCACGGCACGAGGACTCGCAGTGATACCAACATGAGAACAGCAGCGATTGAGAGTCTTCCAATTGAGCTACTACAGCCAATCTTTGCGGCTTCCGGCTATAACATTGCCCTTGTTCAAGCTTCCGCAATCCTAGGCGTCCGACTTTCGAGCGAGTACGTATATCACAACACGTGTGATTACTACCTGAGAGACCAATGTGACGACTTTGCTGCACGGTCCGCAGCTCAGAAAGTCATGTTCGCCAGTAAATGGATGACATGGCCGTTCTTCAAGAGCTGGCTCCTCAAGGCATACGAATCCAAGGGTTGCCTGTGTGGCCTTACACCTGAAGAAGGATGCTTCGACGCTCAATGGCCACCGGCATTCGAGAATGCCATTTCTATGGTCTTCTCGCGCAGTCATCTGCCACGTCTTGCTTTCATCAGGTGTCGACTACCAAAGAAGCTACTCGGTGGCCCATGGACCGCAAACAAGGTTCAATTCCTACGGTTCTTGCTTTGGACAACAAGTATGACAGTCGACTGGAAAGACTCTGAAACACATGTACTGGTTCTTGACGGGAGACAGCGCGCTTTTCTGGAAGGAAATCTTGAGGCAGTAGAGCTCTTCAATAACAACCGTCGGCTCGGACGGCCGCCAACGCTGGAAACGGTGCGTTTCGCAGTAGCGGACGCAAGTTGCAACCGGTCGATAGTTTACGATACACTGAAAAGCGCGTACAGATGGAATCCTTCAAGAGGCGCTTGGGACTATTCTGCGTTACACCAATGGTGCGACCAGCGGATATGGGACAACGACATTAGAGGAGTGTGGCTTCGCGGAATGTTGCAATCTTTGCGCCACTCCGAATTCGGCTTCCACGACAAGAGCATGGACAGGGATGCATCGTTCAGCAAGATCGTTGATGCGGCAGCGGAGGCGTACAGCGACGAGTTCTGCGACGAGTTCATCCGCAATGAGCTGCCATGGCACAAGGTGAGCCACGATTTTACCTACATTCCTTACAGCCCCCATGCTCCGGGACATATCGCTGTCAACAGACATCCTATCCTATGTCCAACAAGACGCGGATCAGGTATCCTGACTGGCCACGACGCTGGGGAAGACGCTGAGTTATTGAAGGTCATTGCAACCCGGGGTTGGCTGATTGTCGGCTCTCTACTACCTACACATCATCGCGTTGCACATCAAATACACTGGACCCAAGTCATGCAGCAGGCTGGACCTCGTATGTACTCAGGGCCTAGCTGCCCGCGACGTCTAAGTTGCTGCAGCGGCGATGGGAGAGATATTCAGCAAGGCTTGGCTTGGCTGAACGTTCCAACGTCTCGTTGAGGTTTATTTTCCTTAAGTTGCACCACGACGCGGTTGGTGTGGTGGCATCTCCAGTGCGTTGCTCTTGCTTTTGTGTCTGCCAATCATGCCACTGACGAAGGCACTAGGAGCGACGCCAAATCGGCTGGTTCTACTGGTCACGCCACGACACACAAAAGATGGGTGTCCATCGCGTGACACGCGAGAATCTTGGCGACTTCTGGAAGCATCGCAACGGTAGCTACAAGACGGTGACCGGTCTCTGTCGAAATGGTCGTGGAAGCTTCGCTGTCCGGCTCGAGATGTGGATACCGAGCACCGACACGGGCAGTGCGTGGAACGGTATGCTCTCGCGATAAATGATTCCTTGTCTGCTTTTGCGTGTCTGTAATTTAGTGTCCAACAAACCCAACAGCGTGCAACTTGATAGCGCTCTTGACACTTGTTCTGCCTGTCCCATTGTTCTCAACATTCTTCCCCGCCGCATCGCTTCTCAAGAGTACGCCCACGCTGTCCCATGAGTTTGTTCTCTCGACCGTTCGTATTGTACTCGTTTGGGTATGCTCAGCGACTAGGAAGACATTGGCATCAGGTACGGTCTGCACAGCACCTTTGGCCATTTCTCCCCAAGTAACTATTGCATTGGAGTATGGAACTGGCTCGTATTCGACGCCCACGAGCAAGACAGCAGCTATTGCAATCAAGAAACCAGGGGCCCGAATGTCATTTTGACTGTGATGAAGTTACCGTACATCTGTCGAGGCGCACATAGAAAGTTCCTATTGATCAGCACGCTCCTGGTGCTCCGAGCATCAATTCCGAGATGTTGAAAGATAATGAACATCATGATGCGCAATAGCTGATACCGCATTGATGCGTTGAGGAGCTTCAACTCCCTGGAAGCTTCTAAGATTAACCGCCTTCATCGCTTCATGATGCGTTTGGTAGATTGTCGATGATGGACCAACCAGACGGGTCGTGGTACGCGCTACACGGTCCATGAAAGACGACGTGAGGTCGGCCGTCGTTTGAAGCCTGGTCGTCGATCTTCTTTGAAAGCTGACAACCCCAGCTGCCTCCACCAAGCGTTTGATGCTCTTCTAATACTCCATCTGCTGTGGAAGGGTGCAGCCGCCATTTTGCATTCCTTCTGCGCTCCACATCTGACGACATGGATGCCGGATCGTCATCATGATAACACAAGATTGCTAGATAAATGCTCTGGCTCGCAAAAGATTCTCGACAAGCTGAGAAGTCTACGAATGCTGAGAGGTTTGTCCAAGGAGCTCGGTTGTTCTTCTTTATGGACAGCCATACCACGACATCCCTTAGCAAGGGCAACCGCGATCTGCAGTCTGTGGCTAAGTCGTCCAAGGACGCTGGAAAAGAATATGGGGAATATGTCAAGGCTGCTTCAGATCTGAGCACTAGATGCTCAAGCTTCGACAGAAGCATTTGGTGGAGGGCGGGCCGTCGTGGCATAGACTGAACGTGTGAAGGCATGAAACCGGTGTCGAGGTACCGTAGGTTCGGTAGATCTTGTAAACATTCCATGAGCTCATACCCAACGGACCAGTCACCGAGCATGCTCCTAGGTTCAGTACCTCCATCAATGAGGTAAAGTCGCTCGAGGCTTGATTTGTGCCCGGAAATTGCTTCACTGAGTATCGGCCATGAGTGTTGTTGTTCAGCGGAATCATCGAAGCCCGCAACACCTGTAGCCCAGAAGTGTATTTCCAGCTTGAGAACCCTAAGGCGTTGTACCGCATCCAAAATCTGTGCAACGATCCGCGAGCTAATAACGCAAGATTCGAATATCAGAGTCTCTACTGGGGAGCATTGCTTTCCAACTTCCTCTTCCCAAGACTGTGCTTCAATTTGGCCGCCGTGTTGACCACCTCTAAAATGAAGTATGCTCAAAGCAGGTAGGCGAAGTAAGGGCCCGATTTGCTCGAAGCTCAGTTCTTCCATGCTCAATTGCAGATGGTGGAGCTTTTGGAAGTGCTGCGCTAATCCTGGTGGGCTTGATGAGGCTTTCAGTGCCAACAGCTCTAGCCAGGTAGGTCTCCAGGTGACATCATCGACCGTCTCTTGCTCATAATTCACATCTGCAGCCTCGAGATATTCCAGGTTGGGGGCTAACACAAGTGCTGTAGCAAGGTGGTATTCGGGCGAGTTACCATGGAAGCACTGCCTAAGATCGCCCGCGAGCTCTGGAATTCCCAATTTTCCAAGTTTCTGTAGATACATTGTCTCCGCTTTCGGTGATCTTCGGCACATTGCTTGTGACGACCTCCTCACATCGAGCGCCCAAGACATGTGTTTGATACACTCGGCTTTCTTCGAATCCATGATCATTGTGTCGAGAACTTGAGGAAGCTTTCGGCGATTTCTGTTGGTGATGAAGGCGGCCAGATACGGCGTGGCGAGTCTGTTGAACATTTTGTTCGTTAGGCTTAGACTGTGGAGCGCCGCAACGTGTCGCAGTACAATCTCCAAATCGTAACATCGTATCAGTGTCCCAAGTATTGTGTCCAGAACAAGCAACAACACCTCTTCGGGGAGATCAGCCAGTCCGCGTTGCCCACTTAGCTCGCTCTTTTCGTGTCTTTTTCGCTTCGCACCAGTGCTTAAGTCGTCTGATCTCTGTCGTTTGTGTTGCTTAGTGTGCGACTCCATCGTTGATGTACCAAGAAGTCGCTCAATGAGACTTGATAGCAGAGAACCTCAGAAGGTGACGGCAACAACTTCATTGGAACAGATCCTGCGCTAATGCACGCTTATGTCATCCGCGCTAATTCATCCACCAACACATCGCTGCTGCCATGATCACTTGACTTCCCACAGACTATTGACTACGTTCATCACTTATTGATTGCCTAGCTAGATCTTTTCCAAATGTGACAATTTTGCTTCAACGCCTCCGCCGTATGACCGGAAAAGGTTTTGGTCGGACTTCAGTCTGATCCCAAGGCGACCACATCGCGTTCCAGGTCTTCCAAACATAGTGGGTGATGTCATTGATCTGGATCCTCAGATCTTAAATAAGCTTCAAGAATGCCCGTCTGTCGTCAGAAGACTTCATCAAGAGGCGTCTAGAAGTGACCACCGTAGTTACCGCCCCAAGGACCCATAGCACTACTATAGCCGCCAGTGTATCCACCATAGCTGATAACCCATCCGCCTCCATCGCGCCTGTTGAGGGTACCAGCACAATCCGCACAGTGCTGGCCTCCATCTCCACAGATAAAACTCCGTCATCCACCACCGCCGCAACGACAAGGCCCATTGCGAGCACCGCCGCTAGGGGGCACACTACCATGACCGCCTCGACCACCTCGATCACCAGGATGAGCGTGGCCTGCATGACTGCCGCCGTCATAACCGCCGTTGTCGCTGCCAGAATCGCTACCAGTATCACTGTCAGAGTCTCTGGGAGCGTAAGCTGAAGGTGGTGGACCTGGACGACGTCCGCCACGACCTGCACCAGGGAAGCCACCACGTCCGGGGTAGCTAGAGCCACCGCATCCAGGGAAGCCGCCCAGGCCAGGATATCCAGGAAACATTATGTGCAGTTGATGTGTAAAGTGTTGGGTAGTTGGATTCGTTGATGTTAGTTTTGCGCTTTGTTGTTCTTGGGTTGTTTTGAGTTGTTCTGTGGAGTTAGCTTGGTCGCTGTTGAGTGCTGTTCTTATAGATCGGTCCTGTGAAATTATCTGCGTCATAGTGATGGAATTACATTGGTCAACGAAGACAATGTGGTACGATGGCCTTCGTGAACCCTGCGCAGCTTTGTCACTTCCCTGGTCATATCAGTGGGCAAGTCCGGAAGTGACCTGATTCGGACGCTCCAGCGTGTATTTGGTCACCGCAAAGCGGCGGCAGAGGCCAGTCAATCGTGAAGTGAGTGCTCGGTCCCTGTAGGTAGAGATCATTTGTGACGATAGAGGCTTCAACACGCCGGTACGGAGATCGTGCATTACTACAGCGTCAAAGCAACGTACGTTGTCTTGCCCTCGGAACGGGACATTGACAGACAGTAAAAGACCTCGAAAAGGCAGGAGCCGTAATTCAAATGTCCACTAGGACCAGCTGAATGAAAGGGTCAATCAAAAAGCAGATGCAGGACATATTGGACAGTTGAGAAGTTCTGGCATTTATGCACTGTGAGTGACGCCGGTCGCCTATGATGATGCTATCAGCAGATGGACGCGGTATGCCTGATCTACCAGGCATAGCGCTTTGCTGCTACCCGTACGTGCCCTGCGTAAACCTTCCCTAATCTCTCCATACACAATCAAATCTACGGTCAAAGACATCATCATGCGGCCAACCGCGGCCACCTGGAGGACGGCGAATGGGGCCTGGGTATCGAATGTCTCGAAGCCCCCCCCCCCCCGGTTACTTCTCTGGGTCCAACTGCCACAGCACTCATTTGGCCTCTTCGGAGATAGGCAGGTCGTTGATTCAGGAAGTTCCTCCGCCCTCACTTCTACGTCTGATACCACCTCCAGGTCTGAGCCACCAAGGCTCATGTCCAAGAAGGTACCAAGTCATTTTGTAAGAGTAAGATAGTGTTGCAGGTCAAACTGATTAGAGTTATTTTATTAAGTCTCTCGTGCGCTTGCTCTCGTTGTGTGCTTGTTCTGCAGAGCAGCGGCGCCTCAGAGGAGGTTCATATGCTTTGTGAACAGGCTGGGAAGAGCTCCGCCGTTGTTGTTGCGTTGACTGGCGAGTGACAGAAAGACCGCCGAGTGACAGCCTTTGACTTGACAATTCATGGCAAAGCATCGATGCGTTGGAGTCAGCTTCGCTACGTGAAAACGTAGGACCACATTTTGTCCTTGACCTTGAGGCACAATATCGACACTTCCGTCAACAGAGCAACGTCGTCAATCCTCCAAACTAGCCACCTGTCAATGTTTCAACGGCGTAGCTTCAGCGTAGTGAAGCCACGTTTCACACTTCGCTGTCATGTTTCGATATTTCCAAAGCATGAGGCCGTGCTGGTTTGATCTCCACACGTAGAGTTCGAGACCGAAATCCAAGGCGTGACAGTCGGTACTCACTAGGTTTCGCTGCAATGAGTCGAGGAGGTAGTGACGTGGTTGTAGGCGGAGAATTGATGGGTTTCGGTTCGGTTGGTAGCGTCGATAGCGTTGAAACAGGTGATTGTAGGTGTCTATCTTGCCAGCCTTGCGACAGGTTGAGGCAATTGAGGTAAAGGCGTGAATCGACCTGATGTGGCGTGCGGCTTGCGGCTTGCGGCACTTGGTCTGGCGCAGATCGTGGCGGCAGTGCGTGTGCTACAGCTGCTGGGTCGCAATCCTGGTGCTCACTCACATCGCGAGCCCAGTCGTTTTGGTGGTCTGGTCGCGCCCTGATTGACGGTCAGTGCTTCATCGTTCCTGCTGCGTCTGTTTGAGCGCGTAAGAACGAGGCGGTTGTCATGCCCAGGTGCGCCTGCCTTCCAAGGTTGCCGAGACCATTACACAGGCAAGTGCCGCACCCCATCAATGTTTATCGTCGTTGGCAACCTATCGACCCTCGAGATTAATTTCGATCAATGGTTCGGTGGCTAGGAATCAGGTACTAGACCAGACAGGCGGAAGTGGGGAAAGATCATCTGCGTGCATGGGGCCTTCCCCTGGTCAATATAACGTCGACAAGCCAATCTGCTCCGCATTGCGAACAACGAGGCCGTTGCCTCATGCTGCCTGCGGGAGCGGAGAATGCCTCATCATGCCGCGCATGACATCTGTCGGACTTGAAACATTGCGTTTATTCGATGCTGCGCTTATGTACCCTCGGTAGCGAGCGGCAGTGGGCGGTAGTGAGCGGCTGTGAGAGTGCACTCAGCCTAGCCTTACCTATCGGAGATCACTGCACAAAGAGATTTGCCTTGGGGTCGGTAACAGTGAGGCTGCGCTATTTCATGGTGCAGTGTGTTGCCACGAAGCTGAGCAGACAACAGAGACCCAATCCACGCGACAATCAACACGAGATTGCGAGATTGCGTGAACGAGATGTGCTCGAGGTCTGCAGCCAGGACCGCGAGAGCCGGTGCCTCGGACATCGAAACGCAAATCCAACCAGGACCAGAGCACGTTTCAGCGGACGAAAGCAGTCCAAATGGGGTCGAAGGTTGGCAAGCGTTCTGCAGGGTGGTGCTACCGAAATGAGGAGCCAGCACAGGCCGCAAGGTGAGACGGTTTCAGGTCAATCAGCAGGCTTTCCCCGGCACATGAACGGAGAGCGAAATAGCACGATGAGGCCACGCGAGCAGCCGTTGACTTTGAGAGTGCGATGTTCGTGGCTGACGCGTAAAGGCAGGCGGTGTTGCGTGCCTCGACGTGTCTGGCAAACATTGTTACCCACCATCTCGCAGTCGACGCGCGTGAAGCTTATCAGCACGGGAGGCTGCCGGCCCCGGACGGATTGCGGAATGCATTGCAGATTGCGCGTGGAAAGACGGACTCTAGCGAGCTGCTGACAGACAGCGGTCCACGGTTCATCTTGGGCTCGGCGCAACGCTCGAGTCTCGCCAGCCTCGTGCAGCAGCGTGCAGCGGCGTGCAGCAGGCCAAAGGAACTTCGGCATCATGGCGGCAATGTTGGATCGCAGTCACCCACACATGCCGGTCCACGAAGCCAGATGCTCATGTCTCGGCGAAGACGCATGGATCAAAAATAGATCGAGAGAGCAGCTGTTCATGGCTGACTGCGGGCGGGAGAGTTGGCTAGAAGCGTCCAGCGAATGATAGCGCGCGAACCATCTCGAGCCGCCGTTAGGGCAGTCAAAGTCACCGGCCGCTACGAATGACTGGACGTCGCACCCAGACAGACGCCATCGACGTGGTGGAGCGCGTCTTGCGGTGTGCGAAAGGCCCGGCTGCTCGAGCAATGAGCGCGCTCTGTTTCGATGGAGTCGTTTGCACTGGCGTCCCTTGCTGGCCGACTGCAGCGACTCGACTGGCAGAGATTCCGCAGACTCGAGGCCTTTGACAGCGAACCCTGGTGTGTCTCTAGGGGCATTAGCTGCATTGGGCCGACCAGCTTGAAAGGCTTTGCATCACGGGGGATTCGATTCTTTCAGCATCAAAGACAAAGCATCGAGCAAGCAGGCATGCGTGAGCCCGTCCTGCGCCAGCGATCAGCGCAGGATCAGGGCAGGGCAGGAAGCGCTCCATCCCTCGCCATCTGCGCATGGCTACCGGTCGTTTCACGTCTGCATCCAATGCTGCAGCGCGTCAGGGGCCAACTAAGGAAGTGGACCTAGCCGTCTGCACCCTAGTCGCTCCCTGCACAGAGCCAAGCCTCCAGAAGCCAGTAGGCATCAAATAGTCGCGCCCACTCGCTTCCCTCGTCTGCCGTCCGCTTGTCACCTTTTCTCCTGGCCTCTCCAGAGCTCTCGCCCTTTCCCTCGACCTCTTCACTCTCTTCTCTGCCCTAGTGCAGCTTTGCATCTTATATCGTCCTGCTTGTTTGGACGGCTTACCACCCACCTAATCACCCACCGAGAGATCTTGAGCGCGCGCCAGTCCCGTTGCTCCGCCTGTGAGAAAAGCCCGCAACACGACCGCACCACCAGCCGCATCAACCGTTTGTGCATCCAGCGTGCATCTGCTCCTATTGCGACCTGCAAACACCTTGCATCACGCGCCTGCCTGTCTCGCCAATCGCCCCTTCCGTCCTCAGCTAGACGCGTTGGACCCTGCCTTTGACAGCCTGCCAGCTCGTGGATACCGCGACTGAAGCACCACACTTTGTTAATAGCTCCAACTGCATTGCATTGCCCATCGGCCGGACTTCGATCATAACGCTACCTTACCACCACGATCAGTACGATCCTTAATCACGTAATCGCACCTCAATCCTTGCGCCTGTCTCCAGCGACTCCCTCGACTTGAGACTCAACCTTCCATTCTATATCCTTTTCGGTGTGCACAGCACATCAAATTTGTTGCAGCCTTACCCTTTCTTCGCAACCTTCACCGACTTCAACATGAGCATGGACGCTGGCGGTCTTGCTCAAATGTCCTACAACAACTTCCAGTCCCAGGGCTTCGGCAACCCTACCTCGAGCTTCGCGTCTCGCGGCAAGGGTGCTGCCCTCAAGCGTCTCAGCGTCGCTTCCCCGCCCAAGGTCGCCTCGATCGCCGAGAACGAGGTTCAGACTCCTCGCACCAGCCGCTCCCACCTCCTTGCCGGCCTACGTACTGCGCCCAAGACGCCCTCGTCTGCTCAGCCCCCTGCGTCTGCGCCCTACAACCAGCGCCAGCACAACATGGGTGGAAACCAGAACAATCGGCTCTCCAGAAACTTCAACCAAAACGGTCCTCAGACTGCCGTTGGCTCCGGCTTCGGCGGTGTCAACCAGTACCAGCAGCAACAGCAGCAGCACATGCTCTACGACCAGGTGCTCGCTCCTCCCACCATGCAATACGATGATGGCGAGATGGATCCCGCTGTCGCTGCTCAGCTTCTCGCTACTGAGGCCTACCTTGCCCAGAGGCAACAGCAGCTCCAGCAGCAACTCCTTGCTCTGACTGCTCAGCAGTTCGGCAACATGAACCTTAATGGCATGCGCCAGCAGTACCCCGCTACTCCTCTGACCAACGCCTATGGTCAGCAGTTCCAGCAGAGCGCTCCCGCCGTACAGGAGACCGGCCAGCCCGGTGTCTACCTCGTGTTCAACCAGTTGACCGGCCAGTACCAGTACGTCGTCGATCCCACTTACCAGCAGGAGGACAACCTGTCGCACTCCCCACCACCGCCAACCCCCGGTTTCGCGCCTTCGCCTCCCAAGGTCGACACTCCTGTTCTCCACGTCTCTCCTCCCAACGAGATCAACCCCAGCCCGTGGGCACGCAGCACTTCGCCTCCCAAGAAGTCCTTGACTCCTCCTCAAGATGTTGTTCCTCTTCCCCCGCCATCCGCGAACGCTTTCCGTCGCGGCCACAAGAAGCAGCCCTCGTCGCTTGCGCTTGACTCCAGCGCTGAGATGCCTGCGGGTCCCAAGTCCGCCTTCGTCCGCTCTGTCGGCTTCCCAGCCACTCCCATGACCGGCACATTCGGCCCTGGCCAAGCGCGTGCTGGAGAGCACCCTGTCCGCCAGCCTCGCGGCCCGCCTTCGATCGAGGAGCTCAAGGCTAGCCCCACCTCCAAGCACGAGGGTAGCAAGAACTTCGCTGCTCGCCAGCGCCGTCAGGCAATCAGCAACCTCGTCCGTGCTGGTATCGGCCGCCGAGGACAGCGCAACGGCAGCGGCAGCTCGTCTCCCGCGAGCGAAAACTTCCCCTCCTCCGACAATGACTCCGACAGCGTGCGCAGCGGCGGCAGCGGTAGCCTTTCCGGCAGGCCCAGCATCGGCAGCCTTCGTGCTGTTGCCAACGGCGCTATTGGCTCGGAGCGCCAGGCCTCGAAGGAGCGCTCTCGCGGAACCTCCATCGATCGCTCTTACACTGCTACTAGTGTGAGCAGTGAGGAGGGGTTCGTCGATGTCCGCCCCACCCTTGGCCAGCGCCGCTCGACACCAAAGCTCATCTTCACCAGCGCTGAGAAGCGCAAGAGCACCATGTTTTAGACACTCGAAAGATTCATCACTAGGAACCAGCTTCCTTTGTGCATATCACTGGAGTACCATTACGATACTACAGTCTTACGGCCCGTTACGACTCTTTCCTTCTTGTTGCGCGTTTGGCGAAGTGCATAAGGCGGGACTTCAGATTTGCTTTCATTTTCCTCAATACTACGATTACCATTCGTCTCTTCTCTAGTCCTACTGCAGGACTCCGGGAGATCCTTTTATGAACTTCTTGTGTTTCCGACTTTATGCGAACTGCTTTTAATGAGCATGCGGATGACTGTATTCGTTATCTGCACGTCTTTTGGGATACACCACTTTTGGAAACGGAGGAACTATGATGGACAACGAGCTCTGCGCCTGCGGCTAGAGCTCCTTGCACTCTCTCAGCTTTTGTTTGTCACTATGTGAGAAGGTGTAGGCTGATCAGTGGGTGGGCTACATAGGACGAAAACCTAAATGTCACACTCTTTCAACGTACAGTCTGACCTTTTGCATCAGTGACGTCTTCCTTCGCAGGCGAATCATCTCGATGCAAGCATACATTGCACCCATTGCCCAATGAGCGTCGCCATGAGTCCTCGTGCCAATCAATCTGGTTAGCGTTTCTGTTGGCCGGCAAAATGTCTTATCACGCGCTAGCTTCCTATATCCTCTCGCATTCCATTCGTACGAACTTGCATCGTGAGGCTCTGCGCAGCTGTCACGCGACTTGACATTACTTGAACAGTACTGTACGCCCAATGGTCATCAGGTGCGTGCGTCTTGTTTTGCTGCGTGTATTTGCAAGAGCGATCAGCCGTAGTGCACGCCACACTATACTTGGCGCCGTGCACTCCTCCTTCCCAAATGAGTGGCTGTCGATCCTGCGCTTGCCCGCCTTCGAGTGTCGAGACGCGACTGCAGTCATGCCGTGTCAGACAACAGCATCACTTTGGATGACACTACAGCCTCGCTGAAGGAGGGGTTGCGTAGCACTGCCTTCAGCTATCAGCCCCATTCTCGTTTATACCCTTCTTGCTTTCAGACTAGATCCCTTACCACTTCTAAGCCCTTTCCTGGTGCTGCTTTTACTCCCGTCAATACCACACCGAGCCTACCCACAGCCATGGGCAACATAGGTAACGAGAACCGCGCTTACAAGCCTTGTAATAGTCCCAACACTGTTGGTGCGGGCTCTAGTCCGACAGCCAACCGCAT
Source organism: Didymella pomorum (assembly GCA_022225945.1). Taxonomy (NCBI): domain Eukaryota; kingdom Fungi; phylum Ascomycota; class Dothideomycetes; order Pleosporales; family Didymellaceae; genus Didymella; species Didymella pomorum. The sequence continues at coordinate 109,284 of JAKJXN010000007.1, forward strand.
TCATCTCGACTTGCCAACATCAAACGGCGATTCATCACCCATGCTTCGAAGAGCAGCTGGAAGAATACCGAACATCGGTATTGTAGGTGCTGGCGTTGCTGGCCTACGCTGTGCAGAAGTCCTCCTCAAACATGGCGCCAAGGTAACGATCTTCGAAGGGCGGAACCGCGTTGGTGGACGGTTCTGCCAAGGTCAAGTTGGGGACCATTTGGTCGATCTGTGAGTTGTCTTCATCGCACAGGCATCAGAGGCTGACTGGCTGTTAAGTGGGCCAAATTGGATCCATGGGACAGACAACAACCCCATCCTTGATCTTGCCAAGGAGACGAATACAGTCACGATGAATTGGGATGGTCGCCAGTCTGTCGTCGATGCTCTCGGCAAGCATCTGTCCGACAAAGAAGCAGCAGCAAACACTGAGACCGTGTGGTCTATCATCGAGCAGGCGATGAAGTACTCGAATGCAGAGAGCGCGACAATAGACCCAAAGACAAGTCTGTACAACTTCTTCGAGGAAGCTGTAGAAAAGCTGTATGTCGATGAAAAGGAGGAGGTTGCGAAACAGAAGAGGCGCACAATTCTGCAGATGTCGGAGATGTGGGGCGCTTTCGTGGGCAGTGAGATCCAGAAGCAAAGCCTTAAGTTCTTCTGGATGGAGGAGTGCATTGATGGCGAGAACCTGTTCGTTGCAGGGACGTACAAGAAGGTACTCGAGAAGATCGCTCAGCCGGCTGAAGAGGCAGAGATTCGGTACAAGACCACCGTGAGGAGGCTGATCTCGAACGCGAGCGCTGAGGGTCAAGATCCGTCTGTGACGATAGAGTACGAGAATAACGAGGGCGTACGGAGGGAAGCATTTGACGATGTCGTCATGACGGCGCCTTTGGGCTGGTTGAAGACGAACCTCAAGGCATTCGAGCCAGCATTACCACAGAGGCTACAGGAAGGTATCGCTGCAATAGGATACGGTCACCTAGACAAGGTCAATCCTCATCAACATCTTTGCCTCTTGGACCATGGCTGACTTCTCCAGGTCTACATCACCTTCCCGACAGCGTTCTGGAATCTCTCGGGTCCCTGCTCGGACGCCGAGTCCGCCGCCGGACGCCGTCCGTCAGCCACATCCTCCTCAAGCCTCCCGAACGTCCCCGCAACGACCGCTCCTGTCCATCAACTCGGCGCTGCCGACTCCCCAGTCGATCCCTCGCACTATGCCGGCTTCACATCGTTCGTCGCACCTACTTACGCAACCGACACAAATCCCCAGTATTGGAACCAGGAAGCCGTCAACCTCGCGGCTCTGCCTGGCTCGACCGCCCATCCCACGTTGCTCTTCTACACCTATGGCGCCACAAGTAAACACGTCGCTAATGTCGTAACTAAACACTCTGACGAGGAAGGACAGAAAGGCGCACTCGTCGCCTTCTTCGAACCGTACTTCTCGCGGTTGCCAAACTACGACGCAAGTAAGGAGGAACACAAGCCAAGCCATGTCCTCGCCACGGCGTGGGCGAATGACGAGCTAGCGGGGTACGGGTCGTATGCAAACTTCCAGGTTGGACTGAAGAGGGGTGATGAGGACGTCGAGGTCATGAGACGCGGTGTGCCGGAGCGGGGAATCTGGTTAGCGGGCGAGCATACGGCGCCATTTGTTGCATTGGGTACAGTCACGGGAGCGTGGTGGAGTGGAGATGGAGTTGCGAAGAGGATTGTTAAGGCTTGGGGGTTGGATGAGAAAGTGTCAGCATAAGTGATGAAAATGAAGAAGTTTGGTCAGTCCACGTTGAAGGTGTCACTGGAGGCGCATTCCCACGTTGTTTCATTAACAAAATTTCTGCGAGAAGCTTCAAGTTTCGGTCTCGGGTGTTACAGCCTATAGTGTAGGACACTAGAATCCGTATGGGCTCCTGCTTCCAAACCCTCCACCACACCCATATGGATCACGGCCGCCATAAGGACCACGCCCGTCATAACGATCACGTCCACCGAGAAGATCACAGCCGTAGGGATCACGTCCGCCGGAACCAGGCCTGCCACCATCATAGACGGAGCTAAAGCCAGGTCGGCCACCGTAGATTGAGCGAGGACCAGGGCGCCTGCGATGATCCTCTTCGTCATCTTCATCTTCTCCGCCGTAGCTAGATCGTGGACCACGGCGTCCACCACCGCCACGTCGAGGGGAAGGGGACGGGTAGCGCCTACCGGGTCGAGGTCGAGGGCGGTCGTCATCATCCTCGTCCTCGGAATCACGACCTCCGTATCGTACATAGAATTGTTTCGCGAGATCACGTTCCCTGGCTTCTTCGGGGCTAAGAGGTCGACGGGGCATTGTGATTTCTGGGTGGGTTGTGCAAGATGCTTGTAAATGTTTTGGGCGCTGGATCCTATGCTGCGTTCTTGTGTTGTCATGTGGATGCTGTGCTGTAGGGCACAGTAGAGAGGCTTCTCAATGCAGTATATATGGACTATGTCAGTGGGTAGGCACTGACACGTAGCAGGTATGAAGTTTGAAGTGTTCGTCGCTGGACAGCTTTCTACGAAGCCACGCCACAATGCGATGAATGACAGCTGCACAATTGAATACATTCACGCACTCTTGGTAGTCACAGAGCCTGTAGGGCACTCGCTTCCATGGATTTTTCTCGACAGTGGTCATGCTTGGTGTTTGGTAGTCACTTCCTAATCCGCTAGCGTTGACGTCACGCAGAATGAGGCTTTGTTTGGATCACATCATCACCAGAACTTGAGGTCTATTTCTCAACGTGTCGTTCATCATTCAACAACGGACTGCCAGTGTATACTATAGACTGACGGCTGGACGGATAGATCACCGCAAGACTTTGCCCGGCGTTGAAGCGAAGGTCTTGTCTTTCACGGCCAGGAAACGGATCAAAGTGCCCATATGGTCCCATTCCATCGGAGAAAAGTCCAGCGACCCTACCTGTCTGCTCGAGCTCCTCTTCCTCTTCGTCATTTAGCCACTCGCCATTGGGGCAGATTCCTCCCAAACCAAACGGAGCATTTGGACCAAATCGAGGCTCCTCACGCGGGTTGATGGGGGCGGGATGAAGTCTCCAGGACCGTCAGGGCCGCGAAGAACACCGCGAGGAGGGTGGACTGCACCGCTCCAGACGCCTTCATCATAGTACTCACCTTCATGTGCAGGGCTGCGTGAGCGTCTGCCTCTTCGGCCAGGTCGGCTTCCGAATCGGGAACGAGATGGTGAATTGTCACGATCATGCGGGCTCATGCCACCCAGATTAACGTAGCGTGGAGAAGTCGGAGACCTGACTGCATATCTCTCTTCGCCACGCCTGCCAACGTACTCTAACATTGGCCCGAAGCGGCGAAGTATTGTATCAGAAAGGTGACGAGGAATTTCAGGAAGACTACCACGGCGAGGATCAAGAGGATGCGCGCGAAGATGGTCCAAAGGACACACACTATGGATGCGAGGTTAACCGAAAGGGTCAACGTCGTCCACTTCCTCCTCGCTCTCGTAGCCGCCTGGAGCAAAGCGTATGGGGCTAGCAAATGGAGCCGTCACATACCTCGATTCCGATGTGCCAGTAGGCGCGAGATACACAGGTCGCTGACCATATCGTTGTTCATACCAAAAGTCGTATCTGTGACTGCCAAACGGTGGTATCCTAGAGAAGTTCATTGCAGTTTGGCTATGCGGGCGTAGAATAAGAGGCTACGTTCAGATTTTGAGTCATAGCTGTAGTTTTTGAAAACGCTGTTGGAAAGATCTCGACTGACTATCGCGCAGTATACGTGGTCGAATGCCGTGAAGCAACACTGACAGGTTGCACGGCCGGTTACTCGAACTTGTCATGATCATGACACCCAGTACTACCACGTACAGACATGACAATTGAACTTCGCAACACAACGGCAGCGATCAATACAAGCAAAGATCCAACCATCCTTCGCCAACGATCTCTAAAAATCCACATCAAACATACACTCAACCACTTCTACGATGTCAGATATCCACACCAAGGAGGTCTGCTGGGATGATCTCTTGATGACCGAATCTAAGCCTCTTCTTCCAAATGGGTGGATTCCTATCACTTCTTCGCCTCCGCCTGGCTTCCCGCGCGTCGGTCGCGCAGAAACGATTGACACAAAATTCCTGCGTTCTCTTCCTCAGTTCAATCTCTTCGCCACTGGCAGAATTCGATAAGGGGATTGATTCTCAGAGGCCCAAAGGATCCAGCTTGGTACCTCCGACTGCGCGAGACAGAGAAGTTCAAGGCACACAGCGCTCAAGAGAAGATGCACCGGATGACCAAGGAATACGACAAGCAGACTACACGGGCACAGTTCGTCGAGCGCGATACAAAGAGTGAGGTCCTCGAGGCTGAGATTGTGCAGTTCAAGGTTGACAAGGCGCTTGCGAGCGAGATACAGAGCATCCTGAAAGAGTACCGGGGGATGAAGAAAGATCAAGAGGTCCATCATACGTCCCAGTTTGGAGGTCCTCTATCGGCACCTGCGCCAGCTGCTGTCAAATTCTTCGGATCTGGCGTGCGCTCGATGAGCATATCCGCTTTTTGCATGACCCTGGAAATAGGCACGCCGAGTGGGCACTTAACGGTCGCGTCTACAGCCTGTCATGGGAGATCTGGTACATCTACCGTGAGCGCAACATGTACGGCCTTGAGAAAGAACTGGAGGAACAGGCTGGAGTCTGGTGGCGTCAGTATGATCCTGCTAGCGTGGGTGTGCAGGAGCAAAAGCAGCAGGCGGGAGCCACTCGAAGCAGCAAACCCAGCGACAACATCGATAGAGCAGCCCAAGTTGACTTCTTATTCGATCCTAAGAAGAGGCACGATTATCGCGGGCTGGAAGAGCACATCACCAGACTGACTGAAGAGACGCTCAAGATGGATCCTTCGCGTAAGTATGAGGACGTCGTGGCATAACGGTATGAGGCAGCGTTCGGATTTCACGAAGAAACGGACAGATTAGCTCGCGAGAGAAAGCAGCACAGCTGGGTGAAGGGTGAGGAGAAGGAGGAAGTATTGACTCGGACAAGTAACTCTTGTAACGTGAAGACGCAGGAGTGTGAGCAGCAGGTAGGAGCAACGCAGGGCAGTGAGTTGTCACCGAAGATCGGGAAGGAAGTCTTACCCCAGGGCGAGAAAGGAAGGAGCGAGGCAGGACCCGGCCCTTCCACACTTGTACACCGCTCAAGAATCTTCCAAGATGCAACATCAGCCGTAACCGATGATGCCACGCACGAAGACTTGTTCCTGAGGAACTTCCTCGAGTCTCACCACCAGCGTATGCGTGCCCACATCAAGAAGGAGCGACCAAAACAAGCCGATCGCATCAAACAAGCTGAGCAAGCTGCTGAACTCGAAGTTAGACCTGCTGACGCTGCTTCCACCAGCGCTCGGCCAGCTCCTCAACCTCCAACTGCCGGCGTGCGCCCTACCAACACCAGTGATGCACCACTAGAGTCTGATCCTGACTACAAAGAGGTTCAGGAACGATTCCAGACAGCAGACTATGACATCAAATAAATCATCGACATACTAATCCGCGAGAAGGGCGGCATGGACCACACAGACCCTGCATACTGCTTCGCATCAGAGGAGTGGCAGGAGGCGCATGCCAACTCGAAACCATGAAGGTGGCACACCGAGCTGCATCTAAGGAATTTGTCTGCGGCCCTTCATATGGCACATCTACTCCTTCTTGGGCAGCTCCGCGAGTCGCTCTGAGGGTGGGCATGAGAATTGCCCAGACTGTCTTGCGCAGCTCAGGAACGATATTGTAAATCTCGAGAACCTCGCTCGAGAGATGAAATCCGAGTATTACGCTGCATGCGCGAAGATGGTGGGCACTGATGACTTTGTTATTGTCAGTGGGAATGATTGCACAGTGGTAGCTGGAAAGGCAAGGAGGCTGTCGCGGGGAATGAGGCGTGCCGGGGTGAGGAAGGCACACTTATGACTGTGGAGGCTTTCAGACACTTGAAAAACAAAAAAGAGCAGGAGCAATGGATCATGTTGGTGGTCATTCGTGTATTCGTAATCGTGCTCGGTATCCTACATAGACAGAAAGAGAAGCTTTGAGAAAAGAAAAGGGCACCTATGCTAATCATCGACCCAGGGTTGGAGGGGAGGCGTGCTCATCACCCTGCCTAATCAACTTCCCAGAAAAATTCGGAGGTCGTCGTAGCCTTTCCAGGTATTGTTCGAAGATGGACAGATCCCATGTTGGCTACAATGCTCTCTCGAGCATCTACAACCTCAGACCACGCCTCATCTTCCTAGCACTGGCAGCAGCACCAGTAGCAGCCTTATCCGCCGGTCCACCGTCAGGGTTCGTAACCGCGCCCGCAAATCCAACAGCAGCATTGAACAAATCCGCCGTGCTCTTATCCCTAGTACCAGCAGCCTGAACCTGAGCCTTGCCATCCTCGCACGCGGCAACAGCAGCAGCGTTAGCGCCACAGACGTTGGTGAGCTGGTTGCAGAGCGCGTTGGTTATGATGTTGGGGTTCAAGGCATCCTGCTGGCCGCCGCGAGCAAGAGGGTCCGCGATCTGGAAAGTGAATTCATCGGCTTTGCGCCCGTTTTGACCGGCCTCGAAGATGATGGTCGGTGTGCACTTGCCGAAGTCTGCGCCGCCGGCTGCTCCACCTGCAGCTCCGCCTGCAGCGCCGCCAGCTGCGGCTCCGCTGTCGGTGGAGTTGTCTGCCGCGCCTTGGTTTGCGTTGCCTGCGTTCTGGTTGTTGTTGCTGGCATTCTGATTCTGATTCTGGTTCTGCTGGCCCTGGTTGGCGTTGCCTGCGTTTTGGTTCTGGTTCTGCTGGTTGTTGTTCGCGTTGCCTGCATTCTGGGTCGCGTCTGTGCCGTTGTTAACATTTCCCGCGTTACAGGAGGCACCGTTTCCGGCATTCGCATTCTGATTCGCACCTCCAGCTTGCTGGTTGTTGTTGCCCTGGTTCTGGTTCTGGTTCTGATTGTTGGATGCCTGCTGGTTGTTGTTGCCAGCGTTGTTGTTCGCCTGGCCCTGGTTCTGGTTGTTGTTGGCTTGCTGGTTGTTACCACCAGCGGCAGCACCGCCGGCAGCGGCGCCACCAGCAGCGGCCTGAGAGACCACGAGATCACCGAGCCCGGCGGCGCTCATGAGGTCAAAGACACTCATGCCATCGGCGTTGAGAGGGGCGGCGGCCGAGCTCTTGCTGAGGGCAGCGGCAGCGCCATCGACATCGACAGCAGGATCGATGAGAGGAGTGATACCGCGGAGCTCAGCGGTAGCAGGGAGGCTTGCGTCACCACAAACGTTCTGAACATTGTTGTTGGCGAAGGGGTTGGTGTTCTTCTCAGCTGTGACCATGCCAATAGCTGCGGCGATGGCATCCGCACCACCACCAAGCTGAGCGACGATGTCGTCGGCACGCTGGAGCTAGAGGGTTGTCAGTATACTAGCGAAGAAATGTGGGGGCGTATTGGAAGTCGTACCTTGGCGCAAGAGTTGGCTCCACCGAGAAGATCGCTGATGGCTGCGCCACCAATGGTTGCAGCAGCTCCAGCATCACCACCCTTGACAGCAGAGATGGCGGCGATGGGGACGTTCTCCTGGCCGAAGCGGGCCTCAACGTAGGCGATGAGAGCCGTGATCAAGACTACCTTGGAGATCATGATGTCGTGTAAGGTCGTTTGTAGTAGTGACTGTATAAGGTATATCGAATAGTAATGAATGTGAGACTAGCTCTTGGGTCGTAATAGGGCCAGCCGGTGGCAGAAGAATAAAGCAAAAAGAATGAAAGACGGAAACAGAAGACTGTTGGTTGTACTTGCGAGTAGTGCGTGCTGGAGAATCAGTGGAGCAGTGGAGGCCTCTGTTCTTATACTCGAAGCATTACAAGAGGATCATCTTACCCAGCCGCCAGTACTGGACATGACGACAGAATGTGTCTCAAACTTCTACACAGTCTGTTTAGCCGCATGTCGCATTTGGTAAAGCCTTCCAGAATGTAAGGGCAGGACGCTCAGTCAAGCGTTCACGCCGAGCTGCTATGCGTTCTGGAGCGTTGCAACCGTTTGATTTTCGGGCTCTTACTTCGGTACGCCTGAGGACATTGCCCGTTCAGGAAGTTGGGCGGGGCATCGCAAGGCTGGTGTTGGGATGTCGTGCGTGCCTCAGTCGGTACGTGTTGCAGCGCGGTTTCATCAGGCATCATGACACCTGTAGCCGCCTCTGCGCGAACACCAAAGCAATGCGTTTCGGCCTCCAACGAATACTACACAGATGGTTAATTCAGGTAATTTTGACGATATTCAGGGCAGAAACAAGATGCAGAGCTGATACGTTTGAATGTGAAGATTGCGTGCTGGTATTGGAAACGGAAAGGCGGGCACATTCGCCGCGCGCCAAAAGGTCTATGCTTTCAAGCACCTAGAAATGCCCAAGAAAGTGTATGCAGAGAGTAGGAGATTGTTCAAAACGCCGTGGGATCGATGGAGGGCGAAATCCGGATCCATGCGACAAACTACAACCTATCCAGCTTCCTTCGCAGCAGACGCGTCCTCTTCATAAGCTTCTTGTACTTGTGCTTCTTCATCTTGAGCTTCCTCTGCCTCTTGACACTAATCAAAAGCATGCCGCTTCGCCTCCTCCTGACGTGCTCGCGGAAGGTCTTCGAGCGACCGGTGTGGGTGGTGGGAAGAGTGATCTCGCGTGCCTCCTCATTTGCGAGAGGGTCGAAAGGTACGGGCGCAGGCGGTGGTCTGAAAGCGTAGCTCTCGAGGGACTCAGGCTGTGCTTGCGCGAAGCTGTCGAGGTGGAATATTTCCTCCTCGGCGGCCTCCTCAAAGGCGTCCATGGCCTCGTACTGGTCGTGCGCGGCCTGGACACCTGCGATGAAATCGGCCAGGGTCTTGTGGGTGTTCACGATGATCTCGGACTCGTTGCGCCTCTGCGGCTGGAAGATGGCCTCGAACTGCTCCATGGATGCGGGGATCGGGACATTCTGCTCTGCGGCAGGGCTGATCGATATAGGGCGGTGTTGCGAGATCAGTGTGGACCAGACGAGGTCTGCACTTTTGTCAGCATATGCTCCGCCAAAATAGATAGTATCAGAATGTACGCTGCTCCATCAGGTGATCTGTGGGCTTGACGTATGGGATGTTGCGCGCTGCTGTAGCCGGCGCAGACGCTCCCGAAGCCTTCAGCTTGCTGTTCCTCCGCGACTTCTTCTCTGAGGCCTTGACTTCCTCCGCAGCATTCTCGGCGAGCCTCTTCGACTTGTCCGGGGGCGTGGAGGGCTTGGACGACGATAGGCGCCGCTGGTGGCTCGGTCTGAAAGGCTGTTGCGCAGTGCTGATAGCAGCACGGCCAACGGCGCTGGTCGGCACAGCATTAATCGCGCTGGTCGAGCGGAAGGCTCTCCCAAGCGCAGGAGAGAACATGGCCAGCGGTGGAGGGGTGCTTGTGGTGGTGTTGGTGGTTGACTGGTTGATTGCGGCTCAATCCTGCTGCAGGCGTCACGCTTTGCCGCTAAGCTGAGAAGGCGCGTGCGGTCCGAGGTTTCCACGAGGCAGGCGACTTCGGGGAGTACAACACCACACTGAACGACAGTGCGTAGATGAGGCTGCACTCGTTGTATGAGGGATCTAGATGCTTGTGCCGTTGACTATTCTTGTGATTTGAGACCTCAACTGCGCTTTGCGTATTTACTTGCTCCCAACATCATACGGCCTCAGAAGTGGCGGCCAGTGCTTATCTACCACACCTTGTGACTATTGTCTTCATTACGCTGAACAGCTTTTACAAATACACTGGGTGGCAGATGAATCGCAGAAGATCCGCCCGCTAATGCCAGAGAAATACAATCGTGAGGTCCAAACGACCGTACACCAAGAGTGGGGAACGCTTCTTCGGGGCCGTGGCTTCTTGTCCGCTCGCAGATATACACCATCAAGGAGGCTATTGTTCTCCTGTTCCTGTTGCACGGTTTCCAACGCAGTGGGATGCTGGTGCTAGCGCTGATCCTGTCTGTTCGCCAAACTGCTTCCGCTCCTACTAGTGAGATATGTCGTCAAACCCGTCCTTACACAAGAAGTGAATAAAATGCGCAGCCGAAAATCGGGGGTATAATGTCGGAAAGAAGTGCTGTGCGGCTGCGGACGCCCGAAGGATTGATAGCTGCTAGGGCAGCCAACTAGTCCGGTAGTTGTTCCGGCAATCGTTTGGCGATGCGTTTTAACTGTGGTTCTGCGGTGGCCTTCGGCAGCGCTTGGCAGAGGTACGGCTAAAGCTGAGTCAACCTAGCGGTATCTGACGATAGGGAGCTCTGTTTCTGAGTCGCTGGATCAGAGTATCAGTGCGTTAAGGTTGCGCTGGACGATCATGTCCTGCACTGACGCCATCGTCTTCTTCAACAGATCCGTATCTGTGGCGTTGGTGTAGTGAACATAGACCTCCTTCTTTGGCTGTCGCACCAGGTTGCGGAACTTTTGGGCGAAGAACTCCTGGCCTGCCTCGACGTCATTTGTCCCTCCAGTGTAGTCGGGGAAGACCTTGTTGATGGGGCTCATGCCACCAGCGATCTTTTCGCGGAACAAATCCATCTTGTTCAAGAACAGGATGAGGGCCGACTTCTCGAAGTATTTGGAATTCGAGATCGACTCGAAGAGCATGAGCGCCTCGTGCATTTGGTTGCCGTTCCTGTCTTCGACCAGCACGTGGTCGTAACCGCTGATGGCGACCAAGAAGAGCACCACATTGACGTTGTCGAAGACGTGTATCCACTTCTTTCGCTCTGACCGCTGACCGCCGACGTCGACCATCTTGTATGTGAGGTTGCCCAGCTCGAAGATCGTCTCGGAGATACCGGTCGTCCGTAGTCGCGTGCGCAGGATGTCTTGGTCTGATGGGAGGAAATCCTTCATGAAGAGGCGGTCGATGTCTTGGAAAAAGCTGTTGTTCTGTCAGCCATTGGAGGACTTCAGGTGCTTGTTGATCTTACTAGCTCAAGTTGTCGTGCAGAGCGTATTGGTTGCCCTTCAGGATCGTCAGCTGCACACCCTTGTCGGCCCATAGGGCGTTGAAGGCGTGCAGGTAGTCCTCAGGCATGGACTCTTCTGTGCCAATGTCTGGCGCAGAGTTGACCATTTCTGAGAATCGCTGTAGACGTAGGTCAGTAAGTTAATGTATTTAGAGGCGCATAAAGACGTACAATACACTCCTCGTCCTCAAAGTCTACGTCGTCCTCTTGCATAGCCGCGTAGATGGTCTGGAAGGCAGACACCAAGTTGTTGAAGATGGTCGCACGCCATGTTTGGCGTTCAAGCTTTCCGAATCCACCGGCGTTGATGATGCGCATCTGCTTGAGCACTGTCGACTTCCCACTCTCACCAGCACCTGTGTTGCGTCTCAGTAAAGTCGGTCGCGCCTTCGGGGACATTGCATCATACCAAGCAGCAGGAGCTTCACCTCGCGCTCTGCCTTCCGCTTGTCCAGGCGGAGGTCCTTTTCGATGTCCTCATTTTTCTTGGACTTGGGGTCCACGGGCTTCCTTCCAAAACACATTACGCCGTTGGCCATGTAATGCGCGCAAAAATTGTCGAAGAGCAGCAGCTATGTAGCTGGGGATGTGCTGCGGTCCACTAAGTACCTATGGGCTGCACGCATGCAGTAGTGTGGAAGCTTGGGAATGAGGGCCACTCTAGACGAGGATCAAGGGTCTAACGTGCGATTGAGCCAGCGGATGGCAGTACCAGAGGCTGGAAGGTGGAGCGCGTTACTGGACGCGATTGGGCGTGGTGGGTGCAGCTAAAGACCCAAGTGAAAACGAATGCGGGGAGGACTGCAGAGGGCGAGAGACGAAGGTAGAGGCACAGCGCAAACTAACGAGCGAAGAGCGGATGTGCAGGGAGTTGGCGGTCGACGATACTAAAAAGCTACAGGGTGGAGAAGACTCCGGGCGGGAAGACGGTTGTTGCAGAAGCTGTGAATGTTTTAGGGCCTCTCCCGACGATATCCCTGATGTGCAGCAGGCAACTTGGGGGAGGGCCAGCCGCACGGCGAGGAACCTCACACGGAACAGCAACACGCAAATGCACCTCGCAGCTTGAGGCTAGTGCTGCGAACCTTGCAGGGCAGCAGAGTACTGCTCAGGATGCAACGGCAAGATGATTAAAATGTCTCTCCAGCGCCCACGCAGCGCGCACTGTTCTGGACACGATCTGCAGTTGCCCATGCCCAACACAGCGCAAAAAACGTGAGGGACAACACGGACACAACCACGAGGAGACACGGAGGCCCAAAGGGTCAAGCGCGCTCGGAATCGGCAGCAGCTTCCATCGGACAAAGAGCCCTAGTCTACGCTGCTCCACCCTTTCTATTCGCTCTGTTTGCAGGTAGTCCCGGTTCAGCTGCTGCTTCTGCAAAACGTGCAGGAAACCGGTGTTGTGGTCTTGGATTTGCAATGCTGCCCCTGCCGCCACATCCCTGGCAGGTCGTGTTGGTTTCACACGGGTCTGAGTCGTGCAACCTTCCAGCAAAACGGAGATTGCTCAAATGTCACTTCAGCATTGAGGATACGCACAAAATCTGCTGCAACTATTTTGTCTCCACTCTCCGCTTGCAACAGATCGTTGACGCTCTGCTAAAATATCATGACTTGGAGCGTGTTATCTATAGTTCGTGGCCAGAATTGCACAGCAATGCAGACAGTCGATCCCGCACTGCATGTCAATTAGGGCATTTCCTGGCCCAGTTTCAGAATCGCCCCACACCTGTTAGCCAAGGAGCTCGGCTACACCCGGTCAGCCACAACTTCAGCATCAGCTCGCTACACAGCAACAAAGCATGTCTCCAGTGGCTACATCTCTTCTCGCTATAGCATGGCCAGCTAATGGGTAAATTGCTTTTGCTTTCCTAAACAGTAGCCTGTTCCGTTCGACACGACGGTCCGGGGCCGCGCTCCCGCGACCTGGAATCCTACGTCTCATCAACAAGCTGGCTTCAAACGGCCACATCACACCGATGGTGCACGACCACAAACGACTGCTGAAGTGACGATACGTACCAGTCGATCCGGAGCAGCTAGCACGCAGCCCTACTCGCCAATTGGCCTTCATCATCACTGACGATCCGGCCTGGACATCGAACGGAAATGTGGACAATTGATCCGTCCGTCGTATTCAACTCGGCCGCACTACCAGGCTTCGGTGCTACTGAACCCTTCGACGGATATGAGAACATGAACTCACGCCAGGCTCCATTTCACCTGCGCTCGCCGTTCCGCCTCTTCGGTTTTGACACCTGGTGGCGTTCAACGAGATGTTTGCTTTTTGTTGTGTTTTATTTGGCTGCCTGACGATGGGCAAAGTTTTAAGGCGCCAGTATCTGCTCTGCCTATTGTGCGAGCTTTTGTCAAAGCTCGCCACGGTGTTGCGGTCTTGTTCCAGCCAGCGACGATTGATAACATGTCAAACGACGCGCAGTCGATGACGAAGAAAGGTGTAAGCTAGGAATCTGGAGCAGACGGACATACCCAGGCCGAGCTCGAGCACAAAGGGCCGAAATGTGTAGTCAAAAGAGCAGATGAGAAGGTCCGTGCTACACAACGACAGGCGAACTTTCTAAATACAACGATATAGGCTGAGTCGCAAGCCTGGGGACGGAACGATCTGGCGGTCCGGGTCGCTTTTAGCATCCTGTAGGTGCCAGATCATCTCATAGTAGTCAGCTTGTCCTAGTCCGTTGCTTTGCTCTAGTGCTCGTAAGCGTCTCATTGCTGTCAGTCCTCTTGAGGACAAGAAAATGTACACTTCCTCTTCCGATCGTTTGGGGACCCTCTGCTACTGTCTTTGCCGACGTTCAGCTCAAGTTGGATCTGCAGTCGCGAGTCTCAAGCGCGAAAATATCTACCGTTTCTCAGGTTCTAGTCAGCACTGCAGTGATGGCTTGGGGCCACGCTCTCCATATCTTTGGTCAAAAGCTCGACTCAGAACGGACATAGCACATCTGCAGCACCATCTCTCTTTGCGTTCGTGTGTGCGTACCTACGCTCTGAGAAATTGTTCAAGCGTCACTTCACCACTGTCGTTCTTTCATCAGTGCAGCCGTAGAATCTCAGAATCTTGGCTTCTTCACCGTCACGATAATGCTCTCGAGCCCGCCTGGAGGCCTTCAGCATGCTCTTTGCACGTCCGCGGAGGCTCATTGACGTTGTTGCTCTGGCGCTACGCGACTGCCTTTCCAAATGCCAAGAGCTTGGAGCTGCTCTCGCCTACAAACAACAACACCAACATAAACAGCTCTTAGCCACGCCGCCTTGACACCCGCAGTGCTCGCTTCGCCTTGCCTCGCACAACGCTTATCGCCTTCACGATCTGCAAGCTTCTTTCGCCTGAGTCATGTCGGTATCTCTCGTAAGTCAATCGCTCTCACCAGATCGCTCACTGCAGCCTTTACTCACTTCACGCTAGAGTTCAGTGTACAAAGGCTCTCACAGCGTTGTTTCGCCAAAGGTACTATACCATTCCAGTTCCTCTCAACCCCACTTCAATCGCGCAACATAAGTCCACTAACACACAGCCAGCCGACACCCGCCACCATGTCTCATGTCTACGAGGGTCCCAAGGGTCTGGCCATGTCAAGGTATGCCAGCCCAGCCTTGAGGAAGGCTCAGCTGGCAGTGGTGTCAGCTGCTGCTCCCTCTGAAAGAGCAGGTACAGACCGTGAGTGACTCGACTAAATCCAAGAGAACGCGCACTAATGTGGCCAAAGACACCACCACTATCGCGACCAAAGAGCAGCTTGCCGTCATGGAGCCTATCGAAGCTACCCCGCCAGCTGCGGAGCTCGCCGTGGAGCAGGGCGCGGCTCTGAAGAAGGAGGTGGAGCAACACACTGCCAAGTTCTCACGAGCAGTATCGAGTGCTGTCGAGAACACACGCCAGCTGCTGAACCTGCTCCACGAGGCCACTCCAGGCGCAGAGGAAGTCGACAACCTCTGGCAAGAGCTGGAGCAACTCTTCAACGCTGTGAATGAAGCCAAGGCTGCCCTGCCCGAGTTCATGGAGAAGCAGCGCGACAATATGAGCCTTTACCACTCGTCGATGATGAATGAGACCATCCGCGAGACTCAGCAAGAGCTCAACCTTCAGCACAAGAAGGTCAAAACACAGCACAACCTCATTCTCGAGCAGCAAGATGCTTTCCTGAACTACAAGGCCAACACTTCCGCCCAGCTCAAGGAGCTCGAGAGCCTGCAGGAACGCGTCTCCCGACTTACGCTCGAGAAGGGTAACTTCCGTACCGAGGTATGTGCGCTTGACTATATGAGATTAAAAGAACTGAGATCCACTGATCTGAGATTCAACGGGTCTGAGATTCGATGATCTGGATGCCTCCATGCTGACTCTTGGTAGGTCGATAAGTACAAGGATCTCCTGGAGCAAGAGTCCGCTAGAAACGCTGAGAACCTCAAGGCCGTCGATGACTTGAGGAAGAAACTCGACACGCTGGTGACTTCACAGAAGCCACTTCACGCCGAGAACGAGACTCTTCGCAAGACAACCACCAGTATGCTCGAGCAGCTGAAGACGACCGAGCAGCGGGTCACGGACCGCTTCGCTGAAGAACTCAAGGCCAAGGCTGAGCAGCTGCAGAAGGAGACCATCAAGACTGCATCGTTAAACACATTGGTCAGCAATCTGAAGGATTCCGAGGGCACCTCTAAGAAGGAGGTTGAGAAGCTCAAGAACGAGAACCGCCTCATGAGCGTCAAGTACAAATGCCAGGCATCCGAGTACGCGACTACTTTCACGGTATGTGCTTGAAGTCATTGTGGCCATCATGGCTCTTGTCGCGTTGCAAATCCTCTGCTCGGAGCCTCTGAATACCTCCCGAAATTTTCCACTGATGCTGACTACCTTCACAGAAGATGAACGAGCAGACCAAGAAGATCGAGACACTCACCACCGACGTTGACCTGCTACAAAAGCAGAATTCCGACCTTCAGGCTAAGTCAGAGAAGGCTGTCGACCTCGAGAGAACCAATACAGAGCTCGTCACAGAGCTGAAGGCCTCCAAGGACGACGCGAAGGCTGCACAGGGTGAAGTGCAGATACTGAAGGCTACGCTAGCCACCAAAGCCGCGGTCCCCACTGTCAGCAACGACAAGACCCTTCAAGAGAAGTATCAGACCCTCGAAGAAAAGCATCGCAGCACGGAGACGGCGCTAGCAGAATGGACTGAGCTAGCAAAGGTATGTCCGAGGTCTTTTACTTGATTTGCAGTCACTGACTGCCTCCAGCGTTCATACCAGGAGTACAAGGACTTGCTGCCTACAGTCAAGGCGGCTGAGAAGTACAAACAGGACGCGCACGACAAGGAGGAGCAGATCACCGACCTCAGGCACCAGCTTACTACCGCCAAGGCCGCCCACACCAATGGCGTTGGTGCAGCCGGAGGTGACAGCGCATACTGGAAGGGCAAGTACGACAACCTCCTGGCGAATATCTAGGGGCCTGATGCAAAGGACTGAATACCTCCACGATGGCGGATAAGGAAGGCAAGATAGGGTATACTGAAGTCGGGAAAAGATGGCTTTTATTTGGCGAAAGAAGGCTGATCCCTGACACAAGAACCCTTGTGGCATGGATAGCAAATTTGACGCTCAGATACAGGCAAGGATACTGTACGGAGATATGATACTAATACTCTTCCCTGGAGGCCTTTATAGAAGTGACCAAATGCAAAACGTTCCTTACATTCCACCAGATACGATCTAACTTATTGCCTTATCTGATACTTCTGACCAATTCCCTCAAGTCACCGCCCTCGACCCACTTCTCCTCTCCTCCGCCACCTACACCTAAACCTCCTCCCGCACCTCCACCCCCGACACCCCATCCCTCCCCTACCTCTCCTACTATGCGCGCAGGTTGCCCGCCAACCACGGAACCGGATGCGATGACCATGTTCGTCGGGACCACCGTATGTGGCAATATCTTGACATTCTCCTTGATGATGGCGAAGGGCTGTATGGTCACATTGGCGCCGATGTGGACATGTGACGAGATCTGAATGGCCGATATGGTGCAGTTTGGCCCTGAACAACCATTAGTCTTGACCCACCGCATTGGAGAAGGTCACAACACTTGCCCACAAACACGTTGTCCCCTATCTTCATAGGATAGTAATGCACCTGTCCTCGACTGATCCTAGCTGGTGGCTTGATCACGCTACCTGTCGAGATCACAGTGCAACGCCCGATGTTGATGCTGATTGGTGTCGTTTCCTTGCCGGATTGTGAGGGCATCGGGCGTGTTGGCTTGAGATCGCCCCGGAGTTGCACGTCCGCCATTATGACGGTCTTACCGCCCAGGGTGATGTTTGCGGTGCCTGTGATGGCGGCTTTGCGGGAGACTTTGTTGCCGGAGTCCTGGGGTGGCGTTAGCGAGGAGGGTTTGGGCTGTAGAATAATTGCTCGAAGATAGAAACTGGCATTGGGCGAGATTTGGAACGGACACGAGTTAAGGCACTCCAGTATCGAGGGTCCATTGCTGGCCCTCAGGAATGGAGTGGAGACATGGAATAAGGTGCGCGAAAGTCGAGAAGAAAAGCATGCAGACAATCAAAATTTGGTATGCGAGCAATCTAGAAACGTTCGATGAGGCATCAAATACGGCTGTGCAGCGCAAAGATGATCCAGAATGAACGACTGTCACGTACCGTCTCGATGTATTCGCCCTTGGGCGCTGCCTTCCTCGCAGCTGGCCGTGACATCGTGCTCGTGCGATATGGGTATGTGCCTGTATGTAATATGTCGTCCTGGGGTGTTGTCAGCACGAATGGAGCTTTGTTGCAATTCGTCGTCGTCGAGTGTAGAAGGTACGGTGAATTGAAGGTTAAGGCGTGGCCAATAAGACGCGTGAGCACGTGCGCGTCTTCGATGCTTCGACGCAGTTGTGTGCAGGTTCAAAGACCACGGCGATGGTCCTCTATTTTTTCGCATTTGGTGTCTTATGGCCAGTCTCTGCTGCAATGTGCTGATGGAAATGCTGTGGCTATTGCCCCGTGTATCTCAAGCATATCTAGCAGGACTCGAAGCATAGCATGTCGACACGACTTAGATGCACTAGCTAAGGTCAATAATGAGCCTAGCTACATATGTACGGAGTCGCCAAAGATGCAACGACAAAATGCTGATCTTGGAAGGTTGCATGGTGTTGAGGGGCACGGCGGGGCAGCACCTTCCATCCTCGATGTGCAGTAAACAAAATTTCCGGACAACTGTATCAGACGCAACCAAAAGACCTAGTCATACGAGAACCGCATTGAGCATCACTACTCTCAATCAACTACTACATCGAACACCACAACAATCTGCGACACGCCCACGATGACCGAGCCTGCGCCCGTGCCTGCAATCGATCCGCCTCCAAACCCGCCGACAGATCGTCCTCTTCACACGCTCCCACCTCCTTTCTCACAAGATGCCCTTACACCTATTACACAAGGTGCTGAAGCGCTTGTCTATAAGACCACATTTCTGACGCCCTCGACGCCGGCCGTTGTAAAGTACCGACCGCCGAAGCCTTACAGGCATCCAACCCTCGACAAGCGCCTCACAAAGTCACGTCTACTCGCTGAAGCTAGAAGCTTAGTGCGCGTGAAGCGCGAAGGCGTCAACGTGCCTGGCGTGCTAGGCTGCGACGCAGATGCTGGGTGGCTGGTCCTGGAATACGTGAACGGGCGGACAATACGGCGCGTGCTAGACTCATGGGCTGAGGAGGTCAAGGCGGAGGAGAAAAAAGTATTTACTGAGGGCGGAGATGCTGGGCAATTGGCGCGTGCGGCAGGCAGTGGAAGTGAGGAGATCATGGACCTGATGAGGCAGGTTGGGCAAGAGGTTGGCAAGCTGCACGAGCTAGGTGTTTGTCATGGGGACTTGACGACGAGCAATCTGATGCTCAGGGTACCTGACGAAGAGAAGAGCGAGAGGCCCAAGCCAAGAGGCAGGATGACAGCAAGCGTCATGCGCGAGGCAGCGATGAACGGCGAGGAGCCTCCACCACTAGCGATACCTGAGGAAGAACCCGCAGCTTCTGCGCAGCAGTCGCTGGCTGGCGAGATCTACCTCATCGATTTCGGTCTGACCTCGTCGACGATTCAGGATGAGGACCGCGCTGTCGACTTATACGTGCTCGAGCGCGCTTTCTCGGCCACACATCCCGCGGCAGAACACCTGTTCCACGAGGTGCTAGAAGCATATGGCAAGAGCTACAAGGGTGCCAAGAGCGTGCTGAAGAGACTGGAAGGTGTCAGACTGAGGGGCCGCAAGAGAAGTATGTTGGGCTAAGAAGATGATCGAACACCAAATACCCAACTATTCGTACTATCTGTGTTGGTCCCAAATGCCCACAACGCAGATGTCAACAATCGTGACAGCTATCCTGTAGCTTTACTAGCATGTAGCTGTCTCGACCGTCTTGTCTTCACCTCCATGCGCGACCCCAAGCTATGACACGCACGACGGTCACTTTCACCTCCATAAGCCGACCCACCAAAAGAACAATGGTAACAGTAGCAGAAGCAAGCACACCAGATGACAATGGTAAGGCTCAACAATATTAGATAAGGCTGCTGTAGGCGGCATGCTTCATATAAATTGTCATGTCCCTCCATGTCATTCCACGTCCCACTGCACCTTCAAAGTTGATACCCAATTCACCAGTCTCGACACCTCAAATCATAAGTACAAGCCATGGCCGCACTATCCGAGCTCATTACCCTTCCGGATGCTGTGATGTTCTTGTCAATACCTTCACCATCTATCACATCACCCACAGGTCCATCGAAAGTTACACCATCTCTTGCAGTACCTCTCGAGAACGTTCACGATGCTACCGATAACTATTTCCAAATGGCGCTCGCACCGAGTACGGTACCTTCAGCATCACAAGACATGACAGCCACCTCTCAGGTACTGGACGCGCGCAGCACTTCGACGAGAGCAACCATGTATCGACTCAAGCCTGCAACAACCGGGCTGTCGCTGCAAGCTTCTGCTTTGGGGATAGTGGCAGGGACCAAGGGTAACATACGCGGACCGCAGTGTTGCGTCATGTGAGGTCGCAGCCTGAGAGCGCTGGTCGCTCAAAGACATTGAGAAGTTGAGGCTGGCCGGTCGTAAGTTACGTGCTTTCCGCACAACAGAACAGTTCGCTGATATGCAGCAGGTCGTCGCTAATCAACATAGGAGCCGTAAATCCCTTTGGACTGGAGTAAAAGGTTTTGAACCTGAAACTTCGTTCACTGTTCAATCCATATGTCACTCTTCGGCTTCACGTTCGTTCATACACAACGCCGCGCGCGTCACGCACACATCCCTCAATTGCCCGTTTGAATCTACAACAAGACATTAATCAACCACACTCGTCATCGTGCACATGTCTGACCCAACGAAAGCTACCAATGCGCCGCTCTCCTCGTTGCTGTCTGTGATAGGCATCGGCAACAGCACCACATGGTGTGCACCATCTGCCACGATAAAGGCTAAGTCTGATACCAGCTCTTCGACGTGTTCGTCGCCCTTGGCGTCATCTTCCTCCCTGCATGAAACGCCGCCTTCTGAGCACGTGTCCTATGTTGATCCTGGAGCGTTCAGTGACGACGAGTTCGAGGTGACAGCGCCATTAGTCCGAATCTCAAATCAACAGTACCAAGCTTCGAACCTGCTTGCTCCGCAAGCTCGCAAGCGCTTCGATCCAGGTGCGCAGTGCTTTGTACCTGGCGGAGATGTGTTTGGGAACTGAGGAAACAACGTTCGAGACGGCGCGTGCATACTTCTCTTCGGCGGTACAGCAGAGTGTGCTTGTTGTTGGGGATCCAGCCATTATCTTGTTGGTTGTGATGTTTCATACACTCAACGTGAGTATAGTGCCTTGCCGGTCTGCAGTGGTCCGCCCCAACTAGATCTAGTACTTCCTAAGTTCTTTCCACATGTTGTATCCTGTCCCGCATATATTTTAGCTTGCTGAAATAATAGAGCGCATCTTCTTTGCTCATTGCTGGGCCAGCGATTCGCGCATGCAAATTGGGGATGGTACAGCAAGCCGTTGACATGATCAGGCATCTCTTGTCACTGCACTTGTTGGTGATCAGCAGGCGCCGGACAATGACGAGGACGAGCAATTTTATCGGTTCATCCGAATAAGAAGCTGCCTTCTTTTCGATTACGCGAGCACCCACTCAATGTATCCCAGTGCCAACAGCAAGTGCAAAATAGACAGACTGAGGTCTCCTGAAATTGCTATTCTTGACACCCTGCATATTGAAAGCGTAAACTACAATCGACACCGTTGCGATTGGTTACCATCTCTAGTTGACGAGCTGAAGGCTGCTGGCATGACACATCATGAGATTGCAGAGCCCTTGTTCGACGACTTCGCTCACTCACCTTAGATCCGCTGGGAAGCTCCTACTAAGAATGAGCTCTCTGCAGCACGACGGTGAAGTACTAATTTCCATGTTCAAGGGCGCCATCATCAGGCCGCCGCCGCCAAGTCCGGTTATTCGATCCAGTCCAATTTCATCTTAGAAGACGCGCGCAAGGGCATACAGGGACTTTACGGCCTGGCTGGCATTCTCGGCGATCCGCCAGATCCGCCCAGATGTGTCGAGTTTGAGCAAGAAAGAACACGTGTGGTGCGTATTCAAATAACATGCGAGTTCCATGGTAAAACCGGGGACGACTTTTTCGCTCGAATCTTCCAACCCCTCAAGATGCTTGACATGGCCGCAGCAGAACTACAGAAAATCAAGGGCTTCTGTGACCGCTTTTTAGTCCTTCATACACAAGAATACGAGAGGTTGAAGATTGAAGTACAGAAGATTGAATTTGCGACAGTCACAGAACTCACACGGTATTGTGAAATCGCAATGAAAGCATCGACGTCAGAACGCAGACACACGGTCGAAGAGATGCCTGTTATCGATACCATACTTGAAGGACTGGTGCGGGACAATCACTCAGCAAAGACAAGGTAAGCGACGAAAAGCCCACCAGAGGCCGCTGCCCGTTGGGTGCATGGCTTGCTCCATCAACGTACTGCTGAGGATCTACACCCAATTGCTTCTGCCAGCTTCACCAGTGGAGTATTCCACGCACTTACAACAATCGTCCAGTATATTTCCGTGCAATTTGTGTCTTGCTCCTCACCAAGTCGATGAAAAGATTACACTGTGCGGGATGAACGATGCGCCATTCTTTATCGTGGGTAGACTCGTCACGCTATCCTGCTTAGGTGACATGCTCGGTAAACCGGTCTTTGCCTTTAGTCTCGTCAAGTCAATCGTCCATTCCGGCCGAGGGAGTCAACGAACTTACGACATCAGCGCCTCAATAGAGGTAATCATAGGTATGGTCTATAGTCGCTTCTCCATGTGTAGAAGGCTGCAGCTGACGTTTAACAGATCTGTGGGGGCCTGCAAGACTCGTCCACAAGGATGGAGCCTTGGCTTAGTACGGATGGTTGGAGGTACATTGTACCGCACAAACGAATCTGGCGATAGAGCAGACTGGAGCTCACAGGACGCGGAGTCATCCGGCACATTGTCTTCCTTGCAGAGAAAGCTTCGCATTGGTGCTATCAACAGAACCGGTTGTCAATCCAATATGGGCATGGGAGACACGATAGAGTTGCGCACACCGATGCTGGAGCCGATCGAGACGACAAATCCCTCATGGAACCTTCAGCGGCTGCAAGCTGGTTTGCAACTCAGGCAAATTGCAACGATGGCATTCAACGCCACAGCTTCTCGGTCATCAGGAATGTCACTGAAGTCAGTCGTATTGGACAAGACAAACCTAGGCTTTTTTGGGTACTTGGTTCAGCTGTGTGGCCTGAAAGTGAGTATCTGCAAGGGAGTCGCCCAGAGAGTTCCACTGCCTATCCTAGTAGCAGATCTGATGCCTATCGCTGTCTATCACCCACACAGTAGATGGTCGGGGGACAATACTGAGCCTTCTGTCAATGACTGGGAGATTCATTTTCGATGTGGTACCATTGAGCACCTTCAGCGGACAGGGGTGGAAGAAACACGGTCATTTCTTGACAGCGATGTCCGATACATTCTACAAGCGCTCAAGCCCACCGGTCTCGACCAGGAGAACAGCCACTTCATAGTAACGTACTCCACTAGGACGCTCCCCCTTGAGGCTCCAAGCTGCCTACTAGCGAAGCGAAGAACTTGTGGACAAGCGTTCTTGCCGACTCAACCGATTCCACCACCTTCGCATTTCTGACAGAGGATTGTCTACAGACATCAACAGTAAGATGTCGCAAGGTTGGCGTATCCTGTGATAATACGATACCTGCTCTGGAAATATGTGTCATTCGCGAAACAGATACAATCTTTAGGCCCCGTGACTATTGTAGTCCTTGTATTTACGATCACATCCATCACGTCAAGACGATGGAGGCATTGTTGCAGGCTCGAGTCGACAAAGAGAGCGATCCTCAAGGGATCATCTTTTTCATTCCGGCGTGCTTCATACCTCCAGTTCCGCTGGAAAGGCTGAATAGCTATCGTAAATGGCGCAACGACTTCATCAGAGAAATTCGGATCGCGGACGAGAAAATCGGAAGAGAGAAGATCGTCATGCACAATAAGTCTAGCCATGATTGGAAGAGGGGGATTGGAGTAGATCTGAAGAACCCGCAGATTGTGATGTAACATCCGTCACCGTTCCCAGACGGAAATAGAGACAAACCGCGAGTTGGAAACTGAATACCTACTCTCTGCAAAATCCCGTGAGGTCACGAAACATAGAGGCAAATGCCTTTTCTGCCACACCTGATCGGTTAAACCCTCAAATCCATCGACTTAGGCACATATACTGATCAGGCCTCGACAGTACGTTGTTCTTAATAATCCACCTGGAAAGATTGCCTGTGAACTTCTCGAATTACGGCACAGCGACCCATCACCTCACCCAACACCAACCCCAGAACTTAACACCCGCGCTATATTTCCTTAGCCCAGGCGGAGCCCGCGGCACCGTTCCCACGGCGCCTCCCATCATCTCCGTTCCCTGAACATGTTCCATCTCTTTCTAGCTTATACGTTCCACTGCGCTACTATACCTACCCAGCATATACTCAATTTTCACCGATCGCAATGTCCGGCAGCATCTCGGCACAGCTATAGTAGCATTGTTAAGTTTGGGAAGACTGGGTCGCAAGACCACTGTAGGGGCGGGTGACGATTCTAGAATACCGAGGCTGGCGATTGTTCCTGGATGGCGGTTGTGGCGTGATATGCGAGACTGCGTGTTTACCCAGCCGATGCTGATGTTTGAACGTGACCATATGTGATGGTGCGTGACGCGGGAGGAGAAGTGCAGACCCGCTCAGAACGCTGGATCCTGCTGCAACGCTGCGCACTGTCTGCTCGGTAAAGTGGACCGCGCCCAACGATTCGGCAAGTGTGCCTGGCGAGGAAGTCAAGACAAGCACCTACGGTATTTCACTAACACGGAGCCAAGTAGCTGATTGCGGAGATAACTCTCGCTCTGTCTTTTTGTTGTAACGTCAAATCTTTCACGGCGCTGAAAACCTCTCCTCAGAGAGTCCAACTCATTGCCCTCACCCTGGTCAGCACCCTCGTCGCACCTGCCCTGTCCCTCCTCTGTCCCTTCCCTGTTCATCGAAGACATGGATAAGACCCACATGTCTTCGCGGCCAAACCAGGGTCGCCCACCCGATCACTCATCAATCCGCACGCTTTCGGTTCGCACCTTTTTCCGATGCGATTTCGCAGCCATTACGAACGCAGCCAGCACGCAGGCCGCTCATCGTGCAGGTTCCCATGATCTTGAAACTTGCGTGGGTTGCACGGCGTTCGCATGCGTCATTCGAGGTGCACGCCGTTCGACTGTTGGACAGGCCTTCACGGGCGTTGTGGCTGGCTGTATGTCATCCAGAGAGTCTGCGTCGACGTGTCGTGTGCTGAGGTTTCGGAATATGCTGTGTATCCATGAGCGACGTCTGGTGTCTGGAGGCGCTCTGCTGGGTGTATGAGTTGCAGATGTGCCGGCGACCGCTACTGCGCCAGCAATCACTGGAAAACCCTTTCAAGGAACTCATGAATTGCGTATCTACACCATCGACTGCGGACTGCGTTTGACCTCCACAGTCGTGAGTTCGAAATCCTTCTTCGTGTATATCCCCTGATTATCCCACGAATCCGCTATCGAATCGTCATTAACCGTACCCTCCTTCGCATCCGAGTACGCTCTAGCATTATGGCTGCTATTGTTCGTGTAGCCCTTATCCATGTACCCCGGGGGCATTTTGCTGCGGCGATTCGTGTCGCCGGGGGTGGAAGCGAGTTTCTTGCTGGTCAGCGAGGTGTGGATGTCGCGGATAAGTGGGCGCAGAACGGGGATGCATTGGACGATGATGGTGCCAACGATTTCGGAGGAGTACCATATGTTCGAGTGTGCGTTGCGCCAGAAGTACCACTCGTCCTTTGGGTTGCCGCCGTCTTTCCAGCCGGTGCGGATGGCGGCGATGATGGCGACGATCATTCCGAGCGACATGGTCAGGCAGAGACCGACCTTTTCGACTTTGCGCATGTCTAATTTCCAGGTGATGAGCCAGGGGAAGGTGGCCATGACGAAGTCCATGATGATGTTGTACACTGGCCATGTTAGCGAGGTTCAGGTCTGATGTTACAGTCTTCTTACCATTGCCGCCCTCCTTGAAGTTCTCACGGAATGTCCAGTCCAGGTGAAAGTTGAGTCGGTACCAGACGTCGTAGCTCGGCTTGTCGATGATCTTCGCCCACTGGAAGATACACTTCGTAACCATGTAGGCGTTCATGGTGACAATACAGAACCAAAGGATCCATTGGGGCCAGCCTTTAGTGAGCTTCAACAGCGTGACAGCAAACGCTGTTTTACTCAGGGCCTGCCCTATCAAGGTTCCGCAGGAGGTGATGTTGATGAGGATTTGCATCCGATCATCCCACTTGTCGACGACATAGCCGGTCGCGTACTCAAGTGTAATAAGGCTGTTGTTCGCGGTGAGGATCATCTTGATACGGTTTAGTTATTGCGATGCAGCTCGTGATGGCGAAACATACCCAGGTCACCAGCAGAATCCAGTCATCCCACCAAAGACCATGTCGTCTCGTAACCTTGATCCATACGCGCAGCGCGAGGAAGAATGTAGCGCCAGCGTACAGAAACCACAGACCGAGGTTTAGGGGTACCTCAGGGTTCACGTAGGTATGCGGGTGAAGCTTATCGTGGTTTCGTGGCGAAAGCATGTTTACATGTTGGTCCAGGGCGCCCAACATTCGAAACACCAAAGCCAGGAAGGTGGAAAAGAAAGGTGAGAAAGAGAGGCGGAAGTCGGCAGCACAAACGGTAATATCAGAAATACAAAAGAGGGGGAAAGGAAGGACTCTTCCCAGGCAAACCGCTATACGAGGATCGGTGGCTTTTCAAATTCAACGCATTGCCATCAATCAGCAGCGACCCAGCGTCGACTCAGCAGAGACGATGGATTCTAGACCAGGATGTCGAAATTGCTCGCGCTGAAAAGGAATTGGTGGAACAACCGTTCCTTGCCTCTCGGGCCTTGTCGCACCAAAATGTCGCCTGCCTCCGAGATCCTGGGGAAACTCGTGGCTGGCTAGCCGAATGGAGGCCCGGTTTGTGGAACTTACAGTGGAACGCTCAGGGAACACGCTGACGCGGAATGGGGTGTCGCAATCTATCGCGAAGCATTAGGCCCGGTGCGGGCTTGTCCGTGGTGGTGAATCGCAAACAAAGCCCGACTGCTGCGCTACAGCTTGCTACAGCTGTCAACTGGTCGTGCGTCCTTCGCCGGAGAAGCGTTTAAAATCTCCATGATCTGCTTCGTTCGGGTAGCCCTGGGACACGTGAGTCGTGGTCATAAGAGCCTCGTCGATACAAGTTCGTACAGCGCGATCCAGACACTGGCGGGAAAAACCTGATAGATGAATGAGGCGTCATCCTGGGCAGCGAGCGCCGCAGGGTAAGGCCGAGTTGCTCGTTCATCTATCGCGATGCGTTCCGCATGAAAGCCGAGTCGGTTAGCGCACTGCCGAACGAGCAACAACGAGGTCATACCTTGCGCTCGAAAGACAGCCTCGTACAAAGTTCCATCTTGGGCTACGCACGCGGTCAGTGGGGGCGCCCGTGGTCTTGCACCGTGGTGGACGACAAAAGGCACGCTCATCGCTAGGGGGTTTCAAGTCCGCCCAGCGGCGGAACGCTGAAAGCAGGAAACGGCGCCTACCCTCGAAGAAGGCAAGCGCATCCCGCCCATCGTTGAAATCCCGGTAAATATTTGCGCTACGGGCACGCTACGCTAACTCGCGCGTGTCAAATTCATGCGTCCTTCCCAGCATCGTGCTCGCATCACCGCTCGCAACGCTCTGACATCATCCAGGCCGCGCGGGAGGAGATTGCCATTGCTCTAGAACCCACGTCCTTGGGCCCAACGACGTCCGTGACACGGCGAACGAAACAACACAGCGCGAGGGATCTCCGGGACTGCAGAGCAGGGCTGCCTGAACGGGGCGGAGCTTCATCTTTTTGGGACAGCGCGACCCATCGTGATTTCTTCCTTGACCGGTTCGGAGGTTTTCCTATGCTTTCCATCCCTTTTTGCCCAGTGGAGCAAACGATCTGCGCGGAGGAAACATGAGACGAACGTGAGGTTGTAAAAATATATCGTGAAACTGGAAGGGCGGTTTGGCGAGGCTGATCGTTATCGATGCCCAGGACGGAAGGGGTAGATACCGGAAAGCCATGGTGTGTGATCTTGTTGATGGGTGATGACATCTTCATTTATTGGTGTTGTCTCCGTAAGGGAACCGTAGTAATGCTACAGTGTCTATCTAATCGACTGCTTCTCGCGGCGTCGTTGGTATATCTTCAAATCGTGCCTCATTGTTCCATGTTTGCAGACTGCGCCATGCTATGCAAATGAAGGTCGCTGTATAACGCCGATCCAAAATTAAAAAAATGCAAATCGGCAGCTGCCATCAAATCGTATCTTCATACCTCAGGAGCTTCAGGTGTCTGCACTAGACCCTGGCTCGTAGCCTCCGGGCTTGTGACCGCCGGGCTCGTTTGTGTGTTGGTGTTCGATTGAGACTTCATCATCTCAGGACGCAATTGGGTCTCAGTGGCGTCTGGACAAGATTCGAAAGTGTTGGCGTTCTCATCGTTGACGACCTCCTCGATCATCGAAGCAAAGTCTACCGTGACGCCGCCGACGGTCATCTTCAGCAAAGTGGTGGCTCCGGTACCACTGATCGTGTCTGAGTCACTCTTGGCGTCATTGTCGACGTCCATCATGATAGCATCACTGCTGAACATGTTCGGGTCGTTCCACATGCCCATGGACGATGTATTGGGATCTTCGTAGAGGTCGAATCCCAGTCCAAACATGCCACCCTTGGCGGGGGAACTTGAGGCAGGCATGTCACTCGACAAGAACTCATCGTTGAACATGTCTGAGAATTGTGCCCCAGGACGGCCAGGAGTGCCGAATACGGGGAATGCAGAGAAGTCGATGGCTTGAGAAGGGGACGAGTTCGCAGCATCCGACAACATCTGATTGAGCTGCCTAGTGAATGGAGTTTCCGGAGCAGCTGTTGCCGGACGCATGGTGCGGGGCGTAAAGATGCCTCGTGATGGTGTTAATGGCTCCTCAGCACCATCAGCTCCCCGTCGTGGTGTCAATGGCAGGCGACGACGGGAACCTGGTGTAGGTGTCTTAAGGAGGTCTTGGAAGATGTCATCTCTCCTAGGTGTGCCTTTCTTGGGGGTCGTCTTAGGCATCCCCGGGGTTTCGAATAGATATGACAGATCGTCGAGCACATCGTCTTCGGCAGGTGGCGGACAGTTCTCCTTGTCAATTTCACCGTCATCGATGCTGATCGGAGCTGACTTGTCACCCTGGGCAGCCTTGGATTGCCGAGTAGTCGATAGGGGTGCTGGATTCGCCTCCCCCTGCGTTGGTGCAGCAAGCAAGGCAGGATCGACAGGTACTGTAGGCGCTCTCTTGTAGACTGGCGCGTTCATAGTAGCAGGCACGCACTCGTCGGCATCGATACCACTTGACACGCAACGCCCGCACGGTCGCTGGCGATCACAAGACCTTTTGAGTCTCTTGCAACGCTCGCATCGGGCGCCTTCAGATGCCTTCTCCTTGTCGTTGGCGGCCTGACTGGCAGTAGGTGAATTCGCTTGACCGAAGTCAAGTGACTTGACCTCGCCATTTTTGCGTGGCGATGGGAAAAGAAGTCGGCGAGTAGGTCTGGGAGTCAGGTCGGTATCAAGGTCCGCGGACGCATCCTTGGTCCTTCGGAAGCCTGCTGGACTAGACTGAATAGCACGCTGCAGCGCAGCCTCCGTCTCGACGCTGGCATGTGCTTCATCTTGACCTAGAATCTGGTCGCCAGTGCTCGAGGATCGTGGTACCGTCGAAGGTGGTGGCATGTCCTTTTCGGTTTGACTCTCCGGGCCTGCAGCGTCTGAATGGGGCACACCGGCGTCTGATGCAGTATCGTCGCACTGAATCGTTGACTTGCTGCGCGTACTCGGCTGACGCTTCCGGTTCTTTACAGCCTTCGCGCCCTTCAACGACTTGTCCCACATGTGCTGCGGGCGCGATTTAGCATTCTTTACCAACCAGAGACCGCATGGATTGCACAGGTTCATTGGCTCATAAAGCTTGGCTGCCTTCTCTTCGGGGGTAATCTTGTTCCTGTAGATGCGGTACATTGGCTCGCCACCATGCTCCGGATCGGTTTCGATAACTTCGTAAGCCACAATGCCTGTGGGTGAGATTTCGATCCCTTCAGGTGTGCCGTACTCGATCCGGGTGTAAGGTCTTCTCCAGGTTGGAGTCTCGATCTCTCCACAGTTGTGGCAATGATCAGGCATGTCGCCCGTAGCGACTGCTTTCTCGAGCTTGTCTTTGATGTACTTCTTCCGCTTAGCATGTGATCCGCTACGCGGCGCTTCCATGTCACCACCCTCTGATGGTGTAGGAGCGTCTGACATTGGCTCTCCAGCGCCAGACCACGTGTGTGACCTGGGCATACCCCTTGGCTTCGAGGTCTTTGTGCGTTTTGCCGGGGCGTTCGGTGTAGCTTCGCGACTGTAGATCTGGGGTCCGGCGTCACTTTCGGGTGAGCCTTGGGACATGATGGAATCGGGCGAACCAGGCTTCACGGGCGCTTGTGCTTGCTCAACGGGGGGGAAAGGGAATGAGTCTGTAAAAGGCTGACGCGCTCGCTCTTGTAGCGTCTGTGAGCGGGGCAAACTAGGTGCGCTCGCTTTGGAGGTGACTGATCGGGCAGCATTCGGTTTGCCAGTCTCAGACTCGATACTCTGAGCGACCTTTTTGTAAGGCTCCCGGGTGAAGCTTCGAGACGGGGGAACGTAGCTTTGAGGCAAAAGGTCTGACGGACCAGGAGTGACCTCCTGCCAGGGCTTGTGCGACTTGTCGTATGGAGCAATCTCGGATCTAGCGAGCTGGTTGCGGCGCTTTGTTGCCTCGTTCGGTTTTGCTCCTGTTGTACTCCTTGCTGGCGCCTCACTCCCGTACGGTACCAGACTACCCTGTTCGGCGTTGTCCTCTTCTCTGTTCATAGCCGTATCGCTGACGAAGCCTGAATCCGTCAATTGGGGAAACGTTGGCAGCGGTGGGCTTGAGGGCGTAGGCGAAGTGTGTCGCGATACTATCGGTGGCGAGGACGGTATGTCTCTGGGGGTACCATCAGGGCTGCCATCCCGCTCATCATCGCAGGAGTCCGCAGCGGCATCTGAGAAGGCGCCTGTGTCGTACGGCGATCTGTATGGACGCCCCGCATCCATCGAGCTGTGACGCAATACGCTGGGAGCCGGTAGTCGTCGAGGTTCTCTCATACCAAACGATCGGTTGCCTGGACGTGGCGTTGGTGCGCGAGGATGCAGCTCGGAGTCAGCGTGATTTGAGGCTGCGTTGGCGGCGATGGGTCTGTGAAGCCAGACGGATGACGCAGTGGCGGCAGTCTTGTGCAGAGAATCACTACGAGCTGTCAAAGGAGTGTTGCGGGGCCTTGTTGTTTGGGTGATGCGCGCGCGCTTCTTCGGCGGTCCATCGTCTTGGATTTCGATGATGTAGTTTGGATCGGGCTGGCAATGCTGTGTGTGCGTCGATACTTCGCTTCGTACAGATGCTCGCGAGGAAGGACGAGGCTCGGGGTTGTAGGGAATGTGGCGAAAGGACGCAACGCTGTTTGCAGGACTGGAAGCTCGAGAGTATTGTGACATGAACGAGTTGTTCGACTGCTTGTAGAAAGAGTCGTTCCGGAGAGGCTCCTGTGATGGGCTATGACGCGTGAGCATCTGGTGGAATGGCTCATAGCCGCCGGTCGATGAGCGGTGTGGGTGATGCGCGGGAGTGTTCGGCGTCGGCTGGACCAGCTGACCCAGGGTGGGATTCTCTTTCAGGAAGTCTGACCATGCGTTGTAGTCGAAGCCTTCGGGCATGATCTGACTCAGGCTGTGATAGCGTTCCATGTTCTCCACATACTCCTTCTGACAAGACGCTGGCACGGGTACGAGCTTGAGCTTAACCTCCAATGTTTCCTTGATGCCGTTCGAAAAGAGGCCCAGGATGTTTTTGCACACGCGACCAGTGACCATCGACTGCGAGTCCTCGGCAGGGGCATTGGGAGTAGGCGAGGCCGAGGCGAGGATCCATGACAGCATGCCTTGGCCGACGAGAGGCGTTTCGTACTCGGAGAAGTCGTACGCGTACACGGTGTAGTCGTGGCCGAGTTTGGCTGTGAGTTCGGGGCTGCAGCAGTGAGTATGGCCCTATGCAGCTCCAGCACCTTGTCCAGGGAGCATACCTAGCAGCGGCAATGGCTTGGATGCATGTCTTGAGCTCAATGACGCCAATCTGCGTGTCCTCGTCAAGAGACACAACAGGGATACTGAGAGCGTTTGGCAGCCGAGCCAGACAGTTGGACTTGTTCTGGTCATCGAACGTGTAGAGGATCTTGACTGTAAGATTGCTATGATTAGACTATGTTCATTCGATGTGCTGATCATGCTTGCCTCGCATAGGACGACGCGGTATGTCGCCATTGTTGTCGTCGTCGTTGGCGGCCGGTGACGCCGACGTCTGCTGAATGGCACCGTTCACCACGGCCATGGCGGAGGGAGTCGACATGGCTGCCTACGAGTTGGCCGAAGGCAGGCAGGCCGTGTTGTGGAGCAGACGGAGGGTCGAGGGCGCCTTATGAAGGAGTGGAGTAGAAATCGAGATGCGGGATCCGCGCTAGGTTTAGGGAACGCGAGGTTGGGTCATTGCTCGAGCACGCGACGTGAACCGCGAACGCGAGGAAAGCTCTAAAAAACGGAATAACAATGTCGAAGAAAGTAGCGAGAGGGAGTTCAAATACTTTTAGAGCTCAGTTGAAGCTTCAACAGGCAGCCCTACGCGTGTAGACAGAGATCGAGGGCGTGGGGAAGCCGCGATGACGAGGTGCACAGGTCGTGCTTTCCTCAGACGCGATGGGGAACGCACGACGCGTTGATTGGCAGGTGCGGCTGACTAAGTTCCGAACTAGCGACTTCACCTTTTGCCTTGACGCCTACACCCGCCGAAACGACTCCATCGAAGCGCGTTGCCCTGGCATTACCCTCTTACATCGCTGGTCAGTCCTCCTCGTCTCATCTGCGTGTCACGTGCGCTAGGCTCCAGATCCGCGCGGCGAGCCTATTACCGTCTCTGCGAGCAGAAGCTGCAACAAGCACCAGCTAACATACCTCGAGATCCGCTTGTCGCATACACGTCGTCAGCTTCTGTCAAACCTCACATATCGCCAACATGGTCGACGCAAAGATTCAGTGCGGATAGCATCCATCCAGTCAAGCTGCATGCGCTAATATATTACAGGGAGCTTCTTGCGAAGCCGCGATCAGAACTGACGTACGCACCGGTCGCCCTCATATAACAGACCCAGGACGCTGACATGGCTGCAGCGAGTACGAAGTCGCTCAGGTCGAGGAGCACGAACTCACCACCGGACCTCTCTCCATCCTCCAGACCGCCGTCCGCTCGCGCACACAAGTCCTGATCTCCTGCCGAAACAATCGCAAAATCCTTGCTCGCGTCAAGGCCTTTGACCGTCACTGCAACATGGTTCTCGAGAACGCGAAGGAGATGTGGACAGAGACCCCTCGGTTAGCGAACGGCGCACCGGGAAGGAAGGTGAACAAGGACCGCTTCATCTCCAAGCTGTACGTCACCCAGTCACCATTGACGCTCTGACTGCTGACGTGTGCAGCTTCCTCCGTGGCGATTCAGTTATTCTTGTTCTGTTGTCTTAAGCGCGCTGGGAGCATGGCGGTGGCAGATCTGGGACACGACATCGATCACGATCTTGGAGTTTGGAATGCATTAAAAGTTACATATCGATCGCACCGCCTGCGAGTACCACCGAACGAATCAATCAAGCGATACCCTCCACCTTCACTTCTTCAGACCCTCACTCAGGCCCAGCAGCAGCTCAGCAAGACCATGCGCACCGGGATCTGGAACGTCCTGGAATCCCTGCCCACCAACGTACACGGTCCTGCCTAAGCTCGCCTTCATGCCCTTTGTCCCTTGCGCGCCTTTTTGCGCGGCTGTGGCTGCCTCATCGATACTACCTGTCTTCGACAACGTCTGCACGAATGGATGTAGGGCATCGATTAAGGTGCGGTCACCGGGCTGAGCTGGCGTGTACTTCCCGAGCGACTTAAGTGATGAGTTGAGGCCCTTGGCCCAAATCTCAGGAGTGACTGGTGCCGGAGACGAAGAGGCATTCTGACGCAGTCCGTGGGCAAGCGCGTTCAGGAAGATGGCGTAAATGGCTCCACTTGTGCCGTCCATCGAGACCTCGACAACTTGAATGATGTTGTTGAGGAGGATCAGGACGTCATCTGTGCTCTTGGCCGTTTCCAGCATCTTCAGAATCGCTGCGCAAAGTCAGTCCAGGCAACACAACACGTGACGAATCCAGCTTACACTCTGCGCCACGCTTCAAACCAATGCCGCAATCTCCGTCACCGACTATTGTGTCATATCTTGTGACGTCTGGTTCCACTGAAATGAGTCGCTCTAGTCCGGTCTTCAATGCTGACTGAGCTTGTGCAGGGTTGACTGGTCAGTTGTTAGCACATTGCAGCTTAGCCTTTTCGCGCGCGACGCACCTCTCAGAGTGCTTGGTTGAACTTCTTCAGCATCTGCGTGCTTCTCTTCCTTTGCTGACTGTCCTCGCTTTTGCCAGGTGCCGCTGCTTATGGCCGCAGACCAGCCACTTGCCTCAGCTGGGGCGTCAAGCAGCTCCAGTAGAGAAGGGCCGCCGCTGAGCTGCAGATCCGCTACCTTCAACAAACTGATGCTAAAGCCAAGGCCATTCAAACTCGTCATGAATGTCCCTGAAAGTATTCGCAGAGGCTTAATCTTGTAGCTCCCCTCCAGCTGCTCCACGACCTCGTTCGTGATGCCTCCCAGTTCCAGTGGGCTGACGCCGCCAAGGTTATTAACCAGAAGAACAACCTCGTCCTTTTCGTTGATGTTTGAGAAGCTGCGATCCTTGTCTGCGGTGTTCAGGCAGTGCTCCAGCATCGTCTTGACCAAGCCAGGCAGATCAGTCGACTTGCGCTCCGACCCAGCTTCGTTATGGATACCCATACCAATCTCGACCTCACCCTCCTTCAACTCATCGTCCTCCGGCTCCCTGCGTCCAGGAACGTGGACATGGCTCAACGAGCTGCCAATCGAGACAGTATTGTCAGCAACAATCTGCGCCACCCTCGTAACATCCTTCAAACTCGCCCTACACAGCATTAGCAACCGCCCCCACCTCGAGCTCACAGCGCACTCACCCCCTCGCCGCCAACGCACCAGCAACCTTCTGCACAAGCACAGTCCCCGCAATCCCCCTGCGCCCCACCTTCCCTCCTCTCTCCCTCCCCACCCCAGCGTCGTCCCCTACAACAACCATATCGACTTCAATCCCTGTTGCGCGCGCCTTCTCAACCGCCATACCGAAGTTTAGAACGTCGCCTGTGTAGTTCATCACCACAACCAGCACGCCCTTTTCCTTGCTCACTCGGTGCAAGATGCACCGCCGCACTTGCTCGGCGGAAGGCGACGCGAAGATGGTGCCCGCAACGGCGCCGCTCAGCAGACCGGGGCCGACGAAGGAACTGAAGGAAGGTTCGTGGCCGGAGCCGCCGCCAGAGACGATGGAGACCTGAACTGTGTGAGCTGCGAGGCCTTGTGAAGGGTAGGGTTGTGGAAGATTGTGCACTGCGTACTTGCGATTTGGCATTCTTGGTGTAGATTATCTTGTTCTCGATGTCGCAGCGCACGGAGGGATTGGTGTGCGGGATGCTGAGGAGTGCGGTCGTGACGAGATGTGTGGGGTCGTGAATGAAGTGTTTCGCTGCTGCTGTCAACAGTCCATCGTGTGTGGAAAAGTTTAGGGTTTTTACACGACATCTTTGGGGTCGGCTATTTCAGCTTTGTCAGGTCTGAGGGTCGAATGTAATTTTTCGCAGCTCGCAATGTGAATAGTAAGGGTGCAGTCGTTCACGATGCAATGCAGGAAGTGAGGAGCAAACGCGATTTCAATTGACTCTTTGCTCAACATCGGACCCTCGATCGCATGGCCTAGTTTCCCGCCGCTCTCCTGCGGGCGACAGTCCGGTTGTATCTAAGCCGTCACGGAGCTTGGGTGGGGTTGTGTTGAGGGGTAGCTTGGAGCTCTCCCCGCAGAACCGGAAGACCCGATTGGGAAGTGGTGGCTCTGGCTGCCTCTTTGAGCGGATGGGTAAAGTTAAGCATATTCTTCTTTGGCTACATTTCCCTCATACTCTCCACACGCTCTTTGGCACGGTGCCTGTGTTAACACTGCGTGTCAGGACATTGCTCGAACTTTTGCTTGAAAAAGTTGTGCGGCTGCGCCTGCCCAAAGAGGTCGGGGGTTCCAACTGCCCGTCGTAGGAATCCACACACAATTGTGAGAAGCTCCCAGGTGATTGTTGAAATCTTCTCGTATGTGTCTCCGACCTGCAATGTTATTCTCAAAGAGGCTCGCGCCAAGTTTCTGATCTTTACTGAATCTAGTCTTTACAAGGACAAGCCGATCAAGGAGCTTTCCAAGATGTTGGTGTACTTCAGTAAGCGCAGAGGCACTGACATACTGTCAATTCCATACGGGCAGCCTTGACCTTGCGTATGAATCGTCCGAGGCTGATGAGCTAGTGTTCGGGTCGTGCATGGGTCCTCCACGGTTGTGCAATACTACAGTAGCCCTCCGTCCCCCGCTCGAGGTCGATCCCTCCCCTGACGCGCTAGATCCTCCCGCGGCATAATTGCGTGTACCACGAGTTATGTGTTGCCTTTGAAGGCCTGATCGTCTCTGGATGCGAGATTCATCAATTGAGACGCTGTTTTGCGGTCGACGAGTAACGTTGTGGTTGCCGCTCTGTGGATAAGCAGTCAGACTTTGTTCCCTGCGGAAATTCAACCAAGAGTTGGGTGTGTGAAAGCAGTCGTAAGAAGGTGTATAAACCTATACCAAGGATGTATTTGACAAACGAAAGGACTCACTCGAACTCAATTAGTGAAACGTATCGATCTGGCGAATGGAGCAAACTCACCTCTCAATTCTTTGAAGTCGTGGTCTCCGATCAAATGCTTTCGCCACAAGTGAGTGAACAAATGGAAGTCGGGACGGGATGATCTGAACGTTTCTCCATGATTGAGATGCTCGTGCGCTACATGCGCCACTTTAAGAGCCCATGCTGCAATACCGTCATCGCAGAAGTTCTCCCATTCACACAGTGGACATGAAACCGCTCTCGGAGGTTCCTCACCTCGGAAGTGGGACAGACAATGCGTTTCCGACTCTCCCTCATCTTGGCTGAGGAAGTCACAAGCGAGAAACCAGAACAGACACTGGTACCCCGGCCTCCTGAATACAGACTGCGGTTGCTCGAGTACGCCTTCGCTGGTTTCGACGAGCAATGGGATACCCTCGAGCTGGTCCACGAGACCTGTTGAGATGGAGCTCTCTGCATGAGTGCTATTTGTTAGGATTGTCTCTGAGCCAAGAGGAGGGGGCACAGCTGGGTCTGCATCTGGGTAGTCGTACAATCGCACGAGGGCCATGGGATGCGCGCTTTCCGTCGGTAGACTTTGTTCCGAGCTGAAGTTGAATCTGCCTATGGGGAGACGACCTTGAAACAAGCTCGGCTCCCGAACCCAATAGTCCAATGAGTTCCCGAACCCAGCAGCATGAATCCATGGGTCACTGGGATGGTCTCCCGGCTGCTCTCGCGTTGAATTTTGTTCTTGCTCTGATGACAACGTATTGTGAACCTCTGTTTGACGGATCCGATCGTGTATCTGGGGCGCGTAAGAGAGCTTTGGCCGATTCTTTGTCCTGTCATCTTCAGATATAGGCTCTATATGACCAGATAGAGTAACCCTGATTGATCGGATCTCTTCTTCGGTAAGTTCCCGACCAAAATCAAGCTCGAAATCCAGATTGCTCCAAGAATCCGCATCAGTGAGCAATTCAGAACCACCACACGATGCTACCGCATGCGCTAGCTCCTTTACTGCAAATACTTTGCTGCCAATGGTAACCTTGCGATCGGCAGCAACGACACTGAATACGTCGGGCAAAGGCTGGAGGCCGGGCAACGATTCGTAGGGCTCGTTAAGCTTATTTTGGTCCTTTGAGGACGATGCAGTTGAGGGATTTTGGGCCTCCGTCGAGGAAGTTGCTTTCCCTTTGCCCTTACCAATTGAATCGAGCGGCTTTCTCGTTGCGGAGTGTACCTTCTCGATGTGTTTGAGGAAATCTCTCTCTTCTTGCACTTTAGTGCCCTTGAAGATCAGATCACATTCCTCGCAAAGAACGGGAGGATGGGGAGCGGTACCCTCTAGAATAGCAGTGCTTACCTCCGAGAAGTGATCGCCGTCTTCCGGGTCATGTTCTAGACCTTCCTCGTCCTGAGTCATGTAATAACTCGGGATCGCAAACAAGGATAGCTCTTCTTGATGTTTCCCCAGGTGATGCCGTAGCTGCGTAAGCGATTGAACTTGTGCGTTGCACAGTATACAGTTGACTTGGGCTTATTGTCGACACTGTCTCATACAGGACACCATTATTGTGTCATCCGGTTGGTGTTAGCAAATTCAGTATGTGCGTGTGCACAATGCTCCCGAAATTTGTCTGGATCTTCGAATGCTTTCTCACAACCACCCACACACTCCCACCATGTCCTGTGACTCTGCATCTCATGAGTAAACCATTCATGTCTAGACTCAAACAGGTGATCGGGCATTGCGCAAGTTTCAAAAGTGCATACCTGATTGGATCACTAATGTGGGGTTTCGCCGTGGCTCCTTCAACTTACATAAGGCTTCAGATCGCGATACACATGTTTGTGCCACGACATCACCCTCTCCACAGACGTCATTCGATAGCACAGGGGGCACTCAAATGTTTCGCCTCCGTCCGCTGATTCGGGCAACAGTGGAGGTCGCAACTTAGCTGTATTAGGTTTTGCTGAAGCATAAGTTGTCAAAGACCTGGCACCCTCATCGTGGTCATCCTCGTTGATCTCCGGCATCGTGGGCTGAACCCGCATATGATCGGGGATTGGTGAAGCCAATGTGCTCTCGACTCTTTGAGATGGCCCAGTGCCTGAAGGTGCAGTGGTGGAGGTCGCAGAAGCAGAAGAAGCTGTAGTATTCGCCAGGGGTAACCCAACGGAACCGGACCCTGGCAGAGCTGCAGTGTTCAGACCTAGACCGAGCCTCCTGCGGTGATTCTCGCGGTAACGAAGATATTGCCTTCTGCGAGAGGCAGCCTTTCCCATTCTGATCGCTAGGTAATCTGGGGCGTTAGGAAACTTTTCCCGAACGTGTTCGACGTCGTAGGCCTCGAAGTGAGCAACACCCAGACCTTTAGAACGTATACATTGGTCATGCGGCGCGGGAGTGCGGATCGCCATTGATAACCGCATCAGACACGTGTTAATCTCCGTCATATTGCCCAAGAGTTGAGCGAGTTCGGTAGACACAAATACGATGTCGGCTTCATCGTCGATCGTAGAGGCGTTCGAACCCGAATCCGAATCCGAATCTGAACTTGCGTCCAAGTTATACTCCCAAGGTACAATGTTGCCATTGATGATCTCCGTTGCTCCGCCAATAACAACCAACAGATTCCTCAACAGGTCGATGACTCTGTCACGAATATGCGATGCCTCTCTCAACCTATAATCCAGAGAGCTCTTTCCTTTCCTGTGGGCCCCGATATTGCCAGACCAGATGTGAAAGCGGCCGAGTGCGTCAGTCAATCCCCCAGGTACTATCTTTTTCTGCATTTGCAGGTCCGCCTCGTCCAGTGACCTGATCGCCCGTCGAAAAGCAGTGAGGCAGCTGGCAGCATGATGCGCGATAACGGCGTTGTTGCCGGCTTCACGGGGAAACATGACCGGAGCTCATCTGGACGCCCTTCCCCTAGGCTGGGCGGACGAGTCCACTTGTCCGTGTCGGAAGTGTACGTGGGACAAGCTCGCTATGAACGAGAGACCGTAAAAGCTGGAGATGATGCAGTGAAAAATAACTGCGAGCATAACGATAAGGATATACGCAGCAAGTGAAATCAGGCTGAGCTGCTCAGACGTCAGGTGGGGTACGTCGGGCTGCAACACACGTGCAGGGGCCGTTTGAAACTCATCTCAACTTTGCAGCCTACCCAAACCCTGTTACTTCTGCCATAGAACAGCTCGGAACGCACTCAGATCTCATCAGCGGTTGATGTTGGAATGTCAGGCCTGGAAGTTGCGGGCGTCGTCCTCGGCGCGTTGCCACTCGTCATCTCCGCATGAGAGCATCACGCTCAAGGGGTCAACACGGCAAAGCGATACTGGCGATTCAAGTCTGAATTGCTGTTGCTCAACCTGCAGATCAGCACCGAACGGAGCCTCTTTACAAACACGATCGAACAATTACTCACGGGTATTGTAAAGATTGAGCACATGGCCGACTGCATCACAGATCCTGGTGGAGATTGTTGGCAAGACCCTGAAGTTGTCGATAAACTGAGGAACCGTCGAGGAGGCGTCTATACAAATTACGTTGCGAATGTAGAAGGCATGGAGAAATCGTTGAGGGCAATCATGGGAAACCTGGCTCTGGACCCTGATGGGAAGGTAGGTCTGTGCGCTTTCGTGAACCCAACCAAGGTTCCCGCTGTCATCGACCACACGCTGACCTTGATAAGCTACCTTTCTCAGATCCAAAATCGTCCCAACATGAATACAAGCGCCTGAAGTTCAGCATCAACAAGACGGCGTACACGGAGCAAATAGCGCACCTGAGGAGATGTAATCAGGCACTGACAAGGCTGACCAAACAATCATTAGAGCTCGAAACAGCTCGCGCAGACAACAAGGCTCGCTCCTGTCCCAACTTCATAGCTTTGCAGAGCTACACATACAGTCTGTATGATGCGCTGCATTCAGCCTTTCGCTGCGTCAGCGGATGTCCTGGTCATGCAGTCAAGCTTCGCATGGAAAACAGGAACGCCAGGATAGAGGCCGAGGATGCGCTTCCCGAGAGGACACCATTCCGAATAATATTCACCGATGCTGCAGATTTCAACTGGAAAGAAGCAGATGTAAAGTGCATCGTAGTCAAATCCAGAATGACCGCCAATGCGCCGACTACAAATGCGGCCGGAACGACTCGTCCACACGTACACTTCAGTCGAGCACAGACTCATAGTCACCAAAACCCCATCGGACAAGGCATACCGATGGTCAATTTGCAGTCAAGCAGTCCCCATGGCCCAGGCGCATCGTCATCGCCTATACACGATCTATGCGCAGTGGTCTGGCAGGCCTCGCCTCAACAGGCACAGCAACAGTTACAAGATGCTTACCTCGGTTACATCCTAGATACTGCGCAGCGCAGGCACGGGATACTCTCACTCAAAGTTGCCAATTCGGACCATCAGCAACACGGTATTGCGTATTCCCTGAATCAAATCCTCACCAAGCAAATTAGCAACACTCCTCGCCTGACACAACTGGCAACACTTAAGCTTGCGGTCGATCTGTCGTCGAGTGTACTGCAGCTTTATAAAACACCATGGCTTCCAGATGATTGGGACGAAAAGAATGTCTACTTCGTCGACAGAGCCGGGACACTCGAGCCATCGATATACGATTTCCCATACATTCATCGTCAATTCTCTTCGTCAGCCGCCAGTCTGGCTGCCCAGACGCCACAACAAAGATATCGCATCATCCGGAACCAAACGCTTTATACCCTCGGTATTCTTCTGATCGAGCTCTGGTATGGGAAAACAATCAAAGATCTGCAGACGATCGCAGACCTTGACAGTCAAGGCACACCAGGACCGGCCTGGTGTGCAGCAGAGCGTATTGTCGAGACCGAGATTGAGTTCGATGCAGGAAGACGGTATGCAGACGCTGTTCGCCGGTGCATACGCTGCGACTTCGATCGCAACATGAAGGACATGAGCCTGGGCACCGTGGACTTTCAGAAGGCCGTTTTCTATGGAGTGCTGCTACCGTTGGAGCAGACACTAGAAGACTTCGTTGGGAAAAGCAGTCCAGCGTCGACTGTACCTTGATTCTTCTCACGAGGCCCGAAGTTGAGAGTGGTGCGGAGGGAGGGAGCAGGGCGGAAGCTTCAATTGAGCGGAGAGCGTTCGGTTGACCGTTTGACAACGACGACGCATAGGGCTGGAGGTGCTCGAGGTAGCTTGATGAAGTGCCAGCGCAGACAGGACTAACAATGAGAGCCTACTGTCGGAAAATTGAAACTGAAGACTATATTCTATCAAATTGGCAAACCTCTTACATACGACCATAGGACGTTGAAAACAAGGCTTCCCGTTCGCTCAGCCCTATTTAAGCAACGTACCGGCGGATTAGTAGTTAGGTGGGTGACCACTAGCGAATACCCGCTGTTGTATGTTTTTGCCTTTTTTCTTGTTGAGCTAATCGCTGGCGGAGAGTGCTCGTGCTGGCCTTTTTGCAGATACTGACTATGCGTGAAGGTGTAAGTGATGCTGCTGATAGCCTTGCATAAGCTAGGTATGCGCGCAGCAGGCAGAGGATGAGTGAGTTGCTATTTTTCGGCGCACGCCTGGAGCAGCTGAACGACCAATTTGTGTTAGCCACGATCGGCATCTAAGCACAGCATCATATTTTCACTTGAATTGAGAGTGGGGCGGTTTGAAAGCGAATTCGATTTGATAGAGTCTGTGCCAGAGAACACCCAGCACTTCATTCTCGAGCTACGCACGGGAACCTAGGCTTTCTCAGCCCAAGCCTCCGTTCTCTTGTCCTCTTCGTAACCCTTTCCATATCTCAAAGCTTGCAATGTTGTTCCCCGGCTACAGTCTAGCACACTGATGTGCGCTTAGATCTGGAGCCTCTCAACCTTGTCCTTGAGGGTGCGGATCTGGCCCATGAGGTCGGAAGCCTCGTTGGTGGTAATCGAGCAGGCGATGACGGCGCGAGCGACACCGCAGGCGCGACCGAGAGCCATCTTAGAGGGGACGTAGACGTAGGGGACGTTCTTGTCCTCGCAGAGAAGGGGCAGGTGGAGGAGGATCGCCAGAGGGCTGGTGTCTGCGGCGAGGATGATGACCTCAGAAATTCCACGGTTGAGGGTCTTGGTGGCCTCGTTCTGCGGAAAATCAGTCGAAGTCTGGGGATTTCAAGCTGTTCTGACTTACGGCGCCCTTCTTGAGTTGACGGTAGTGCGTCGCTTGCTGCACGAGATCGAGGATCTCCTGGGACAGAGCCTGGTCGGCCTGGGGCCACGCAGCACTGTAGAGATGTTAGCTTGTACGCGAAAAATGCGAATAAACCGCCTGGAAAAGAGAAGAGACTTACGAGGTGTCAGCCATTACGAAGGTTGGGTGTTGGTTGTTGTTGGTGAAGGGTTCACTGCTGTAGCTCGCCAAAAGGTTCACTGCTATGCTCGCCCGTAGTAAGTGGTGTGGTGGGTGATGGTTGTCGTTCTTGTTCCCGGTATTAGAATCAAAAAATGTTTGGAAGTTCGGGACCGAATTTCTGTGGTCCGTGCAGCTAGCACGTGACTGTGATTTAGCGCACTGACGCAGTGACCTCAATCCAAGCCGCGCAGGCTTCGCAACATCATCGACTCTCTAAAGCCACCGCCGCTGCATCCCACCCCGTCCGCCCATCTCATCAACGATCAACATCGTCTCCCCGACCGCCCGTTGATTCATTACACACCCGCCAAAATGGTTTCGGAGTCTTGGTGAGTGCCCGTGGAGCTCTCCTTGTTCAGGCCACCGCCAGCTTCGAGCTTGCCTCTGGGCGATAAGCTCGCTGCGGAAGACGTGTCTGCGACATTGGAGCAGCTATTCGTCTACAAATCGAGTAAAACCAGCTAACATGACCCTTCAGCCCCGTCTATGCTGTAAGTTCGCGACGACGCCTCCCCT
This sequence comes from Didymella pomorum, assembly GCA_022225945.1. Classification (NCBI taxonomy): domain Eukaryota; kingdom Fungi; phylum Ascomycota; class Dothideomycetes; order Pleosporales; family Didymellaceae; genus Didymella; species Didymella pomorum. Next base: position 152,904 of record JAKJXN010000007.1, read on the forward strand.
TCGCCTCTCTCCGCAGTCAGCGGCGCGACGACCTACAACATCGTCATACCTCGATGCATCGCCAGCAACACCACGCTTCTGCGAGATCACCACATGCTGACCTCCATTAGCCCTTCTTCGGCGCGATGGGCTGCACATCAGCCATCGTCTTCGCCTGCTTCGGTGCCGCCTACGGTACCGCCAAGGCTGGTGTCGGTGTCAGCGCCATGGGTGTCCTCCGCCCTGACCTGATCGTCAAGAGTACGTCGCGCGCGTTCTGAACAGTCCAGAGTTATCGATGTAGCAGGGCTGCGGCAGTGGACAGGGCTAACACGCTTCAGACATTATCCCCGTCGTCATGGCTGGTATCATTGGTATCTACGGTCTCGTCGTCTCTGTTCTGATCTCCAACGGTCTCAAGCAGGAGGCTTCCCTCTTCACCAGCTTCATCCAGCTCGGTGCCGGTCTCTCCGTCGGTCTGTCGGGTATGGCTGCTGGTTTCGCCATTGGTATTGTCGGTGACGCCGGTGTACGAGGAACTGCCCAGCAGCCCAGGTTGTTCGTCGGAATGATTCTCATTCTTATTTTCGCCGAAGTCTTGGGTATGTCTATCACAGCGCATACATCTGACCGTGCGCGCTAACCTAGTTTGCAGGTCTTTACGGTCTCATTGTCGCCCTTCTCATGAACTCCAAGGGTGCCGAGGGTACCTGCTAAATGCCTCACTACAAACCACGATAGCAGCCAACGACAATCCACCTGCATCAAACGAACATTGGCATCACTTGGCTCGACACGAAACCACATATCACATCTTGCATGGCGCTCATGAAAAGCATGCGCGGCATGTTGTACGTCTACCTTTTGTGTATCTTCTTAGCGGTGTCAGCCACACCCGGGAAATTGAGCGACGAGAACGGGGAAGAGTAGATAATGGAGTCGAGGGACGGCAAATGCGATCCATTTGACGGCGTGTATTCTAGGGTCCCTTCCAATCTATTGCGCTTAGAAACGAATGCATTGCTTTCTCAAGGCTGTCCGTGTCAAGTGTCACTGACCAATCAATGTGGGTGTTATTGTTATAATTCATTGACCAAGCATCTATAGAATGCTCAAACCAGAGCAGGGCCCTTCGAGTAACGCCGGAACCCCAATACCAATGCCATGGCGCCAACCGGTCATTAAAATCATAGTCAATAAGCAGGAAAAGAAACGAGAGGCATTCCCTTATGCAACAACCATCTCCCTGGGATGTCTCCGGATCTTGATCTTCTTCAGCACCACCGGTGCCTCGATCGCCGCCCTGCTGACCTTCGCCGCCACCGTCGACTTCCCAAATTCCTCGTTATTCGCACACGGTCCGTTCTCGGGACACGCATGATATATGCTCATCGCGGCCCAGCCACCACAGACCTGATCAGGTTTACCAGTGCACTTCATTCCGCACGCGCCCATGATACCGTCTTTGGGCGCGTATTTATCGTTCAGCTTATCGCCGCAGAAACACTCGCCCTTGTACTCGAGGCCAGCGTATGGAAACCCTTTGGCAGAGCAGAAGTCGATGCACGACTCGACGGTCGTGTTGTCTCGCGACCATGATGGGCCAGTGAACGCGCGGTCGCCGATGTTATCACGGCCGCAGCCGACGTACTCCCACTTCCTGCTTGTGGTGAAATCGACGTAGTTCGTCTGCTTGACGCCCAGCTTGACGCCGTCATTACATTCCTGCGGCACTACGCGTGCGCCCTCGCCAGTGACTAGGTTGCAGCCAGGCAGTTTGTCGAGATGCCCGTCGTTGACCTCATCGACTTGCTCCGGCAGCCGGCACTCCTGGCACTCTTGCGCCGTGAATTGTGTTAGCACCGGGCACTTCTCGACCTGGCCGCTGTCGTCGGTGCACTCGTCGATCGCGCGCTGCAGCACGTCGATGTCCCACCCGTTGACAAAGTCGCCGTGGAATCCGTACCCAGTTGCGTCGCCGTTGGAGAAGACGAACGGGTGCTGGTCGCCCTCCCATTGGTCGAGGAAGCGCGTGGTGTCGTACAGCACTTCGTAGAACAGGCTGATCATGTGGATGGGGAAGTCGGGCGGGCAGGCGCCGGTGTTGTATTCCTGGCCGACGGGGTAGGACATGTGAGATTTGTGGTCGGGGGTGTCGACGTCCTTGCCGTTCCAGCATGATGGGAAGAAGACTTGGGCGCGCAGACCGCCGGGACAGTTGTAATTGGGCATATTGTTTGTTTCTGGGAGGTTGGGGCCGCTGAGACAGCTGTAGGATATGGCTTTCGCCTCTGAGTTATTGCCGAAGCTACGTGTGAAGGGGTCTCCGGCGATCATGCGAAAGCCCTCTGGGAAGGCGTGCAGCTTCTCGTTGGGATCGTTGCCACGGCGCTGAAGATAGTATGCTGTCATTCCACCAGTGACATCTTCTGGGTCGCCGACCTCTGGTACTGGCATGAAGGTGCCATTCTTGAATTTGACGTATAACTGGGGCGTCCAATAGTTGGACATATCTTGCTGGTAGGTATTAGAGCTTGTCTAATGATGGGAAATGAAATGAGGGCTGACATACCTTGACTGTACATGTTGAACAATTCGACGCCCGCATACCAGCATAGGTCATGGTAGGCGCAAAGCCCGCTCCTCCTGAGATGGTATGTACATGGCCAGCGACTGCTCCCGGGCTAACAACAGGGTCAAGTCGTGTCCTTACCACTCTTCCAGGACACGATATGCGAAAGAAAGCCTCTGACGAGCCAGCCAGGGCTACAACTACAGAGAAGGTAGAGAAATGCATATTGCTTGCTGCGTGTGCAGAAGTGCTGACTGAATGAGGCAGTCGATCAACGGCCGGCGGCTAGAAGTATAAGTACTCGAGTTGACTCGAGACAGGACGGCGTGTGACAGTAGTTCAAGCCTCAAGTAATGGGAGTAGACAGCCGCGCGCGTTCGTACGACCAGATGTCAGACACGCGCATGGCTGCCCATACTACCTCTTTGTCTTGCGGAGTCAATGCCCGGCGAATTGACTTGGGGTGGATCGTGAAAGGAGCTTGTAGGACTGGCTTCAGTAAGTCAACTCGGTCAGCACGGATTCAGAATGGTGGTGATAAAAGTGGCGGCAGTTGTGCGCCCTGATGAATTCATTCGTGCGGTAGAGCGTTGCTTAGGCGATTGTCTCCACTCTGTTTTTCTATTGGGACCCTCAGGGCCATGCAAAATGCAAATATCGTCTTTACCATGGTGGTAGTCCCTGATATCTGGTGTTTGTTTGGAAGAGGTGGTGCGGAGATGGAATGATTGGTTCACCATCCGCGGATCCTATCTGCGGGCCTAGCGTCTTTCACTAGCTTTTGAACCTCACTGCTGGGCGGTAAGCGCAGAGAACATACCTGCATACGGAAAGAGCGGCTCTTCGGGCTCCACTGCATGCTCCAACGGTTTCGAGATAGCTAAACGCCTGTCATCTGCGGTGGCTGCATACTCTTTCACCGTTGCTGCAGGCTGCTCTGAAGAAGTCTGGGTCAGTGACACAGGCTGAACCACCAAACGCCCACCGGTCTGCGGTGCGCCTCGAGCTGCCCTCACAGAATTGACGCTATATGCAGTAGAGATTCAAGCCTTTCTCGCGATCGGGAAGTGCGACATCCTTGGCTTAAGCTCAATTTGTTGAAGTGGAATCGTAAACACATTCTCCCTCCACTCAGGAACCACCGAACCATTGTTTTCATGGCTGCTTTGGGCAGTCAACAGATATCTCGACCCTGACTCTACCACGGTACTCTCCCCGCGGTAGCTCACCAAGCACCTCCGCACTGCACTTCTCTTTGACTCCATTCGATAGTCGCACAACATCATGCAACTGCTCAACGGGCCACTGTGTGCAGATGGTACGCATAGCTCTTACCCAGCAGCCAATGCGCAAGCTTGCGCAGGTCCGCACGATGCTCCACGTTCCTGACCAGTTCGTCCGCTTTCGTCATTTGAGCATCCTCAAACCGAGCACAATAATGCCTATGGCCACATTTATGGAGTCGGCTGGGGCCGAGGTTACACGAGCCCGTCAGCGGGCGCGAGGCCAGGCCCGCATGCTGAGGACATGTTACACTGATGATGAGCAAGTCTTTGAGGCCGCTTGCCTGAGGGCATCTTTAGCGATGACGATTAAGGTACTGAGACGGATGATGGGTGTGGCGACGAAAGCCACTGCGGCGACAACCGTGGGCAAGCATCACGGCAACGTAGATCGATCGCGCGATCACGTTCACTTTCGAATCCTTCGTCGCACGGTATTATCGAAAGTCTTATAGTGGCGGAGCTCCGAAAAAAGGCTTCTGTGGGGAAGGAACGGCAATGCTGTCAGTGGCGTGCGAAGGCGTAGCGGGACCGAGCAGACGCATATTGTGAATGTGGTCTGCATGTGACTTGAAGTGCCGTGTTCGGGACCGGGAGCATGCGGACTATCGAGCGTTTAATGGTGCCGCTCTACGGTCGTTCTTTGTCCTATCAAGAGCTTGTCAGAACCCAACCTGGAAGTGATCACCGGTAGCTCCGGTTTGCCAGTACAAGTGTACATCCAACCCATACTTCGATACTTGAATTACTCTCTCGATCTTGAGGCATTTGAAATAACGAAGTGGTGCTGCTTTGCGGACTGTGATGATACAGAGCCTGCGATGATCAGTGCCTTTCGAAACCACTGTTGAGATGGTCGATCTTCGCATTCGTATTCGCAGTCGTCGACGCAAGGAAGGGAGGAAATTATCGAAGTAGGCTTTGATATTACTGATAGTGGTCTTCTGCGAATTGGTCTTATTTTTCGCCTGCGAATTGACATTATTTCTCGCCAGGGTACAGCAAGCCGTTGTCCTTCCTGACCTTCTCCAATATAGCCAAGATATCTCTCGACAAAGTCTCGTACAGCTTCTCTGCCTCACGGTCCCTGCTGTTGATGACACGTGCGTGCTCCTCAGCCTCCTCTTGCAAGTTGAGCTTGACCCTTGTCTCAGGCCCGGCGAGCTGTGTCCTCTTCTTGGTCTTGGGGTCCCACAGTGTGACGGTCTCGATATCTGTGATAGTAGGAACGATAAGCGTGCCCTTCTCGCCGTAGATCTCCGAGGGTGCGTCGCTGTTGTACGTCTTGCTATGGCACAAGTGGACGACGAAGGCGCCGTAGTCGAGGATGAGACGGCCGCCGCCGTCTGCGCCTGTGGCGACGATGTTGGGCCAATACTTCGCGTCTTTTGGTGCTCCGAAAAGGTCGACAGCCGCGGCTACGCAGTATACACCCAGGTCGACGAGGGCTCCGCCGCCCATTTCGAGATTGAAGATATTGGGTGTCTCGCCGGCAAGGACCTTCTCGTAGCGGGACGAGTACTGTGCGAATGTGATGGATGCGCCGAAGATGGTGCCGATATCCTTGATGGACTTCTTCAGGGTCTTGAAGTTGGCTTCCTGGGTGTGACGGAAAGCTTCGATGAGGAACACATCCTTCTCTCGTGCGACTTTGAACAGTTCATCTAGCTCTTCGACCCTGCTGCAAGACGGCTTCTCAAGAACGACGTTCTTGCCGGCGCTCAGGGCAAGCTTGGCCTGCTCGAAGTGCAGAATGTTGGGGCTGGCGATGTAGATGGCTGACAGGTTCGAGTCATTGACGAGCTTGTTCAGGTCGGTGTAGAGCTCAACCTTCTGGCCCTCGTATTTTGCTGCAAACTTCTTTGCAGATTCTTCTGTGCGGGAGTATACAGCAGCAAGATTCCACTTGCCAGTAGCTTGAGCACACTCGATGTACGAGTCTGTGATCCAGCTTGTGCCAATGATGCCAAAGTTGATGGGTGCCATAATGGTAGCAGGAAGGAAGAGGTGAGCAGGTGGAGAGGAAGCAATTGACCTAGCAGTATCGTGGTGCTAGGCAGACTTCTTATACACACAAGCTCTGTTTACGTTGGTTTTCCTGTTGGGTAAGCTGTCGAGGGGCAATTTGTTCCGCCCCACCACGAAGCTTCGATGGAGCTTCTGAAGAGCGTGATGTCAGCGCGCGCACCACTCTCATTGGCCATCAAAGCTCCGTTGTGGGGCGGGAAGCTACAAGCTTGGAACTGCTGCGACTTCCACATCTGGCTACAATGTCATCCACAAGAAGAGTCATGTACCGATCACGCAAAGCGAGTAAGACGCGGCGCATTTTGCCAAATGTTTGATATTGATGAGGCGGATGAGAACCAGACCTCAGCATATTTGGTATCTGCTATACAAATCCAGTGCGTGCTCCATGACGAGGAGGGTATCATGCTGGGATCGACGTAAGCTGTCGTGAAAATATCATACCATATGTGTGCGAAGGGCCGTTCATCACACCCAGGAGCGTGTCGACTGGGGTGAGGATTGCTGACGACCAAATGAGAGACTGCAGGACCGCCCAGAGAAAGCAAGCGCTGAAGAACACCAAATAGAGAAACCAGACTCCAAGTATGCTGTGATCCCAAAAACGTCCAACAAATGCAATGTATAAGCAGCTCGAAGCCTCGTGAGTAAATAGACTTCTTGGCCGGTCTCGTTCAATCTTCCCACACAGTGCCGAGCGAGAGATCGACGCGTCGCTCGCCTCCACAGACGCTCCAGCGCTTCCTGGCGTCCCTCTTGCCGAAGTTGAAGTTGCGACCACGACCTTCAGGCATGTCCAGGCTCGACCTGCGAGGCTCTCCACCGTCTTCGCGGTCGGCGGCCGCCTTCAGCTGTGCAATGCGTTCTGCTTCAAGAGCGAGGTCCTCTGCATCTGGACTATCTTCGATGGTCTCGAGGGACGAGATGGAAGGGCTGCGGGAGCGCATCGAGGTCGGTGTGGAGGGGACTGACGAAGAGGCGAACGAGGACGGGTAGTGCTCGTTGAACTTCGAAGGCGCCAGCATTGGTGAGGAGGTTGCTGACGTCGGTGTGCTGACCGAGGGAGTGCTGGTTGGTGGAGCACCGTACGGTATGGCGACATGGTAGAGAGGTGATGCTGGCCGCCTGCGCCTGGACAAGGAGCCAGTGCTGCTGTACAGGCTGGACATGCCACTGCTGGCGCGAGGTGTGAGCTCAAGCTCTGCATCCTCAGCTATGTCACAAACGCTGGGTGCTCCCTCGAACGAGCCGACAGATGCTGGACGGATGCCAGATCCATATCGTTCTTGCAGGCCAGACGTCGCCAGGCGAGGCTCGACTGTGCGTGGGCTGCGTGGCTTGGGCGAGCGGAGAGGAGAGGAGGGGCGGTCGAGAGGCATGGGTGAAGGCGAGAGAGTGAGGCGTCCAACTGCTGGCTGGAGGCTTACTGAAGACTGCATGACGATAGGCAGGGAGTGCGCCCGGGTCATAGGAGGAGCGAGTGCGCTGTGGCCACTTTGAGAGCGTAGGTGAGAGCGTGCGTAGGGTGACCGGTTACGTGGCTTCGTCTGGAAGGTCGAGGTCACAACATGGGCAGGGTCAGTCTGCGAGCGAGGCGTCGAGGGCCGCCGTGACGAGGTGCTGTCGTCTGAGGTGTTGCTGACCTGGCGGGCAAGCGTGTTTGTTTCGGCCATGCTGTCGCTGTCTTCAGGGAGCCTGCTTGTCTGCTTGGCTGGCTGGCGTGAAGGGACCCTGGCGGCGGTGGGGATGGACATGGTCTGCTCTGGCTCTTCGTCGCTGGGTGGAGACGCTGTCTTGCTGGAGGGTCGGGCGGTGGTTGCTTGTGCTGAGCGGGTGCTGGCGCGCAGTTCTATGGCGTTTAGGCGCTGGAGGAGTTCGTCGTGCTGCGAGTCGGCCTGCGCTGCGGGCGAGGACGTTAAGTGTGCGGCGGTCATGGCGGCGAGCTGCGAGAAGGCATAGTCTGGCGTGCACTGTTGCAGGCGGTCAGGCTGGAGGGTTGTAAAGCTCGGGAGTGCAGATGGCGTTGGCGAGCAGAGAGCAGGGGCTAGTCTGTGGTTCAGGTTGTTATGGACGCAAGTTGCTCCCTGCGCTGTGTTTCAGCCGCCGGAAAGTGAAAGTCGGGCGTGACTATTGGCTGCCGGGCGCCTTTTGTTTGGCAGCGCTCGTCTCGTAAACGCACAGCGAACAGGCAGCGTGCGAGGACCGTCGCGCTGGTGTTGGCGATGTCAGAAGCGAGCTCGAGGGCCGCAGGAGGAGGAGCGCGCTGAAGCTGCACTGCGACTTGGAGGGGCGTTCGCAGTCTAACAACTGCTGACGGCTGTGCCTGCCAGGGCGCCGCTATCAATTCTGGGGCAGGAGGCTTGGGCCGCGTTTGGGTAAGTCAAACGGACTGCTCAACAACGGAACCCTGAACACGCGGTGGATAAAGGTAGGAAGGGACCGAAACAGAGTCCGCTCGCGTGGAGTGCACGATGAGGATATTCAGGAGAGAGCCCGGAAGTGCTGGGAAACCGCCTGACGACGACTGACGCGCCTTTCAGCGCCGCCTTGTTCGTCCCTTGAAGAACTGCTGCTCGGTCGCCCTAAGAGACCCTGCATATCGACGTTTTCAGAGGGCCACGCGCGAATGCCCCCTGGCTTCCGGACAACAACTTCGCCGAACGCACCATGCCCACTTCACCCGCACTGGTTCTGTCCTTTCGCCCTAGCCGCAGACGCTTTTGGAAGCCGCTGCTAAATCTGGACTTTTGCGTGCCAACTTCGACCACCTTTGATGACTAGTGGGTTGCGCGGGCGTTCATGCGGTGCCTGAGGCATTCTCCACCCAGCCAAATCAACTCGTTGCGGAGAAATTACTCGCGTCAGATCCTGCAATAAGCCTCTAGCTTGCTGAGCCACGATGAAGGGTCCATGCACGACTCTTGTTCCTTGCATCACTCGTCATCTGGGACTTGCTGACACTGTCGTTTGTATGGCTGTTAGCTGGCACGATCTGTACAATCACGGCTTCTAAATCAGTTGACGGCGCTTGTCGTGATATCTTTGCAATACACATCCACCTGCAGCCCGACCGGTACCTGAACGATGCCTCCAGCTGCTCAAATCTGGCTGGATCAGCCTTCGATGTACTGCAGAAACTCCTCCAAATTCTCGAGCACTCCCTCGTATACCGCTTGCTGGAACCTCTTGTTCTCAAGGTCTGCGTCCGCCACGCCGAAATCACACCAGATGCAACGCCTCACAGCATCTGCATATCGCCAGCCAACTTGATGCTCGATGTATTTCCTCTCGATCAATCGATTGGCGGTACACCAAGCGACACCTGGAGTCCCCTCACACTGAAGATCCTCTGCCGTCTGGAGCTTGATCATTGGCTGTCCGTAGCAAAGCTCTATCAGAACTAGCCCAAGGACGTACAGTGTTGCGTTGCGTATGACTCTGTAAGTCCGCGCATCTGTCACTTGTTTGCTCTGGGGACATCTCGACTGCAAGCTACAATAGACGAATGGATGCTCAAACATTGCTGATGATGGATCACCAGGGCGGCGCACAAAGACAACATCGCTCTTCTGCCAATTCTGCTTCAGCCACGGCGTTTTGTACAGCTGCAGTACTCCAGACGTCAGTTCCACGGCTACCTTAAGCTTGTCGCGCCAGCCCAAGGACAGCTTTTTCATGGACATCCTGGTCACCACTTCTTCCAAAGTCAAGGTTCTCCAGTTTTGTTGAGACCCTGGCACTGTGTCCAAGTAGAGTCCGTACTTATGCTGAGCGTTAGCGGAGATGTACCCCACACACTCACTTGGTTCTGAGGGTATGCGCTTCAATGAAGCGCATAGGTCCTGGATCTTCTGGACATTCTGGAGATTGTGAGGGTTACTGAATGCCGTTGTGGCGAGCTTTATCTGTGGTATAGGCCGGCCGATGTGTTGTGGGGCAGGCGGCTTCCGCGTCAGGTGTAATCCAAAGGAACCGAATCGTACTCGTTTCTTGACCTTAATCGGTTGAGGATTTGTTGTTAGAGTACACGGTTCTACTGCGGGTCTGGGCCAGGAGTCCTCAAGGATACGAATCTCAGCTTCAGCCCAATGTTGTCCCTTGACATTCCGGGTGAAGACCACGCGAACGGGCGAGTAAGTGAGCATGTCTCCTCGAAAGATCGGACGCTTTCCCCTCTCCATTTTTAATCTGATAGCATGGTCTTGACAGCTGCAGTGGAATCCTGAGCACAGCGCATCGTATATCGTCTTCGAGTGATCACGGAAGGCTCTGAAATCCGGCGTTACGCGACTACGTCTTGTAGACTCAAGAGAGAGAGAGACTTCCCGGTCACTTGTGAGAGGTTATCGTTGTACAGTCTCATTTCTTGCAGCTGCTCGTCATATGCGCACTTCTTTAGACTTAACTTAAGCCGTCGATACTCTTCTTTGAAGGTACCAAGGTCAGTGAACTGAGGCTTCCTTCCTTGTCAGTACACCTTACGCGAACGATGAACATCTGAGAGTGTGGACGTACCTTCCCATCGGTCCCTAGTGCGAGCTTATTCATCATCTCTGCAAGCGCACCGCACATGCCATCTATATTAGCGACGTAGACGTCGTGGCTGCCTCCTAGTCGTCTCTTCAGGGAAGGGTCGATGGCAATAGAGCGTGAGCTTGGGTCTGCGATGAAATTGGCCATCTCTTCAATTCGCACAATGCCTGTGAGGAGCTGCTCTAGAGTGTCTTTGAAATGACTTCCTGTGTTTTAACAGCATCAATCAGCCCCTGAAACTGTATCCTGTATTTGCGATATCTTTTGAAGCTGGCCACCCTATTGGCGTAGTGCTCCAAGGCAGAGATGACGAGGGGCAGTGCCCCCAGAACGACGCCAGCCACCTCCAGACCCGACATTTGGAGGTCCACTTCAGCAGGCGCACAAATAGCGACCTAGAGATATATTCTGAGGAACGTGGTTTGTGTAACGTGGAAATGATCTGGTCGTGCAAAGATAGACACGGCTGAGAAGAAGGCAAAAGGAGTAGGTAAACGAGTGCAAACGCAACCCCACGCGCCCACAGGCAGGCGCAGCCCACAACAAGCCACAGTCCTCAGCCGAACAAGACTCTTGGTCAGTCACCGGAGATCAGATCTGATCCGCAGCAACTCCAGCAGCGACACGATGTCTATTGCACCCCTGACACTCAAATCGGCTGTTGCCGACCACGTCCAGGCCTGTCTACGTTCGTTCCGCGCTATCGAGGCAGGTTCTCGGTCCATTCAGGTGCCCAACTCCACAGTGATTGGGTCTGTTGAGAACGAACTCGGCCGCTTCAAGCTGTGGTGTGGAAGTATCGGCGCTCACCAACGAGGCAAGAGCTCACTTGATTACAAGTTGCGCGAAGCCTCTCATTTACGCGTTCGAGTACTTGAACTTCTGCAGAGGTTACAGAGTACTTTGAGCGACATCCAATCTCTCGTCAACGGTGACGGAATGCCATGGGATGCCCAATCTGCGAGCGATACGGACGACTCGGAGCTTGATAACGAGGGCGGCGAGAGAGAGACAGAGATTCAGCAGCTTGCTGTCAGCTTGGCCGACCTTATCACAAATATGATGCAACTCTTCAGCACTGTTCGAAATCCAGCCGCGCATGATCAGTTTATGCTATCGAAAGACACAGCGACCGCATCACACTTCGAGAGGTTTGACATTGAGCATGTCACAAACAAGTACCCACAGATCGAGCAGTGGCTGGCCGAACGTCTCGGATGTGCTATCTCTCGACGAAGACAGTATGTCCAGTATCGGGAGGGCACCGAAAGAGGCTTGCGCAAGGTCTCGACGTTGCGGACGCATCTGAGGTGGGGAGTACCGTGGCTTCTTCGATCCCTATCCAACTGAAGACTGGTCCAGTTGCTCTGAGTCGCGATGAAGCCGAGTCTTTCGATTATCGTGCGTCTGTAACCTCATTCGCTTCTTCTACAAGTGGAACGACATTGAAACCTCCCCCACTGCCCAGAAAAGGTCTTGAGGGCAGACCCTTCGAGTGTCCCATCTGCAATTGCTTCATGATTCTCGAAACGGATCTGGCATGGTATAGTCATGTATATCGGGACTTGCAGCCTTATGTGAGTTCTCTAGGAGTGCTCCATCCGATGTATGTAGGGAGGTTAAACGCGAATAGGTTTGTACGTTTAGACACTGCCGTGCACCTGATCGAACGTTCGATTCCAGGAGTGCGTGGCTCAATCACGAGCTGGAAGAGCATAGGAAACGATGGAAGTGTATGGAGGGATGTGAGCTCTTGTTCCATTCACGAGACACTTTTCAGTCACATGTTCGAGACGCTCACGGTCAATCCGATGCCGGCAAAGGCATGCAGGCTCTTGTAGAGAGTAGCGGCGTACACACGGAGACACCACTCGGCTCTGAATGCGCTCTGTGCAAGAGAAGACTCTCGTCGATGAAACACCTGCGCAGCCACCTAGGAAGACATCTACAGGAGCTTTCCCTGTTTACACTACCTTCAAGTCTTCAGGGTGACGAGGATGACTCACTATCATCGGATGTTGATTTACGATCCGCGGACGACCACAACCCTATCAGATCTGAGCCAGCTTCATACGAATGTGTCTTCTCGTTTCTGGCGTGTCCATACCAGTCGCCAGACAGAATGGACTGGAGAGAGCACTGTAGGTCACACATACAAGGACGAGGTCCTCCTACCATGGTTGAATGTCCTCTCTGCGATTGGACCACGGAAGACCAGGATGGTGAGATCGCTTGGGAGTTCAAGATGCAGCATTTCGAGAAGCATACGACTATGGGGCAAAACCTCCGGGATGGGTCACCCGATGATCGTCTGTGCTCATATTTTTGGTCCCAGGAACTGATAAACGCTGAAGAACTGGAAATATTGAAGGGTATGTTACACAAGAACTTCTCGGAGAGTTTTGACACCGCTGACTCTTACACAGCAAGTACTGCTGTTTCGCGTCACGGCATATGACTTATTCTTTGAACGATGCGGACTTGAGAGGATTTCAGGGTAGCGGTCTCCTCTTGCACCCTCCAACCAATCGGCGTCAAGCGAGCTCAGGAGAGTCGCGTCTCTCCCGAGTATTCAACTCAGCTTTGCCAAGGAGCGACTCCATCCCGGATCACGATACTACATTATGGTCGGGTCTGGAAGGATCAGTCGAACAGATTGAAGACGAGACCGAAGTCCTTTTCATAGCTGCAAGTCTTTTCGAGTTCAACATTGCGCACGATCGTCGCGAAGACGGGCTGCCATATCTTGTCTACGTTCCAGGCGAAATGTTCGATGTATTTGGTGTGAAAGGTGAACTGTGGCTAGCCCGCAACCAGGACGACCATACGAAGACCGTTGGTTGGATATGGGAAAAGCATTTCTCGCGCGTTTACCTGATGATGCATGAATGTAAGCAAGCAGCATCATCAGGCGGAGTTGGGTTAGCTGTGTTAGGGTGCACGTGCCTTTTCCCTCAGTTGCTCTTTCCCCCGTAACTTTGCAGGGATACTTGACGATGTACTGAGTGGACTTTGATAATGCTCCAGCCCTTAGTATGAAAATTGAATACAGTGACTATACCATCGGAATTACAATTTTAGTAAATTTCCCGAAAGAATTTGAGCTTGTAATGCTAGCTCGTTTGAGATGACTACAATCAGACTGCACATGGGAACGTCAGAGTCGCTTCCACCGTGCATGCCAACGATGAAGCAAGCATCATTAAGGTGTGACAAAGCAGAAGTTTCGCCGCGCTATCAATCGCTCTCACCCATCATCTCCATTTCAGTCCCACTCCCGCCTCTGCCTTGTCGCCCGAGCGTAACCTCCTTCCTACTACTGCTTACCCCACCATCTCTCCTTCCATTTTGCCCCTACCAAGCCTTCCTCCCTCAGCGGTGTCCCTTGTCGTCTACTCAACTGTCTTTCCATCTCCACCATCACCCTCACATTTCTGGACCAGGAACATCTAGCAAATTCTTCAACGCCTCGACTCTAGTAGCACCGTCTTCAAGCCCACACTTGAAGCGTTCCAGTTCTCCCTTACAGCACCATGCAAGTCCTCAAGACAGTTGTTCTCCTTCGCCAATGACCGACAACACATACTGTAGCCATATCAATCCCAGCAGCTCACAGCTTTCAACGCACGTTGAAAAGCCGTATCCATCATGCTTCCTCTCAGGTCATTGCTTTCCCTCAGAGCACTTCAACAATCAATGTCCGACACGTCTGCTCCTAGTACATCAGATGCTTACAGCAGCGCTCGGTAGAATAGGGTCCGGAACTCCATGACGGATTTCGAATTCACTCCACCGTGCTCGCTTTGAAGCTTTTCAACCTCGTAGAACGCAGACATCCATTAGTCTCTTTAGTTGGCGTCGGCGGCTCGGAACAGAGACAGATGGGTCGTCAGTTTATCCTTATAGCACAAAATCAATGCTATGCCAGCCTGTATCACATTTACATGCAAAACTAAGCCGATATGCAACAGTGCAGCGCGGTGTATCTGTAAAATATTTCAGCCACTTGGTGACCGTACGATGGCATCGAGTGGTATCTACGTACTAGCTGTAAAGCATATCAACAAACGAAAAGTACCTCGCCTCAGCGGGCAATCCCAAAAGCCGTGACAGCTATGTGTTCTTCCACGTAACGCCAGCGTGCCTGCAAGGCCGCATATCCCTATCCTATATCAAAGTTCGAAAAAAAGAAAAAGGTCACGAACTCGTCTCCTCGTCCTTCACACTCGCACTAACGTACCCATCATCCACCTCACTTAATCCCACCAACATCTTACTCGTCTTAAGACAATACTCCACAATCCTCGTGCGCGCTTTATTCGACAAGCCCCCCCTCGGCCCCGACTTTCTCCCAATCCACACCCTCAGACTCGACGCAATGCGCTCCAGGCCATTGCTAGTCCTCGCCTGCCAAGTGGGCTCCTGCATGAAGTGCGTGAGCACCTTATGCCCCGCAACAAAACTGAGCAGCGTCGTCGTGCACTCAGGGAGGAACGTGTTGTTAACGACGAAGAAAGCACGCTCGTGTGCGCTGCGGTGGGGGGACTCGATGAGGCTAAGGCACTTGGCGAGTGTGAGTGCTTTGCGGACGTCGACTGCGATTGCGGTGTCGCCGACGAGATTGAGAGCGGTTTCGCTGGCCTTGGATGATGGAGGGGTGGGTAGGGCTTCCATTGCTTTGGCGATACGGGTGTCGCGGTCGTCGTCGAAGACTACGGCGTCGGCGACGAGGGCGCGCATCTGGGCTTGTGAGTTGGCGGGGGCGGTCTGGAGAGCGAGGGAGAGGTCGGCGGTCGAATCTGCTTTCTTCGCTGCAAGGTGCGAGGCAAGGCCCCTGTTCAGAACAAGGCTGGAGTACCACGCTGCCAGTGCATCCAAGGGCGAGCTGATGGCGAAATCCTCGACAACTTGGTCCATGGAGGGATCGACGACTGTGTTCTCGGCGTTTGGTCGGTTCCAGGCAAGGTTGTAGGCTCTTTGGATAATGGCTGCAACCAGCACCTCATCGCACTCCTTTTCAATCAAAGTAGCCAGGTGGTCCGGTAGCGGTTCTACTTCCTTGTCCTTTGAGTTTCTGGCGATGCGGTGCTCGCTACGGGCGGCATTCCAGTAGCTGCGAGCCAGCTTTGCACTGAGCTCATCGACTGCTCTCCATCCACCGTAGGTAGCGCACGAAGCCTCCCAAAGCAATACACGGATGTGCAGAGCCTTGAGCATGAGCCGCGCTGGAGTGTCTGGTAGTGTTCCAGAGGCCATCAAGCTCAGTACAAGTCGACTCTTGCTGATCTCCGCATCGCCACCTGTAAGCTGAGCGTCCAGCGCAATATTCCATGCCTTGACCCGTGCAATCTCCTGGTCCTTCGTTGTGCCTGTAAGGTATGCGTATCCGTCCCAGCCAATAATCCTGCGTGTGCTGAGCTTGAGCATCTTGAGGGCCAGTGCCGCAAGCTCGAGAATGAAGTTGTGCTGCGGCACCCAGACAGTCTGAATGGCAGTGAGCCACGCCTTGCGACGAACCTCGACCGGAGACGCGAGTGATGGCGCAGGTGTCAACATGAAGGCCGGGAGCGCCTTCTTCTTCTGCTTAGGCTTAGGCTCGAAGAAAGGAGAGAAGATGTAAAAGAAAGCACCGAAAACGAGGAGCAGCTTCGCAATGGGTATCTGATGTGTTGTGCTGCCAAAAGACGTGGTAGGAGAAAGAATCGAGTACAGGTTGATGGGGAGAGCGAACAGACCGCGGCCGGATGGCTCCTCCTGCGATTGTTCGCGTGAAGAGAATCCCTCAAGGATCATCAGACCGGCGAGTGAGCCGACCATGAGCTTGCCCATCATCGCGCTGCTCCGGCGTCCGTTGACCATTGGCGGGCCTGGAGCCGGACGGCCATGTCCAGGGTAATGTGGATACGCATGTGCGTAGTGCTGCTGCGGTGGCAGCCCTTGCTGCAGGGCGCGAATGTTATCTGGCACAGGGATCATGCCTTGTGGAGGTCCGAGGGGTGCCATGGGATGCACGAACGGGTCTTCCTGGAATCTGCTGCCGTCAGGCGTGCTGACCGTACCATGCAGGGTCATGGGTCCTGAGATGGCCATCTTCTCGTAGCTCTCGATGCGTCCCTTCAATGTCGCAACCTCGTCCGTCAGGCGCTTGTTGCGCTTCTCCAGGTGGCGGATATACTCGGTGGCCTTGGAGAGAACGGTGGCCTTGTTCAGCTTGTGCGCAGGCGTAAGTCCCTCGAGGTCCTCCGGGTCGTCTTCCTCTTCGGTGCCATTGGGCCGTGACATGACGCGCAGACTCGGCACGCTGTCACGCAGGGCGGCGATCTTGTCGTTTAGATTGGTTCGGTATCGCTTCTCGATCATGTTGTGTGCTGTCTTCTTCGGCGGCTGCGACCCGCCCTTCTTGCTCGCCGACACATCGTCGAAGTCGTCGGTGTCCTCGGTCGACTTTCTCTTCTTCGAAGTCGTCACGGGCTCGGGCGACGAGTGCGATGACGATGTGCCGTTGTTGAGGGAGCCAGGGCTGTGGTGGAGACTCGGTGTTGAGGCAGGCGGGCCGGGCTGGGCGAAGGTGGTGGGTGTGTAGAGCTGCTGCTGCGGCTGCGGCTGGCTCCACGCGGGCGGCGAGTAGAAGCTTTGCTGCTGGGGGTCGACCGTCGACGGCGAGCTGAGGGCATTGCCGTTGAAATCGAAGGCGGCGGGCATATCGACAGGCCCGCCAAAGGTAAAGGGCACGCCGGCCTGGGCGTACATGGGCGCAGAGGTGGGCACTTGGGTCGTCTGCGCAGAAGTCATGGGCGGCTGCGACTGCTGCTGGGAGTTCATCGCGTTCTGGGCGGCAGCGGGGTTGTACTGCATCCACTCGTTCCAGCTGCTGAGGTCGTCGGCGGGCGCTGCGAGCGTCATGTCGTCGCCAGCCGTCGTCAGCCAGGGGCCGCGCATGCCGCCAAAGGGAAAGTCGCTCGACATCATCGGGTCCTCCATGGTGCCGGTGCTGCCGGTGCTGCCGTCGGTGCTGGTCCTCGCCAGCGGCGGCGGAGGCTCGGGGCGACTGTGTGTCGGCTGCTGCTGGGGGCTCGCGTTGAAGCCAAAGTCTGCGACGCAATACGGGCCAACCTGTTTTGCGTGTTAGCACCAGGGGACGAAGCTATGCATTCACACGCACGGCGATTCTCTCCAGCTCCAGCACCTCGTCGGAGGCGCTGCCGTACGCGTCAGTCGCCATGAGCGGGAGCGGGCGTGTGGGCAGAGGGCAGTCTACAGCGACAGGGACATGCGAAGAGCAGTAGGAACGACAACAACAGAGAACACAGAACACAACTACTGCGCGCAATGACTGCCAGACTAGGAGTGCATAGAGAAAGGCTGCAAGGAGAAAGGCGCCGTCTTACCAGCACAGGAGCCTCGGATCAGGTCACCATGTATCCAGATCCTCTGGAGAGAGAGCGCTCAAGGGTTGCTGCAGTGCACGAACGCGCACGAACGGGCCAGCCAGGACACTCTTGCGACGGCTATGCAAGAGTCGAATGTTTGCAGGGGCTACAAGCGTCGAGTGGCTGCGACAGCCAGAATCCGAGCGAATCTGTGGGCGAATCTGTGCAAGAGCTGCAGTCGCGGTGGGTAAGTGGCCTGATTCTTCGTACGACAAAAGGCACGCCGCCGAATCAAGCAGGGCAGGGGCCGGCCTGGCTTCTTCAATGCTCTCAAGTACGATCGGGAGGCCGCGGGAAATGCGCAACCAAAGAATAACTACAGCGCTGAAACACGCCGCTTTCGAGACAAGATCGTGGAGAGTCAACTTGAGCGTCGACAAAGGAGGAAGTGGATGGGCGCGCAGCTGTCTTGCGCGTGCCTTGGCCTGAACAGCGGCGCCAGTGTGACTTAGCCGCGCTGGTCTACGCCCGCCCAAAGAGGCGCCGCGAGGCCGAGAATCTCGATGCCGCGCCCGCTGCAGGCCTCATCCTCGCAGTGATCATCGTATTAGCGGCATGTTATTGGTAAATGCAATGCTCAACAAACTATCAACGTTGATATTTCCCTGGCCTCCTATCGATAACAAAGCACATTCTCTGGCTGTTTGCATGCGGTGACAATCCGGTTGCCATGTGCCTGTCGCGGGAGATAGACCCGTGGTGGACCTAGTCTGCCGCGGTAGCGCCGTCGAGTCTAGGCCCAACGTGGAAGTCAGAAGCCTTGCCTCCAGACGTCGAGAAAACTCCAATGGTCTACCACTATTTGTCTCGGAGGAAGCGAGTCACGTGGAGTAATCGTCACTACCTCACTCCTGGATCATCACACGTCATCTCCAAAAAGACTCGATGCGACAGAGAACATGTGCTTAGCGAGCTTCACGTGGACGTCATTGCCTGCACGCTTGATACGAGGAAAGAAAGATACATGGAAGGAAATGAGCACATTTGATCCAGCCATCGGCTTATGACTTTGCTGTTTCGACGTGAACAAAAGCAGGCAAGGCACTGACATACGGTCTACTCCTTCACGCAGAAGTGCAGCGCTTCGTATTGAAGCACGACTGCTTCGCGGTCATGTAGCTGCCACGCTTTGACCTTTCGAGAGGAACGGAAAAGCCATGACGGGCTCCAGCCTGCTTTTTGGCCGAAGCTTGACAGACAGAACAAAGCACTGGACGAAGGCTCAGTGGAAAGAGAATTCGAAAACACTGACTGCTCTGGATTGGCATATTGAGAACATTAAAGGCTTTTGGTGCAAAGCAGCGAACATGCGCCAATGATCTGGTATTTTCGAGACAGCAGCCATAGCAGACATGGCAGCTCGGCACCAATGTTTTGGAGGCATAAATGATACTCGGTTGATAAACTTGAGTCGCCCAGAATGAGTGAGCAGTCCTTTATGGCCGTCGGCGAGGAGGAGCAAACAGCACATTACGGGAATTGAGCATCATTCGGTCGTCTGGACTCGCATATTCATGCAGTAGTCGCCTTCTTGGCACAGAAGCAGACATCGGACAAAGGCGGGATAATTTCAGGGCCAGGAGAAGCAGCACACATGTGGGTGCTGCTTCACACTTTCGATTGATAGATGAAGTGCTTATTGATGGAGCAAGCTCACAGCAAATGTGAGTATTCCCCTATAGCTGAGGTACAAAAAGGGCCCGAGGCACATTCTGCAAACTGACTTGTGATTTGGTCGTTCGAATCAGCGGTTTCAGAGAATGACGATTCTTTGACGCGCAGACACAGACATGCGAGCTGGTCAATTTGATTCTGAGAGCGGCAGGAACAGGAGACATTCTGGACTGCAATACGGCTTTTGGTCTTAGATAATGGACCTGAGGACATCGAAAGTCTGGTGAAGATGTGTCAGAGTATTTGTACTCGACAAGGTGAACACGTAGGTGCGTGCCTTGTGTCATTTGAGGTGCTCCAGATGGCAATAGCATAGTGTACTCCGTATATTGGCACAAGGTACAGACACCCGTTCAGAGCATCTCGACTTTGAGGAAGAGCAGCACAGAAGATATGCGAAACCACTACGCCCAGCTTCGAAATTTCGGTAGATTGCGGAGTTTCGTGATGAATGCGGGTTGGAAGTTAGGAGGAAAAGCTTTTGTAGTCACTACCAGGCTTTGAAGAGCGCTTCTCAACACACAGATTCCGTGTTCAAAGGTTCCGAAGCGTTGGTACACATGGAACGTCGATTGCGTTGTTTGAATTCAGGTTTGGGCACAGAACCTGTACATAAGCGCCAGATAATCCACTCTTGGGAAAGGATACGACACAGACACTGCGACTTTCTGCTCATTGTCAGTCCTTGTTCCCATTTTGTGGTGCAGTGGTCTGTCTTGGATCTCAGAGACGATTGAGGAGTCAAGTGGCCGAAGAGAAGGGCATATTGCCGAAGTAACTGTGTGACATGCGAATGGAGCTCGATGCTGGGTGAGATTCGTGTGCATGATATTTCAAAGATGCAGAACGGACATGCCATGGCACGTTGATGTTTTGAGACCGCCAGACAGCACGTAAGGCATCAAGCTGCATTTTGGGTGTTTGAAGCGTTTGCAAATAGTAAGAGGAAAGACGCAAGGAGAGCTATACCAGCTTTTATAACGTAGCAGAAGATTCAGTTCGGATCCGAATGCGAGGTTCCAATCGTGAGTGGTAGGTTGATGTGATGAGATGCTGCGATGCAATGCTGTTCCTAGGTGTACCCATGCTAACCATCTACCCGGCCGTCTAATGCAAGCCAACCAGCGACTGACAGATTTACCTTCGCGAACCTAACATCTCCTTCCCCAAACCATCACGTCCCTCCTCTTTCGTGATTTGCTCGGCCGCCTTGATAAGATCGTACGTAATCTCATCGCTGACCACGCTGTCCTTCTTGTAATCAGGATGTGTATGCACAAAATTCCTGATCCATTTCGCAGCAGTCCAGTAGGTACCGTTCGCTCTCTTGCGGATGAGATCGAGGTATGTTGCCAGATCACATCTTGTCTCGACGTCAACGTTCATGCTGTTGAGGTACGATTCGACTAGCGGGATCAGGCCAGGGAAGCCACCCTCCTTGTTCTGTCCGTTGATGATCTCGTTGACGCTCATTTGCTCGTACTCATCTTCGACGGGGCCAGGTGTGGGCGGGCGGCTGGGCATGTTTGCAGGTGTCGATGTCCCAGTTCCGTTCGAGCGGCTAGTAGGCTGCGTGGGGAAAGGTGACTTCCTGAACCAGAAATTCTGGCTGGATACGGCGTCGCGGATGTGCGCTGTCTCCATGTTTTCGGAGACTCGTGTGATGGGAATGTAGAAGTTGAGGTTGAAGGAGAGGATTGCGCGGGTGATGAGGACGATGAAGATCGAGAAAGCGGCGTTCTCGAAGTCAGTGATCTGAATCTCCATTGGCCTGAACTCCACTCGCCAGCCGATGTCAGATCCGACTGGTGGAGGTTTGAAGCGCATGTGCTGCCAATTGGTGGACTGCAGGTTCTCAAAGTGGTCAGCCTTAGTAAGGTCGAGCTCCTTGAGGTCTTCGTTGAAGACAACGATGGGATCGCGGATGAAGAGATGGGCGAAGTGTGTTGCGAGGGCGTCATCCATGCCACCCTCGATCAAACGCTTCTTGAGATTTTCATCAATGATGAGATCAGGGTCTAGGTACTCTTTCCGTAGGCGTGGATCTTGAGAGATGTATGTTGAGTTGGAAGCGTAGCGAGATTTGGGGAGTCGCCAACGATCGTTCTTGAGAGGCTACCTTGGGTCAGCAGAGGACCAACAGCATGTCAATTCTACGCTTACCTGTTCGCCTAGCTCTTCTGGTGTACGATCATCTACTGCCCGGCTTATCTGATTCCAACGCACATCGGTGTCAGCCAGGAAGCCCTTGTATATAGGTGTAGCTGCAGTCAAGGCAAGAAGAATGGGCCCCAGTGGGCTGAGTTGGTCATACATCGTCCGCCCCTCCTCAATATTCTTGGCTTGGAAGGTGATCTGCAGGCAGCAGCTGCCCATACCGAAAGCCATGGCGTCCATGTGGATAAAGTTGTCTGGCGCAGCACCGTTGCGGACATCATCATCTTCGGGCCAGTTGTGGAGGTCGTAGTTAACAGTAGGATCCTTCCACGGCCACGGTGTGTTTTCATCCTTGAACACGGGTACATTCACCTGCACCTTCCTGCCTCTGCGCCAACGGATGTTCGCCGCCAATGTCGGGAAACGAATGTGGGGATTCGCAATTTCGTCCGGTACAAATTGTGATCGCAACTTGGGGCCTGACGGTGGGTAGTCTGGAATTAGAGTGTCCTTGTTGCCCAACCGAGGGAATGTTGTCAGTGTGATTGGATACTCGTTCGCCTCCATGTGTTCCTTGGCAATCTTCCGTCTGTACAGAATACGGTCAGATCACATACACAGAAAGCTCTGCAGGCGACATACCTCCACTTCATGTTGGGCTCAACATCCAAGAGATCCTTGAAGCCGATGCCCCAAGGTTTTCCAGGGGTTGCTTCAAGCATGAAACGCCCGAACTCGGGATGAAAGACAGGTGCAGGGTTTGATATCCCTCTACTATTGTAAGCTTCGATCGATATTCTTGTGAGGGAGACCTACTTTTGGTCGCCAGTCTGCACATCAGGGACACCTCCGCCTTCAGCAAGAAGCTTCTCGTCGGTAGCTAGTGCGGCAAGGATATCGGCCTGCCGAAGTGACAATCGAACTTTGTGGTTGTTCTGATCATAGCAGACCACCAGGTATTCGATCTTGCAGCCGGTCAGTCCAAGTCTGTCGAGCAGTCCAGTCGATAGTGTACCTCATCTCCCCACAATAGTGCATCTCTTTCTTTGCCCTTGTAGTCGCGCCATATTGCCAGTAGTTGCTACATGTCACGTTAGCTGTTATACGATCCATTATACCATTCCAAGCGTACTTCAATGCCCCAAGACCTCACATGACTGGCAACCTTCTTGGCTTCCGGCCACTCGAGGGGCGTTCCAATAGCACTTTCGCCGCATTAGCACCTGCAAACACAGCTGACCGCATATGTCTCACAGTAGGCCCATCCTGACAAGAACTCGGAGAAACGAATGGTCCGCCGACGTTGAAGACTGGTAATAAGTGGTTTTGCGCGCGCGCTTGCCCCTCCTTCCGGAAGCACGACAGATCTAAGAATAGTGGGGCTCGAACGAGTGGGATTTCTGCAATGACAGGCAAGGCAAGGCAAGGCTGCGTCCGCGGTGCGCGCAAGATCGTCGCGAACAAGCAGGAATTGTGATGGCGGGAATTCAAGGCGCCAATATCGAACGTCAGGAAGACGGGCAGCTAGAGCCAGTGTGGTTTGGCTGACAAATGTGAGAGAACGTTCTTAGGTGGGTTGTCCGGCGAGCCGCGACCACCCGAATGACGTTTTTGATCTAGTACAGCATCGCATAACATCATTTTTGTCGACATTATCGTGGGTCGGCCAGGTGGCTTCAGCAGGAGTGACAGGTGTGCGCACGAGAAGGAATCTCTGAGTAAGCACATAGGCTTCGTCTAGCTATATGTGCCGATCATTCTGCCAGCCTTGTCTACAAAGTAGCCATTCAGCGTCTTGCAGAAGGTCCACACCCAGCAAACGCCCATGATAGAGCATGGGATGTTCAAAAGACACAAGCTTCGAAGAGATGAATCGGGTTTGGAATGCATGGGTCAAGAGCTAGCACCGGATGCCAAAGTGACTTGCTTCAAATTCTAGGCCATTCGCGCAAGTGCAAGGAGACAGCCATCATCTCGCATGAGGCAGACGCCCATTCATATGAACTTTCAGCGTTCATCTCCGTCACCGTGCTCGCATGTGCATACGCAGTGCAGCCGCGTGCGAACATCTGTCAGAACGCCTGTTCCCTGAACAATCGAGGGGAGCCGTCAAACCTAACCCAGGATCTCACCCTTGCATCTCAGCAAAACCTTCAGCACGCAACACAGCCCAAGCAGTGCAAGCACAGCCCTTCTACCGTCTCTCAAACCCGTGCTCAATTTCCATGCGCGACCGTTATCAGCGGCCCGCAACGTTCAACCTGTGCATCAAGGTCAACGCCACTACAAAAGTGACAGCCACCTGCGCGCCGCGGCCAGCGCTCCCGCATGACTTCAACATGACCGGTGCTGTCAATCCCCGCGCCATGGACATCAGCTGGGGCGAAGTCAGACTTGAGCATCAGTGACGACCAGCGTTTGTTCGTGTCGTACTACCTTATCGGGCAACTCCACACCGTACACATTTGAAAATGTCGATCTGAGATCTGTCGTTACGACAATATCCGTCTCCAGACGAACGGGATATTGACGCTCTGCGTGTGTCCCCTCGAGCCTTGACCCATTCGCCGCGCTTCTCGTAACAGTGATGCGGTGTACGTCGTGCATTGTATGAGTCGAGTGCTGGGACAGCATGTTATCGTGTGCGCGCTCATCTCGGCTACGTGCATGCTTGCGAAGTAGGACAAGCAGCGGTTGCGCAAGATTCCTTGATCAGATCTCACTCTGTGTCACGATAGACGCCAGAAGTGGCCTGACAGGCTCTTCTTTGTGCTGCCTCCCGCGAAACTTACTGTATTTGTTTGGCCCTGCGCTGAGACATGTGAGCGCATTACTCGACTCGGTGGACTCCACTGTCAGTTTCTCATCACGATGTCTTTGCAACATGCAGAATAGGCGTAGTGCGATCTTGGTAAGTATGGTATTCACATTGCTAGGCCTAAAAGCCGAGTGGTATCTCTGCAAAATAACAGACTTTGTGACGTATTTGGCACTTCTAGTAAAGTGCAGGTCGCACAAAGATGCCACGAACTACAATCCTCTCGCTCAATGGCAAGCTTTTCAACCCCGAACGCCAGCTTATGATGGATCCGCCCTGATAGGGGATCATGGGTGATAAAACGCCGTGGACCAGTCGTGGGGCCTAACAGCCCCTGCACGTGTGCCAAAATGCAACTGTCGCTGGTATAGAACAGTGAAAGAAAACTCAAATCGCCGGCAGAAACCACAATCTTCCGAGCAAACCTGACGTTCGAGGCTTCATGATAGGGTAGGCGTCTGGTAACGCCCGCATCTCCATGAGCTTCTGCACGACAGAGGTTGGCTGTCCACTTCCACCGCACGTCTCCGTGCTTCTTTTCGAGCGCGCTGAAATGGCGTAAATAGCGAATAAGATGCTCCAATCATTAAAATGTGAAGGCTTTGTCTCTGATAAGACATCCTGTAAATGCAATCATGTGTGTCCTTGCGCCAACGCTCCAATGTTAAACCAAGACATGCTTGCAATGCTAGCGAGCGATGCAAGAAGAAATCAAGCGTAAGTGGGTCCCAGTCTGTCCGGAGGATATATCGTGGAGAGATCGATCGATCCAGATAGGAACGATATTTCGGTAAAGCGAAGCGCAAAATTTCGAGAATACCCGGAAAGCCTCGTTTGGATCGACCTCTATCGCAGAGTGGCCTGGCTTATACGGCCGGGGAACCTTGATCGATCGATTTCGGTCGAAGATTTGAACTTGTCATGGCATCCTTGCCAATCTTCCTGGTCAATTTCGCATAGTCTGATCATTATTAGCGTTGAAGATGAAGTAGTAAAGTGGTACTAACGAAGACCGCAAGCATTGCACAAGGTCCGAGCACCGTCAGGGCCTCTGCGCCATTCAGGTGTCTCTGCACGGTTGCAGCTGTGGCATCGGCCAGGAGGAGCGGCTCGCTGTCGCAAGGTTAGCAGGACAAGACCAATGGTGCTTTCTGAGAACTTACGCCTCGTTTCCGTGTCTTACTGTCACCGCCAGCAAAGCCACCAGCACTCTTCATGTCGTCACCGTAGTTGCTTGATGTCTCGTGATCGTAGCCGTTGGTGCGTCGATAATGAGCCTGTTGAGGTGGCTCGACCATGCTTGCCTGCTGGTGGTTGAAGACGACGTCTCTCATCCGCTGGAGAGACATCTGTACTCTTTCTCCTTGCTTGATCATGTCTTCAATGTCTTCCAACCTTGGTATCGATTGAGGGGTCATGCCAATACGCTGGTTGTCATGGGCTCTTTGACGGTAAAGCTTCGAAAACTCCGAGATATGCCCACACCCATCAGCAATCTAGGACAGTTAGTAAGGCGAAGAAAGAGTAACTTCATTGATACACACCTCATTTAAGGACGCCTCAAGGTCAAAGCTGTCCAGATGACGCTTGACAGACTCTCCGTATGGGGCCAGACTGGCACGATTGAGCTTCTTCTCTTCGAGACGTGCTTCAGTGTTGTCACGTAGTGACGTTGGGTAATACCGAGCGGGTGGAGGATATGCTGCGGGTGGTCCAGGTGGAGCAGGGGCCGAGGGCGGATACGATGTGTACTGTGGCTGCGGGTAGCCATATTGATGATTCATAGGTTCAGCTGGCGGAGGAGCAGGAGGCTCGTAAGCTGCCGTAGGCGCTGGTGGATACGAAGAATACGGCGGGTTTGGTCGAGCTACTGGAGGCGGTGGTGATTGAGTGGCCTTGATGGGTTGCAGTGAAGGCAACCTTGAGTTGTGCTGCTGTGTCGGGTAGGGGCGTGGCTCATATGGTGGCCGTACTTCTTGGGGTGGTGGTGGGGGTGGCACCTGAGCAGCAGGTGCTCCGACGTAAGGACTGCGCGTGTGCGAGAACGGGTTGGCAGGTCCTTGGGCACTGTAAGAGTCTGGCTCGAATGGCCTCTTTCGTGATTCTGAAGGCGATGTTGTTGCAGAAACTGGTACGTAGTGTTGAGAGGGTGGTGCCGGGACTGAGGGTGGAGGTGGGACAGGTCCGGGGTAAGGGAGCGATTGTTCTGCTCCCAAAGCCTCAGATATCGACGGCAACGACTGCCGTGCTGCCGGCTTGTAAACATCCTTCTCGTCGCCAGAGGTCCTGCGTGATTCTGGAGGCGATAGCAGACCGGCAAGCGAGCCGGGTACTGCGCTGGCGAGCGGGGATTGGTGGGAGCCGTGCAAATGCGACAGCCCCGGGTGAGGGTGCAGTGGGCTGACCATAGACGGGGTCGACAGCTTTCGCTGGTATTCGCTCTCTTCACGCTTGAACCTGTTGGGGTCCATATGGTTTATCGAGGGGAGGCCGACACTACCACAGCACTGTTAGGGATGTGTAACTTCAAGCACGACAACGACAGGCGTACCTTTGCCTGGCAACATCAGTTGCCTCCATGGCAAGAAAGAGAACGAGCGGCGACACTCGTTTGGTGATGGTACAGCGTCGAGGTTTGGGTGCGAACGACTGCAGCGAGGCGGGAATCGTGGGTATGTGCCTTCCCGCACAACGTCAACGGCGCGATCGGTCGACTGTTCCTTCCTCAGCAAACAACGCGGCCAAGGAGGTTCGTTCCACTCCGTCCGAAAAGGCTCCTGTCGTGATTTTCAATCCTTCCACGACCAACAAGACAACCGAAATTCGCGTCAAATGTGTCGCTGCGTCTCTAGTCTTTGGCGGTAGATCACAAAACAGAAAGTCGGTAGGTGGAGTTTCGCCGGCCAGTAAGTCGATGATATCTGTCGTGGTGCTCCTTCCCGGTGGTGTCGGTGGCTGACGTAGTGTCGCAGGCACAACGGCGTGGAGGGGTCGGTTCAGGCGAAACACACACAATGGTCGCGCTTCAGTCCTTCTCTTGCAGTGCGCAGCTCTCGTTCAAATGGGCGGCGATGGCGTCTCGTGTGTTGCGAAAGAACGTTCGACAAGTGTGACCTGGGCAAAGGCGGCGACAGCAGCTAGTCCCGTGATCTGATCTGACAGTCCGGTCGATTTGTCGATTCGGATCTCAGCGCCTCGTCTCGCCTGCAAGCATGGTGCGAGAGGGAAACGAATAATGCTGGGGCACTGACGGCTAAAGCAGATGCAATCGGAGATGAACCGTCCCGGCAGCGAGTAATCGCTGAGTGTGACGAGCCTCTGCAGCGAGCGCGCAAGGATGTTCGACACCAGCACATCTGATGTTTGCCCCCGGCACGACATGGGCGGCCAGCGCTGCCTACTGGGCAATGATTCTCCACAGCTCCAGCAGCCTCCCCAAAGCGTCGAGTAGGAAGGCAAGGATATGCGGCACGCGAATCTGCCCTTGCAACTCCTAGCTCCATCGGTCGCATTCGCCCCTCAAAGCAGCACAGCACGCTTTCTCTGGCGTGGGATCAGCGCCTGCAAGTGCTGCGAGCCCAGCGCCCCTCGTGCACAGTCCCGGCGCCTGCTGGCACTTGCAGTGCGGAAATCGCTCCGCCAACACAAACTGGCGCACATTCTGGGTTTTGTTCACGTTCTTTTTCCTTCGATCCGCAGCCGTTGCGGTAGGGGTTGAGCATCGCTGGCTACATCCGCGCCAGTAGTGACGCCGCGGACACGAGGTGAGATTCGGCCATACTATCTTAGGAACAGCCCGATAATGTGGGACGAATCAACGATTGCTGCGATCGAGATGGCAGCCGAGCGCCCCACCGCTGCATTATGGGGGGTTTGCACCCACGTTCGTCTGTCATCCTTCGCTTGGCGGCAACAGGGCATGTCACCTAGAAGGCGTCGAGCGCCACCAGCGCAGGGCCTGTGATGTTCGCGGCCACAGCAGGTCGGTACGAGACGAATTGCAAGCCCGCGGCAGCCACAGCACGTTGGGCAGCAATCGCTTCAATACGCGGTACCTCGCCTAGCCGCTTCGAATCACTCGCAAACTCACAAGCCGGCGCTATCGGGAATCGCCATGTGCAGGAGTGCTGCTCAATCTGAATCGGCCGCGGCACGATCAGGATTAACGTTAGCGGGGGCGGCGGACGGTAAGCCGGCCATTCATCGTTGCGTGAGATACCGAACACTTTGCTTGACGCCTTCTGAGTCGCGGGCAAGACGTCCGCTATCGTCGTCCAAGCGAGCAGGTCAGGCCACTTTGACCAGGGAACCTCAACGCGTCCCCAAGGCTGTGGAACCGCTCGGGTTACGTCAGACTATCACATGTGGCTCGCGGGTAGCCAGTCCAGGCATCATTCCTGCTCCAGCACATTTTGCACAGTTCCGTGCAACATGTGGACACGGGTGGGTCACCAGCATCATCGCAGGACCTGGAACCGGTTGCGAGCGATGTTCTTTCACAGATCGTGGTTCATTCCTGCTGCTCGGCTGCGCGGCGCGCTGTCAGACAATTTTGGAACGTGAGCAAGTGGTACCGACCCATGGATCTTTCAGCGGTACCGACAGCCTCTTTGACGATTTGGTCACAGTCACGCTACTAAGCGGGAGTGCAACGTCAAGATATCGATTTTCAGGTCAACGAGTCATCCATTCGTTGGCTGTGCAGAACATCACAATGTCCAAAGCAAACAACATTACCAGTCCACCATGACTAGCGACTAGTAGATGCTTGCTCAGATGATCGTACTACATGGGTAGCGTCGACCTGGAATCGCTGCTTGAAGTTCTTTGTCCCTCGAACATGTCGGTGTCCAAGGCTTCGGGATGCACCACAATCTTGTGCACCGTACGCTCATACAGAAAACCACGACGGTGAAAGCAGATGACGGCCTAATGCATCGCTACCGCATCGATATGATCTGTCCTGATCTCACAAAACTTCACGCCGAGCATCACAAAACTGGCTGCCGTTCACGTCAAGAATATGCCAGGAACACTGACACTAGATCTGTGGCTTACATCTAACGTGGAACCTGCATGGAGACTTCCGTGGCGCTATCAATTCTTGTCCACACTTCAACGCACTGGTCGTCTACCGATAATAATCTCTCTGTTATGAAGATCATGTATTGCATGTGCGCTGAGTGGCCATCTGATCGAAAATCGCAACTTCCGTGTTACGCAGTATTCGCTACGCGTGCACGCGACATGGCACGATGTCGAGCAGGGCGTTGCTCTAAGCGACCACTGGAAGAGCTCGGGAATCATCCACTCGCCCTATTATAACTCAATTAATATGGGAGTCACCTCTGTACGGTACTGTGCCTGCTCAAGTGTGCAGCCGGTTATCGTGCAGGACTCCACTTGACTACACCGAAGCGAAACGCTGTTTACGAGTTGTTTCAACTTCAAACATTTCAGACTTCGAAACTGGCAGCGAACTTGCTCCTTCGAGCCTATCCTTTGTTGCACAGCCTTTCACAAAGCAACTTACACCTTACATGTACATGTTGTCATATGGGAAAGAACGATGGCACTTCAAGAACACGGTCTGACATTGAGCATGCGTTGGCCTCACTCTGTGCTTGATACGGTCGGTGGAATCATGCAAAGCTCTTCAATCTTGCGGACCGCGCCCTGTACCTGATGATCGGCTCGTCGACTATTGGCACCAGGCTTCAGTTTCGAATGTCGTCGTCAGACACGCCAGTAGACAAGCAACTTGCAGCTCCTTACCACTGCGACCCACTCTCCTGATGTGAGTGCCTTCCAGCCTCGTAACTACTGCATGAGGGCGGCACGTAATAGTAGTAGGGTCCGAGGAGCATCCCGTGACAGAAATTTGCAGGGTGCTGTAGTCCTCCGCGGCGCCGTCTGCCTCGTTCTTTAGCACCACACTGGTGGCTTGTCTCTCAGCAGGATACTCGAAGAAGTGTGCGCGACAACTCAAGTGGTCTGGGCAACACGAGAAGGTTCCTTGTTCCCGGGTATGTTGGAACATCGGTGTTTCTGATAGGAATAGAGCCCTGCTTATTCTCAAGCACACCTCTCCAGCAGAGTGAAAGACACGAAGCAGTCGCCAGGATCAGCAATCACAGGAGGGTTCCGAACCACCCATCTGCACGATGATTGACAATGCTGACACCGAACGTTAGGCGGCTCGACTCGAATTGCCATCTGCTGTCCCTGCTCATAACGAATCGATCATAATACGAATCACACCTCATCCTCTGCATGGACCCCATTCCTGGGTAATGGAACGCGGGCAATGGCCGAAACAGGTGTATTGCCGTGCGGCGAGGCGGTGCATGGCTTAGAACCCCAGCTCACAATCTATGTGTGTGTCGTACGACGATGCTGGAGCGAGCCGTTCGACTGTCCAGAAGTGTTTCATAAATTCGCAACTCTCAGGGCAAGCGAAGGTGCCTCAAACACCCGCAATTTGTTTCCAGCAAGAATCGTCATATCCGCGACCATTAATGGTACTGATTCTGCAATATCGAGGCGTAGTGATCTTCGCGTGCGGCACGAGAAAAAGAGACGTCGTTTTTACCGGCTTTCAGGGTCCAAGGCAGCAATTGACAAGACAAGCATGGTCGAAATCCTTTTGGGAGCCCGAAGTTGGTGATCCTCATGAGCATGCCCCCTTTTCTGCTTTAGCCGTCCGTGTTGGGCTTTAGCGGGCACAATGGACCACCCGCATCGGAGCAAATCACCACACTGACTATCAGATGCGTTGGCCGCTACGCTGTTCTGGCACATCTCGAATTCTGTGACAGGTGGAGCACACGCTTTTTAGCGGCCAAATCACGGGCGAAACATGCCGATTTTCGCTGATGCTACGCCGACAAACATGGCACAGCGAGCGTACCGTGCCGCTGCGTCAAGATGGCCTCATTTTGGAATTTACCGAGCGCAATAGAGCGGCACAGTCCATTCGCCCTTCGCATGGCGGCAATCGCGTGTCTGCATTGGACGAGATTTGCGGAGCTTAGAGGCCACCAAAGCAGCTCGTGCGCACAGAAACGACGTCGACATGAGGCAAAATAAGTCCATCGCGACCTTGTTTTCACCCTCATTGTCGTTTCATTCATGCCAGCGCTCGCGGATTTATAAAGCCGACGCACGGCACAGTGACAGCCGCTCCCATTGCTACGGGCGTAAAGGAATCCTGGTCCTTAAGATCGGTCAGACCCATGTGCTGCACATTGGTCAGCACAATAATCGCGATTGTTCTGCAGACGAATGACATGATAATTTGGATGCTGGAATGCAATTCATGTTGTTCAGGAGCCATTGCTGTTATCGTTGCTTATGAAGTTGTGCTTCAGGCATGGTAGCTCGCCCTTTGACAACCTTTCATGCATGTCAGCTGTTGGTAAGATGGATCACTACACCTCCTGCGTGTATTGTCATGTACCTGTATCACCGTCGACGTTAAGACGATTGCACAGTACATCTCAGCTTGTGGATCCTCTGCGCCAATCTCTCGTGATCGTCAAGCTGATCTCCCCAGCTCGCTACTCTTACATTCACACAGTACGGTAACCTCACTTCGGCGCTTACGAGCATATTCGGGGCGAATTCAGACGGTCTAGAGACTGCAGTCATTCCTATATCTGGTTCTCGAAGGATTGCTGCTGCTGCTCCAGATCCGTGACGGTGGTTGAGCTGCAGCAAGCAATACAGATGATCAACGCATCCTGGTGATGCACACTGCATCATTCCTTCAGAGTTCTTCTGGCAGTCCATCTTGTCTGAAATTGTCCGTGTGAAACCAGGGTACAAGGCGACGTGTCTTTGCACTTTCTTTTGACTCGAGGCGAATCACCCAAACGAGCGACTTGCGCCATACATATTGTTTTTTCTCTGCGCCCTCCGCTGCCACGGCTGCTACAGGGGAACGTCCCTGGTTGCGCCACCACACGCACTTTACGTTTCGTTTTTCTTGCGTGCCCTGCAGGTCGAGCTCTGGGCTGCAGACGAAGACACGAAGGATTGATGTGTTGAAGCTATGGAGGCGCAACGGGAGCGGGCGGAGGTAGCTACCCGTGCGGATCAGTACGAGTGACATCCGCTCGCCACACTCACCCAAAAAGACTTCGCTGACTCCACTAGACAGCAAATCGGATGTTACAAGCTCGAACACCGGATTCCTGGACTGTGGATTGTCAAATTCCGATTCATGACCTTCGAAATGGTGGTGGTCGAGCCTCGCTAGGTTCTCGCCCTGCGTCACACTCTCGAGCCTACCGCTTTGAGCGAAGAGAACGCGAATCCGACCTCCTCAGCGCACTGGCTCACATCCACACAACGGCTCAGCCCGCCGCAAGATCGTGTCGTCAGATCCCCATCGCCTAAAATTCCCGAAACCTCAGGAACACAGATCGTGCATCTCTTCGCGAGGCACGCCGGACCAAACCCCGGTGCGCGGAAAGGATTGGCAGGCCAGCCGAACGCGAACCCGAGTGTTGTCGTGGTGGTATATCAATCTCGCTCGACCACTACTTCCACGGAGTTGTGCACGCAGACTGTTTGTCGATGATCCCACCTTCGCTGTCGCAGAGCAAGTCTGGGCTGCAAGAAGAGCACACTCACGACACACAATGTTGCGGAGGTTGCCTTTCGGCAGATACCAAAACTTACCCAATGCGGCAATTAGGGCGACACTATTGATTGGTGGCCAGAGACAACGTCACAGCTTCGTCCGCCCTGCAGCAACCCTTCAGATCCGGAGAGATCTGATCTGAACCCCGGGCTGAGGCGATGGACAGATGAGTGAGGCGGGTTGACCCGGTGAAGGCACGGCGGCTGCCATCGAGAATCAATCTTGATCATCTCGTAAGCACGGCACAGGTGCTGACCTCCGAGAAACCTACGATAGATTAGCGAGAGGATGTGGGTACGAGGCTGCTGGGTGCGATGAGTCGTTCATCGTATCATTGCGAGTCGAGCGCTGTACGTAACAATCGATATCGAACCACACGTCAGACCGCGGGGCTCTTTGTTCCAAGAGTCTGTCCATGACTGACGGCGTTGCTCGAGGCCACCCATTCTACCTTTCAACAACTGGGTATGCTTCGAGTCAGACACAACGTCGTGGACTTGGCATGTCCACTCTTGTTTGGCATCCCACCACAAAGATAAGCTGGAAATTTGAAAGTGGGCGACTTCTCAGGGCCTTGAAGCTGTTCAGGTTCCGTCTAAAGGTCTGAGTCATGTGTGGCTTACAGGATGCTGACTGCCTGCGCACGCAGATCGAACAACCCTTTGTTGCAGGACGAGAAGGATCGAGCTTCCGATGGGGCGCATGCAGGCGTCTTGATTGCGTAAAATCAACGACCATCCGTGATGACAGGTCCGATAGAGGAACAAGGGAGCGAGACAAGGCAGCTGAGCCTCCATGAATTAAGCAGAGTAAGAAATGCGACAACGGACATGCGGAATCTTCAAGATTCGATGTTGACTTCCTCCTTTGCTCGTGTGTCTCTCCTATACATTCATTCACTTTAATGCAAAGTACGAGTATAAACTATGCCACTTTCTCGCGTCCCCAACTCTTCTCTCAAAAATTCTCTGCTATGCCTATCGAAAGCGTAAGAATTACGACCTAGGTCTGTCGATGTGCCTGCTCGCCCCACAAACCTGACGAAAGTACTACGTACCTGTGTCTACGACCGGGACATATGAAATTGAAATCTGAATCCATTTACCGTCGTCGAGTTCTTCCAAGAGCAATTGACCAAGGACTATGTCTTGGCGGCTGTCGAGAGACACGTTCATACACCACACTGGATGCTTAAACATAACTGCTAAGAAATCTAGTTGTCCTGTTGTCTAAAAGAAGCCAATGTATGGCTCATATCCTGAGCTTTCCCGTCTTGTGACAGACGTTGTCTACATATACTCCAAAGATGGTCTGGCTTTCCACCTCAGACTTATATTTCGCAGCGAAGCCGTCTTCCAAATTGCAGACACAGCTCGGCCATGTCTCCTGTGCTCTCGCGTTCTTAAATACCATTTAAGCCCCTCCCATGCGCTCAGATGTTGAGAATCTTGGGAACATTTCCGTGGCAGTCAACTCTTCTCTCAAACTATCATTTGCGCAAGTAGAACTCAACGTCTGCTGCTCTACTACTCATGCCCAGGAGAATCCCTCTTCATGCTTACCGTCTCTGCTCCTTTCTTTCTCACTCGGATTGCAATACTGAGAAGGAAGGGTCTCATCAAGACGACTCGGGTCCTCCCTATCTCTGTGAACTGTCTTTCAAACCTACAGGGCATTGCGCTATGTGTTGGGTTTTCGGAGGGTGTTTCAGCCACTTGACCTGGGATCTTATCTCTTATTCATAAACCTCTTTCTAAAGCCGAAATTGCTTCGCATCCAACGTGATGTCTGAAAGAAAAGCAAGAAACTTGTTACTCATGTCTGCCGGCTTCGCATGCTCTCTTTCGCCTAAAAGCCGCTTTGAAAGCCCTCAAGTCTGCCTGTGCCCGTGAGGCCACAACAATAGGAGAAAAGGAGTAGATTCAATGTCGCAATTGCCCCTAAGCGGCATACAAAAAGCCTGAATTCTGTTGCTCAACTATCACTTGTCTCGGCCAGTCTTCCCCACCAATAAAAAACATGCAAGGAAAGTCGCATGTGATCAGAAGTGAAAAATCCAGAGGCCATGCTCGCTGATTCTCTGGAGCCCAAAAGATGCAGAAATAGCTCTGAGGTCTCCTCTAAATCCACGGGACAAAACCACAACTAAACTAGTCCGTGTTGGTCCGAGACAAGTTGCTACAGCGAGCTTCTTGAAAGCTATGAGGCCTTGACAGCGACTGCCTAATATGTTTCTTCGCTGCGTTACACGAGCGATCCAACAAATGTCCGAAAGAGAATCCAGGAGTGTGAGTGTTGCCTTCTGCTCAACATTTAAAAGACGTAACCTGGAGGGCCGTGCTGTCACGACTGTAAAGCTTCATTTTACTGTGCCTGCAAGAAGGGAGCTTGAACGCAATCATGCCTCTCCGGGCCAGATCTCATCTGCAACCTCCCGTACGAGCTTCAACTTCTTCTTCATTCCCTCGATGTCAATCAAATTCCCTTCCGCGTGGCTCGCGAAACCACACTGCGGACTAACACCCGCCCTCGTCAGCGCCTCTTCCCTTGTCTCACCCTGCCCCTTCGCCATAACATCAGCCGCAGCGTAGATCCTCTGCTTCAACTCTTCCTTGTCCTCGAGCTCAGGGAACTTGCTCGTAACCACACCCAGAATGACATTCTTGTTCTTAGGCAGATGTGCGAGCGGCTCAAAGCCGCCGGCGCGCGGAGTATCGTACTCGAGGTAGTACGTGTGGACGTTCATGTGCTGGAACAGTTTCGTCGCGATTCGGTCGTAGCCGCCTTCACTGAAATGGCGCGAGTTGACGAAGTTGCCGCGGCAGAGGTGCACACCGACGTGCATGTCTGAGGGCACCTTCGAGAGGCAGTCGTTGTACAGCTGGATATAGAGATCGAAAAGTTCGTCGGCGGAGACGGTGTTGTTCTTGTCTTCTTTCCAGCCGTCCAGCATCTTCTCAGAGCAGAAGTCTGTTTCGAGTCAGCTGCGGTGTCGAGCCTCTTGGAGAGGTGTGCTTACAAGCAAGGTTAGGGTCGTCGAATTGTACGTTTCTCAGACCAGCCTTGTAGAGAATATCGAGTTCGACTTGGTACGCCTTCGCAACGTCCGCAAAGTACTCCTTGTCATTCGCGTACACGTCCTTTGGGTACGCCTTCCCGTCCACATATCTCAGATGGTACCAATTCGGCGCAGCGAGCGTCAGCTTGATATCGCCCCACCTCTCATTCGGCAACAGTGTCTTCAAGTGTTCGACCTGAGACACGTATGTGCTCTCCCCCGTATGCTTGATCTTGCCGGTACAGTACACGCTCTCGCCCGGCTGGTGTCCGCTCTCCAAGAACGCCGCAATGTCAGGCACGTACGTCCTGAAGGTATCCAGCGGCGGGTTCTGCACCTCTTTCATGCCCTCTAGCTCAGGCCAGAAAGTACCCCAGAACATGTGTCGGCGGTACTCTCCATCGCTGATGCCGCAGAAGCCCAGGTCCAACTGTGTCTTGACAATATCTTGAATCGCTTTGTCTTCGAGAGGAGCGAGCTCGGCGGAGGATTTGTGCTCTTTGTAGCGCGCGTCGAGGAGGTTCTGTGGGCGCTTGAGGGAGCCGAGATGTTCGGCGCGGAAGGGTGGGCTGCGGTGTAGGTCGAAAGACATGGTGTGCGTGAAGATCGGCAAGCGTTCGAAGACGTTCAAGGTACAACTGATGCAGAGCTGCTTATACGGAGCGAAGATGATAGTTCTACGCCCAGAAGATGGTCGAGAGGAAGCTCTAGAGCCCGCCGGTACCTCATCTGATCATCTCCCCACTCAGGCTTCTCCTAAGCTGCCCGCCTCATCAATTGACTCCACCATCGCCTGTATCGGTCCGAGCCGCCGCTTTCCAAACACTTTGAAGCGCCTTGGTCATATCGGCAGTTGCTGTCGTTGCATCGCAAAACGCGCTGCGGCGCTGCGAAAGGGCTTGAAGGCTGACTGCCCCGCGTTCCCCGCCTTTCGATGACGTAAGATGGATCTCTTGGGAAAATGGTGTCGTGGTGCTGCAAGTTCGCACCCGGCGAGAGGAAGAAGTGAGGTACGGAGAGTTTTTGTACTTTAAAAGCGTTGAGCACCGTGGTGGTAATGCAAGAGGATCGAGATGCACACATGGAAAGCACGATGCTGTGTCA
This sequence comes from Didymella pomorum, assembly GCA_022225945.1. Taxonomy (NCBI): domain Eukaryota; kingdom Fungi; phylum Ascomycota; class Dothideomycetes; order Pleosporales; family Didymellaceae; genus Didymella; species Didymella pomorum. Next base: position 190,187 of record JAKJXN010000007.1, read on the forward strand.
GCACCACTTCGCACCACTCAACAACACACATGACAGGAGCGCAACGAACAGAGCAATCGGGTCTCGTAAGATTTGATTCGAAATGGAAAGTGGGATCAAGATGCTATGAAAGTGTCGTAAAAACGCCCAGAGGCGCCGTTACCCCGATGCCTCGTTGCCCGCCCACATAGTCCGTATATGAATATCAGAAACAATTACGAAGTAGAGCTCTCGAGAGCGACGGAGAGGCAAGTATCAATGTTCGTAAGCGCACAGGACTGCTCAAGGTGGTACCACCCGAGCTCAGACACGCTCCAGAGGGATCTCCTCATGACGCACAGTGTACTCGCGGTCAATCTGAATGTCGTAGTCGCCCAAGCTCCTCTTGCCAATAGGGCTACGCTGAGGAACATCAAAGTCGTCGCCCTTCTTTGCGTAGCTGCAGGTGGGGCAGCCCATCTGGCGGCTCTTGTCGAAAACGGTGGTGCTGTCAGGTGTCGCAGTCGCCGAAGAGCCTTGACCAAGTTTGCTGTTGATGAGGTGGTGAGCGTCGTGGCCTCGGTAGGCAACGGCGGAATCGTTGGCGACACCTGCCCAGATGGCTGACAGCGGCAAGAAGATGCAGAGGCTAGTGATCACCAGAGCCCCGATCTCAGGCACCTCGTCAAGGATGGGCTGGTAGAACTGGAGAGCCGACAGGATTGCTATATCACGTTAACGATGGCAGTGTGGAACGAGTTGGTAGGCTTACCTGGGATGGTCATGGTCTGGCAGCCCATGATAAAGACAATCTGCATTGGTCCGAATTGCAGCATCTTCAGACGGCGGCGCTGAATGATGGCGTAGCCAAGCTTCCAGGTGAAGACGCAGCTGTAGAGAATGACGGCTACCGCTTGTGTGATCCACGAATAGGCGCTGACCTTGTCGACCCCACGGTCGACGAGCTCCACTGTTGCGGCGTTGGACAGGATCATGAAGGCGAACTTGATGCCAACAGAGACCAAGGCCATAGCGGTTGTGACACCCATGATCAGGTATCGTTGCAAGTTGCCGGTTGTCACACAGGCCACCCATACTTGAAGGCTTAGAGAGGCCATGACGAGCGTGGTGACAAGAAAGCTCAGGACGTTGCTGGTGACTGAGAAGGCGACGTCCTTGGTAGACGGACTGTAGAACCCGGTCATGAGGTCGTATGGATGCATGAAGCCGCCAGTGAGGAAGCAGGCCGTGAAGATGCAACGCCAGATGTTGAGGAAGAGACAGAGAGCGTTGAGGATGAAGATAACGGACTTCCTCTTCTTGGAGCGTATTAGCAAGAGCAGGACGATCAGAAGCGTGAACGATGCCCCGATCTGGGCGCCGTAGCTGATGCCGAATCGAGCCGTGTACAGCCGAGTCGAGTTGAGGAAGTCCATGTCATTGTAGACGATCGAGCCATCTGGAGCGTACATCGTTATGATCTGGTGTTGAGGGCTGAAAGTTGCAGGATCGAACGGCGCCGGAGGCGCAGCTGGTGCTGTCTCTGACATGGCGAAGATGTAGAGCGTGGATCGTTTGCAGGATTTCCGAAAGTGCAAGGGGTAGAGGTCAGGTAAGAAGTAGTTCGATTCTTAGACAAAGAGACGTGCTGAGCAGGGTAAGCCGAAGGGTTCGCTCATGGAGGGGTCCGGACTATGAGTTGAAAGACTGGAATTCGTAGCAAGAATGAAGAGTTGAGAATCTGTGAATGGAAGAAGAAGTGCCTCGTCGGTTCTGAGGTACAATTTTTGCAGACCTACAGTCGTTTTACCTTGAGGCTTCAGCTAAGCATTATCGGCGACCAGAAGTGACAGCAAGTCGACAATAGTAGCTACAGCTCCTACTTTGCGAAAGTGACGGGCTGCCTGTACCCGTCTCTTCAGCGCACCCATGTCGTCGCCATCACTTTCCCCTCAAACATCCCCGGACCTTACTATTGTTCTCGGATCGTCTTCACCTCCTAGTATGGAAAGCTCAGCTCACAGCAAACGCCATGAAGCGGTACGCACCCAATGCTGTGTGAAAGTCATGTATTGTGTCTCACAGGAACTGGCACAGGCAGCCGTGATATGATCAATGTCTGGTAGACGTGCACTTCCCGGTTTCGAAGTTGTAATTGCGAGATAGCCTGGCCAAGCTTGCTATTGTTCTCCAGAGCGCAGAGACCCACTCTGTGAGACCGCTCGCCTAGATCCCTGCCAGGCGGACGGGAAACCTCCGACTGAGCAGAACATCGTTTGACGTGTATGCAGTGCCCTCAAGGCGTTTGATGCCGGGCTTTGAGCGATGAACCTGGACATGATATGTAGTGATGAGAGTGAGGAAGTCGCGACTGGCTCGAGATGGTTAGCGTGGCGCTAAATGGCTCCTGCCGAACTCGTGACACCGCGTCAACGCGTCTTACCGCCTTTAAGCTCGGGCTCAAGTCCCGCCACGACGCGTTCACCTCAATGCCATCGACCTGAAACTTGCAATGCTGTACCTGCAGCTACCCACAGAGGTGGACAGGAGCGTTAAAGTCCCTTTCGCGAACGGCGTTGAGGCTCAACTCCTACGTGTCAAAGGCAACAAGATCTTCTTCAGGCAGGGCACCATAGCGCATCCCAACGACGACAAGCTTGGACGTATCAGTACGTGTATTAACACATGGCGATGTAATTTGTGCTGACTGCAATAGCTTCCGGACCTGCTGGTGTTAAGCTACAAGCTTTCCAGACGTTACACATTCGGCCTGGAAACGCCAACGCTGGCTCAGATCCTGATCCTGGAGTCAATGCAAACGCTCAAACAGAATGCTACCAGCTTGAGCCAATGGCTGATGGTCGTTGCGAGATCATCGTCCTGAGACATGGAGATGTTATCACTTCACCAGGCACCACTAGTTGTGTGCACTGCATGTGGGAGGCACCTGAAGTCCAGGTGAACTCATCAGCTGTTGATCCTAAAACTAATGCGCCTCCCGAGAACAAGATCGGCGCTGAAGAGACGCCCGAGTACGAGACTGAAGACAAAGACGAAGACGAAGCTACTCTGGACGATACGGTTACCGAGGTACCTGTCACTCAACCTGTGACTCAGCCAACAAAATCACAACTCTCAACCGCACCGCATCTTCCCAAAGACCGATCGATGGTCGTGCACGAGACTCCGACAGCGAACCGAATTTTGTACCATGATGACTTTAACGTTGCAACATCGAATGAGGCACGTCATATAGAGGTCACACCGCCACCGCAAGGAGTGATGCCTATTACGGAGACATTCTCGAATGCTCGAACAGGACAGTCACCCAGCATTGATATGGATACAGACCAGAGGCGGCCATATAGGTCGCCAGAAGTTCGAGTAGGCAATCGGCGAAGAAAGAGGCAAGAGCCCGAGTTCTCGCCTAGTCCAGAAGTCGCGTCAGCTGCAGAGGAACCTCTGCCGAAGCGTACAAAAGCCACTGCCATCGTTCAAGAAGAGGAAGGTGAAACCATCCAGGCAAGTCCGTTAGATAACATCAACGCCGACCCCAGTCGCATGACCTATTCGGCAAAACCCAAGCGACGAACCGCATTAAACTCAGAAACAACGCCTACGAAGTCTTCCCGAAGCTCGCAGAGATCTGCGACAGCTACGACGGTCGCAGCATACGAAGGACCTCCACCTCGCGTCGCTATCAGCAACTCGGCTATCAAAGAAGATAGCTCAACGGTCAAATTTCTTCGGAAGCAGGGTGGCGTACTCGTCAAGAATGTCGAGGACAATTGCAACGTATTGTGGTTAGTAAATCTTCGATCGCGACGAATCAATCTGATAGTGTTTAGTATTCGTGATGGGGGTCTCCAAAGGACCATGAAGGTCATTCAGGCAGTCGCTCTCGGTGTACCCATCGTGACAGACAAATGGCTCGGCGAATCCGCAAGGGCAGACGGTCTGCTTGACTTGGCGTCCTTCAAACCTTCTATCACAAAACAGGAGAAAGACTGGAACTTCAGTCTTGAGAAGGTGTGGGGTGTACCGCAGAACCCTTTTACAGGCTATGCTCTCTACTTCACGTCCGCTCTGAAGAAGACTTATGTCAACTTTCGTGAGATGGAGAAGGCTTGTCAGACGCTCAGCGCGAAGCTAGTCTCCAAACGAACGAGCAAAAACGACAAAGTCATCGTCCTTTCAGCCGAGGATGGCGACTCTGAGGCCGACAAGATGATCGAGGATGGCGAGCCTTGTTATCACAAGGATTTGCTTACCACCAGCATCCTTCGAGGCAGTCTCGATCTCGACAGCGATGAGTTCAAGATCAAGGCGAAGCAGGCCGGACCAAGGAGGAAAGGTCAACAACGGAAGAGCATCTAGACCACGCCGCACCTTTCCATATCTTTTCTTTGATTTTGCGATACCCATTTCTTACGAAGCATAGCAGGCGGAGTATCTCGGCGAACGAAATAGCGATCAATTCTCAACCTCCGCTTTTGACAAGTTCGACACATGGCTTTCGACGCTTCATAGAGCTACCAGGCGCTCGCAGCCACGCGCATAGCATCTAGCACGACAGTGATATCGACACGTATGGAAAGAGCTGGGTCAGGTTTCGCGGGCGGTATTATCTGGAACGATATTGCAAGATGATTGGGCATGTAAGCGAGTTCGACCCACATCTTCAACACTCATAAAAAATAAGTTTCATCAACGTCGTACAGGAGCCGTCCGGTGTCATGCTCTGACCATCTTAAAATAACATAGGGTTATAGTTTTTGTTTTCGTCTGAGATTCCATCACACCACCAAACGGTGGCGCAATTGCTCACAGCGGCCATAGTCGCTAATCCTCCGTGGCGCAATTGGCTAGCGCGTCTGACTGTTATCCGCATCTCGCTTGATTGCACATCAGGAGGTTGAAAGTTCGAGCCTTTCCGGGGGAGATAACGTTTACATTTTTTGCCGCTGTACTGACCTCGACAGGTCGTCAATGCTCTCTTTTCGCTAGCATCCAGTGATGGAGTGCCCTCCCCTCATCATTCCCCTTCAAATCATGGGCATTCAATCGGGCGAGTGCCTTTTTTGTGCTTACGGCTTCCTGGATTGACCCCAGTGTGGTCTCTCCTGTGTTCCTGCACAGCTCTCATGTTCCTCTTTGCAATGACTGTCCTCCGTTGACGCGTCGTAGGTGACAATCGTTGCGCCATTCTGAGAAAGCCAGACTTCAAGCTACGATGTCCTGTTGCATTCCACATGGACGCTAGTTACTGCGCACTACATAGCTGCGCGCTCACCATGGAGAGCCTGTACCCACAACCACAATATCGACAATCAACATGTCCACCCGATAACTTCGCTCTCACCTCGAGAACTCCAGGACTGGAGTGAAGCGTAAGCTTGACTTCGACGGACTGGACGAAGGTGCCCCTCCACGTCAGCGACCGAAGCGACCATAGGTACTCTATCACTGTCTCAGCTATCTCGTTGACATGCCTTCGCGTAGTTTCCCCAATCACAACCCTTCACCTGACTGCGAGCATCTCATCAACACCTGCAAGAAGTTTCTTGGTGGGTGGGTCGACGCGCAGATCGACCAGAGTTTAGCTGTCACGGACGAGAGCGACGACACCGTCTTCGGCATCAAGTGACCGGAGTGTTGGCGAGTATGCAGTCCTCGGACGCTCGAGCAGCGGCATCGCGCAAGATGTACCAAGTGTTCGTCACGCAGAAGCGTAATCACCTCGCTGAGACAACGGCTGGCTGGTCCCAGTCTACGACCATGACGCGACCGAGTCTCTCAACAGCAATGGCGACTCCGAGAGCAAGGGCATCGCCTTGGTCACGGGTCTTCTCAAGACAGCTGATAAGTACGGTATGCGTACGTTGGTTGGCGACGCCGAGGGCCATCTATGTATGTTGCTTTCTGATGCGAAGGACTTCGCCATCTTCAAAGCAGCCATACACGAGCAGTAGGAGTCGAACCCAGATCTAAACACTTCGATGGGCAAATTAATCACCTCGACACTCGTAAGGTCTCAACCACGGTACATCGACAACGACAATCTCGAGATATTGACATTCTCGTACAGTACATTTGCTAAGGATATTCTCTTGGCTCTCAAGCGACATGAACAGCTAGCATTGGTCAAAGTGAAGTGTGACGGTGAATGGAACGCTTGTGGATGCAACAACTGGGCCAATGTTCAAAAGGCTCGCGACTCAGGTCGTACATCGTTTGGTTGTGTGTGGTGCTCCGAGCCCCAGGGCTTACCTCAGTAGAGGGCCTCAAAGAATTTTGGCAAAGATGCCGTGACAGGGTACACCGTGGGTGGTCAGGAGTCATTCCAAGGCGCAACTACCCTCGATAGCTTCACCATACGTGAAATCAACGTTGTGTCATCGCCCAAATTGCGGAAACTCTGAACAGTGATCTTGCGCTGTGATGCCTTACTCTATCGATATGGCCTTCGCCTCGACTGCAGTCGGTGCAGCGCTAGGCCCGTTCAGTGGTGGCTGCTTCCGTTTGCTCAGTCCTACAACCTTCCTTGCATCTTTCCGACCTTCCCCTATTTCTGCAACAAATTCGACTACCACGATGGCTGTGCCTGCGAAGCGCGTGGCTACTGAGTCAGTGCAGTCCTGCAAACTCATGCCTTGTACACAAATACAGACCTCTGACTACCTCCAGACTCTTCAAAAATCCCACCCTCTCCGATGTGACCGTCAAGCAGATCTCCACCTACGGTACCGTGCGCGAGTACTACACTCATAAGATGGTGCTCTGTATGGAGTCGCGCTTCTTCCATAGGGCCTTCAGGGGCAACTTCAAGGTGAGAGATATTTTACACGAGAAGCATCGAAGGGGAATGTGAAAGCAATTGCCGACAGTACACAGGAGGCCTCCAAAAACGTAATTTCTTTGCGCGACGACGACCCGAGTCACTTCGAGTTCCTCCTGCGATACATCTACACCAACAAGTATGATACGGAATAGATTGCGAAGCAAGCCGGAGACGACACAGTGAAGCATGTCCTGATCCCAATGGGTGTCAGTATTGTAGCGGACAAGTACCAGATCGATATGCTGTACTGGCTCGCTATCAAAGATGTACTCACACTACTCAGCGAAAAAGACAGCAGCAACTTTGTGCTCCTCAACGCCACGATCGCTAGCACCATGTCCAAGGTACGACCAAAGGCACTTCGATGGGTAAAGAGGTTGCCCCTCTCATTCTCGATGGGAAGCGCAAGTTCACAGACTGTCCGGCTTACGAAGCGGCACGCGAGACCCATCCTGCGTTCGCTCAAGACATGGCTCTGGCCTTAGCACGCACCACCTTCAACGCACATTGCACCTCTTGCAAAAGGGGCCTGATTGCTCGCAGCGACGCTTGGCCGAAGCCAAGTCGATACAAATTCTGCTGCTACTTCTGCGAGGTTGATTACCGTGAACTTCAGGCAAAGACTAGCACTTAGATTGCTATGTGAGCCTGTTGTGGAGCGATAGCTTACACCACCGTTCAGCTCGGCACCCACGGCAGAGGAAGACGAAACAATTTGAGCATATCGGAAAGCAATTATCGGATTTTTAAACGCAATGCAACCTCCAATAACGTTGAGATCATGGGTTGTGCCATTCCATCGAGTAAAGACTGATAATGATACAAGAGTATAAATGCAAAACGCTCGCTCTGAATGCCTGTTGAAGCCGTCCAATCCCATATGCCAATCGTAGATCATAACCCTCCATCGCCGCCCAATGCAAATTTGCCGTATCCCACACGTCTGCTACCCAGTCATCACCTTCTCTACTCGACAGCAAAGTCGTCGCCTCTGGCATCCTTGCTAACATCCCTAAAGACCATGGGTCTATGGCCACTATTCCCATTCGCATCAACCCCGTTCGCGCCATCCGCCCTGCCATGCTCGATAACATCAGCAACCTGCAGATCCGGATTCCTGTTCTTCAAGCTCGCAATCTGACTCTCGCGGAACCTCTTAAACGCAACGGGATCCTCAGACTCCAGATTCTTCAGCTCCTGCGCATTCTCCACGACGCTGTCAAACGCCTTCTCCCACCCAAGACCCATAATCTTGCCCCTCATCTCGTCACCAGAGAAGTTCATGAAGTACTCGCGCAGCGCGCGAAGATGTTCAGGCAGACCCTCGTCATCGAACGTGCCGCTGATGAACGCTTGGTCGCTCTGCGAGCTTCCAGGGCGAGAAGGATTGAGGAGGCCGGTGCGGACGCGGTGGCCGAAGCGGTGGAGTGCGCCTTCTTCGATGGACATGCTGCGCGAGGCGAGGCTGACGTCAGAGTTGTGGCGGCTGCGGAGGAGGCGCGGTTCGTCTTCGTCGGACTCTTGAGCGGAGGGGTCGACGAAAGAGTCTGTCAATGTCGGCACGCTGGAGAGTGGTGGTGAGGTGCTGAGCACGGAGCTAGCGCGTGAGTGCAGAGATGTTGAGGAAGGGGAGGCGCCGAGACGGGTTTCTGGGTACTCGTCTTCGAAGCGCTGGATCATGCCTTCCAATGTCTGATCGAGGAAGAGCAGGCGGCCTGGTAGTTGTTAGCTCATGGTCATGCTGGATTAGAAGAAAGCACTTACGGTAGTTCATGTCATTGCCGCCCTTCGCCTCGCGTATGAGCGCAGGCTGTATCCTTGCTCTTGTGTTGCGCGCTGTATCGAGTAGATTCTTCGACATAGCTCTTGCCTTGCTGGGCTCCTCGGCAACATCGGCGCGGCTGCGTGGAGTGACAGTGCCACTAGCAATCTGTGACCCTCTACGCAGATCGGCATCCTTGTGAGACAAGCAGTAGCTGAGAGCCTTGACGATACCTGTTCCACCAACGATGTAGTCGTTGTCAGGCGCAGTCTCGATCGTGTCGTCAGCGTTCCTGTCGTCAGTTGGCCCTACCAGATGGGCAAGAACGCCAGGTAGCTCCACCTCTCTAGGTACACCTTGGAGCTCAGGGACTTCGTTGATCGATTCGATGTTTCGAAGGCAATAGGCAACGACCTGCTTGGCCAGCGCTCTGACGACCTCATTCATTTCTGACGAGGGTACGTCGATGTCGACGCAAATAAGCGTTCGAGAGAGCTTGGCCGCAAGTGTCAGCGAAGCAAACATCGCTGCAGCCTCTTCCTGTGTCTCTTCGTCCGTGGATGTGGCCACACGAGCGATAGCGGGGTTCTCGAGGAGATCGATGTGCGCAATGTGCGGGCAGTCTGGCAGGATCTCGGCGATGGCGATAGCGTCCGCAGGCTTCAAGCCAAGGTTGCGCAGATGCAGACGCTTCAATTCTTTGAATTGAGGAATATACTTCCGTAACAAGCATAACGCAGTCTGATCGAAAAGGTCCTTATGGCGCGACAAGTCAAGGAAACGAAGAGACGGCAGGTTGGCCAAGACGGGGAACAGCATCTTCAGGTGTTCCTTTGTCAAACCAGTGTTGGCCAAACATATGGCCCAGACAGTGCTGTCCTTGCCCAAGCTCTCGCAAAGCTGGGGTATCCATTCGCGCAGATCGTTGCCACCAAGATCGATGCCTTCGCAGACACCCGAACGGATATAATGCTGTACGTGGTCCAAGCCTTCGCGATCGATATCGTTATCAGCGAGACTGAGACGCTTCACGCCACTGATGACACAGCCATCGATGATCTTCCTAATACTTGGCGAGGTCAGGCCGCAGTCTGCCATGAGCAACTCTTGCATCGTTGCACCACCTAAGCGCTCGGAAAGGGCTTTGGACAAGATCTCAGCGACATCTATTGTCTTTGTGTCTTTCGTGGGGGACTTCAGAGGCGTTCCGTTCGTAGGCGGCGAGGCGGCTGTTTGCGAAGGTACCTTGGTGAGCTGCTTGGGAAACGGTATCATCGACACGTCCATGGCAATGACGGACTTGCACATATATGTGAAGAGGGCAATGTGCTTCCAGCCCTCAGGCCCGATCTTGACGTTGTTCTTCAAGACAAGCCTCTTGATCGCACAGCCGTGGGTATCGGTGGGCTCGCCAGGCTCGCTGGTCACACTGCGATTTCGTGGTGCATGTGGCATCTTGGCCGCAAGAAGTCCTGCAAGAATGACTCTTATCTTCTCGTCGTTCAGGTCTGCATCCTCCAGGAGGAGCTTCTTGACGGGCACGATAGCAAGCCAGTCAGATAATGTCAGGACGTCTGCAAGTTGTAGCCTCGAGCCCGTGAGGTCTAGTGAGGTGACCATACCAGGGTGCGCGACTGAGCAGGCGGCTGGGTTTGAGAGCTGATCGCTGATGCGCTTCAAGATGGGCGACTCGCGGAGCTGGCAGCATCTTCGGTAGATGCGCAAAGGGTCGATTGTGGGTCGGTCCTGAGGTCTGGGAGGGGTGTTGGTGCCTGGCACAGCGCTCCCACTGTCTGCACTAAGGTCACCCTCGTCTCTGGTAAGCTCCATTGGTATTGAGCCGTTCTCCTCAGCCTTCCTGCGCTTCTTCTCTTTGCGCTCTTTCCGTTCGGCCTCGGAACGCTTCTTCTTCTCTTTCTTATGGTTCCACTCTTGCTTGCTATTGTCCAGTACTGTGCCCTCTGGGTTTGGTTCCTGTTCAGTGCCAACAGCTTCTTGCGCAACAGCAACAGCACCGTCAGTCTCCTTCTCTTCGACCACAGCGGTAGGATGCTTCAGCGCTTCGCCCTCGCCGCGCTCCTTGAGCTTGTTGTCCTTCTGTTTCTTCTTCTTCTCGTCCTTGTCTACGTCATCCTTGTATTTCGGTCCACCGGCGATCTCGACGTCGACGCAGAAAGCAACTTTGCGCAGTTTGTTCTGATCTAGCTCTGGGACCAGACATCGTTGGCGGTTCTTGTCGACATTCATGACCCTCCTAGGGCACACGCCGCCGTTGGGGTAGACCTTGCCGGCAGTGCCTACTTGTGTGCCAGATGACAGTCTTCGCAATGCGTTGGAGAGGAAGTTGGCTCTGGGTGCCTGAGGTACGTAAGGCTCGAGTCCTGGGTTGCCTCCAGCGGCCTGCTGTATGCCATTAAGGGCGCCGTTGGCGGAGGGCGCATTACCGTTCGCGCCATTTGCGGCGGCCGGTGACCCTTGGGCTTGGGTGTGTGTCGTCTGCGCAGGGGGGTTCTGCGACGAGAACTTGGAGCTTATGCTGGAGATCCAGGAGTTGCGCCGTGAGCCAGTCTTGGAGTCGGGTGGTGTGGTGCCGTTCTTCGTGTCGCTACCTCGGCTAAGCATCGTCGGTCTTTTAGGAGTGGGAATCTTTTGGGGCGTCGAGGTCGCGTTGTTCGCGTGAGCTGGCACAGGTGGTGAAACAGGTCTCTGGACAGCAGGCGCATGCGTTGATTCAGCCGCTGCTGGCTCTGCATGGTTCTGCTGCGGTCCAGTGGGCAGACCGCCGTGGGACGACGTTTTGGGCGGCGCATCTCTAGTCAGGCCAGGCGAGGAGGGCGCCTGCGTGCGGTGGTGGTGGTCTGCAGCAGCAACGGTGTTAGTAAGGCCTTCTTCGTAGCCATCTGCCACTATGCGCTCCGCTGGGGCCGAGAGGGTGGAGCGCGCAGCGTAAGCGGATATCGTCTCACCTCTCGTCGAATTATGCAGCCAGGAAACGTCGACACCGTGGATGTCCTCCATCGCAGACTTCTGCTCGTGCGAAGGCTGGACGGCTGTCATTGTTGTTGCACGGCGACTGTCGCCATCCGTCGATGCGCAAGCGTTCACGGTCACGGGTGCGAGGTGCAGCGAGCACTCTCGTCAGCGGGGTCTCGCGGGCAGCCGTTCGCTGCAAGCTGATTGGAAATGCTGGGAGATGGGCAGGCCAGACAGGGTCGGCGCGGATCGTGCGGGCAGAGGGTTGAGCGGTTCAGGCGACTCGTCGTACGAAAGTCAGCCGATTGAGACAACAGTTTCGAAAAGTCTCTGCTGTTGCGATATCGACTGCTGCGTTGACGTTATGCCCTCAGCATTATCAGGCGGGTAAGCTGCTCTCTGGAAATGACGTCCGGCTGCGGTTTCGGCTCCTCTTTCGCTCCACTTCACTACGGAGATCGACCGGACTTCTGAACCCCTAAATACTCTTTTTTGCTGGCTCCAAACTGTTCCTCGGAGGCTCACAGAGATGTTTATATATGAACAATTTGAATCACCTAAGAGCAGCTGTCATGGTTTCAGCTGCTGACCTGACGCCGCCACGCTGAATAAATAGCTGACTGAGAGAGCATGAACCCAGTGTGCTGAGCTAATAGACCCTTTACCCGCAACGCCAAAACATCCGTTCGTCTGGCCAGAATGGCACTCGGAGCACAATGGGACTCCCCGAGGCACGATGCCTGCGCAAGCTCGATACTCCTGCATCGGCCGAGCTAAATAGCGCTCGCCAGACAGCTGCCAGAACAGTGAGGCGCTGCTTGGCACGTTGTACGTGCTTGTGCATCAGGAGTCGCGGATCTGAAGGCAAAGAGTGGGCTAGTAGAAGGAACAGAAATTGGTAGTTGCAGAGGTATTTCACAAGAATGATTATTCGCAGGGTATCGTAAAGTGTGTTGCAACAGGCATGGTGCCGCCTGCACCTGCCGTCTCATCATCTCATTCGAGTCGTGAAAGGCTAAGTACAGTGCCCTGCCAGTACAGGTATCATTCCTCATTCATATCCAGACGCCGGGAGCCGTGCTTTTGTTCATGAAATGCGAAGTGATGTGAAGACGCTTAAGCGTTGCGCTCAGCAATCTTGGCCTTGACCTTCTCCTCCTTCTCGGCCTTGGTAAGCTTGTTGAGCTTGTACTTCTTGGACTCGGCCTTCCAGTGGTCCTTGGACTTCTTCTCCTCAGCACCATCCTCCTTCTTGTAGGGATCCTCACGGATCTGCTTGTGGGCATCCTGGTAGAGCTCCTCAAGACCATCAGCCTCAAGGTCGTCATCAATGTAGCCGGAGAACTGGGACTTGTAGCGCTCCTCATCATCGTCGGCGAGGGTCTCCATGTACTCAGCGACGTGACCGGCGAAGATGTACTTGCGGAGAGTCTCGGCGTCGAGCTCCTTGGACTCGATGTCGAAACCGGGGAAGCGGTTCTCGGAATGGGGAACGAGGAGACCACCGTCGGAGGCACCCTTCATGGCACCGAAGACACGGGCACCGGTGGAGGTGCGGGTGAGACCGACATCAAGGAAGACCTTGAAGGGGCGGCGCTCCTCACCGTCGATCTCGACGGCCTCGGTGATGTTGTACTCACCATCGGCCTCCTCGACACCGGTGAAGTGCTCGTCGAGCTCAAGCTTTTTGAGGACACGGCGGGCAAGGAGGAGACCGGTGGCATAAGCGGCAGACCAGTTGGTCAGACCGTGGGTGATGCCGTAGGCCTTGAGCTCATGGGCGTACGCGGCCATGAAGACCTTGTCGCCGGAGATCTCGGAGGTGACGATCTGGCAGACGATGTCCTTGTTGGTGAAGCGGACGACGAGGCGGTACTTGGGCGCATTGTACTTGTTCTTCGCCTGGGTGATCAACCTCTTACGGGCGTAGTAATCGGCTGCGCACAGTCAGTACAGGCCGCTGAGAATGAGACTTGGGTAACGTACTCTTTCCAGAGCGGCGGCGCTTGTACTTCACCTGGTACCTGGAGAAGTAGGCGTTGTTCTTGACAAGCTTGGACTTTTCCCAGAGTCAGCGATTTGCGCTTCAAACCCGCATTCGAAGCAACTCGCAGAGACTCCAACCAATTCGCGGGGTGGACCTCATGCTGAGGCACTTCGAACGTCTACTCAGGGCATACTTACGAAAGGCATCTTGACCTGTTGTTAGTCTGTCGTTCCTGAAAGCAGAAACGTCAAGTTCGCGATCGAAATAGGTGGTGGGCGCAAATGCGCTAGCGAGGGTTTAGCGACACTTCAGTCGCGCCTTCCGCCCTCGAGGTGGGTGACCAGGTGGGTGACCATTGACTTGAACATCAGAACTCATAACGTTCAGGGGTGAGACTTGAATGACTTTATGTATTGATAGTTCCAGTACAGTCTTTATTGTCAATCTTGTTCTGCAATTTGGATGTCTTGAATCGTGCAATGCTCCTGCAGCCGTTGCTGCTTCTCCAGCGTCTTTCCACACTGCTGCATGGACGACCAGTCCGAATCACCAAAATGCATTACAAACTTTCCCATGATGGAAGTCTTTAATTATGCTGTCTGCAAGTCCACTGTAACTTGATGTCTCACGCGGGTGTCGAGCCTGGATTACCTGATCGAGCTCACTCCAGATGCCCCACCACGGAGGCTGGTGGTCCAAGTGCTCGAGCGCGGTGACGACCAACTGTCCAGGCCGCCGCACCGGAGCGTACAATCAACACCGCGCCTCTCCACGCCCCCTCTTAAACCCCTACATCTTGTATTGAGCTTCAGTAAACATGGCGGAAGCTCCAATTGGTATAATCTGGATCCATGCGCCAACAGAGCGTTGCTGACTCTCCATCAAGTCCTCGACGGCGGTACCGGTTTCCTGAAGGTCGGCTATGCAGGCCAGGTATGCTCTTCTTTTAAGCTTACAATGGCATGCACACTCTGGACACTTACAATGTTTTCATAGAACTTCCCGGAACACCAGTATCCCTCCATCGTTGGCCGACCGATCCTCCGTACCGAAGAGCGCGATGCCGGCGACATTCAACTCAAGGATATCATGTGCGGAGACGAGGCAGCAGCAGCACGCTCTATGCTTCAAATCACATATCCCGTATGTTGGTGATCCACCATCGCTCGACATAGCAAAAGCTAATGCGCCTGAACCCTGCAGATGGAGAACGGTATCGTCAAGCGCTGGGATGACATGACACAACTATGGGACTACACCTTCGCCGAGAAGCTTCAAATCGATCCCACCGGCCGCAAGATCCTCCTTACCGAACCGCCGATGAACCCTCTCAAGAACCGCGAGACCATGTGCGAGGTCATGTTCGAGCGCTACAACTTCGGTGGTGTGTACGTGGCTATCCAGGCTGTGCTGGCTTTGTACGCGCAAGGTTTGTCATCTGGTGTCGTTGTCGACTCTGGTGATGGTGTCACACATATCGTTCCCGTTTACGAATCGACCGTCCTGAACCATCTCACACGCCGTCTGGACGTTGCTGGACGTGACGTGACTCGCAACCTGATCTCCCTGCTCCTGCGAAGAGGATACGCGCTCAACCGTACCGCCGATTTCGAAACAGTCAGGCAGATCAAGGAGAAGCTCTGCTACGTCTCCTACGATCTTGAGTTGGACCAGCGCCTGAGTGAGGATACAACAGTCTTGGTGGAATCATACACATTGCCGGACGGTCGCGTCATCCGCGTTGGTAGCGAACGTTTCGAGGCACCCGAGTGTCTCTTCCAGCCTCACTTGGTCGATGTCGAGCAGCCTGGTATTGCCGAGTTCTTGTTCAACACCATCCAATCGGCGGATGTGGATGTGAGGAGCAGCTTGTACAAGGCTATTGTGCTTAGTGGAGGTAGCAGCATGTACCCCGGTCTGCCCAGCCGATTGGAGAAGGAACTCAAGCAGCTGTGGCTCACAAAGGTTCTCGGTGGTAACCCCGAGCGCCTCAACGTTCGTGTCACTTCCCCGTACTACTGTTAATTGCTAACAATAGCACTAGAAATTCAAGGTCCGCATCGAAGACCCACCTCGGCGACGACACATGGTCTTCCTGGGAGGTGCTGTGCTTGCGAACATTGTAAGTGTAGATCACAAGACATGAATCTTTGGCGGTGGCTAACTTGGCGTAGATGGCCGACAAAGAGAACATGTGGATATCAAAGGCAGAATGGGAGGAGCAGGGAACACGTGCGCTCGAGAAGCTGGGCGCAAGATAACCAAAAGGAGACTACCTGCAGCATGCGGCTCCAGCGCATCCTGAACCACACGCACGAACAAATGACAAACAAGTACTATGCAGCCACGACTGCACCTAAAGGCTCGCCCCTTCAGTCGATGTGTCCTGTCTCAGCCAGGCTATTGCTCGTGCGACCTGGCGCTGAAAGCCTCTTTCTCCTCATTACAGATGCTGTGAAATGTTGATCCTTCTTCCTTCGCGCCTCAACAGCCGCCTGCGAGGCCTCTCAACGACATCCCGTTGCACATGGCTAGCCGTACGGGCTGGTAGGTTGACAGACGTCCATGGCTTGCTCTGCCCGAGCACATCCGGCCGCATAAGAACAATGCCGTCCCTCTGCGGTACTACATCGATTCCAACCAATAACACTGAGACATTGATGTAGCTAGACCTGACCTCTCAACTGCCTATAGTGAAGCCGCTGGGTCCCTGCAGCGGATAAACGCGTCTGCATCTTGCTTCTGCCACGCCATCACATCACCAGTTGCCAATGGCAATATCCGCGCTAAGCTGGTCAAAATCTCAGAATCGCATTTTCCCAACCTTCGTCTGCCCGAGGTACGCGATCGGCGGAGAAGGGCCGATACAGTAACGCTTCTCTAGCCCGCACTTTAAAATCGACTTCCTGCGATGCGGATCATGATGATGTCGTGTGCGGCTGGAGAGCGCTGGAGGCTTGCGTAGATGTTTCTAGCCAGCACGAAGGAAGCGCACAGACAAAGGCCCAGGTAGCTAGGGTCACGGTACTCGAGACGATGCTAGCTACATACAACAAAATTGGTCCGGAGAAGCCTGCAGTACTTTCTACAGGTGGCTGATCGAGCCGGGGTGCACTGTGGGCGCTGTGAAGGATCGCGATCAGAGCGCAGAAACGGACGGTTGCCCAGCCAATGTAGGATATTCTGTGACTTGCGCTGGAAACAGCTTGTCACCGAGCCCCCCAAATTTGGTACCCCAGGCACAGGTACCAACAGTGGGGTAATTTGTCGACGACACGACTCTGTGTGGCTCAGGAACCGTTCAGTCATTGGTAGTCATTGATGTACCTTTTCGCCACGATTGCCCGGCGAGCAGTCAGCCCCGAACCGTTCTCTCAAACAAAAACCAGAAGAGTGCGCCTATCAGCTTCCATCCACTCGGCCGTTGTAGGCATGGGATTCGTGATTTCCAGTGCGGAGGCCCCAAGATTAGCGCCCGAGCAGCACGTGAACTGGGTGCCGGCTTTACCGCGTTAGAGACCTGCGTCATGCTACCCTGCTGCACAATGGAGCGTTACGAATTAGACACACTTTGCATTACTAGCGGTCCAAGGTCCCCGCTGCGCGAACCAAGGCCAACTCAATTTTGTGATGACGCTGGCGCTGGGGTTTGCTTGACCGCAGAGGCATTAATGTAAAATCTCTCTGTTCCCGCGCGGATCGTGTGCAATAATACCGCCTTGCCTTCCAGAGCACCCAACGCGGCAACGCCCTCGAAACACTCGATCCTCAGTGTGTACCTCTAAGTCGCTGCACTCCAGCTTATTTTGCAATTGTGGAGCTCACCAGTACACTGCGCCATCAAGCCGGTCCACTGCTACACGTTGCACGCGCTGCTCCAATTCCAGCGCAGCGAAACCCGGGGTCCACTACTCCATCCTCTCAGGGACCGACGTAGCACCAAGGCGCACCGCCAGTCAAAGATCAACATCAGGATTTCCAATAAGATTTGGGTGCGCCCCAAGCCTTGTCTTGACACCAAGCATTCCACGGCGCTCCCGCTGCTAGATATATTGGAGGCCGCCTGACTGTGCACCTGTGCTGGGTACTTTCGGATAGCCTCTTATATCCTCCCTTCCTCTTCACCATTAAGGTGACCAGGCAAACATCTTTACTTGCACGGCGTTTTCTCGTTGCGATTTTCCAGAGGTTCACGTACCATCACGTCATATGAGATCCCCATCGCCTCTGCCTGCGGCGCGTTCGACTCTCTCCCACCTTACCAACCCTCACAACCCGAATCCCACAACCATGTCGCCTGCACGCAACATACCCACGGTGAGCTCGCCTCTTTCGCCAAGGACGGAGCCGTTGGCTGTGCCTTCCGGCCGTCGACGACCTCAAGTGCACTCTCGCCAGTCGTCGACCTCTGGCCCCGCTATGCACCTGCGACTGCCTTCTTTGCCACGCTTCCACCCCGCCAACTTTGGTACCCCCAGCTCCAGTACTTCTGGTACGCCCGTCACCGGCCCCAACAGCCCCAATCCTCCTATGTCTCCACGATCAGGCAACACTGTCAGCAAGTACGAAGCTCAGAAGCAGATGTACCTCTACCAGCAGCAACTTCAGGCAAGGACCACTACCCAGGTTCGTGGATCGCTCTCCGCCCGGCCTACCAGCCCTCGTCTCGACCCTTTGGCAAGCCCTGGAGCAGTCACCCCCCTCGAGCTCGAAGGCACCGACAGCTATCTCACTGCTGGGGTCAACCCCCAGGAAGCCGCCTCGCACGTGGAGAGGCTGATCCGCGAGGAAGCTAACCGCCGTGGTGACCTCTCCCCTGGACGTACGACCTCTGTTGGCGGCAGGTGACTCGCCGAACCCACAGAACAGCGTGGTCGAGTGGGCAGGAAAACGCAAGCTCAAGCTCAGCAACGGTCACAAAGGTGACCACCTCAACGACCTAACCTTAGCATGATCTTTTGGAGTTCTTTGCCATCTGGGGTCGGAGCATAATCGGCGTTCTATATCACCTCACCGCACATCTAGCACAACCAAAAAGTGGCTTCAGCATCACCTTAGAGTTTCCACTTTTCCCCACTAGCCGGACAACCTGCAACAGCAATCTCGCACACTACGGACAACAAAACTCTTCTTGTCACGGCCCAAGTGGGAGGTCTTCGGTCTGCTTTCTATGGTCACTGGTTGGAGTATGTTTTTCTTTGTCTGCTCTTCACATCGCCCACACCCAAGCGCTGGCGTGTGTGGCCTGATCGGTCGCTTATAGATACCAAGTACCCATTTTCTTGCCTCAGCATGTATTGCATCTCGCCTGTCATAGCTTGGTACCAAGCGCTCCGCCTAATGGCGTTGAGCAAGACAGATGATGAGTCTCGTTCTCAGATAGATAAGACTCAATACACATTTTTGCATAACACGCAACTTGCCACGCAACTCGGTGCACAGCCTTCCCAAAATCCTTTGCAAGGCGACTGCCGCTTTTGGTGATGCCAATGTTGACATTCAGATTGTGCCTTCCCAACTCGTCTTCCCAGCTGCCGAGTGCCGTGGAGCTCTGCCTCCACAACACGTTGTCGACTCAGGCACATAAACACGGCCAACATGCCTGCAACAGCACAGCCTTGCATCCTCAAACGCTGCGCGACCATCGCTGCCCCAAACAGCCATGTCAACCACGTTTCGCTGAGACCCAACAGCGCAGCAATTGTGGGCATCGCTTCGGGCCGCATGCACGATACCCTCACCCTTTCATCCTCTCAAACCTGCTTGCAGCCCTCCAAATCAGTCACTACCAGTAAGTTGCAGCAATGCACTTTACCAACTCCTGCGATTATCCAGGCGATCAAGCACCGTGAGAGCCCTGCCAAGCCAGCAGAGTTGGACGGTGCTCGACGAACTCCACAACCAGTTTCGCTGGCGCTCCACCACAGAAGCCAGGAGAAGCGATACCCAGACGATCGCCATATCATATCCCGCATTAGGACGTACCCACCTTCAAGCAATGTAAGGACAATATTGGCGTTGGGTGAATTCTGAGCACCTTCATAGAGTGGAGTCAGTACGTGCACGACGTCGTTATGCATGTGCGGACGGGGCGCTAACTGTGCTACACGAAGCAAAAGAAGCACGAGACACCGCGCCCGCATTCCTGCGGCTTAAACACCCGCGCGAACACAAAGACGCAAAAGCAACACTCAGATACGAAGAAATTCTATTCTTGCAACGGTATGCACACAGACAGGTTTGCCTGAGCACGAAAGCCAAAGGAACATCTGACTTCCGATCGTGCTTACCCTGCATGCGGGACTGCCACGAGCGCGATTGCTTGCCCGACAAGGCAGGAACTACGTTCGACGGTGTTATCGAAAGTTTGATGGCGCAATCAGCGCAGTCTTGTCAGTGGATAGCGATACTTCTATTGTGCAGGGTGAACGGATAACCGCCCCCGGATCTCCAGGAGAGAAGTTCGAAAAAGGTGGTGGCTGCTTGCGCAAAGCCAACTTCAACAACAAGTGCTGAGATCTTTGACATTCCAACACCCAATTTGAAGCATCGAGTCGCAATTATAACGTCAGGAAAAGCATTGGAACGGACCGGATATAATTCGCCGAGTCCGAGCCCGTGTTCGTCTCTAACGGCTCCACATCTGGTTCGCTGTACGAGTAGCATCAAAAGGTGCACCAAGTCACCGCTCATCCTCCCATGCAGCGCGCGAGTCTGATAACGGCATTATCGGGCTTCGACCAAACTTCGCTGCCAGCCATCTTTTTAGAAATATCGGGATCCCTCCCGATCATTCGCTGGCCGCTTGATGTCCATACAATTCTGCTTGAACAAGCAAGCGAGGGATAAGTCATGCAACTTCTGATAAGACAGACAGCGTCATCGTCCAAGCGACAGACTGTTGCAGACAGATTGGTGCAAGGCGTAACACCGGCTGCACTTACCAGACGATCACGATCCGCAAGCCACTGGCAGATGTTGTCTGGGCAAGAAAACCGACGCCGGCTAGGTGTGGTGAAGTGGCTGCTCCTTGGCTGCTTGCGCTTGCCCAACTCGCGTCCACCTTCTCCGGGGCTACCGCGCCAGCACCAGCCTCCAGCCAGCATCAACACAGATGCAGCTGCTTACTTATGGGACAACATGATGCTCCCCTTACAGGCAAGATCTAAACGTATGGATGCCGCTGTGACGAGCATCGAGATACCGGCCCTTCTCTCCTGTCTCGATCCTCAACGCGCCTTTGCGAAACTTCTCCATGTGGTAATTTCGTTCGCTCCGTGTGGGCGCCCCACCAAGTTGAGGTTCACCGACTCCGCACGCGTAGCGGCCGGTCGAAACAACAGTTTTGCAAGCGAACCTGAAATTCGATGTTGAAACGTCGTTCGGCTATTACGTCAGTGGCGTCAATTGCCGCTCTTTAGCGTGGATCCTCGGCATTAACTGCTTGTGGGCAAGTTCTTCTTACCAACCTCGAGATGCCGGTCGGCATCTGTAGAGCTGCATGCCCCGCTGGGGAGACTGGTGGAGATGTGTCTCGCAACTTCGAAACGAGAAGGATACCTTCGACAACCGCGTACGCGATCCCCGGATATTATGCGGCAGGGATTCAAAAGCATCAACGCGTATGCGTGTCCGTCAAGTTGGCTCAAAGGACCGAATGCTGATATGGGCAGTCATCTGCTTTTGCATCTCCCCATTTACCCAATGTTCTGACCCCGCATTCGAGAAAGCACCGTTGCTGCACGTTATGGCGATCTTCGTGGCGATAATCAAGCACTCGTCGTCTGAAGTGAGCTGCACAAGTGCAGGGCGACTGCAAGTCTTACGTGTAGGACTTGGTCATCTGCAACATGCGACTTGGCTAATCAGGAATTAAGAAGCAACGACTGGAAAGAGTACGCTAAGAGTTGTGGATCTCCATCACTGGCTGTCTATCCTTCGAAGATGAGCATTGCAGTGCAACACCACTTTACGCACTCACCGCGCTTTGCGCTGCTGCTCCTCCACATACGTTCTCATATACTCAACGTACGTTAGCTCACCAGGTTGGGCATCAATATCTTGACCGCCCTTGCTGAACATCGGATTCATCGACATGCACAAAGTGGAGCGCAGAACGTCCCTCTGAAGGGATGGAAATAAGCTCCGTGAGACAACGGGTTTCCTCGCCACAGCTTCGACGTCGTGCACTCAATCGTCGTGCAGGTAGGGTCCTTGTGATCTCGTATTTGACCACGTTATCATGCACGTTAGAGATGTTGTGCGTTGAACGGTGAGGCAGATGCAGGTACAAAAAGGCTGGCGCATATGGCGGCAATAGGACTTGGAGATGATCACAGAAAATCAATGCTTTGCGTCCGGTGTCTTCCTACTCCAGCCATCGTAAGTGCGCATAGCGGTAGCGTCTCTAGTAAATATGAGCGATATCTGGGATATCACGGTAAGTCGCATCTCTTCTGACTGTTCCTTTGTCTTGCCCTCAAGGTCTTCGTATCACCACACCAACGAACGACGCTTCGCTTTTTATCAGCACCCGGTACAAATACGGCATTTCGGACAGTAATAGTAACCACGTGATGATATCTCCACCGACCACCGGCACCATCACCTTTTGGCGGCATTCTGTGTCCTCGCACGTTTGTCCCTTGTGGTTGCGAACCTTGTGTAGGCTGATTTCCGCAAAGAACAGAGGATGCGTCTTCAAGAGAGCGTGAAAGTCGTTAGTAAACATAAGGCTTGTATGATAGGTGGAGATGGACTCAGCAATGAGCTTACCCATCACACCATCCACGGCGTTCACGCCCTTGTAATGTGCACTCGCAGCGGCGACGACTACCTTGCTGGCAGCTTTTAGGAGAGCGGACTGCAGATCTTCTGCTGCAGCTTTTGCGATCTTGGGAACATCTTACTTGTCCGCGACGGCATAGATGCCAATTGGCACCAGAATGCGCTTCTCCTTGTTAGCCGCCTCTGTTCCCGCAAGCTTCTCCACAGCTTCGATGTCGTACTCGTCGTGATAGATGCTCTTGGGGAGGAACTCGAAGTGATCCGGGTCGTCGTCGTGCAGTTCTATCACGTTCTCGGTGGTTTTCTACATCTCGTCAGTCTTCTGTCTTTTCCTCGACGTCTTGACTGCTTTGTAGCCAAGAAGTGACCTTGAAGTTGCCGGTGAACGCGCGCACAAAGCAGCGCGACTCCATGCAGAGTACGGCGTTGTGGGCATGGTACTCGCGTGCCTGGCCATTGAATATCTGCTTGAGGATGACGTCGGAGGGAACGCGGCTGTTGTACAGCCTAAAGGTTGTCAGTGGTGTTCGGTCTGTCTTAGGCAATCTGGAGCCTTACAGTGCTGTTGAACGGTTGCTGAGCTCACTCATGTTGGCGAGAGCACTTGCTGATTGGAGAGTGGAGGTAGTCGCAAAGTTTTAGAAGTGAGAAACGCGAGGGCAAGGTACAGCAAACAGTTGGTGCGTGCTACATCTTGGCAGGTGAAATGAAGGAGGGAACAGGCAGCAGAGAAGGGTCTAGAAACTCGACGATAGCGGTATTCGCCCCGATAGTATGAAGCTTTCGTCTTAGTTATTTGCACTCATTGTAATTTCTAGTCTCAGTGCTTGCTCTGATATTGTAATAAAGAAAAAACGCTACCACACCTACTGATTGCTCTTTAGCAATGCATTACAACTATAATCGTTGCAAAAATGTACGGAACCTCCCTCCTCTGCAATGACTGTTGATATAATGGTTCGCATGACGCCTATATCCACTGTGCTCTTCGTTATTGGTCAAAGAGCCTAGATCAGGGTCTGTGAAGGAGAGGATCAGGGTCTGTCACTCGTACCAGGTCCTTCTAGCCTATCAGAGGGCGTTTGTGCCTGAATAGCTCCACATTGGCCTATGGGTAAGTGGTTCCGCACATTTTTGCCAGCACCGATAGAACGCCTGGCCTCCTCGTCTCGTCCTCCCAGACCTCGACTGCAGACCCATATCATTCAGAGAACCCGGGTAGCGGAGCAGAAACTACGAAACAACTCGAGATACTCCCCTCACAAAGTCGCCGATAGTCCAGGTGGTTGATCTCTCCACAGTTCGCACATGTGTAAGATTTGGTGTGTGCGTGAGGGCAAAAAGTAGAAGCCCCATGGCGACGTCCGCAGCTGGAGCCGGCCAAAAATCCGCGATGTGTCTTGAGAACTTGCGAAGCGATCATGGAGCTGATCTTACTCTCGGCTGCTGGAGAGTGCTCGTAGTGTGTGCCTTTATCACCGCGTGTAAGAAGTCATTTTTGTTCATTTCGATTCTTCCGGTACAGAAGCTCAAGAGCCAACTGACAGGTTCTCGCGTGAGCATACTTGTCGGCGACTGTGTATAGTTCCATGGTAGCGCGGATATAGTCGATAGGGTCTTCACGAGCTAGAGAGACGTCCTTGTTGTAGATGCTCTTCAGGAAGTGCTCAAAGTGCTCCGGATGATCTTCACAAAGCTCGATGACATTGCTGGAGGACTCCTAGATGTTTGTCAGCTCTTCTGGAGGTCGTATCCGAGGTCCGCCTCGAGACTCACCTTGAAGTCACCTGTAAAGACGTGGGCGATTTATGGGGGCTGGGAGCTCAGAATGACCTTGTGCGCGTGGTGTTCTCACACTTGAACTTCGTAGATCTGACGAATCTTTACATAGGACAAAGCCGGATTGTTGAAGAAGCTGGCATGCTGTCATCAGCAAAGATGGACCAAGCGCAAATTCAATAAGGACTGACCGAGCGCTCGAGTGTTGTGCAGGCTGTTGTGTAGCGTGCGACATCTTGAAATCACGATCGTGTGTCCGAGTACGGTCAAGAGGAATGATTGCTGAAAAGATCTGTCGACTGTGGGGAAACGTAGTGCGCCTTGGCAGGCACCAGGTGAAGGATAGAAAAGGTTGCATTGACTAGACTATTTTTCATCCATTATCAGACGGCTTTTCGCTTTGACACGCATCTCTGCGAAAGCAATTCTGTTGTGGAAGTAGGCAAGCGCAGTGTAGTTGTTTTGTAGGGGGTACCTTATGCTAGCCTCACTGTGTAGCCTTGGACCCCGTCAAAGTCTTTTCAGACTTGGGATGCATGTCGACCGAATCATCCTTGCGACAAGGCCTAATGTTGGGTGACGCGCTCCTCGTTCTTGCAACAGAACGCATGGTATCTTGTGTCTCGTTCTTCTCCAGGTCGCGCTCCTTCCCCGTTCGTGACTGCCCGTGCACAAGCGTCTCAATGACACTCCTTCCAAAGCCTCCTCTTCGCTCGCTCATGGGTTCCAACGCTCTTGCCGGCTGACCTATGACGTGAATGCCAGAATCATGGAAGTCGGGCTGCATTCTCGTGCCTTCTTCGGCAGCGTAGTTCTGAATGGTGGAGTCACCTGCCGTTGTCGAGTTCAAGGGAAAGCGCTTGTTGAACTTCTGATGAACGCGGTGCAAGGAGCCCCAAACATAGAAGTTGCGAGGGCGAGAGTTGCGTCGTTCGGCAAGTGCCTTCTCCGATAGCCAGAAGTTCTTACGGAACACTGCGTAATAATGTCAGAAACTAATCTGACGAAGATACTCTTGTAACTTACTCGGACGAAGACTTGCAGTGTTCACAGCGACGAGCGCAATCGCCAGCTCTCGAGCTCCCCAACGAGCAATGATGCGGACCGTAATGTCGGGCACCACTGTCAGAGAGACTCGAGTAATGCATGCAGACATGACGAAGATACCTGACGAAAGCAAGAGGAATACGCCCACACGTCGAGGCAGAGGTATCCGTAGAGTCCAGAGCATGGGGAGTGGTACGGTGAGAAGCAGTGCATCGGTGAATGCGTTGAAACAGCTGAGTACGATGAAGAAGGTTGATGATGCTGTACAGACGTTGGCTGGGAGCGGCCGAACTCGAAATCTTCGTTCGAAGGGTAGACACATCAGGCTCAACATCAAGGTCGTCGCAATGAATCCAACGATGCAGACCGCAATTGTGAAGTTGAGCAACTTCTTTTGCCAGGCCCCGAAGGCTAGCCGGCGATACAGAATGATGACGACAGCTTTGAGACTGAATATCATTGCGATACTGTGGAGTGTCAGGCACCGGATTTGATCCTTCTCGTGAACGGGAAGGCTTACTAGGCGTACAATGTGATTATGTACAACTTGGAACCAAATGATGCCATCTCGACTTGATGCTCTGTGAGGTCCCACACTTCCGATGCTGAATAATCGATGTTGGTGGCCGTGAAGTACGTGACGTGTATGCCGACGATAATGACTGTCCAGCACAGCACGGCGACAAAGGCGAAGCCATCTTCGATTTGAAAGCCGCGTATACCGACCGTTCGTAGTCGTACTGCGAAGCGTAACACCACCCAAAGAACTCCTATGGAGTATAATACCCATATTTCAGGTAGGAACTTGCGATCCTTGACTGGCGCCATCGGGCCTGTCGCTCTTCATAAGTAGGCGGCACCAGATTCACGAGTGCGGTTCACAAGGAGAACGATATAGGACAGAGATGAGTGAATGTCCAGAGAAGAGAGCCGACATCCTGGCGCACAGCGGCCCGTAGAGTCTTGGCCAGATATACAGGTGCATGTATGAGAAAGGTTCCGCCATTTGGATACCAGCTGTCTCGCGTCTAGAAACAGTGTTGGCGTTGTAAGTACGGTTTCGACAAACCTTCCATCTATGGATGGTGCCAGTTCATCGGTTGCGCGGGTACGGTACGCTTGCAACAAGTTTGGCCAATTCCAACACCAGCACAGTCTTCCGTGGTAAGGAATCTTTGCTGTGGCTTCGAATAGATCGGAGCTGGCTGATGTGAATTCCCATCATCGAGATAAATTGAGAACATTAGCATGTTGAGAAGTCGATTATGATGGTTCGCCAGCAGCTGATCGGCAGACCCCGCAATCTGCAAAACAAGCTTTCTTGATGTCTATGACCATCTGGACCACACGGCGGGACCTCCAGAGATGGTGTTTAGCTCACCACGGGTAAACTTCGCAGGTGCAAGCATGCGTCGGGCGTACTGGAAGTGAGCTTCCTGTTCACAGTATCCCACAAAGGAGGCGGTGTGTGAAAGCAGTGTTACTGCAGCCCCCTGATTGCCTAGATTTGTTGACGCTGAGTCCGTCCGAAGACCCCATAAAAAGACTGCTACATGATGCCCAGATTGGGACTTTGGTGTTCCACAGATTTGGTAACGTTCACCATCCAGACCCCTTACAGCGCACTCGTGGTACAGAAGTTGACGACGCGAACCTTGTCGTACGGAAAGATCGCTCTCCGTGGAAGCATGGAAACGTAAGAGTACTCTTGATGGAAAATTCTATGCGTGGAAGTCTCGAAGTGTGGGTTCGAGGAAGTTTCGACGCGCAAAGAGATGCAGGCGTGGAAGGCGTAGAACAAGGTCAATCCACGGAACAAGCCCTGTGGTCATCACAGACTTTGTCATCACCAGCCCAAAGGCGCAAAAAGAGACGCGGTCTGCGTGACAAGAGTAGAGGAGGGTGCAAGATGACAAAAAACATACAACAGCGGGTATTCGCTAGTGGTCACCCACCTAACTACTAATCCGCCGGTACGTTGCTTAAATAGGGCTGAGCGAACGGGAAGCCTTGTTTTCAACGTCCTGTGGTCGTATGTGAAAGATAGGAAGAGTCATACATAATATATTGTCGTCACAATGAAACGCTCGAGCGCCAGGTCCTACTTCGAAATCAGCATGTTCGAGTTGTGATGTCACGCATACGCATCATAAGCGGCAGGCGCGGCATGCTAAACGAGTGTATTGGTGAGACTGGCAACTGAGTATGAGTTTCTGGTTTTCTTGTTCGCGTAAACATGCCCGTAGGAACAACCCCTAGACCGGGCTTTGAGCGTGAGGGGAGCGTGCTGAAGTAACACATGCCCAGTGGCTCCATGAGCGCTCGATGTCCCCAAGTTTGCCCAGCGTGATCGGCGTGCTTCGAGTCAAGCGGATCGTTGATGACGCATGCCCACGACTTGGGTCGAGCCATCGAGTAGTTGATCGCACTTGTGTATCCGAAGCGCTGGTCTGTTGGTCGCACTGGCGATAATTGCTGCATCGTGGCTGAGTCCAATACTGAGTCTGAAGTTCTCGGTTTGTCTTGACTGGCCGGCGGACGTGCAGTCGACAGGCACATGGCTGACGGAATGCCGCTCGTCTGGGTGATCATACTCGCTTGGACTTAGTTCGTATGCCTCTAGAAGTCCGTACTCCTGAGGTTCCGTTAGAGATGCAATCAATCATAGTTGCCAGGCCCACCGATCTGACTAGCGAAGGCAGTAGAGACACTACGAGCATCATCATCGTCAAATCCGAGACCATTGCGCAGACCACGACCAGCAGCAAATCCACCTCCCATGCTGGGACCCTGGCGAGTTGACTCGACGAAGCGGTTTAGGCGGTCGGACTGGCTGAGGGAAGTAGGCTTGTTGTAGTCATTCAGGTTCAGACCTGAGAGGCTGATGCCACCAGGAGCATCGCTGCGAGTGTCCGTGAGCTCGCTTGCTGCAACGGACTCGCCAGCGACACTCTGTGGTGCCCTAGGCTGTCCCCTTCCACCTTGACCATTGCGACCAGGCAGGGGCCACGACTCTTGGAAGTTGGAGAACATGGGAGGATAGTTGGAAGGCACCCCGCCAAGAGCAGACGAGTGGACGGAGGAAACGTCGTCAGGAATGTAGCCAACGATTGAACCGTTGTCGTTGTACTCCTGACGAGTTGGCTTGCCGCCATTGTAGCTGCCTTGACGGCCGGAGGTCATAGCGTTGGCGTGCTGGTAGGCCATCTGATAGCGCTGAGGTCCACGGTAGGTCTGCTTGGGGCGACTAAACTGCAGCAACGAAACCTGAAGGTTGGAGAGCGGACCCTCAACAAGGCAGTTGCGCTCCTTGAAGTGTAGCAGGAGGTAGTGCCACAATGGGTGCTTGCTGAGCACCTTGGGATTTCCGAGGATGACAAGACCGTACTTGGCACGAGTGAGGGCAACGTTGAGACGGCGAGGGTCGCTCAGGAAACCGATACCTTGATGGTCGTTCGAACGAACGCAAGACAGAATGATGAAGTCCTTCTCACGACCTTGGAAAGCATCGACTGACGCAACCTCGACTTCTTTGTAGTTCTCCTTCTTGAAGCTGCCAGTTGCCTGCATGGAGCTGACGACATAGCTGCGCTGTCCCTCGTATGGTGTAATGATACCAATATCGCTGGGCTGCACACCTGCCTTGAAGAAGCGAGTGACTATCTTCTCGACATTTTGAGCCTCTGTTCGGTTGAGATATGATGTTCCACTGGCCGAGATCTCCTCAGCACCAAGGTTGGACCAGAACATCATAGGGTTGTCGGCAACAGGCCATGGGAAGTCAACGTCGCGACGAACACGCTCCTGCATAGTAACACCGTTCTGTAGCGAGCCTTCGTAAAACATATTCGAAGGAAACTCGGACAGACAAGGGTGCATGCGGTATTGAACCTGAAGTCGGATCGGAGAGCAGCCCAAGATGACCAAGCGCTCGAATAGAGACTGGTTGAGACCTGCAGTAGCGGCCTTCTTGTTCATAATGACAGGACCAAGCTGCTGGTGATCACCGACAAGAACGACCTGCTTGCACCCAAGTACAAGGGGTATCATGCATTCAGGCTCCGCCGACTGAGTAGACTCATCGATCAAGACTGTGCGGAACTTCATCTTGGACAGACGTGGATCGCCAGCACCAACGCAAGTGCAGCAGATGACATCGGCGGCATTGAGAATCTCGCGCTCCGCTGCACGAGTGAGCTGCTTAAACTTCTTCTCATCCTGACTAGAGAGCTCGCCCACGTCGCTCTTCAGCTGGTTCAGCTTGTTGAGTTCGATGTTGGTATCATTCATGCGGACCTGCTCGTGAAGAGACAGGAAACCAACAGGGGACTCGACATCCTCCCTTGACTTCGCAGTGACACGAACAGTCTTCAACCCAGTAAGATGAATACGTTCGCACAACTGATCCACAGCGACGTTGGATGGTGCGCAGACAAGCACCTGGCTGCCGCTGATCTTGCAAAGGTGGTAGATGATGGTAGCTGAAGTGACAGTCTTTCCGGTTCCCGGAGGACCCTGGATCAAGCTGAGAGGCTTCTGGAGCACGCTCTTGACGGCGTTGATCTGACTTCCGTTCAGTTCTGGGAGTCCGGGGACGCTGAACTTGCGGGGAATTGTGATCTTCATGGGCGCCGAAGCAACCTCATGACCTAGAAGGCGGTGGAAGATGTATCCAGATACACTCATCTCGTCGATCGCGAAGGTCTTCATGGCGTGCTGCATGCGGTCGAACGAGGTGGCTTTCCATACATAGTCGGCGCTGAAATTGTGAGTGCACTCGGTGGGAACTGACTTGTGGTCGCCCTTGGTGCGAAGCTCGATTGTGACCTCGTCAGATTGGTTGTTGGGAATCTTAATCACGTAACCAACGCCTTCCCAGTGGGGTCGCAGTTCTCCGGTGTACCGCAGACGCATCTCGTCTCCCACAGCGAGCTTGACGTCGCCCAGCTCGAGCTTGGGAAGAATGAAGCTAGCGGTGTGTTTGTTGTTCAGGGCCATGTCCCACCGCACGATTAGGTTGTCCTGCGATTGCGACTCCTTCAGCTTGCGATCGTAATCAGCCTCGATCTTGACCAGCGGTCCAAAGACGTTCTGGTACTGGAAAGCGTCATCATAGCGCAATAGAACCTTAGCAATAACCTCCTCTTGCCCGGCTCCCTTCTCCAGATCTGCAATTGTAGCGTTTGCGTTGTCCTTCCACAGCTCCTCGAGCTTAGCGATCGTCTGCGGACTAAGGTGGCGAGCACGTAGTTGCTCTTGGTCGGTCGGCGGTGGCACGAGCCAAGGGAGGAACGAGCGGTCTTCGATCAGGGGCTGCCAGCGCGAGGTGTCCCAGTTCATGTCCTTCTGCGAGGGCATCGAAGCGCATGGCTGACGGCAAAGTAGTACAACAACGGTGTCTGACTTTGCTGGAATGAAACCAAGCAAGAAAACGTTCTTGACACCGCAGCTGTAGCACTCCAGAGTCGTGTCGCCAAGCGAGGAAGCTGGGTGCAGCTGAACCTCTTTGTGGCGTGCGCGGACAAGGTGGTTGATGATGTGCGAGGACGAGGAGTTTCCACGAGCGCTGCAGAACCACTTGTTGCATGCCAAACACTTGACAACACTGCCTGCATTGTGGATGCCGCAGTATG
Source organism: Didymella pomorum (assembly GCA_022225945.1). Lineage (NCBI taxonomy): Eukaryota > Fungi > Ascomycota > Dothideomycetes > Pleosporales > Didymellaceae > Didymella > Didymella pomorum. The sequence goes on from JAKJXN010000007.1 coordinate 220,954, forward strand.
CGCAAGCATGGGCTGGGAGCTCGACTTCCTCCTCTTCCTTAACAAGCTGCTGTCCATTTGCTCCTCCCGCCGGCATATCCATCATGCTCTCCGTGTCATCGTCAAAAAGGTCATCATCTTCGTCGTCGGTCCTGCGGCGGCGAGCGCTCAGCCCGGTGATCTCATCGTCGCCGGCGCCAGCGTTAATGGTGGCGGCAGAGTCGGACACCAGGTGATTGCCCATATGGGTGAAGGCGCCCTCCATGGTGGCGTGGCGGTGGTGTAGGTGCACTCGAGGTGCGTCAAGTGTTTGTTGGATATTTAGTTCGCGAGTGCGCAAGGTCGGTGCGGCAACGAATGCCGGTGGGGGTGGGGTCGTTGGGTGAGGAAGTCTTGGCCGTTTACACCATCTCAAGTATGTATATCGCTTATGCGCGGTGGTTTGCGCGCAGCCTGTGGTGCTGTCGTTTTGGTGACCAAAAGTTCGTTGTCAAGTCGGGAGCTTGCCGTTCGCGGCTGCAGCAATCGGCGGACGGAGGCAATCGCCTTGGCACAGCCCCTCCATGATGGAGGCGCAAGCAACAACGCACTGCGCCATCACCACGAAACTGCACTATGCTCTTCGTGATCAGGAGCTGCTTCACAGGAGCATTGTAAAGAAAAGAGGGAAATCGATGATCACATGACCGCGCTCTCAGGCGCGTCACAACCACCAGCTGCGGGCACCATGCTTGTGTCACGGACTTGTATCTTGTAGGTTGCAGGCTGAGCTGCCGCAAAGGAAACCCGAACTTTTTGTGAATTTGAGTCTTATGATCTGTTGCGACTCTCTTGGTCTCGTTATGAACTTACGAAGTGGTCTGTCCCGGATTCGCTCGCGTGCATGGATACCACCTGGTAGATGCTCAGTTTCAAGGTTGACCGTCACCCTATCCAGGTGTTCCGCACGCTTTGGCAAAGCATTTGGTGGAGACCTGTCACCTTGGGCATCCCACGGCTCATAGGAGCCACCATGAGGGAAGGTACCATGTTTCGTTATCGCCTCGTCTGAGCTTTGAGGTACTTGGCTGTCTCGGCATGTACTTCAAGCTTCTCGAAACATCACCATTGTTGCCGCCCAGACTGCCACCTCATCGAAGCCGTGCACGCCACGGCAGACACCATCCCTCCCGAATCTTCTCACCGTCTGACTGTGCCTCGTCGTCCTCGTACGTTGCCTGATAAGACACGCACGTATCAAAACATCGCCCCACTCATCGACCACACTTGTGTCAAACACCGCTAGAAGCTTCTCACGGAGCCCGCGCACTATGGGGAAGCGCAGGCAAGTGGACCGCTCCATCTCGTACCGTGCTTAAAAGTCGCCGTGCCGTTAGTCGGTGACCTTGGCAGGGGATTATGAGGAAGAATGGGTCAGGGGTCAAAAAGCTCCGAAGTCTGATTATGGGTCGTGAGGTGGCATGACGGGGACCGCGAGAGCCGTGAGCCGCGCAAAGGTCACCCATGTCCATCAGTCTGACCGTGGCCGGCGATTGCGCAGGCAGCCCCGTATCAGCGAACGCTGGGATCGTGTCGCAGGATTAAGCGCGCGGAATTTTGAAGTGCACGGGATCCTGGATGTTGGGAGATTTGAGGGTGGCGGGATGCGGCGTGTTTCCATGTTTCGATGATTCGACGTTGAAAGTCCAAGGTTCGACGTTGGAGATTACTGAAACTAACGGACGCCAGGAGGAAATCGGTACCGAGCTGTAGATGAAACACCAAACTGTTCAGGAGGCGGAAGTTCCGGAATCAGTGCTCGACGCGAAGGGAAGGAATCAATGTGATGCGCTAGTGGAAATGCTTTGCTCAGTCGTCAGCGCACACACGAGATTGTGAAGCCCAGCAGTCACGGTACCATAAGGAAAGAGAAGATGAGTTTGTTAGTGATGCCTTGTAATATCTATGTGATTGCAGTGTCTGCTGATTTGATATCGGGATGCTACTATTCATCAATCTTGTTCTGGAAGGCGCTTGGCCGGCGGTGTATATAGAAAGGAAAGTAAAAGAACCCAGACACCGAAATGCTATGCCGCAAAGGAAACAGGAAAAGAGAAAGCAAAGATATGAGTGAAGCTGCCTACAAGGGACTTACGCATCCTCAATCACGCCGGTAGCAAGCATACTTTCCTTGAGCTGCTTTTTGTACTCACGCTCCATGCCGTGCCTAACTGCCTCGAGGACATTTTCGACGGTGGCCTTGGGAGTGAAGTTAGGCTTGGTGCCAGCCTGGTAGACGCCAGTTTGGACAAGAATGGAGTACCAATTAGCATCCTTGGTGTGCTTGTCGAACTCGTTGGTACCCCTGATATCAGACTCAGGTGTGTCGCCGACGAAGTAGACAGTCTCAGGAGCCTCGTTGATGCCGTGAGTGTCCTTGCGCCACCTTTTGAGAAGACGAGTAGCGAACTCGAAGGTGCCGATCTGGGGCTTACCGAAAGCAGTCGTCTGAAGCTCCTTGCCAGTGACGGCCTTGTACATGGCCTCGAGCGACACACGGAGAGCACCCATGCCGATGCGAGTGAGGTCGTGGGATGCGCTCCAGACAACGTCGTTGTGGGAGAAAAAGACTGGTGGGCCCTCGTCAAAGGTCTCAGACCTTGTACCAAGACGACCGTTCTTGGACATAAGCAAGTCGAGAATGATCTGCTGGTCAGAGGCCCAGTCACGAGAGTCAGCGAAGACAAAAATTGCCTCGATCTCGACCTCAGCGAAGTTACGAGTCCGCGAGTTCTTGTACTCTTCCTCAGTCAGTGTGCGAAAAGGTGTTGTATCCTGATTGTCCTTGATGATGTCGCCAGGTGTGACAACATCCTTGAAGCCGTAGCCCTCAGCGACAATACGACACTTCTCGCCTTCACCACCGACGACGAGGACGGTGCCATACTTCTCAGCCATCTCTCCCATGGGTGTGTGACCACAAATAAATTGTCCAGGTGACACTTCCATTTCGAGCTGCTGGCTGAGCTGAATGCAACGCTCGGCTTCGGTCTTACCGCCGCCGTTGGTGACGAAGATATAGGGAACCTTGATGCCATACTCGTTCTCGCCGTTGAGCATCTTCATGGCTTCGATGGCTTCCGGGATTGGACGGCCACCACGGATGAGGACACCGTCGATATCGAAAGCATACGCATACTTGTCGGTGACAGTGGTCTCGATGGGTGTCTCAGAAGGCGATGATGTATCAGATCCTGTGGATACTTGAGAGTCCAGACGGTGTCTCGCTGATTCGAATCCTGTGGCAACTTCTGATGCGCCAGACGGGGCCATCAAGTGTTTAGGAGGGACAACAACAGTAGGACCCATCTGCACACTCTCACGAGTGGCCTCCATGGACGAGAGGCGTCGCAGCTCGGGCCGCGCCTGGGGCACCGCAAGGGAAGGCGCCGACATAGTTGAAATGTGGTAGTGTGGTAGTAGGGTAGGCTTTTGTGGAGACAGCCGCGCAAGGTGTATGTCTTGTGTTGTAATGATGCAGTAGAGATGCGTGGACACTATATGATTCCGCGGGCAGTTGTACTCTTCTTATAGAAAAGATCTAGGCAACACCTCGATGGAGCGGAAATAAACAGTGGATACTTTGTGGAGGTGGGTAACTGGAGGTGGAAATGTGGGTATGTTTGGTGGACCCGGGGGACAGGAGCCTCGCGCGTTTATACACAACCCAAACGCCGCACCTGCAATTATCTCATTATTCGTGAATGCTTCTACCTGCAACTGTAGCGGTCAGAATGCTTCGACTGACGTCGATTCGCCGGTCCCTCAGCGCAAAGCTTATCAGTTGCGGTCAACTAAATCGCGATTTGGCGGGGCTGCTGGCGTCATAGTCGACGTTCAACAATGAGCCCAGGAACTTCGTACAGCGGCGCCTTGTCGCAAAATGCGCTTCGGGCACAACCTCGGCGGTGATGCTGTGTCTCTCGAATCTCATTCGATGAGGAGCCCCAGCGATGTTGCAGTACAAGTGGGTACTGACCGCAGCAAACTGTCCAGGAAGCACATGGCGCGACGCTGCGACGGCCTGGATGTGCATCCCGCTTGCCTATGACAGCTTCATGCCGAGCCAATGTTCAATACGGCCGCGCTTGACAATTGTTGGTGCGAAACGGTGTTGCAGAAATTGAAGAATTGTATGCACGATGACGCAACGGCGCCTTTTCAAGGCGCCTCGCCAAAGGAGCCTCAAAGCGGGCCAAGCAGTGTCCGAGAGACGCTGTCAGGGACTGGACCTTTGATCCAATCAAAACACGATCTCGGACGAGGGCTCTGAGCATAGTATGGATCGTCATGTCATCATCCTTTCGGCGAGAACAAGCCGGTACACGTTTTCGTTGCCAAGTCTCCAGGGTCTGATCTTGAGGCTGAAGGAGCAATCTTCGGTAGATGTTCCGTCCCGTATGTATTACACACTGCCCTCAACCATCGGGGGATCGACCACGTGGCCATTACTCTGTTCCTCTATTTCGGTGAATTTCGCCGGTGCGAGGGAGATTGAACAAGATGCGACTCAGGGACACCTGCCTGAACATTCGGCTCACCTATCTCTTATCGCTGTTCACATGTCGAACCCTTGTTGTCCTGCTCACTGGTCAGACTGGGACATGCATAACACGGCAGACCGTACCTCACTCGTAGTGGGGCGCTCACCACCATCACCGCCCGCTGGCTTCTTCCAATACTGCGCTTGACGTAACCGTACATCTGCGTGTTTTACTTGACTGGATAGCGAAACTCCCACTGCATGAAGTAATTACCGCTCTACAGTCGCAGCGGTTTGGCTGACGAGTGAGGTTTCGAAGCAACAGGTTCTGGTGTGCTGTGACATATGCAATCGACTACGGCAGCTGACCGCAGGAAGTCGCATTTGCCGCCTGTGGTGAATGGCAGCTGCAGCGTTGTTTCTCGACAACAATACGGCAACCGCAGTACACGGTCCGGTGAAAAGAACGGCAGAAAAAAAAATATGACTTGTGGGTCTTAGGGAATGCAACGATGCTTGGATATCGATATCCGCTCACTCCTTCCGCTCCGCTCTTAAGGCGAAGCACATTATAAAACTGGAGTATATCGCCAAACCAAATAGACGGCCTACCGAATATGGAAGGCCAAGAGAGATCGAACAATAGGTGTTCAGAGACTGGCGATCTCTCAGACGCCAACAAAGAGACGGATGCTACAACCGAGGACTTCAGGACGAGCACAGCCTCAGGGTATGAGACTGCTGTGCCGATACAACCGAGTCCGGATTGTGGGCACAGTGGTCTCGACATTGATCGATTGTGCAGACTGGCAAGATACATGACGTCGCGGAAACACTGCAAGGAGGAACCTTGGATCATTGACAACTCTTTTATCAGCGTGAAGGGTTGCTCTTTCAAACAGCAGGCTCTGGCTGTGATGATATGCAGTCGGTGGTCCGGTGAAAGCGCGCAAAACTTTCCACAATCTTACGGGCTCATTCATGAAGGCGACAGTTGCTGTTGAGGGGGAACTCCGCGTGCGTAGCCTAGCGCGAACGATCAGCGACTCTCCACGGGGTTGACAGCGCAAGAGGGACCATTCTCCACGACATCTCCACTGTTTTTGCGGAGGACAGGATGCAAAATACCGTAGTCAGGCCGACTCACCGAGCGTTCCAAATGTGGCGATCTAGCCGATCTTCAAATAACGCCATCAGCCGCTCATTGCTCCAGTCTCGCTGTGCTGGCGATGGGAACGGGTGGTATTGTGAAGGTGGTCTTTCCTGTTGCTGCAGCAGCTGGATGCAAGCATTGAAACCAACGAAAGTCTTCGCAAAGTTGCTTGCAGATTGAGAGGGCTCCTGAAGGTTACGATTAACTATGGATTTGTCTGGACTCGTAGGCAACGTGGGAGACGGTGTTGATGAGTGAGGCAGGCGCGAGGGTACCTCAAGGTCGAAGGCACGCGAGAATGACACGCCGTACCTTGAAGTGCTCTTGCCCGCTTCGCAGCCACTGAAGAGATTGCCATGATAAGCCCCTCAAGTCGCAAACATGAATTGGACCGGCGGCACACTTCAACGTACCAAACATGCTAACAAAGGCGTCACACAGAAACAGAAAGCCCATTTTGCACGTGCACGCACGCAGCTGCAGCAAAGTCTAGGCACACCAGCCGCGCCATGCCATCCGGATTTCTTGCATGGTCAGCGCCTTCCTGCGTTCGGCACAGGTTCAGTGCGACATACTGGGCACTCAGCTAGGAAACATCGAGAGGAAGAAGATTACCATTCGCTCACAACACGAAAGCCTCGACAAACACATCACTCTAGCAATACACAGGGGACAAGCCCGCATTTCTCTCGGAGTAGGCAACATACTCGTCATGAGAACGGTCTGTGATCCGCGACACGGATAGACAATGTAACTGATGGCCTCCAGAGCGACAGAAAGGGACAAAAGGGACGAGTGCTGATGCTGACAGCGAGACGCAACTCTTCGAGGCTAACAAGAAGAGATTGTTGAGGCAACAAGACTGGGTTGGCGTAGCTCCCTCCCGGCCTGTTGACATACAATTCCTCTCAATCAAGGAGAAGAGTCGAATTGGCAAACGCAGAAAGCTCGATGCGAACACTGCAGCATCGACTCGCCGCCGGGGTCCAACTACGTTTCTGCGTCGAACCGGTCAAGACGAGCTCATTGGTCACAATAACACCTTCATGAGCGGTGCTCTTCCTGTTCTCACTACCGCTGATAACATTCGCATTCAAATCGGGTCAGATGCACTGACGACTGCTGCATTAACGGAACCCAATCATGACGCTCAGTCCCAGACCAACTCAGATTCCATGCTCTTCGACGAAGAACGTGAGAATGCTACGCAAGTACTAGAGTCAGACGCGCCTCGGAGCGTGCTTTCTGCTACACACGCTCATGCGGCTGATCCGAAACTTGATGTGTCTCTACCTGTACGGTCTGACAGAAGCTACTCGCCTGAGCAGGACCCTTGCACACACAAAGATCCTACAAAGCGCCCGGTAAATCATGCAGCTGAGCGCAATCAACACCCTGCAGCGGAATTGGATGTATTGGATCAGTCTTCTCACGAGAGTGAGGCCACATGCCCAAGCTACCGACTCACGCACCATGTGGGACGCGTCGAACGCCCACTGAAGCTAGTCTTCGGCAAACGACGTCCTTCAATGGCCAGCCCTCCAGCGTCGGCGACTCACATAACTGGCAAGCTGCAGCATGTTCATGCAGACCTCGCTGCCGAAGAGACCGAACCTGGCCAAGTGTTCCGAAACTTTGGTGAGCCTTCTCAACTCGGTGTCAGAAGGCATCCAAATCCACCTTCAATCGACGATGAGGAACCTCGGACGCCGTACTTGGACACAGACACATCAAGCTCTGGCCACGTCCATGTGGTGGACGGGACCGGAACGAGCGTCCCGCAGCCTCACGTTCCTGCACGAAACACACAAGCCGATCGCACAAGCTGGCCACAGCATATCGCCCAGGGTAATCTTACGCACGTCAACCTGTCGAAAGTCTCTGCCTCTTTGCCTGCTGTGACTCGGCGAGGTGGGCGCGTCCCAGACGCACGACCCCTTCCGCGGCCTTCTGCTGTCAACGAGGTCAACAACGATGAGGCTCTCTGGCAATTCTTCGTGCTTGGCAGTGATCCGCAGTCTGCAATTAAGACGATCCACACTCACAATGAGACAAGTGAGGACTCGATGTCGCGCGCAACAAAGGGCTATGCTTCGACCAGGCTGCCGCTGTCGAATGCTGTCACTTCTGTCAGCTCGACACCATTTCCGCCCATACCGTTCAAGTCGTTGTCAGGACAGGCTTCGCGCATAAGCGACGACGTGCAATACGCGCCACGCTCAGGGTCCCGGTCGATCACCTCAATGGCTCCAGACGGCTTGTGGGTCGCGTCTTCTCGCTCGGCGAGGAGGACGTCCAGGATCAAGACCAGGGCAAGGAGACATCTGCACGCAGCCGCTTCGGCGAGCAGCTGACCCATACCTCGTCACAGAACCATGCATCTAATGATACTGCAATGTTCAGTGACACAAGAACGTCCCGCACCGGATCGGGCCAGCCTGGCCGTGCATGGGACGATGTTTCGAGGTGCGCGCAGGCGAGTGGAAGCATTGTTTACCGACGAGGTTGGCATTCATCTATACGGGACATACGAGACAGCGATTGAGCGGGGATCGAGAATTTATCGCCGACAGGACGAGGTGAGCTGATTTCGTGCCAGGATATCACTGGGAGAGACGCCTTCTTCGAATCGAATTTCGGCGAGTTTACTGTTTGTTTGGGCGTGTGCGTCCGTCAATCGACCATGTCAAGTTTAATCAGAATCAAGGTTTGCAAATGAACAATCTCTTTCGACAGACGCTGTGTCACGATCGTCGTGGTATGAGCTGACCTGAGCTGACCAGAGCTGACTTCCTAATTCGACCTCTCTCGCTTTCTTCAGATGTCTCTATGCACGTGGGGGTGGCTGTGATGTCCCGCTTAGTTCACAATACCGCTCAGAACTGGGCGTTTCTACACAATGGCATCGTCCACCATAGATCCCTCGCCAGTGTGAGGCATACAAGTCAACGCGTGAGCAGCGGTATACATTCCGTCCAATCGTGAGCCTCGTTGATCTTGCGGTCAAGGGTCTGCTGCGTGTCATCCAATCTCGCAATACGGAAGAGCAGATAGAGATACGTGCGTGAGGCTATTTTCAGGTCTGCCCTGTCATTTTACGGAAGCCACGCTTTGCGTGTTGACTCACAGGGCTGAATCGGAATCTGCCGAGGAACGTGGGTACGAGCAAGATAAAGAACGTGCTCGTTAAGCGCCTCGACGAGTTTGCCAACTCATCGAGGTTGCTGTTTAGTCAATGGACCTTCAGCAGTAAGCAGGCGATTGGTTGCAAGCGTCTTTCGAAAGGAGGAGAATCACACCGCCAGCAGGTCACATGGACATGGTCGTACCCGGATGTCGATGTGCGGGGAGAGTGGTCTGATTCGTGAACGGCTTCAGGGGCGGAGGGAGCAATCCTGCTGGCAGCTTCTCGAAGGCGGCACGGGAAATCACGCGACTCGTTGCAGTGCATGCGCATCTGCAATTGCATGCATCGCAGCCTTTTTGCGGAGATGCAGGCATGAGTGGAATGTCAGTCGTGCGCTGCAACCTGCACGGCTCTACACTGTCGCCGAATTTGCTCTTTGTGGGCATCGAAGCCTGGCGCAAAGTTTACACTATACGAGAACGAGTCGCAAGTTTTGGGCAGTGTCGTATGCGGTGGTTGAGACTGGGTATCCCTAACTTGTTGTTCTTGCGCCGTCGAATGCCGCGGCCCATCAAACAGAAGTGGGCAGGGATGATTGACAGGGGTATAACTCAAACCGCTGTGCCGGCTTCGCCTTTTCGTTTCAACATGACGGTAGCCCGCGCCACGTGTAGGAAGTGGAGGAGGCAGCCACAGTCGGGTGTCACTGAGTGCGAAATTCGCGACGCGCTGCAGGTCACTGGAAGCAGACAATGTTACGATCGCCGCGCTGCAGCCAGCAAGCAGACTGATGTGCGCTGCGACAAGTTGGCAATAAGCCCCGTTGCTCGCCGTCACCGCACTGCCGCACACCCGTTCTTGTGTAAGATTGGGGCCGGTAAGGTCGGCTCTGTAGACAGCACCCACGTCAAATGACGAGCGACAAGAGGGCGCTGAGGGGTTTCTGAGGCCACCACTGCGACCAAGGCGCGCGACTAACTACCTTCTGTTTCGCAGCAGTGCAAACGCAGCAGCGCTGCTTCTGCTTCTGCTGCCGTGGGTTCCGGCAATGAAAAGAGGAGCAAGCAGGATGTCGTGGGTGCCTGATTATGTGGGTAGCAGGGCTGAGCACTGAGCATGGCAGATCCTTCGTGGGACAGCAGGCGAGCGCACGTCTGCTCAGCAAGGCGGTGCATGGCTATCACGGCCACACCCAACGGCCGCTGTCTAGCAGCTGCCAGGCATGCTGGCAGCGAGCCTGGCGGCCTGATGATGGCACTGTGGAGAGAGGCTCCGGCGCTGGTGTGATTGGAGCCCACTCCTTGCAGCAACGGTAGAGACGTCATCTGCAAGCGTTTCATTGCCTGGGGCCTGCCCAGTGTGCCGGTCCGCGGCTCTCCAAACCTTAGGGCGTCGTTAGCAGCTCGCCGGCAGGGAAGGGCTTTCGCGAGTCCAACGTGGCCGGGGTGGATCGAATTAGACGGGGCGGCGTGGAGCCCGACAACAGCTTGGTTAGGGGGCAGCTCAAGGGATGCGCAGGATGAGCGTGTGCTGGTGTAATATTAGCAAAGATTTTTCAGCGAGCTTGCCTGCTTCCAGGAGTAGCCCGCCAAGCCGCTCGCCGTTTCCTCGACAGACGAGCGTACCTGCCCTAAGACGACCGTTCCTCCCACTTGAGCCATCCGTCGGTGCCGTGCTACTTTACAAAGGGGAGCCGGACACAATCGAGTCACCACCTCTTGAGCCCTCACCACACCGTCACGCACCCTCACACGAGCACCCCAGCGCAGCAAGCACCGCCAGACTGTCATCGTTACACGCGCTACATTGGTTTATTCTGCGGCCGTGTGCGAACGACCGCATTCGGCATCTGCATCTAACCCCCACGAGCAGCGCTCCGTCGCAACTACCCAAAATACACTACCCCGGTCGTATCTGCGCCTGCACGTCGCTGCAAGAAATTCATCTCAGCGCTATCCGCCTCACCAGCTGACCTGCGTTCACACGCTTACTGCCTGCGCGCCCGCCCAGCGCGCTTGTGCATCCATCCCAACCCGTTGTAGCCGAGAACGCAACGCAGCCTACCGATCCATCTCACGATGCACGAAAGCTCGTAGCTCATGCTCTCCTAGGACCCCAGCTGGCTGTTGATCCTCTCTTGCTTTTATTCACCATTGGCGCCCGCCCGCCAGATCCACTCCTTCAGTTGCTCCTCTACGCCATGAAGAAGCATTAGTACTGCTTTACGTTACGCATCCTGCATCCTACCAGCAAACATGTCGTTGCTCAACGACTCATTCACCCGGCCGCGAATGCCGTCGCCGTCGCCCAGTTTTAGAAAAATGACGGCCGCCATCAGCATTCCCAGCTCTCGCGGCAGCCCAGCATCGACGCCCTCCTACCTCAATACCTCCCTCCAGTCGACTCCAGAGGGCATGGTGCCCATCATGTCGAGTTCTCTACCGGCCGTGCCGTCCTACAGTCTCCCCGAATCGCTTTTGCCGCCACCAATGACAGCAGCTCCCACCTCGTCACCCTCCGCCATGGCTGAAGCTCTGAGCAAAGGACCTGGTCTGATTCGACGAGTCAGCCGCGGCGCGCAAGGCATCCCAAACAGATTCCGCCGGAACAACTCGCAAGCACACCGCGACCGCAGTCAAGGACCAGTCATCATGCGCCGACGAAGTGACAGCAGGACTGCCGCCGACGGCGAGGCCTGTATCTCAGACTTCGACGCATTCGAAGAGGAGGAAGCAATCGACGACGTGTATGGCGAGCCCATCAACGCGCTGGGTATCTCGAGTACTCAGCCGAGCGTCAGCTCGATCCCAGACTCCGCTGTTGTGGCACCGGTGCGCAACTCTCGCCTGGAGCAAGGAACTGTCTTGAGGAAGGTCACAAAGAAAGAAAAGAAGGAAATCAATTTGCGTCTCGATCTGGAATCGGCGAAGGTGTTCTGGGACCCTTCTCGACCATCGAAGTGCTTCTACATCGACGATGTAAGGGAGATTCGCTCAGGGCTGGAGGCCAAGCACTACCGCGAGGAAGTTGGTCTTTCAGAGGCCTGGGCGCCTTACTGGTTTACCATTGTATACACCGACACATCACGAACCAAGGGCCGGATACGGACCATGCACCTGATCGCACCTGATATTGGTGTGTTCAACATGTGGACTGAGACACTTGAGTCAGTCTCGCGCAACCGAATCGACATGATGGCTGGCCTGTTGGGCTTTGCAGACAAGAGCGCGAAACTTGTCTGGCAACGCGAGATGAAGAAGCGCTCGAATGGTGCCGAGGCACCTGACTCGCTGGATTTCCCAAGCACTATCGAGCTGTGCCGCAGCCTGCACATCAACTGCACAGAGGCAACGCTTCGCATCTACTTCGACAAGGCAGACACACTCAGCACTGGCAGGTTGAGCCAGACTCAGTTCTTATACTTCGTCAGGCGTCTGAAGGAGCGCAAGGACATTAAGCAGATCTACAAGTCTTACCAATCCGGATCAAAAGTCGAGATGGATAAGGTCACTTTCTTCTCGTTCTTACAACACGAGCAGGGAATCGATGTCGCTGAAGATGTCGACTACTGGTCGAACACTTTCGAGAAGTTCGCACGTGCCACGAAGACTAAGCAGACGCCAGCAGAGGGTGGCGAGATCCCATTGCCGCTGACGATGAGCTTCCCAGCATTCCAGACGTTCTTGACATCGCCTGCCAACTCTGTCATCAGGCCGGTCGACAAGGGCCTGCAGCTGAACCGTCCGTTGAACGAGTACTTCATTTCTTGTTCGCACAACACTTACCTGCTCGGACGCCAGGTAGCCGGGGAATCAAGCACTGAGGCATACATCACTGCGCTGCAGAAGGGATGCCGATGCATCGAGATTGACTGCTGGGACGGCAACGATGGAAAGCCTGTCGTCATGCATGGCCGCACCTTGACATCAAGCATCTCTTTCCAAGACACAATCAAGGTCGTTAACAAGTATGCCTTTGTTGAGTCTCAGTACCCGCTCATCTTGTCACTTGAAGTTCACTGCACTGCCGACCAGCAGCAATCGATGGTCAGAACCATGGTTGATGAATTTGGCGATAAGCTGGTCATCCAGCCCTTGGATCTAACCTCTCAGACTCTACCCTCTCCAGAGGAACTGAAGGGCAGAGTTTTGATCAAGGTCAAGGCTGCGTCGGAAGACTTGGACACCAAGGCTTTGGCGACTGAGCTCACAACGAGGAGACGTGAACGAAGCTTCAGCTCGCCATGGTCCAGGCCTATCCAGCTGAATGACGCTATCATTCCCAACTCACCCCTCATCTCAAGCCCGCCATCGATGAGTCCTCCGGAGCGATCCAACATGTTCTGGGCGTCGCCTCGAACTTCGACTACCTCGACCAACAACACCGTACCGACTTCTGCACTTGTTAGCTCAGCTGAAGACAGCGATAGCCCGCAAGTGACTGCCGCAGAAGAGCGCAAGAAGCAGCCTAAGAAGAACAAGACCACCAACATTACAAGACTTCTCGGGGACCTTGGTGTTTACACCAAAGGTTACAAATTTACCGACTTCACGTCCAGCGAGGCTCAGACGTACAATCACATCTTCTCGGTCAATGAGCGCGCTTTCGAGAAGATAACTAAACCCGGCTCGCGCGAGAAGCATCTTCTTGAGGCACACAACATGCGCTGCCTGATGCGCGTCTACCCACACGCATTCAGGATAAATTCATCCAACTTCGATCCTCTCAAGTTCTGGAGACGCGGAGTCCAAATGGCTGCGCTCAACTGGCAGACCTACGACCTCGGACAGCAACTCAATGAAGCCATGTTCGCTAGTGGCAATGACCGCACAGGCTATGTGCTGAAGCCCGCGGACCTGCGTCTGGAGCAGACACCCACCCAGGGCCACAGCAAAGCACCCAAGAAGGAAGTCAAATTTGCCGTCAAGATCATCTCCGCCCAGCAACTGCCACGTCCTCGAGGCCTCGCGCAGGATGCTAACATCAACCCATATGTTGAGTTCGAGATGTACAGCGCCGAAGACAATGGTGCCAATGCTGTCGGTGTCGGCGGACAGGATGCCTCTGCACGGAACGGTCACTCAGGCATCGGCAACCCTCTCCGCAAGCGAACTCGCATTGTTGAGGGCAACGGATACAATCCGGTGTTTGACAGCGAACTGCAGTTGACCGTTCGCACTAGGTTCCCCAGCCTAGTCTTTGTACGCTGGTCCGTTTGGAACTCACTCGATGCTCGCACCACCAACCATGCGCCACTCGCTACATTCACAGCCAAGCTCAACAACCTTCAACAAGGCTACCGCCACCTGCCTCTGTTCGACAGCAACGGTGAGCAATACCTGTTCTCGACTCTGTTCTGCCAGATCAAGAAGCAGGACATCGTCGACGCTCCTGAGCAAGTACTGGAGCGCACAGGCTCCCGCAGGTCGTCCATGGAACCTGCCAGCCCTTCCATTGAGGCCATCAACGCCAATCCGAAGCGCAACTTTGTGAGGCGCCTGATCAGCCGAGCTCCCAGCGCGGGAAGCAGACGCAAAGAGGATCGAATCACTAGCGAGTCCCGCGAGTCAGATCTAGACTTGATAAGTCGCTCCAGCACGTTTGAGCGATGATAGGCGCCTGGAGATGTACCCCACTTGGCTGACGACGACGTGTACGACTTTTAAGAGCATAGACACGCGTCTCCACCGCCTGGACCAGCTGTTGTATCATACCTATCTCATTTCCACGATTCATCGTTTGGTGTTCATCGGTGTTTCGGACCCAGCAGGCTCTGTTGTGGCCCACCCCACGGCAGTAGCCGCGGCATCTTGTTTTCATCTACCATTCTCGGACGAAATGCCCATATCGAGTCACCAACGCCGCACACACATCGCCTGTTCACGCGATGTCACCGACGCGCATTCGCAATTTGCGCCTGTCGAAACACGAAAGGCCCTCGATCTTGAGCTCTAGTCTCTTTTGATCTGTCGACACGACGATCTTTGTTTGCATTACTTAGCGTTCCGCATATACCCTTTTCGTTTTTGCATTCGGGTTGCATTAGCGTCACTGGCGCAGGATCACACAAGAGCTTGCCTATGACCCTACGGCTATGGCACTGGGGCAATACTTTGGCGATATCCCTAGACTTGTTTTTTCCTTCTTGAGCTTCACTGCTCCGTTATTCTGACGCCCTGTTGTATTCTCATTGTCTCTTTTGTCCACGACCGCACATTGACGAAGCTACGACTCCACTTTCGATTCGAATCTGCATACTCATTTACCCGTGGCTTGCGCTCGCTCGTAGAGCAGTCAGAACGGGGGTTAATCAGCATGGTTGGCTATCTGTCGATCTTCGCTATTTCATCGTTGGGGATCAATTTACTTTGGCGCGCATGCATGCAGGACGTCTTCATGATGCGGCAGACATTGCTCTTCACTTCGACTAGGGCCGGGCCGGCCTGGCTGGGTTGGGCGTGAGAAGGATTTCTCGGCCCTTCCCGAGCGTTCACGAGGACTTTGACTTTCAGGAGGGGTTCGCATGGGATAGAAGGACATGGATGATACCAGCTACGTAACAGCTGTGAGCATAGAAATGATACCATCAGGCTTCTTCACGAATGCCGCACTTTCAAATTTCCGCTTTCTCCACTATCGTGCATTGCATTGCATCGCCGCGGTCTGCAAATTGACATGCGACCTGAGTAGCGGCCACCTTCCGGTTCACGACGTCTGCCGAGATACTGGCCGTGATCTTCATCACATTTTTCTCGTGGGGTGAACGTGAGCGACATGCACGTTCTTCAGCGGGTGCAGCCGTTGCATTCGACATCGAAGATTGACATTGACGTGTCTAGCTTCCGTTGCTCCTTCCCTAGTACAGTTCGCGCGCACACTTACCGTCTGCCAGCGCACTGCACTAGCAAGCGCGCCGAAAGGCAGCTCGATCAAGGCCGCTCCCATCCACAACGCAACCCTCACAAAAATCCATTGCTGTCAACGTTCGACAAAAGCAAGATCATGCTGTGTAAGACCACCGAGGATTCTCCGCGGCAACCTGTTCCGCGCAGCTGGTTGCGAGCGGGAACCGTTGCGGGGAAACACCAGGCACGTTCTGGACGCACAAGGGGCGGGTTCTCCGCAAGCCACGCGCAAGCGGCGCTTGGCGAGCCGCTGTGGGTGTGTGCCTTGTTGCCTGCTTGGCTGGAAAGAATCCCTCATAAGGCGCCCATATGTTCGTAATGATTCAGTATCATGCCCGAACTATCGGCTGCGGAGTGCATATTGTACAAGGTGGATAGAGCGGCTCGCATATGCTCGCTCGCAGCAGGCGTGGCTGTGAGAGCGGCTGTTCGGCTGTGCTTGTGTAATGGAAGTGAGGCTTCCAGGGCGTAGTGCATGCATGGCTGTCGTGTTCATTGAGTGCTACGGAGGTCGGCACCCTGGTTGATTTTGCAGATTACCCCACGCGTTGGAGATCAAGGTTGCTGCATGTCGCACAGTATGCAAGTGCTTATCCAGATAGCGCCACATATCCAGGTTTCTTTGATGCAGTTTTTGTCACTAGCACATGGTTTCGACATGAGGTTGGGGTGGTCAGAGTCCTGCTGCATGCAAGCCTGTTTTCCCGCAATGGTGCCATCCTGCAGGATGTGCAGGCACGAGCCGCTGATCTGGAACTGCTGAGTTTTGCAATAATCTCAGGCAACCGCGGAAGTGGTGAGCTATTGTTTGGTTGGCGATAGCTGTTGGCTGGGAGATGGTTCCGGCTCACAAGCTCACGGCAACCGTTGGCGTGTGGAGCATCGTTCGCAGCCGAGTATTACTCAACGCATCCACCTGATGTTTGTTGGGTCTGAAAATCGTCGATGTGAGCCCACTGCCGTTGTCTGGAATTGGTCGCGGAGTGTCCTCGGAGTTGTACGCCGCGGCTGATTTTGCGCATGTTTGCAAGCGGCCTACACCAGATGAGATCGTGTCACGCTGTGATCGGTGAGAACGAATGGTGAGCCGAACTTCTCAGGTATACTCAGCGGCTCTTGAAAATAATTTTAACAAGGGCATGAGAGGTTCGGGAAATCTGTATCGAGTCATATCAAAGAGAAGGCAAGAATAGCCTCCGCCAGTCGTTGTCACAATGTCTTAGGTCTCCACTGAGTAGGGACGTCCGGTCGTCAATGGCTTTCTTTGACCGCATTTTTCCCGCAGCTTGCCTGATCTGAGGAGAAGCAGTGATGTTGTGAGCTCTAAAAAGCAGGTCGGGAAGCAATGTGTGTCCCCCGCGTAGAGTTTTCGAGTTGCGCAATGGAAAGATCGCAGGTGCCGTGAGCACAAGTGAAACCCTCCTCGGAAAAACTGACCAGCATTCGTTTGCACAACGAAAGTACATCCGCAGTCTGTAAGACGTCGCGCGACTCGATAGAAGCAGACACATCGCGGGGAATTACTCAGACCACCGGTAGCAGTGCGCTCAGCTACCCATGTCAAGGGACACCAGCTTCCAAATTCCGGTCAAAGACCCCAATGCACGAATATGGATTTGCGTGCATGCTGCAACAAGTGGAGTGATCAGCAGGCTGCGTCGTGTACTCTGCACAGTATGCCTCTTCTGTTGTCCAGGCCGTGAGCTGAGCGAGAAGTGCATGAATGATTGTGAGCAACTTCGCTGCTATTCGTTCGTCACTTTTTCGAATTTCGCACATTACTCCGGCTGACGTCCCTCGAGCTGACCATGCAATGCTTTGTCACGAACTCGCATTCGTTCGCAGCGTACAATTAGCCGCGATGCAATGCAAGGTGACAACCCACATTTGCGGCAGGATTCCTTGGTCAGGAGCCGAGGTCCTTAGGGGTTTGGCTAGTCAATGCGACACATAATTTACAGAGGATATTGTATCGGTATCATGTCGTCAGCACAAGGCTGTAGTGCGCATGAGGGTAACACTTCGATTTATGTCGAAGCCGCGTTTGTCGCCAGGAAATGTCAGCCGCTCGATAGCTTGCAATGCACCTCATGTTGCTCTATAAGTCTTCGCAAAATGGTGCTCGTATAGGTACTGAGCATGGATCCCCACAATACTCTTGCATCAAGCATGATCGACCGGGCTTTTCCGTGGACATCATTACTTGCAAGCCACAGGCTGGAATAAGTCCGGTTAGTCTCATGTCCGATCTTGACTATCACGACGCATGTTCAGGTCGATGATCACTGGGCGTCGGTTCGCAGCTTATAATAATCTGGGCCACAGTGAGGTGCTTCTCATGTCAATAGCCAAGACAATATTCAGCTCCATGGGTTTGACACGTTGATCTAGGTATTGATCGTTGAAGAATTAGCCATCTTAGCTGCAGACACAGTATAGTCGAATGCGTGCAGACTAATTTCGGTGAGTGACAGTGGTGCAAAGGTGATGTTACTCATGGCAGAACCGCAGAGGCTCCTTCGCTTGACGGTGGATGCTGACACACCGTCACATGCAATAGAAAGCGCTCGGCAGCCGCAACACAACCGGCCTCCTACAACCTGTCCTGTGGATGAAAAGCTGAAATACTGACAGCTATACTATCGAAAGTGTGCAACTTTGACTTGGGAGGAGATATCGTGTGATTGACTAAAGAGCTACAAACATCACGGCATTGAGACCAAGCTGATGTGATGGGACCTATTACCTTGCTGAGGTACAAAACGCTACTCACGGGTTGAGGACATTTGTCGAGAAGCTCCTTCTCTTTCCACGATTTCAATATTTGGATCCTCGCCAGGTCGCTCTGCTTCTTTCGATCAAGCATGATCCGTCATACTCTCCAGTAGGTAAGCAAGTAAAGACGAGGTAGCGGTGCTATAGCGTAAGCTAGTAAACATAAAGGCAATTGATAAACGAGCGAAAGAGCAGAAGGAGGGTGAGCCTGCCACGAGACATGAGTCAGATGGTCTATTACCAACCTGTCTGTTTATATCAGCACTTGAATGCAACTAGACATTGACAGCGATGTTCCAAGGTTTGGTGAGGCGCTCGCCGCCAGAGTACTTCCTTGTCATTTGCCGTATTCCAAACTAGGCAAGAGAGGTGACTTAAGCAAGTCATTCTTTACAGCTAAAGGGGGCAATTACCTGTGGTCTGCCTGTGTATTGCGAGTCTAGAGCACTTCTGCTATCTACAAGGCTCCTCGCCTCACAGAGCGTCAAAGGAGTCTCACCGAACATCGCTGCCCTTTTGTTTTACTTTGCTGTCCTGACGTTAATAATCTCGCGCAGGTAAGCCGCCACGCGCTTAGAAAAGAGCGGACAATTTGCTTACTCTCTGTGCAAGTCTGTTCTTTCCGTAAGGGAGCCATGCTGTGCTGGAAGAGTTGGAACTGGGGCAGTTCACGCATGAATGAGGAGGTGATAGATTGCTTGCTCTCGTCTGGGCTCTAAGAAAAGCGACCTTGAAATCCCCACAAGATGCGGAGGAAGTGGCTTAAAACACGCAGTCCAATAGCGCAGTAGATACGGCTCTCCATGAATTACGTCAATCTCTCAGTACGTACATTACAGACGCTTCACATCTGCCTGTCTGTCCTGAGAGTCTTCTTGTCGTGGCCCCACTGCCAGAACTCTTGAATTTGTATAGTCTGAGTGCAATCCACACACTTGACTTTGTCAAGCTTTTGAGCCTTGGAATGGCTACGGCTGAACGCGTATCCGTCCTTGCACACCAGCAATCTAGTGAGAGTGTGCCGCGGATAGTCGCCAGTACCACATCAGTTCCGAAACTCCAACATGTCTCGACGAGCGGCATGCAACTGGCATCCGCCATGAAGCGAGTGTAGCTCTCTATAACGTAAGCGGCGATCACGCTTACCAGTGTACCACCCGTTTCAACTGTGTTTTCGTAGTGCGAACTTACGATCTTGTTGAGATGCTTTCCGTCCTTCTTCTCTAAAGCCAGCAGCTTTAGCCGTACATCCTGAGCGATAGACTCAAGGATGATGGAAACGTCGTACTTATCGGCGATTGCGCAGAGATTCGCAAGAACAAGTAGCTCCCGGATCAAGTCGCCGTTTGCGAGGACTGCGATGGTGTCTTTGTCGTATTCGAGAGTGTGCATGTACTTCAGAAGGGTCTCGAAGTGGGCCGGATCGTCGTCGTGGATATCCATAGTGGATGCAGAAGCCTCTTGTTTTGTAGTCAGCCTGGCGTTATGGGCTGTGTCGACTAGAGTGCTTACACGAGAACTCCCGGTGAAAGCCTTGTGGAAGTAGTTCGATTCGGCACCAGGGCGAACTTGTGCGGATGGTACTCGCGAACATGACCATCTTTGGAGATCTGTCTGATCTTGATGTCGGAGAGGACGAGATTGTTGAGAAACTTGTGACACGAAGTCAGCCAAAATCATGCTGTATTAATTGTGCTTCACAGAAAGGTGTAAGCAAGCTTATTGTGCTCCTACGCGCTTTTGTAAGCCCGTCATGGTGGTAACTCTTGGCTTGATCAACTATCGCGGTCGAAAGCAGAAGAGGTGAGGTTGTGTGAGGAAACAGTGACAGCATACTTATGTAGGCAGGGCAAGGGCAACGATGCGTTGCTAGTGTCAGAAGGGCGAGGTTGGAAGTGAAGGCGCTGCGACCGAGACTTCCAAGCTCTTCCATTGTCAGATCAACGATGCAAACATTAGTTGCATCCAAGTCACTAGACAATGCAAACGCGACTCTTCCCCACGTCTTCCACATGCCCACACGCGAAGATCTGACCCATACCAATCCGCTGATAGAAGTCTCCTTCCCGTGTCTTACGTACTAGCAGCACAACGTAGCTCTTCTCGAAAGGCTCTGCATCAAACACAGCCTTGACCTTATTCTCCAGCACCTGCATCCTCATAAGCAGGGCTTCTACCTCCTGTTGCTGAGTCTCATCATCTTCGAATTTCTTGCCCTCGTCCAGTGCCACCCAGCCAAACCATTCATGATCTGAGCTTCGAACCCACTCGTAGGCGAACATCGGTGGGCTTTTCTCTGCTGTGCCCATGTATGATAACGCTCGGGTGAACTGTTTGAGCTCCCACTGGTCGGCTGTGTTCAGCTTGCCACGCCGTAGCGAGACCATTTGAGCGTCCATGACCAGCTTGCCATCAGCGGTGATTTCGACAACTTCGGTGATACGAGTACTCCCCACTTCGAGTGGCTTCTTGCCCACAAGTGCGAAGTACACACGTCCGCTAACGCTCGCCCAGCTCCAGCTTGGCGCTCTGCCTGCCACTCTGCCTCGTCGCTCGCTGATATCCTCGTACGGGGCAGTTCGCCACAGCAGACCGAGATCGAGTGAGCTCTTCCACAAGCCAAACAGATATCCATCTCGTGTCAGGTCGGTGACGTATTGAGCGAGACCCTGCAAAGCTAGCAATTTGTCTGACTCAAACGTCAATTTGCGCTCGGTATAGTCTTCCACGATCTGCAGCCAAGTCCGCGTCAGGACGGAGCCAACAAGTTGCTTCAGCACGATGTCGTTTCTGCCTCGGAAGCCCACAAGCATCCAGTAGAGCATCTGGATGTCTAGTCTGCCTTCTCCGAGCTTGTCGCTGGGGCGTTGTGTTTCGTATTGATATCGCTCTTTGCATTCGAAGATGACCTGGTACGAGCCAAAATGCAGCGTTCGACGTGCTAATTGCTTTTCTTGCAGACACCAAGCTCGCGAAGCTAAAGTGGTGTGGCGAATTTGTTGATCGAAGCTTGGTGTCTTGTTGTGTATGGTCCAAAGGCCAACCGTGCCGGACGGCGTTATGTATTTAAGTTGAGCGCGGCATGCTGGTAGCTCACGATCGAAGAACAGACCGCCATCGCTATTCTCTGAGGCAGCAGCAGAGATGGTGGCGTATGCACCCATGTATACCGAGGCCATGCGTGACGCCTCTCTTTCCCAATCCGCAGGAGAATCTTGGATGATGCATAGAGAGTCGATCCAGAGATATTGCAGGCCCAGGGTTCGGGTGACGAGTACTGCATCGCGAAACGTCTTAGGTAGGTCGTCGAACAAGATTCTGGTTCGGTGTTTGTCAAAATTGGTACTCTCGGTCTTGAAATGCTTGGTCTTGCCCCAGACATGGCTCAGAGCAATGTACCTTCCTCTGTTCCCAAACGATGCAGATTCAACTAGTCTGACGTCTTCTCGGAAAGATTCAACATCAACGAGTCTGGTCGGCAACTGAACGAACTCTTCACTGTACTTGGCTCTTAATCTTGCAGGTTCATCGTCAGCTTCGCCAGCGTTCTGGAGCTCTTCGTATGTGTAGCCTAGCTGGCACTTCTCATGCCCATCTACGCAGGAAGTAATCCAATCCCTGATTAAGCTGAAGGTTTGCTCACTGCTCGAGGATTTCGCAAGAGGCCTCGGCGTGATGGCCTCAGCAGCAGGAGAGCTCTCATCTGCTTCCACAGCCAGCCACGAGACTGGAGCATCTTCGCTCAGTTGATTTGTCGTACCGTTCTCTCGCTTCAGTGGTCCACAGGAAAATACGAGCTGGTAAGCTTTCTGGTCGGCGGCAGCGTGATGTCCATTGATGGATACGGTGACGGAGGTATCGTTGACAAGCTGGTATGTGCCGTCCACGTGGGCTCTGTAATTTTCTGCACTGACAATGTGGCCATATTGCTCAAGCTTCTGGCAGATCATACGACACAGCGGGCATTCCCGCGCTGAGGTACGCAGGCTGTCAATATTTGGGTGAAGTACAAGTTGTCGCGTATTTGGCGTGATCTGGGAACAAGCTTGACAGACTGACATCGTTGTGGTATTGTTGGTGAGCACCATGGACTGGAAGACTGGAGGTGAGTGACCTTCTGCATGGTACTTGCCCCGCGCAAGCAAAAACAGTGATGACTATCCCATGGATCCATGAGGTTGCTGACCTTGCCTCCAATCGCTGCATCGACCAGACGCCACTTCTAATATGTGGCTTGGCTGTATCTGGGTACAACAGCCGAGGTACATCGTGATGAGTGGACAAAGATTGTCGTGGGATGACCTTCCGTAAGGATGTGTGGGGATAGTCGCCAAGCCTCATTCGTACCTCCGTACACAGAACGTAGCGTTAGACAGAAATGGGTTGAGCGAAGACACGCACCCAGTCGTGCTCGAGACATGGATTGTCACTTCCAGGTGACCGAGAAAGGCTTCAACAATAAAAGTCGTTTCAAGTAACAAAAATGTGTCAGAATAAGACCTTGAAAAGATCAACCTCGGTGAGACTGCGTACTCATAGAACAACTCCTAGTCATCGCAGTCCACGGTTCCCGTCCTCAAGAGAAATTCCCTCATCAAGCCACGCCTTGAACTCCCTGACATCCCCCATCCATATGTACTGCGTACATATCTCCTGAATATCATAATACAAGGTGTACTCTTTATCGGGATACACATCAACGAAGCCCTTTTGTATCAAATTCTTGACGAAGAGCAGTAGCACCCTCACTGCCCACATCTGTGCATCTCGCCCGTAGCCAAAGTGGGTGTTAATACCAATGTCTATCTGCGGCGGAGGTTCTGATGCAGGGTCTGGCGGTTGACGAGCGTATTCGATGATGCGGAGAGCGTGCTGGACGAAGGATAGAACTACCGATTTGGAATCGATGCGGTGCGGAGCAAGCTTCTGATCGGTGATCAAGGTAGTGAGGAAGTCGAGAGTGGTAATCGTGAGAGGCAGATGGGTGAGCTGGTGGACAGCCAAATCGAGGTTGGTCTCGGTCTCGAGATTGTACAAGATCGTCTCCTTCCATTTCAATCCCAGAGGGGCTGGAGCAGACTTGTCGTCAGTCGAATCTAGAAAATTTAGACTGGGAGTGCTTTGGCTTCCCACGGGGCTGGCATCAGGCGAACCAGGCTCCATGTCTGCGACCTTAGACGGAACAGTAAGGTCCGGCGGTGGTACGGGCGCAGTCCCTTTATCGTAGACGCCTCCCTCTTCAAGCATGCGTATGAATGGGCGTATGTCGATAGCCTTGGGCGGGAAGCGCGTCTTGTACAGCATGCGCGGCGTCGCAGTTCCGAGTGCCTCGCCCCCATACTTGAGCATCTCTTTGATCATCTCGAGGCGGGCAGCAGCGATGTCCCGGTATGTCAATGGGCCGTTTGCGAAGAAGCTATCGTCGCTGGGGTTTGACTGGTGCCCTCGAGTGTCTACGTGCAGCAGCAGAATAGCGTCGATCCAATGCGACAGGAACGGGTTGGCGTGGATGGGCGTATCAACATTGAGCTTCCATAGCCGATACTCGCTCCTAAGAAGTGCAGCCAGGGCCGTCCAGCTTGGCTCTGTCTGCACCTTCGCTTCGAGGTCGTCGATCGCGCGCTTGATGCGCATGCTCTTGTTGAAGGCGCCGCCAGGGCCATCTTCATTCAGCGTAGACACATGATCGAGTTCTCGAAGAACTTCGTCGTTTTGGCGGCTGAGGTCGCTCAGGCACTGGAACTCGAGTGATGCGAGCTCTCGCGCGAGCTTGGGCGGGAGACTCATCGTTCACGATTGCGGTGTCGCGTCGCGCGACTCGAGGCACGGTCGTTGCGGGCGGGGATTATGCTCGGCTTCGCGGAAGACATGTGTGCGGGAGGTGCAGCTGCGGAAGTGATGTGGCACCGTCGAGGGTGGACGACTGGAAGCTGCGCGGGAGTTGATCGATCCGCCAAGCATCGTGCAACAGCATGTTGGGCGACTGGCTTAGAAGCGGGACCTAACAGCAGACTAACAATGGCCGTACCGATCCCGCGCCTGGCAGCCGCCGCGTTCTCCGATATTGAGACCTTGGAACATTCGTTTCAGCGCTCAGGCTGGTGCGTGCACCAATTCCGCCGATTACGACGAACGTGTGAGCCTGGGACCCTCCGCTACCTCAGCACCCTCGACCGGCGTGGCTACCGTCCCAACGATCACAGCGCTTGCAAAGACCGCCCTTGCTGCATCGCCAATAACGTGACCAACGAGACGTACATCACACGGCATACGCAGACATGCTCGGGCTCGTGTGCGCTCGTCGGTGTCGACTACAACCAGATTGTCAACATCATTCGCGCTGGTGGAGTTCCCATCGTCAGTGTACATGTTGATGATGCGTCGACCTCGGACGACGCAATTGTTCATTTGAGCGTCACCCCTCGTACTATTTCGACACGCTACACGGTCATCTCGCATGTTTGGTCCGATGGACTCGGCAATCCCTTCGCAAACGCTCTTCCAACATGCCAACTTCAGCGCCTCTACGTGCAGCTACGGTCACTGCCTCCCGATCATGAGAGCGGTGTGGTCTCCCTAGGTTCCCTACAAGTAGACTGGACGCGCCAGAGTTTCGTGCGCCACCCTAGCCGTCGCTCACCAATGTTCTGGATGGACACGCTTTGCATTCCCGTGCACCCCGAGCATGGGCATCTCCGCGACAGGGCCATTACTCAGATGGCATCCATATATGCCGCAGCTGTCCAAGAACTCGTCTTGGACGCGGAATTGATGCAGTGTGAAGTTGTATCGAGGCCGGCTTTAGAGTCACTTGCCCGCGTGGCGTGCTCAGCTTGGATGACACGCAGCTGGACGCTACAAGAAGGCGTCCTGGCGCGAGAATGCGTCTTCCAATTCGGAGATTGCGCTATTGATCCGATACACGAATGGTGTCTGCAAGGACCAAGACCGGCGAAGACGAGCATAGCGCTGCCTGCGGGCTTCCCGCATCTCGCCGATATTGAACAATGGGCGGTATACAAAGAGCTGTACGATCGCTTGTGGGATACATTGCACCAGGACTGGAAGAGTACCTACCGGAAAGATCCTCCTCCATCAGCTGCTTATCAAGCCAGTGACGGAATCCGCTTGGACCTGGGAGGCCTTCGAGCGGGTCATGCTGCGGGAAAAATTCTGACACTTCCGGCGGCTCAGGGCCTGTCGAAACGAGGTCGAGATGGGCTGGATGAGCTGGACCATTTTACGATGCAACCCGGACAGCACCACCGCATAAAGCAATTGGTCGATACATGGAATGAGCTTGCGCACCGCTCAACTACAAAGCCGCAAGACTTACACGTTATTATTGCCAATCTACTGGACTTCAATGCTGACAGCATCATGAACATTCCAACGTCTGAGGAGCGCATGCGAGCAATGCTGCTAAGCTTCGATTCTCTCCCTGTTTCACTGTTCTGGAACACGGGACCAAAATGGTGCGGCGGTAGGGGCATGGGCAACGATAAACACAATCAGTGGATACCCATCGAGCCAAGCAAGAGTGAACTGACGGCGACGCCTGTAATGAACGTCACTGCTGAATGGCTGACCTTGGATCTCGGGTCCGGAAACTTACAGGATAGGTCAGGGGTGCAGGTCTACCTCTTGCAGGCAAATGGCATCGACATCCTTGAGCAGTCAAATCTACTCTGTTCAGCTCCATCACAGGTAGTTTACAATATCACACTGTTCCATGCACGGAATGAAGAAGACAAGCCTGCCTCTTCCAGAATCGAAGGAGAAGGCCCTTATTACCTCCTTACCGAGGAACCGACAACGGGTACCGCATGCTCGATCAGGGGTGCCTTATTCCGCGGTCTGCCAGCTCAGACTTCAGATGAAGGTCATGTACTCCGGCTTTCATACTACTGCCCTGTTGCTTTACATACCATTGAGAGAACTCTTAGCCCGAGCGAGCGACGCGCTTCATGCAAAGTGTTGACTTCAAAAGTACATGTTAAAATCAAATATGGTGAGTCATCTCCTGCCTTTGGGCTTATGTGTAAGCCTCTTTCCAATTCTTCACGAACCAAAGCTAACTGTCCCTTGCAAGATCCTATTCCTCATTTTACCCGCCACCTGCGACGTTTGAACCGTGGGCCATCCCTTCAAGGCGGCGTAGCCATCATGGTCTTTCTACCCATTCCCGTCTTCATCGGTGTCATTTGTATGGTAGGGTTCATCGTTATCCTGGCTCGTCCCCCGCACACACTTACACCAACGGCTGAAGGTCTACTCGCCGCTTTTGTTATACTTTACGTTGCATGTCCCCTTCTTGGAGCTGGCTGGTTGTTCTTCGTTGAAGCGTTCATGTACCGCATGTGGCTCGAATCTTTCGAGAAAGACTGGGTGGCAAGAGGAGATTCGAGCTGGTGGGGCCGATATGTCAGGTTGGAGAGAAGGCTTGGGCGTGCCGAGCACGCCGTTTACACCTACGTCAAGAAGCGTATACTGCCTAGTCTTCTCGCATTGCGGTCAAGTGCTGATTCTAGCAGACACGATGAAGTTACTCCGCTTGGTGATCGGCTGGACAATCGCGAGCCTTGTAGAGAAAGGTAGAGCCGCTCACAGCTTCATCGAGCTTTCTGCTGAGAGCCTGGTAAAAGACCGGACACCAGACAAAAGCGACTCGTGGATGAGGATTTGTCCAAAGGGTCTGTACCTTGGGTTCTTCGCTATCAGTCAGAGCTACATTCGTTGAGATCATGAATAAACAACTAAGTAAGTTCCACACCACATGCGCACTAGGGCATCTGTGCCGTCAATGTCCATACGGACTGAGAAGGACAACACAGTGAAATGGAAAAGTAGCACACAATCGTGATAACTTTTGAATGCCGGGGTGCTCTATAGCTCCAGAATTGCACACATTCACAATAGACTGAACAATGCGCAAAGGAAATTGCCTTATCAATTCAAAGGTTACGAAATTATTAATTCTGTGATACGTTGCTGGCTACAATACTGTCATTAAACTCTGAGCGTGCGTTATTGCTGCGTAGCTGTAGCTACAGCCACCTCTACGAGCTATGACGCACCAGTGTCGATGACCAGATTGACCCCATCAAAGCTGTCAGAAATGCATCTGTCTCCTGAAAAGTATCGGCGGGTGATGTGGATATAAAACATGTCGTGGGTATCGTAGTTGCTATGCCGATCCTTCTCCCTCGGCGTTGTTGACTTCCTTAGACATTCCGTGGTGTCTAAAACTTGAAGATAATGTATAGCGCGTGGATGATGCCCTACATTCATCAGCGACTGCAGGTCAAATGTGGAGACGATTCAATCTTACCGGGATGTAACCCAAAATGGTCAGCAAGATGTTGATGAAGAAATCAGCATTGCATCCACGCTCAAGGAAAACACCAAGGGGAGGTAGAAAGATAGCAAGAATGATTTTGCAGAGGTCGGAGGCGGTGAGAGGCATCGTGATGTTTGTTTGCAATTCGCAGGATGGTCTTTCTGAGGTGAAGTTGTGATTTGGGTGAAGAGTGTGTGGTAGAGAGATGTGCTTAGATCTCAGGAGGGTTGCGCTGCAGGGTATTTATGGCAGGAATGCGCCGGTAGTGAGCGGAAAGTGTCATGCTGGACTTGCTACGTCATCTGCCTGATCAAGAGGGCAGGGATCGCAACCTTGCGCCAGCCTTCCTGCAAACGCCACACTTTCCCCAAATCAAGCTCACGCCTGGGCCTCAAACCGGCCTCTTTGCCAAGTTTTGGAGCTCTCAAGCCACACGAGCCCAGCTTCCAAGATGCTGCGGTGGAGGAGGCGTGCGTCACACGCAAGAGTTGACGAACGACAAGAGGCGCAGATGGTCTTCAAACGCTGCCGAGTGCCGTGAAGAGCAGCGACCCAGTTCAGCGCCACACTGACGCCACAGCAACACGCGTCGAACAGCCCTGGATGGCTTGCATCATCGCGAACCGCCTTGATGTCAATCTGGAGCCGCTGTGGCAGGTTTTCTAAATTGGGCGACGCATGTGGCTAGGTAAACTTGCCTCCAGCGGCTGGTGGAGATGAGGCTGCATGCCGGATACCCGTTGTGTAGCGCGCGAACGGCGCCCGCAGACGATGCTCTCGTGATGCGCTTGCATGACTTCACCGTCTTTTCCTGCACATTTGCAGATTCATTGACAGAGCATCACGGTGCCATAATTGTTCCATGCATGCAAGCTTTGTTTGTGGGCACTGAGCAAGCTCCGACTGTGGGATCGACTGAGCTAGCCACAACCTTTGCATCAAACATTCGTAGCGCTAGCTGATCAATTGAGTTTGTAGTTGTGACGTACGAATCGTCTCATGCGTTGATCAAGACGAACCTAAGGGGCCGAGTGCCGCTCTCGAACGTCTGGGACAAAACTCAATCAATCTTGCAACCTGAATAGCTGTCATGCCACGAAATAAGCTGGCTACAGCACTCGTTATCTCAACCTTTTTGGAAGGGCTCCAGCGATGAATTGCGCTTCTGTCCAGCTTCTTCTATCATATGACAGCGTAGAAACGAGGCACAGCCAATATCCCAGAACGCTGGGTCTACGATCGAAGGGCTTTCATACAACGATCCCTCGCATACTCCTACCATCAACAATACAGCCAGCGATCGTAAAGCCAAGTTTAGTAGTGCATATCCGTCTCATAGCCGACTTCCTCGCGGACGGAGCCCAAGCCGCACAATGACAAGACTGCGAAATGGCATTCCAGAAGAGCAACACGACGTAATACCAGCTCTCATGTCACCCAAAAAGCTGGACGAACCAATAGTAACCCAAAAGTAATAAGGTCACAACAGATTGTAATCGTTAGAAGACCCGTGTTCTTGCAAAATCTCTCGGAGTTGTCCATGAAATCCTCTGCGTCCATCTTCTTTGGCGACATAGGAGAATAGACACAGTGCCAGCAATAGCGAAGAGCTCAAGAGCAGTAGAGGCTAAGTATTCATTCAGTCCATACTAACCTTCTCGATAACATAGGAAAAGGGTATATCATATCGTCCACCGCCCGGCCTCGACCACTCCTATTTGCACCGGCTTGTCTACTGCGGCGCCTGCTTCTGCAAATCCGCCTCAACGCCCCTCTGCCTCGCCTTCCCATCATCATGCTGTCTCTGCGCCTCTGCGCGCTGGGCATCATTCCCCGTCAACCCCGCAACCGCACCGCCAATCGTCCCGCCAATACGATCCTGCACGCCCTTACCCAGATCAGACAACTGGCCCTGCGCCTCCTGCCCCTTCCCCTCCTGGTTCTGGCGAATGCCCTCCTGCTTGAGGCCCTCGGCGCCGACAAATCCACCTACAGACTCCTTCAGCGCACCGACGTTCTGGTTCCAGCTACCGGCGCTACGGTTCGGGTCGTCTTTTGCGATGCCGCCCGAGGCGGTGGTGGTGAAGGGGCCAGCCTTTGCGGTGGCGTGCGAGAGGTCTTTCTCAGCGGCGGCTTGGGCCTTGCGGTTCTCGCCTTGCGCCTGCAAGGGTCAGATGAGTGGTGCTGTGGTGGAAGAGAAGAGCATACCTTGTCGGCGGTGCTGCCGGTCAGCGAGCCCACCGCGCTTTGGATGGCGCCGGTGGCCTGGTCGAGGTACGACTGAGCGGAGGAAGTCTGGTCCTTGTTGGGCGACATGGCTGCTGTTATGTGTGCTTGGAGCTATTCAAAAGGATGAGAATATGGTGTCGATGATTTATCTTGGTATTAGGACGTAAAAGAAGGGTCCACGGCAGTTTATATGCGTATGTTTACAACCCCCTGCCGCGAGCTTGCGCGATCGCGACATGTGAACGCGGTCGGTGACGTCATGCCCACCCCACATGGTTTTTGGGCAGCCGCGATCTGGCCACACAGCAACAGCCCTGCATACGGCCACGCAGCAGGCAACACGGACAGAATCCTGGAGATCTGATGATCTGACGGAGGTGGCGCTGTCAAATGAGCTTGTTTGCTGCCTTTCCCATCCACAAAACGCGGTTGTTTCCGTGCATGAGGAGGCATATCTGGCTTTAGCAGCACGGTATGATGCAATAGATGTAGTTGTATTCGATGAGCGTCTCGGAGACACTGAACAGGGTCTGTGTATTGCTTTTGTATGGTACCAAATATACCTTCTCAGGTGTGAAGGAGTGTGCGTCAACGTAAGGAGATTGTAACTAATGAAAATGCCCTAGAAGCCAGCCCGTACAGTAACGTCTGCGGGCAAACAGACGTCTGCAGGCATGCAACTTCGCGAGGAAGAAATCCTCTGATAGATGAGAGAGTCCATGAGCGACTCTCGGGGAAGCGAGACGAGGCCTTCAATCGCTTACCAGTGGCAGATACCACCCTCACTGTCATCGACGCTCCAGGTGCCTGCAAGGCCGACGACTTCGACAGCGCCATCAAAGCCTTCCTTGACCTTGCCGAGCCTTGCAATCCCAGCGTCACCTGGACCATTTCCAAGCAAACGGCGGGCCCAAGCATCAATGGCAGGCTCGCCGGTCTCGTCACGCGCTTGCTTGAGGAAGGGGATGAGGGCAGTACCGCCGGTACCACGGAGCGCCTTGCTGCCACTGCGCTGCACAGTGTTCGCCAGATTGACTGGTTGAGGCTGATTCATGGCCTGTTTGGGTGCGGCGTTCTTGGCCTCGCGGGATTTGATGATAATGTAGCGTGACACAAGTTGAATGTGTTTGTCACGGAGCGTTCGTAGCATGGCCAGGCATGCATCGTACGCGGTTGTCAGAGCGCGGTTGTTGCGGTTCGATTCAACAAAGTCCCGGATGTTGGCCACGCGCTCGACAGCCTCCAGGAATCTCCGGTGTGGTCCAGGCATGTAGTTGCGCATTTCGGTAATGAAGTTGTTGTTGGGTGCCCCGACAGCTCCCCCTTCCGTGGCCTTGTTTCCTGTCGGGCGGTGCTCAACACCAAGGACGATGTCGAAGAATTGGATGACTGAGCTCTGCGCGTTGCTACCGCCACCGAACTGAACGTAAGGCTGCTGTCCAGATCCATCGTCGAATTTCACTCCATTTGGAAGACCGGCATCAGCCATGTTCTTACTACCTGCGAGGAAAGGCCGGATCCGGTGATAGAAGACATGGGGGTCGCAACTCTCGTACATGCGCTCCAGTAGAACGCCAATCTCGTCCAGTCGTTCAGCAAATGTGCGGAGACACTGTGCAACAACAGCAGTATCGTTGTGCCGAGCAGCTGCGATAGCCTTGAGCATCATGGGGATGATAGGTCCGGCACGTGCTTCAATTGCCACTGACACTAGGTAAAACCACGATTCGTCCAGCGAGCCAGTGAAGGTCATTTGTGTCGCCAGGTTATCCAAGGTATCGGCTGGTTCGTTGCTGAAGAGGGGTCGCCAGTTCCACAAGCAGACGCCTGCGTATGTAGCCACAGCAGGCATCTCGAGGTGCCTGCAGGCCTCCAGAAACGGAATAGAGATTGAAGGTGGTACGACTTCAGCTGGCCTATCACCACCCCAGACATATGCGTGAGCGAAAAAGCCAAGGATCGAGTACGCTCGGTGCCATTCAGCCTGGGTGAGAAGGAGATCGGTAGACAGCACAGGTAGGGCGTCCACTACTCTTCGAAGGCGCTTAGTAAGGATTAGGCCTTGGAAATTGCGCACGATAGTCTCCCAGGGCTGATAGTACGAATCTGGAAGGACGTCGAGTGGTATCTCCGTAGGCAAGAAGCCATTCTGTGGGGAGACATCGTAGTCGCTTAACCGAGGGAGTGGCGGAAGCATATTGAAGATCGAATCCTGTGGGAATAAAGTCGAGGAAAGGCGCGATATTTGAGGATAGGAACCACGGGTAGGCGCGGGTACCCTGATGTAGCGCCCGTTGCTTTGCTAAGCAAGCTGCAATCTCTACCAAAACGAGTCGCGTGAGGGTTGAGAGGCTGACCCCGGTGAGCTTTTGGGAAAGGGCAGCCCTTGGCCGCGCGGCGAATACCGACAGCAATCGGTGAAAGTTGATATGTGTTTCCGCAGGAAACAAATAGGGATTGCTGCAGGAGGACCGGATCGTCCTGAATATATTGCGCGGGACGAAAGGAAACTGCTGAGGCGTGTGGGGAACGACTGAAGCGGAGCGGACTGTACCACGGTTTTAGGTGTATTCTTAGTTCGCTTCTAGATGGAAATACCGGAGGCGACAAACGAGTGAGGTAGCTGCGACCTAAAACTTACACGTGCATGATACTCGAAGGCAAAAACACACACACGTGCAAGGCTTCGTTGCACACTCATACTGTTACAAGTCCATCCGCGGCCGATGGACAGGAAAACCTTTCACATGTGTGTAATCAGCTCTCGGACAATCGACCGATGCGAAGGGCTGCGAAGGCGTCAGAGATCACTCGATTTGTGATTGCCAGAAAGTCCGAAATCTAGAGCAACATTAGCAATCTTATTACTTAGCGAGGACCAGACAGTCTATGATTCCGACGTTTACAAGTGGAGACCAACGGGCGTCGGCGAGACAGTCGCGCTAACAGTATTCGTGCATAAGGCTCCCGCCTGCCAGGGTCCAGCGCTGCGAAGTCGCACCTGCGGGCACTCTTGGCGTGGAGGCTGTTGACAGTTACAGATGCAAAACACGATGCTCAATACAGGGTGTTAGGATCACTTGGTCGATGAGAGCACTGGCATGGCTGTCCCTAGAAGACAGAACACCTGCGCGACCTGCAGGAGTAAGGGCGTCTTCCATTGAGCGAGGACCAGTTCCTTCCACCCAGGCCATTCGCCCGTGCGCTACACTGGCGCTAGAACACCCACGCAATCCTTCAGGTTGCAGATCAGGCACACAAGCACACAAGCCGCGAGATTCGAGGGTGGAGAGACACGCGAGCAACATGTCGCGATGCAATATCCTTTGCAAGTTCCGTTGAGCCGTCGCCTCATCACTACATCCACCTATCCAATAGTCGTCAATCGTTCTTCCGCTTGAAGGTAAAGCCTCAGCTTCTCTGGGTATAAACATCTACAACGAATGCCCGCGAAGGGAAATACACAACAAGCTCTGCAATGCGCAGAACTGACCTGTTCACTCCAACCTCAACCCTGGTATTAAATAGTTGTAAGTCGTCATGATATGCTAACATAGCTGGCTGGTGCCATAGGCATAGCACTGTTCCGAGTTCATAACGGCTAGCGCGTTTTCTGCTTGTCCCTGTCAGCTCCCTGCGGTGTGAATGTGGATCGGCTTAGCTTACAAGACTGGCGACGGCCGCCGCTGAAGCAAGATCAGGCTTGCCAGATACACTGCGCTGAGCAACCCGTGGAAGGTTGCTTGCAGCTGGAGCAGGGGCTGGGGCCCCATTTGCCGTTCGCTTGACTCCCGTTCCTCCGGGGCCGGGTGGACCGCTGACCGTCGAGTGGCGTCGAGGGACGTTCGCCTTAACTGGGGAACTACTCGGTACTCGTTGGTTGCTGTTGGCAGGGGCGCCGTTCTTTGGTGGCTCCGGTAAGGGTCGCACACGGGCCTGCGGAGTCGGGGCGACCGGTGCTCGTTTTACAGGAGATGCGGTGCTTGCAGGGACCATGGGTCGTCGTCCAGCGTTTCTGCGAGCGCCAGTGATGAATTCGTGCTGCATTGCCTCGTCTGGACGCATACGGCGTTCGGGGTCCCAGCGAAGACAGCGTGCGATGAAGTCCAGGAAGGCTTCGTCGTCGCACTTAAGAGCTTGCTGTAAAGTCTTCGAGCTCGGCCTCCTACGGCGGCCCTTTGTAGAGACAGTAACCCTTGGCTTGCCCAAGGAGTCAAAGAAAAGCTTTTTCCTGCTGCTCTTTTCGATAAGATGCTTCTCTGGAGGTCCGAAGATCTCCATAATGCATGCAAGCTGCTCTTGCTCGTTCTCGCCAGGAAAGATGGGATAGCCGGTAAGCAGTTCTGCCAAGATGCAGCCCAAACTCCACATATCGATCGGCAGGCCGTAACTCATGCCCAGGATGACTTCCGGTGATCGATAGAAACGCGATTGGATGTATGTGTACACTTTCTCGTTCTCGAAGCAGCTGGACCCAAAATCGATGACCTTGATCTCTGAGTGCAGCGGATGAGCAAGTAGGATGTTCTCGGGCTTCAAGTCGCAGTGGATGACCCGTTGACTCTTCAGAAGGACCAAAGAGGCAAGCATCTGCTTACAGAACCGGCGGATGAGGCGTGTCGAGAAGCCCTTGAACTCGTGGGCTTTAATGAACTCATACAAGTTCATACCAAGAAGCTCGGTGGATATGCATAGATGTCCGCGGAAGTAGAAGCTTTGCGTAAAGTTGATCATGCTGTGCTTGTTATCAGGATCCTAGTATGTGTGTTAGCAGCGATAGTACCGACATATCCGCAGAGACTTACCCATTCGCGCAACTTCTGGAGAATGTTGACCTCGATCAGAGCTTGCTGATGGAATCGCTTCTTGTTGCGAATGATCTTGATAGCCACAAGTCCGCCGGTCTTGTGATCGACACAGCGCACCACCTGTCCGAAGCTGCCCTTACCGAGAAGGTCTACAACCTCATACCGGTATGCAAGGTGGTCGCCGAAAACTATGTTATAGTCACCGCGGTCATCGTCATATCCGAAGTTGGCGGTCTGCGCATTGAGGTCACCGACATGCTTCTTTGCGTTCTTGGTGCCACAGAAATAGATCTCTTTGTAGTCGATGATCTCGCCCCTCTCGAAAATATTCAAGTTGACCATCTGCAGAGCTTGGGCGGCCGTGACACGTTCTTGGGGCACAGCTCGCTTGCGCAGTGCGTCGACATCGCGCGCCGCATGCTCGAAGTCTTTCCGCTTGGAAGCGAGCTTCTTCATCTCTTCGTCTGCCATCAGGTCGTCTCTATCGAGATTTGGGTCCAAATTACGAGCTCTGAGCACGTTGGAGGAGCTCTTAGATCCAAGCATTCGCTGCATAGAAGGCAATATCGACGAGCTGGGCTTTGTAGCAGGTTGGCTTGTAGGCGCCGCAGGGTTCAGAGAAGCTGTTCGGGGAGGAGCTGTTTTCGTGTCCTTGCGCACGGTCGACGCATCCGAATCATTCTCGCCAGGAATCGTGGCTGTCGATGGCTTTCGACGACCGAAATCAAGTGATGGTCGCGTGCGATGAGGGTTCGCCTCGGGTGTAGGGCTTGTGTTGATAACTCCGCTCCAGGTCGCTGAGGCAGGCAGACGGGGTGGTGGCATCTCGCTGTGTTTGGGTGGTTGGGGAGCGGGCGCCTCCGTTTGCTGAGTTCCCTTGCGAGTCTGCTGGTTTTGAGACGGATGAGAGGCAGCTTTTGAACCACTACGTCGCCATCCGCCCAGACTCAGCTTGCGTCTCAGGCCTGACGTGGTCGAGGAAGGTGTCTCTGGCTCAGTCGATGTCGACGTCTGGGTTGAGTCCATCGTATTGGTCTTCTTCAAGGGACGCTGACCGGCAGTCTTCATGTTCTGCAACTCTACATCCTTCTCATTAGACTGGAACTCGCCGCTGGGGCGTGACTGCAAACGAGTGAACTCGTTGCTTCCCTTTGGCAAGGAGTTCGATGAGAATGGCGTTGTGGCCTGCCGGCTGGGGTTGAGTGTCGGAATCGGCATAGCTGACAATCCACCATGTGTTCTGTCTTTGACCTCCTGGCTGCCACCACGCAGATTGATCGCGGAACTGCTGCTACGAATGTGCTTGCCAAAGTCGTAGCCGTTGTAGCCACTGCCAGAGAAGAAGCTTGTCTTGGATGCCGTCATAGGTGTGCTCGGAGTTTTGGCTCCCCGCTTGGGAGGTGGCGTAGTATTCCGCTTATTGGCATCCTTAGAGGGTGCTGAGAACGAAGAAATGCGGTTGCTGACCGGTGTGTCGAGAGGCAACAGGTTCAAAGGTGGGAGTCTGATCGGCTGTAGGTCTTTCTTGCTCGAATGTTGCATTGTAGGTGTTCGCTCCGTGTCCACATTGGCACCGACTGTGAGCCCACGTCGATGTCTAATCGAACCGGTACTTGAATTTAGTTGTGTTGCTTCGTTGCTGACACGCTCAGCTCCTCGAGCTCCGTATATGTGCTGGTTCGTAGGAGGTGGTTGATTTGTCATTGAGGATGGTGTGCTTGGCTTCACTCCAGCAGTCGAGAAGGAGAAGGTCTGCCGGTCGGGATCCTTTGGTGATTCGTATGCCTTAGGGATAGCAGGCACGGGCGGAACATCCTCAGGAGCTTCACCAGCAGAGCTGTGGACGTTTCGTGGCTTCGCTGTAGGTAATCTAGAGCTTTGCAAGTTTACGTTAGTACGCAGTGGTATTGAAGAACCGCCAACTTTCAAGGAATTGATGCTGGACGTTGATGACAAAGAGATGCCTGAAGCGTACGATTTACGATTCTGCTCTGGCGTTGCGCGCGCAGAGGAAGGTGTCTCGCTCTTCCTGATCGAAATACCAGGAGATTGGCTGAAAGCCCGGTCTTCAAAGGAGAAATCGCCCTGCGGTGTGGGAGGTCCAACTGGTCCACCGGGGACTGGCATGTTGGGGTTCATTGAGAGACGCTTCAGTCTTCGTGCATCGGTTGGACTAATCGTTCTTGCTCCCAGGCCGAAATGGTGAGGCACCGTAGACTGCCGTTTGCTGGCAGATGAAGAAGGCGTGTGCTCACGCTGGGCCTGAGCAGGCGATTTGCCAGGCGAGCGACCGTTGAATCCAGGCATCGATCCTTGATCTGGTGTCAGCGAGTGTGCAGACAGGTGCTGGCCGGATGTTTGTCGCGAGGGTGGCTGGAGGGACTTCGCCTTCGCGGTTCGTGTAGCACTCGGTAGTCTTTGTGTAGCATTTGGTGGGTTGGGATTCGCAGCCAGCGTCTCCCGTCGGATGCCCTTACTCTTAGACGGCGAACGGCCGAGCCCGTTCTGTGCAATGCTGCTGCTAGCGATTCGCGGCATCTCGTTGCGCCCTTCGAAAGTGCCCATTGGCAGCATCCCTGGTCCCACACTCTTTCGTGCACGTGCTGCGGGGTTCGGTGCAGCAGGCTCTGGGAACTGGCTCTGCCTCCGCGTTCGAATGGCCATGTTGGTCGTGGGAGCTGGCGTTGCTGTGTTGTCTGTAAACACGGGAGGATTGGCATTCGGCGGCTTGGAGGGGTTCGTCGTGCCTGGCTTGCGGGTGTTTGACTGGCTGAAGCGGCGCATGAACGAGTTGCTGCGGGCTGGCCGTGTGTCTCCCTGGCCAGCGGTGAAGGGCTGCATGTTCGACGCGGTGCTGCTCGGCGGGGCGGTGCTCTTGAAGCTACCCGGCGCTGGAAAGTCGCTCAGGGCGGGCTCATAGGTCAGGCTGTTGGCGAAGTCGTCGAAGTTGACGGCGGGGAGGAAGTCGTACGAGCCGCTCTCGGTGGAGTCGTCGGCAGGCTGTTGCTGCTGGGCGAAGCTGAAGCGTGGTTCGGGTGGGTTCGACGTGGGCTCGGTCCTCGTAGGAGGCAGGTGCAAACGGTTCTCGAGGGAAGTGCTGGCGACCCTATGCACGGTCAGCACCCTCCGTCCCATGCGTGGGCAGTCAGCAAGCGCGCCCTACCTGTGCTTGTGGAAGTCCTGCGGCGGGCCTCGCGGGCCCTGGGGCACTTTCGCCGTCCTCCTCTGCGAGCCCAGCGGGTTGGTGCCGGGCAGCCCAGGGCGCATCGTCGCGGAGATGGCATTGGAGGCGCTCGTCTTGCGCAGGCGGCTGCCGTTATCGCCCGTCTTCTGGAACTTGCGCACGCGGTCGTCTGCTGGCATTAGTATGGTCGTCGCCCACTTGCTCGCGCGCGGGGGTACCTGTCGAGCCGCTCGAGTCCTCGGACACGGTCGAGCCTGGGTTGTGGGCGTCCATGGCGGTCCCACCTGTTCGCACAGGCTGCGTAGACATTGTGGACTAGACTTCGTACGCAGCTGTCCAAACACAGCACGGAGCCAGCACCAGCACTGCGTTCCGCCCTGCACTATCACTCTTCTGCGAGACGGGTCTCCAAGCGTCGAGCTTGGGGAGCGGCTCAGGCTATGCGAGCATTTCGAACGGAGCGGTCGGCGGTGAGGACGGTAGACGGGGCGGGTGGGCCAGGGGCGTTGCTGGAGCTATATTGCCGCAGAGTTATAGCTGTGCGTGCTCTGCGAGAGAGCGAGTCGAGTGCAAAAGGGGAGCGCGTCGCTAGCGGTGCTTGCAGGTGTCTATCAAAGTCACTAGAGGTACAGACGACTTGACGCACTAACCAACCCCTGTCCGCCGTGCCCAAGCCGCCCTCTCATTCGGCGAATTTGGCCAGCGTCCGCTATCATAACATTGCCCTCACCGGGGGAACGAGCGCATGGTCCACGTCCAGCATTTCTGCATTCTGTGTGCGCTGGCAAGAACCTGGGCCCATCGCGCCCGCTGCCGAGCTCAGAGCGACTTAGACACTGACGACAGTCACTGAGCGAGCTCTGCGTGCAGCATCGCGGCGGCCACGGCTCCAGGCCAGCCTTCTGCACGACGGCAAGACACTCAACTCTAGTCGACCCTAGCGGTTGCACGGCACTGAGCATGTGCACAAGCCCTGAACCCTGATCGGCACCGTTGTTTGTTTTCTTCAAGATTGTTTGTGATGCTGGGGGGTTGGGCACCGCCGACGCGTGGCCGGCGAGCATGATAGTGGCCAGACAACTATTTTGAACTTCACCACAATACGAAGACAATTGTTGCTCCAGTTCAAGATTCAACATGCAAGTCGAGATCTAAGAACGGAGTGCTTTGCTCCTCCCGTGTGTCACCCGCGACTGGCAGGGGTCAAGCGCGTGGCAGCCGAACGCCGCGCCAAGGCGGTACTGGTTCACATGCTACTGCGTCATCAACAGTCGGCGCTGCGCACTACACCTCACAGGACCGTCCCAACTAGGCTGCAGACATCCAATGGAGAAAGAGTTGGAGCAGGACGTGTGAGAAGATGAATGAAACGAACGCATGCGTATGAGACCTTAGAACACCTCAGCTGAACAAGCACCTGCATCTTCCGGACGAAAGAGGAAGTGCGCCATCCACAAGACCAGAGATCAGTCGTCGACCACCCCCCGGCGGTCGACGCTTTAGGTCCCGCACCGCTCAGGCGGCCAGCATTCGGACTTGTGTTACTTTCGTCCTTGTAAAAGTCACGAGTTCGGTCCCAGGACACCCTCCACCATGAGCAAAGACAACTCAGGCTCGATCGCTAACAGCGAGACCCCAATACCGGTGGTTCAGATTCACCCCGCAGATGGCTCAGGACCGCGAACGCCAGACCCAGAACATGGTTCACATCGACTATCGGCCAGCAAGCTCAAAGACAAGCTCCAATCGCTTGGCGACGACATGAGCCGTGAGTCCACAAGCAGGATGGGTGACAGGATGATCAACCTGTAAGCTCCTCTGTCAAACCTCATCACTATCATTTTCTTACAAAGACAGACTGCTTGCACAAGTCCTGCCCAGTGAGAACCAATCTTCAACCTCCCCTGAAGATGGCAACTACAATGCAAGCCCTCTGGTCAAAGACCGCCGTTCGCGCACCTATGTCGAGCGCCCGAATTTCAGCATCCCAACGATGTCTTCAAACTTTCGGCGCTTCAACTCTCGCATCGGCGTCGCATTCGTCTTCCAAAATCGACTCATCCACCTGTTCACCTGGAGACAGCCTACTCAGACCATGTCCTTCCTGTTCATGTACACATTCGTCTGCATCGACCCATATCTACTCCCTGTCCTCCCGCTGGCATGTTGCCTCTTCTTTATCATGGTACCAGCCTTTCTAACACGGCACCCACCACCGCCGACCTCGTACCCAACAGACCTATATCCAATCGGCGGACCACCACTGGCAGATGCACCCACCATCAAGCCTGCACCAGAGTTCAGCAAAGACTTCTTCCGCAACATGCGCGACCTCCAGAACTGCATGGAAGACTTCTCACGCGGTCACGACGCAGTGTTGCAATTCGTGACGCCCCTGACCAACTTCTCAAACGAGAACCTCAGCTCCCTACTCTACATCATCCTGCTCCTCGTCTCATGCTCGCTCTTCCTAGTCTCCCACCTGCTGCCTTGGCGCTTCATCTTCCTCCTGCTCGGTTGGAGCGCAACTACCATGGGCCACCCGTCTATACAGGAACTTCTTTCAACACCGGAAAACGAGGCCCTGATCACCGACGCCGAGAATGAAGGCCGCTCCTTCCTCCTCACCGCGAGCAAGAAGGACATCGAACTCCAGACCTCCACCGAAACCCGCGAAGTCGAGATCTTCGAGCTCCAGCACCGCGCCTTGCACGACCATTCCGGCGAGTACGAGCCCTTCATCTTCTCCCACAGTCCGTACTCGCCCCTCAGCCCGGCCCGCATCTCGGGCGACCGGCCCCGCGGCGCCCCGTTCTTCGAGGACGTCATGCCCCCGCGCGGCTGGCGCTGGAGCGACAAGAAGTGGACACTCGATCTGCTGAGCCGCGAGTGGGTCGAAGATCGGTGTGTCACAGGTGTGGAAGTCGAGATTGAGGGCGAGCGGTGGGTAACAGATCTGCATTATGAGATCCTTGATGATGGGGAGAGGGGTGCGAAAATGCACAGGAAAGGGAAGAGCAAAGACGTTGGGGAGCAAGAGAGGGAGGTGTTGAGGCGGGCGTGGGAGAGTGGACGACCGAGTCGGAAGGGCGAGTGGAGACGCAGACGGTGGGTGAGGATGGTCGAGCGGGTGGGGAGTGGTGGTGTAGGAACTGTGTGATCAGGGATGTTGTGACTATGAATTCTAACGAGCATCAATCCTCTACAACCAGGCCCCCCTAGCACCGAACCTGTCAACCCTGAACCACTAAAAAGAAACCTCACATTCTCTTCGCGCAGTTGTTGCGAGCATACA
This sequence comes from Didymella pomorum, assembly GCA_022225945.1. Classification (NCBI taxonomy): domain Eukaryota; kingdom Fungi; phylum Ascomycota; class Dothideomycetes; order Pleosporales; family Didymellaceae; genus Didymella; species Didymella pomorum. Next base: position 262,271 of record JAKJXN010000007.1, read on the forward strand.
GCGAGCATACAGCGAGCGCAAAAATGTGGGTCCTGCCGCGACTCGAACGCGGGGCCTCTCGCACGTTTACTTAGGTACCCTAAGCGAGCTGTTGTTTATTAGTACTTGCTTCGGAGACTCAGGTAGTGAGTGAACTTACAATCATACCACTAGCTGGAAGGTTGTCAGATGTTGGATCGTGAAGGTTGTTGATGAAGGACTTACACCACAGGACCGTCACGTGACTTTGATGAATGCACCATAGGAAGTATGATTCATATTACCGTACAGATTGGGAGTCAAAGAGAGGGCGTTGGTGGAGGCATCGCGTTGAGGAAATCGCGGTGGAGTTGCGTTTGCGGAGTTACACGAGAGAAGATTGCGAGTGGAGAACACCAACATAGTCGTCACGGAGAACAACATGGAAATATCAATACGAATCATGGCGTTGCCGTAGATGATAGACGTAGCATGTAGTTTGGTATGTCTTCACCCCTTCTCTTTGTGTCGCTGTTTGATTGATGGACGTGATACATCGTCTGCACAAGGCGGGTATTACTTTGAGGGGTGTGTAGGATGCACCTGAGTACTAGAATCTTGTCGCAGTTGGCCAAAGGTCTCATAGTATCTGGTTGTCGAGAGGGAAGGTATGTCTCCGGAGTTTCGTTCGAGTCGTAGCTGGTGTCGTTCCGTTTCGATTATCCGAGTGAGTAGATGAAGCGTGCACAACTTGAAGCTCCCACTAACAACATGTCATTGAATTGTCAGCACCGTGACAGCAAGAGTATCAAGCGATCAGCGTATTGGTTTGAGTACTTCAATTGTATCTCCCTTACTCTACGCCCGCCCGACCTTGAAGCTCAATATGTCGTTCTTCCCCACGGCCACCACATCATCTTCGCCCACCCTCCTCGCGCCCTCAGTCTCCACATACGCCAGCGGCGCATCGCCCATGACTTTCCTGTACACATCACCGACCGTACTCCCTTTCTTGACTAGTACACAGTCCCTGAACACCGCCGTGCTCGCCGCGCTGCCAGACGTAAAACTCTGGATATTCCTGACCGGAAACACAGGCACGAGACCCAGCAGCTCAGCTGCGCGCGACAGGACCTGCACAACACCCGTACTACCGAAGCGGTAGAGAACCATATCCTTGAGGTTCTCAATGCGCTGCTTGAGTTTCTCGTCCAGTTCCTTTAGGCCGCCGCCCGTGGGGTCGCCCATCTCGATGAGGTCTTCACGCGTGTCGACGAACTCGCTGCCCTCGACGTACTTGACGAAGCCCTGTTTAGCCAGTTTCCTTAGGAAAACCTCGCTGATAGCGCTGCACAGTACGATGCTCTTTGGATCCGCTGTCTTTGCGATTTTGGCAATGTTCTTATCAGCGTCTGGGTGGTCGATTTTGTTGAGGGCAATGACGGTGGGGAATTTCTCGTCGGTGAAGGCGTTGACTACGCGCTCGATTGTCTCGTCGTCCCAGTGCTCAAGGGGCACTTTCGTTGTCCCGCTCAGGAGACCGAGTCGGTCGAGGCAGCGCCCTACGACTGCGGCTGTGGAGCCGTAACCTGAGAATTGGTTCTGCAGTGTCTCAATTGGTGTGGCTTTCACGGCGAGATGCCGCCTCTTGATGCTGCCCCATTTCTCCATCAAATTGCCTTGGATCCAGCGCACGATCTCGCTGCGCAGCCAGACGATGTCTTGACTTGGATCATATCCGCGTGTTGCTTTGCCTTCTGCATCTGTGGTTCCAGAGACGTCGACGACGTGGACGAGCGCATCGGCGTGGCGCAAGTCGTCCAAAAAGCGATTCCCTAAGCCCTTGCCCATGTGTGCGCCGGGAACGAGACCGGCGACGTCGAGCAGTTCAATCGGTACTGAGCGGCGGCCCTCGACACAGGCGCCATAGTTGGGTTTACAGCGATCTGAGAGGCCAAGTCGTGCGCAGGGACATTCGATCTGGAGGTAGCCAATGGCTCGTTGCGGGTCGATTGTTGTGAAGCTAGACGGTTGTCAGGCGCATGGTCTCAAGGAATCGCATATCGTGCTGTTGTAATGTTGACGAGCGCAGGTACTATGCTTGCTGTCGCGGTGGGTATGCGCCGGATGAGGTAAGAGGAATGGAGGGCGAATTAAGCACTTACGGAAAGTTTCCTGCACTTCGATCAGCCTACGAGCCTTTTATACGGAATATTTGGTGTGCGCACCAACTTTTGACGTTGCGTCTGTCAAGCTGCGCGAGACTTAGACTTGCGATCCATGGCGGGGGAGGGGCAATGCGCACCTGTTCAGCGTCGTCGATTTGCCTGACGAGGGCTTGCCCACCAGGCCGATCAAAGGATCGCGCGGCATTATGAGCTGTCTGTAGAACAGAGAGGTGTGGAACCAAAAGTGATGTGCTGCGCAAGAAGGGCGCAACCGGAGATCGGTGTCGTCAGACCCGTCGAAACTTATCGATTGGCAGCCTTGCCTTCAGCCTTGCGTTCGGCTTTGGACATGCATGAGTCTCGGATATGTAGAAAGACCTCACCAGGATCATGAACAGTGGATTTCAAGATTTCTTTCAGATTTGTATTATATACAACGACCAAGTGATCGAATCTAGTCAAACGCCAGGCCGACTATCGTTACGAGCCGACAACACCAAGGAAAGTCTAACATCAAGAAAACGTTGCCCGCACTGGGTCTTTGCATTACATCCTGCCTGTACCCTCATACAGTGCCAAGATATGGAAGAATGACTTTGCTCAAGGCTGCTTATCTTACAAGATATTCCATCTTACAAGACGAGGAGACCGCCGAAGAGGGAGGATACAAGGACGACAGCGCCCATGGCAAGGGGAGCGAAGGAGAACTCGCCGGGGCGGAGAGCGGAGGCAGCACCCTTGCTGGGCGAGGAGGTACCGGTGGTACCGCCAGCAGCGCCAGAGGTAACAGCACCGTCACCAGCACCAGCCAGGTCGGTCTCCTGAGAGCCAGAGGACTGGGAGCCAGAGCCCTTGAGACCAGGGCCGGTACCAGCACCGTTCTTGAGGTAGTCGCTGGCACCGCTGGGGAAAGCAGGAAGCTGATCAGCCTTGATGGTAACGTTCCAGGTCTTGGACTCGGTAGGGCACTCAGAGGCAGAGCCGGTGGACTTGTAACCACCGTCACCGGAGGGGTCAGTGGCGTTGGCGTATGCGTTCTTCAGGGTGGTGAAGTCGGTAAGCTCCTTGACGCTGTCGCCGTTGATCTCAACGAGACCGTAGTTGGAGTCCTCCTGAGAGTACTCGTAGACGAGACCGCCGGAGTAGACGGAGGACATATCAGTGCTGTAGATGGACTTGACCTCGTTGAACTGACGCTTGTTGGTGTTGCAACCGAACTCGGACAGGAAGATGGGCAGAGAGTAGTTGCTGAGCTTCTGGACCTTCTGGTCCCAGCCGGAGCCGGTGAAGGTGTTAGGGTCGCACCACGAGTAGTCGTTGAAGGCATAGAAGTCGGAGCGGACAGAGTCCTCGCCGCAGTTCATGTAGTCGGCCATCTCGTAGCGGTTGGACTCGACGTCAGCAGCGCTATAGCCGACGGGAACCTTGCGGAGCTTGCGAGCGTTCATGTAGGACTTGATGTCACGGGTAACGGCCTTGACGAAAGGAGCACAGTTGGTAGTGGAGTCGTCATTGATGACCTCGTTGCCGGAGAAGAAGAGTAGGGTGTTCGAGTAGGCGGCGAACTTCTCGACGGTCGCGAAAACGCTCTGGAGGTAGACCTTGTTGTAGGAGACCTGGGGAGAAGCGCGGTTGATCGAGTACTTGGGGGTGTTGACGTCGAGCGCGAGGTAGATGCCGGCATCAGCCAGGGCGTTCATGCAGGTGTCGTGCTCAGCAGTGTTGTCGACAGTGTAGACACGGACAGTGTTGATGCCGAGCTCCTTGAACTTCTCGATGTCGCGCTTGCAGCCATCAGCGTCGGCAATGGGGTCCTTGGCGTCAGATGCACCACCTAAGGGATGTCAGTTTGCGGTCTACGAAGTGCATTCGTCCATTCTTACCGGGCTGGTAGTCGACACCACGGATGTAGAAACGCTCGTTGCCCTTCCAGAAGGCTATTCAGCAGTTAGTAATGGTTCCACAGGGGCTTCCAAGGCTTCTCGGCAACGCACCATTGCCCTTGACGGTGATGGATGTGACATCAGCGCGCTTCTGGACGGGAGTGGCAGGGGTGCCAGCAACGGTTGTGGCGAGTGCGCCGGCAACGGCAGCAATGGCAACGCTCTTCATTGTAATGGCGTGTATGTGAGTGACGGAGTAAGTTCGATGGTTGAAGTCGTGGCGAGAGAAGAGCTTTTCGTTGGCAAACTGAAAAGCTGAAAGCGACAGACGGTGAAAGGCAGTTGCAAACGAGAGTATACGCCTGGGCGAAAGTGCGATTAGAAGAGCGTGTAGAAGAAGAAGTCGCGCACAAGAACAGTGACAGCGAGGAAGTTAATGGCCAGGCAAAACAAGTTGGGGAGACGGGTTATTAGAGGAACCCACTCCCAGCACAGCAGCCCTGGCGGTTGCTATCTGCGGAATGCGCACTGCACGCTTCATTGGCCGTACCCATACCGGGGCGCCCCACAGCGACAGGGATCGCATCTGCCAAATCTCAGAAGCCTCCGCCCAGCCAGCTCCTGCCCCCTGAAAAGCTCAACCAAGGCGCCCAGACGGCGACAAGCCAAAGAGACAAGATGTGTGGCCAAGCGACAGAGAATACCGGGTCTCTCGGCGATCGTGCTTCTTTAGTCTGCCTCAGAAGCTGCTGAAACGCGCGTCGCCGTCATTCCTGTGCGAATGAACGAAGATCTGTATCAAAAGGCTGCTGCCGTTCCCTGCTGCGCTGCTTCCTGTGGAGTGCCGGGTGGGCCATACCAAGATTAAATCATGAGCTCATCGTCAACATGCGACCGACTCGCGCAGCAACAACACAGCATGGCAACAGCTCGTAGAACTGGAATAGGTGGCTGGCTAACAGCAGGTTGAGCGGCCTAGCAGGACACGAGTGGCGCAGAACACTCGCCAGATGCAGCCTTTGTTAGTCAAACCGGCGCGCTGGGTTTATTGGATGCTGGGTTTACGAGGCTGTCTGACAGCGGAAGTAGGGGATGGCGGTTCCCTGCGATCATCGTTTACACGACATCGAGTGTCTCGTATTGTCGACACAGCCTCCATTGTGATGAGGATCATCGTAGGCCTTCTGTTGAACCGGTGGATCATATCAATTCGTGCTACTTGCTGATTCTCATTATACACACGCGGCTGCTAAATGCACCGCTCATTACGATTAACGACGATATATCCTCACGTCTACTGCTCATAAGACCACGTCAAGACATCGTTGCGCAGGGTCAGTCTAAGCACCCTTAAACGACAGAGGCACATGGACCCAGTCTGCACATGGGACCGTACGGTACTGTCATGCCAGACAGTACTGCTGACCACGCATCTTCACCTCGTTTCTCAACTTTTGTATCCGGAAGATATTCGAGGTGTTCTCTGGTCGAACTGGACCGTTGCATGGGTCTTCCGGACAACGGACAGTCTGACCCTTCGCACCTTTGCACTTCTAGTTGCCGTTGTTCTTGGGTCTGAGACCAAAGTAAAGACCCAGAGCGAGAGCAATGATGGCAATGATGAGCACCACCACGAACAAGGTCCACCATTTGAGCTTCCTTGCGCGCCTGGCAGACTTGATGCCCTGGTCGAGTTGTGTGTTGGCGTGCTTAGCGTCTTCGTTGACCTGGATGGTCTGGTTTTCAACCTGAACAGTTTGCTCCTCCTGGTAGACGACCTGCTCGTTGAGCTGCTGAAACAGAGTGGCGAGCTCAACCATAGTCTTCTCGATGCGCTGGATGTCGTTGTGACGAGCACGAACAGCACCCAAAACACTGGATGCTTGCCCGCTACGGTTGCTCTTAAGCTAGGGAATGAGTCAGCATAGAATTGGTATTCGATCACGGCAAGATACTTACTGCCTGTGTGAAGATGCCCTCGTCACCCCAGTCGGCATTCGCAGCCTCTTGTACTTCTGCTTCAGTTGCTTCAGGGTTGATTACCCTGTACTGACGAGCAATAGCCTCGCGGTACCTCTTTGAGTAGTCTGCCTCTTCCCTCTGGAAGTCCTCAAGCTGAGTCTTGAATGTCCTCTTCAGCGACTCGACCTGGGTCTTCTTGAACGCATTGTTGGGATCGCGCGCAGCATCGCGCTCAAGGAACTTGATCTCGTCCTTGATCTGGGTGTTCCTGATCTGTGTTTGCGAAACGATGCTCTCAAGCTCGGCAGATGAGCGGTTGTCCGGCGACGAGAGCATGCGCTGGTGGATGCTCGAGATGGCACCAATGTCCTGCGTAAGCTGACCAATCCTGCTCTTGGTTCCGTCGATGCGCTGGAGGAAGTCCTGCTGGCTCAAAGGCTTGGTGCCAGGCTGCTCGAGGCCGTACGGCTGCTGTCCAGCTTGCCCGTTGTTTCCATAGTGCTGCTGCGCTGTGTTTCCGTAGGGCAGAGGAGCGTCTGTATGCGGTACGGTCTGCGATGGTGCAGGCGCAGAGTATTGGGAGGGTTGCGAGTAGTTGGAGTCGGCTTGTGTCAATTGGTTTGGGCGACCCAGCTGCTCATCGTACTACAATGCGGTGTTAGTAACAGTCGAGTACGCGCGCAATGCTCTGCTTACGCCTCCTCCATATGGGTTCGACGACCCGTAGCCAGTGTTGCCATATGGGTTGCTGGTGCCGCCGTAGCCTGCCTCCGCCTGGCCGTAGGGATTCCCGCCGTACTGCTGGTAGTTGTTGCCGGACATGCTTGTCGCGCGTGTTATGGTGATTCAAAGGATGTTTCGGAAGGCCGCGACTCAGCTGTCAGAGAGTTGCGGAAGCGACGGAAGGGTGCGCAATCGGGCGCAGTAAGGATACTTTGTATCGCGAACGTGGGTAGTGATGCGAATTGATGCAGTGATTGTTGTGAGCAGTGTGCGCTACGGCTCGTTGTTGAGATGAGCGGAGTAGGGCAACCGGCTGTTAATCTTAAAAGCTACGATCCGCGAAGGGCCACTGCCCAGGAACCGAGCCACCTCGAGACGTCACGTCACCTGCATGTCAGCCATTGCACTAGTCTTGTCAGGGCTCTGCCACCGTTCGGACGAACAATCCCTCCAACATTTGCTATTGGTAGCTTTCCATGATATTACAGTCCCATGAATCTTGTTTGCTTTCAGTTGAGCATGCTGTTGTGCCTTCTCGCGCCTGCTCGATAACAGTTGCACTAGGGTCCCAAACAAAGAGGCAGCCTTGAACAACAATTGCGTCTGGAGCAGCTCTGTACGAACACTTCCTCCATCTTGGCTATTGAGGAGCGAAACGATCTCCCTCGCAAGTCTTACCTCGAACAGTCAGTCTTGAAAGTCAGCCTCGCGCTCGCTGTGACCGGTCTCCACAAAGATTGGATCGAGCACCGCATCTGTGCAGCGGGCCGTACCCTCTCTGCTCGCCATCGAGGCTGAACGCGCGTCGGTTCTCAACATCTCTGTTCGACTTCCATGGATCACATTTAGCGCAACGTCTCGCCGCTACTAACGGGGCTCTATCGTCAAAGTAGCTTGATGGCATTCGTGACTGTCGATTCAGATGAGGGTCTCTCCTCGTCAGGTACACTGCAAGGCGATTTCGATGCTGCACATGTCCTTGACAAACTTGGACAACAATCAACGCGAGCAGCTCATCCGGACCTTTCGAATATTCACACTTGATACTCGGCAGGACAAGCATTGAGGTCAAGAACATGTGGAGAAGCCCACCTTCGTTGACAATCCTGGGTGCGCCAATCCCATTGCGTTCTAGTTGCCGAATGTGGTGATCCTCAGCTTCGCCGCATCCACTATTTTTTAACCTATAACTTTGCTATTCAGCAGGCCCGTAACCAATTAGGCGTCTTCTTTTCCAAAACCGAAGAAGCCGTGGCTCATCGAGTGCGACAAGCCATCATACCAAGTCCTTAAATGGATAGGGGTCGGCTTCAGTCAGGTCTTCATGGTCCTTCGAAATGGGCAGGTGCGAGACGATTACATGAACAACATGCGTGAAAACGTTAAATATACAGACCGTTGCATGTGAACAAGTTCGTCTGGAAAATGCCGAGGCAGCACTGGATGAATGCGACCGCATGAAGGTAATACAGGATCTTGGATGGATATCGCCCATTCACATCATAGAATGCGTTGAGACGCTGTTCTGTCATGAACGCAAGACCCTCAATGATCTGGGCGATGTTGGCTTGGATCAAGTGGCTCGCGTCTTACCCACCTCCTGATTCAATTTCTGATACCTCACAGATCCACCAAATGCCCAAAGGTGCCATCGACACTGCCAATTAGAGCAGCTAAAGTTCGAGCAGTGTCCTTACTGTCCTTACTGTCCTTCTGAGCGTATGTGCCGTCGGCGCCCAGAATGATAGTGTCAATTAAACCACCGCTGAACAGCTTCTGCTTCACAACAGCACCAAGGTGGATGGTATGGTTGACGTTGCCGAGTTTGATATTCACCTTCATGGCGATGTTAGTGAAATACTGATCTTGCCTCTTATTGAAGTAGAGCTGATCCAGCTTCGATGTCGTAACGCAGAGAGCATGCGAAGGGTGGTGGATATGGTAGGCGCTGATCGCGTAGCTTGCTAGGCGTCATGAGCGCGGTGCTGTGTGGGGCAGAAGGAAGAGAACGTTGTGAGGAGGCTCTAGGCGGGGGTTTTGGGTGAGGAACGCTTAATGCACTGGGACACACCTCCCCGTCGTGAATAAGATAGCGATGACCAGGATCTACACATTCGTACCGACCTTCCTAAACTCCTGTGCTTTTCAAACAGCCTTTCTAACTCTTACATGTTTGCATCGATCTACTTCGCCTCGGTCCTCTCCTTTCCCAAACCCAGACATATCCCTGCAGCTTCCAACTCGCCCAGAACGCGATTCTCCAACTCGTTGACCTCGCCCTTCTTCTTGCCTAGCATCTCCACCTCCCGCTCGTCGACAGCGACGATGCGCTCTCTCAGAGCGCTCTTTCTGCTGAGCCAGCTGTCTACGTCTTCCTTGACATTGTCCCTATCCCATTCGAGCAGTGTGATCTCGTTGGCTTGAATGCCGAGTTTCGGACCTTGCTTGCGAACGTCCTCGATGATGGCGGAAAGCAGAGCGAGTGAATGTGTTTCTGATGCGACGGAAAGCGTGATCTTCGTAGCTCCTGTCCGCATTGATGGGCTAGAGTTGATGGCGCTTGAGGCGCGATTGAGCTGCTCAGGGAACTGATTGAGGAAGGACGAGATTTCCGAAGCAATCGGTGCACCGACTGAGAGCAAGAGATTGAGACACAAGGGCAGTATACCCTTCGTCCAGATCGAATGTAGGCGCGCAGGTGTGTCGTAAGGCCCCATGCCATTGGGGCGTCGGTAGTAGTTCATGAGATTGGCTGTGTTGAGCTGCGATAGGACGCCCTCGACTGCCATCGTCTCGGCCATAGCTGGAATCGCTGAGAGCGACAGAAGGAATAGCAGAGCAAGCTCGCCGTAGACAGGATCTGCAACGCCGTTGTGTGACACAGTGAGACGGTCCGACCAGGAGAACAGGCTGGTAGCGTAGCGAACGGTGCCGTTGTTTGCAAAGAGCAAAGCTGCTTGGCTCTGCCACTTGCTCATTTCTGGAACAGCAATGATGCGCTGGAGTATGGCCGTAAGAAGCGCGAAGTCCGAGGGTGTGACAGTGGTCGGGTCGGCATGCAGTTGGTTTGCAAGGCTGCGGAAGCCCTTTGCAACTGTGTCAGCGAGGATCTCGAGGAGGAGTGTCGAGCTTGATGTTTCCAAGGCCTTGTGACTGGTAGGCATGGTGCCGCGGAAGCTGGAGCGGAACTCTGTGTCTCCATTTTGCTCCATTCCTTCGACAAGGTGTGGTTGCAATGCAAGATATAGGACTCGCAGTTGGGAACGGTAGTAGTGGACAGCGTCGCTGGAAAAGACATTATCGAAGTCTGGCGTAGAAGCCCGCATAGCGTTCCAGACAGGAGCCAGTAGTTGTCGTGCCTCTGGTGTGTGGATCTTGGCCTCGACAAGCTTCTTAAGCAGGCCAAACGACAAATCAGTACGCAAGACGCTGAGCTGACCGAACAGAGCCTCAGGCAGCTCGTTTTCAGCATTCGCCTTCAGCGACCTTCTCACAACACCGACAATGAGCTGGATTAGTCGCTCGTCCTTGCCGGCAAAATTGCCCAGCTCCAATACCAGGAGCTTCCAACTTTGCAGGAGCTGCACTTGCGACTCAACCAGACCGAGGTTGAAGTTCGCTTTCTCCAGGTCTTTGACAAAGCCAGTGGCACCCCGAGGCCCTGCCCATCTGTTGTCAAAATTGAGCAGCTGCTCGGCAAGCTCGAGATCGTAGAAAAAGCTTCGACCAAATGACTCCGGGTACAGCGCTGTCCTCTTGAGATTGGCGAGTGTGACGCCAGAGAATTGCTGCTCTAAATTCTGCTTTAGGTTGTTATGTAAGGACTCATTATATGCTGGTAGCACAAGGGCATTGTCTTCGAGATATGCCAAAGCTGGGACAACATCCTTAAGGGGAGTGATGTCACCCACTTGCCGTGCACTGTGAAGGTACATTGCTAACACTTCGCAAGCCAAGGAAGCAAAGCGGTTCTGGTATGAGCGTTCCAGGACCTCCGCGTTCGATTGCGGATTCTTTAGCTGTCTTGTCATCCAAGATAGGAACTCAAGTAGCTTCTGGATGAGGTTCGTGTGCTTGCGCAGATCACCCGTCGCCCATGACCAGTTGTTTTGGGCGGAAGTGACGAACTCAAGCTTAGCCGTATACAAGGGCCATGAAAAGCGTGAGGTTCTCGATGTTGGCAAGACCATATCGGAGATGGATTGTATGGCCCAGGTCAGGAGTGCCTTGTGCCCTGAGACTGGCGCAGACTCGGGCTCTGTACGCAGAGATTCCTTAGGCGTCTTGCCAGTCAGCAGGTACATAGAAAACCAGCGCTGTTGACATGTGACTACAGCCGAAAGCAGATTCCACACGTCTGTCTGGATATCGACTATTCTGAGCGGTTCATCGAGCTCAGACACCACGCTCAGGAAGTTCTTGGCGGTGCGCGAACCAAGATGGCCCAGTAAAGACGGTGGTTCCTGCTCGACCAAGCCATTTGACTCTTGCGATTCCGTAATACGAACAGCACCCCGGACAAGAGTCTCTAACAAGCGCACTACTGGAGACTTCCACCGGTCACTAGCTGCGTAGAGACGTGCGAGTAAAGGTGTGGCCTTGTACAATTGTTGCTCGAGATGTGTCCAAGGCTTGTTCTGTAGCAAAGCTACCCGGACGAGAGTACTGGCTAGGAACAGCGTCGACTCCGTTTGCTGTAACCACAGCGCCGCAGAGCTGGTAAGTAGCGTAGATGCGTCAGAGCCTGCACCAAAGACTAGTGATGCCAAGATAGGATTGGTTGGCAGGTTGTCCTCAGTCTTTGTTAGGTACAACTGAGTAAGATACTCTGCGATTGGCGCAATAGGCCTTGTGAGTTTGGCAGACAAATGTGGTGCGTCATCCACACCGTGAGCAAGCTTCAGTATCTTTGTGAACACGTCGCAGATGGCAATGTTGATCTCCGGGCGATGATCTGGTCGTGTGTACTTCCAGCTCAACGAGCTTTCGTAGATGCTGGCAAGAGTACGGCCGTACGTAAACAACGTTGTGCTCATGATCTTGTCGGATGTGCCACTCTCTGCAACATTCGAAGCGTTGAAACGGCTGAGAGCTTTGCTGGGGCTTTTGCGAGCCACAGAACGGTCAACGGCATCTGTCACAAGGCTGTCGTACAGTCGTATGCAGCCAATCAGGAAATCGTATCGACCAAGTACCATCTCGGTGCCAATTAGTATGGCGGCGAGGCTGCCGCCATTGCCGTCGCCCTCGAGCAGCCGGCTTCGCGCCAGGAAGGGCCAGACTCTGTTTGGTGCAATAAGCACGAGCGCTTCCAGAAAGTGCGTGCAGTTCACGAGCAGCTCAAGGGAAGCCTCGTTACCCGGCTCTTGACAGAGCTGGAGGAGTTCCTCCTCGAACACTGCTAGGACAATGCTGACCGTATCTTGACTTCCATCTGTGTTGATGCATAACGCCTCCAGCAGCTCGGTTGAGCAGACACCATCCGATGACTGAAGTGAAGAATGCAGCAGGTCCGCAAACAAGCCAACGATGTCGACAGCATTCTCTCGTGTCGCAGGTCCTTGTGTTGTGTATTCAACTCGACTGCTCCCACTGGGATATGATGAGAGCAGCTGGACTAGGTACGTCAAGGTCGAGTGTTGGTAATGCCACACCGCTACATACGGCTGCTCACTATCATCGACAATGATACCTTCAGTACCCGCGGGGATGACCATGAGACAGTCGTTGCGCGGCATACTGGAAGACGAAAGCAGACGGCGCTGGCCCTGCAGATTCGACAGATCAGATGAGAACAGTGGAAGGTGTTCGGTAAGTGCCACCCAGTTTGCGTTCTCCTCTTCACGTGTCAGTGCATATCCCGCAAAGCCCATCGGAAGTCGTTGCATCAATTGATTCGTCTCCGTGAGCCTTTCCACAAAGGTAGGCAGTCCGTTCTGCACTGTCTTGTCCCCACGCGTAAGTACGCTGAAGAATTTGAGGAAGGGCGTCGATTCGTATGGGTAGCGTAGACGTGCCTCGTTGAGGAGCATTGGTCTCAGAATAGCTTCGTCTTCCAGGAAGAAGGAGACCACAGGATCGGCGTTGTGAATAGTGCCTTTGCCGGCCCAGGCACGGAATGACCTGTCGCCCCCAAGAATCGAGTACGCAGTGATGATGAGGTCTGCACTATAAACGACAACGTCGCTCCCGAGGGCAGCACGCAGCAGTTGCAGGAAGTTCAGCCGGAGTCTGTCTCTCGATATTTGATCAACTGAGGTGCCAAATGCTGACAGACCTGTGTCGACGAGGCTGTCGATAACATTCATGATACCAGCGGCTGAGCTGACCTCGGCAAGCTCCAGATACGGGCTTTTGCCATCGAACATCTCGGAGCCTTCCAAACGACTGATGACCATGGCAGACTCTTCGATAGCAGATGGTTCAGGAATAGGTCTTCTCGAAGCATCAGGCGCTTCAAGCATCCCCTCTCGCTGCTTTTCCTCGTATTCCGCCTGGCTGGTGAGCTTCCACGTCAAGATCGCCCACGCGAACATCGGGGGTGTCGCAGGGCTGGGACCGAGTAACCGCGCCTCGCCAAAGATGCTGGTGATGTTCTCGATAACTCCAGTGTTCAGGATGTATGCTGAGGTCTCCCATTTCTTGTACTCGCCCGACTGAAGGTCATCGACGACAGTATCGACATTGAGAATGGCCAAGGAGACCAGCGAGGTCATCAGTTGAATGACAGGGACCAATGGCTCTTGACGTGGAGTTATGCATGGAAACTGTACGAAGAAACCACGACTGCCGAAAGTAGTGAGCCAGTCCTCGATGGTAGCGGCCGGTACGAAGCCCTTAATCACTACATCAGCGTGCACATGCGCTAGGTGCAGTAGATGTAGTAGCTCCACAGTTTGAGCCACGACCCATTTCTCAGATGCAGCTTCGATGATCGACTCGGCTACGGTCCATGAGTAGCCACTCTCAAGGGCTTCGCACCTCTTCTTTACAGCCTGCAGGCACTGGTCGAGTGCTGTCGCAGGACCACTGCTTTGCGCGGTAGCAATCGTTTGACCAAGCTCTTCGATCCATCCCGCACCAACTGTGTGGTAGTCGTTCCCGTAGATCGTTTGGCTGCGCAATTGCGGTGCAACACCCCATGAGATCAGGAGCTGACTGATTCTGAGGATCGCGGCGCAGGTCGAGTGGTAGATTTCGATGATACGTAGTCTGCGCTGGTCTTGGGTATCAAATTGTAAGGACGTCGAAGCGAGCGGTGTTTGAAGGATGGACGAGTTGGGGACGAATGTAGATGCGCCAAAGTTGGCAAGCCCAGCTGCATCCTGCACGCTCAACGCCTCCTCTTCAGTCAGACCGCTGAGCAGCTGAACCGTCGGCCTGCTCTGCCACTCCTGCGCAACCAGCTGCAGCGCAGCGTACTCGGAGATCTGAGCCTCCTTCGACAGCCACAGACCATCTTCTTTGATCTCGTTGAGGTTGTAATTGCTGCTATGCGCGGGCGTGACACTGATGGGCGCGGTCTTGCTCTCGAATTTGCTCTTCTCCTGCTGTGATGGATCTGCGAAGGGTTTCCATGGGCGGCTGAGGATTTCGATGTTCTCTTTCGCGTTGAGGAAGTCGCGCAATGCCTCGCTTCTCGACGCGGTTTCAGGTTCGCAAAGGGCGCGGTATGCAATGTCCCATGTCCTTAGCGGGTCAGTAACTGTTGTCAATGCCGGTGCAGGCTTCGTAAACATACACAAGCTGCTGCTCGCCCTTGAAGCACTTGGTCAGGTCGAATTCGGTCGATTGGATAGGGGCCATGGTTGCGCTGCGGTGCGCTGAGTATGTGACAGCTAGCCAAAGGCCATGAAGGCGGGTGGATTGCGTGGGCGGGGAGAAGCCGAAATGTTTGGCCTGGTGAATGTCGCGAGAGCTTCGCGCTTTGGAGTTTGGCGGACAGTGGCTGGTGTGCGCCACACTTTGTGGCTGCAGTGGCAGGAGCGATCGGCGGCATGCCCGCCCGCTCTCCGCAATGAGGGCTCAATAAATTAACTGAGTCACTTCCTTCCACGCCGCATTGTCCCCTTAGACTAGCTTCCAACCTATATATCCGGAGTCGCATACGCATCCTCAAGCTTCACTTCTCGCATTGAGCACTCTCACGTCTGCGGAGTCATTCGGAGAAACCCTCACCAGATTTCCCCGCTATAGACAATAGCGAAGTACAAAGGCGATTCGAGCCTACAAGAATATCACCACTTCAGACGACAGGAGGTCCTTCACCTTTGTGCGCCGCCACCATGCCTTCCCTTGGGCTGATTGATCACTCACCTCGCCATCCAAACCCCTCCCCGCCGATACCGACCGCCTCCAATGTCATTCTCATTGACAACTACGATTCCTTCACCTGGAACGTATACCAGTATCTAGTCTTTGAAGGCGCGACCGTCACCGTATACCGCAACGACGAAATCACCCTCGACGACCTTATCGCGAAGAACCCCACACAATTGGTCGTCAGCCCTGGGCCAGGGCACCCTACCAAAGATGCCGGCATCAGCAACGCCGCAATCAAACACTTCGCCGGGAAGATTCCCATCTTCGGCGTATGCATGGGCGAACAGTGCATCTTCTACAGCTTTGGCGGCACAGTCGATGTGACTGGTCAGATCTTGCATGGCAAGACCTCTCCTCTCACCCACGATGGCAAGGGCGTGTACGCTGGTGTGACACAGAAGGTCCCCGTCACAAGATATCACTCCCTCGCTGGCACACAAACCACACTACCAGAATGTCTGGAGGTGACCTCCACTATTCCCGCAAACCCGGAATCTGACATTAAGGAGGTCATAATGGGCGTGCGCCACAAGGAGTTTGTCATCGAGGGCGTGCAGTTTCATCCGGAGAGTATCCTGACAGAAGATGGACGCATCATGTTCAGGAACTTCCTCCAGATGCAAGGTGGAACCTGGGCAGAGAACGAAAAGCTGCAGAAGGAGGCACACGCCAAGGCGACTGGCGCTGAGGCGAACGGTGCTACAAATGGAGCTCAGAAAGACAAGCAGACCTCGATCCTCGAGAAGATCTACGCTCACCGCAAGGCAGCTGTCGAGGAGCAGAAGAAGATTCCATCACAAAGACCAGTCGACCTGCAGGCCTCATACGACTTGAATCTTGCGCCACCTCAGATCAACTTCCCTGAGCGTTTGCGACAGTCCCCATACAGACTCTCGCTGATGTCCGAGATCAAGCGTGCATCGCCTTCCAAGGGCATAATCTCGCTTTCGACATGCGCACCTGCTCAAGCACGAATCTATGCTAAGGCTGGTGCTAGTACGATCTCTGTGTTGACCGAGCCTGAGTGGTTCAAGGGCAGCATCGACGACCTCAAGGCTGTCCGCCAAAGTCTCGAGGGCATGCCTAACCGACCTGCGGTTCTTCGTAAGGAGTTCATCTTTGACGAATATCAGATCCTGGAGGCGAGGCTGGCTGGTGCAGACACAGTGCTCCTGATCGTCAAAATGCTTGACCAGGCGCTTCTTGAGAGACTCTACAAGTACTCACAGTCTCTTGGCATGGAGCCTCTCGTTGAGGTCAACAACGTGGAGGAGATGGAGATAGCGGTGAAGCTTGGGTCCAAGGTCATTGGTGTCAACAATCGTAACCTAACGAACTTCGAAGTCGACATGGACACCACAAGCCGTCTGATGAGCATGGTCACCAAGGATATCATTGTCTGCGCGCTCAGTGGTATCGCTGGACCTAAGGATGTTGAGCCGTACATTGAGAACGGTGTCGGCGCAGTTTTGGTAGGCGAGGCGCTCATGCGCGCGTCCAACACTGTTGAATTCATCGTCGAGCTTCTTGGCGGCACCACAGTCAAGCCTACAAAGACCTCTTCCACCCCTATGGTCAAGATCTGCGGCACGCGTAGTGCTGAGGCTGCGAAGGCTGCAATTGAGGCAGGTGCTGACTTGATCGGTATGATCCTGGCGATTGGTACAAAGCGCACCGTCTCTGCAGAAACAGCTTTGGCGATCTCAGAAACTGTGCACAAGACAAAGAAGCCACAAGTGACGAAGTCTGGGTTGGGCGCAGACGCCAAATCTGCTACTGACTACTTCGACCACGCTGCGCAACGCCTTGTGTCTGTCAACGACCGTGCTCTGCTTGTCGGTGTCTTCCGCAACCAGTCACTAGAGTACGTGCTTGAGCAGCAGCGCTTGCTAAACCTCGACATCGTTCAGCTGCATGGCCAAGAACCTGTCGAGTGGGCCAAGCTCATTCCTGTCCCCGTCATCAAGGCCTTCAATCCACACGACCATGGCATCGGAAGTCGCGGTCACCACGCTTTGCCACTTCTTGATGCAGGCTCAGGTGGGTCCGGCAAGCAACTCGATCTGTCGGATGTGAAGGGCGTTCTTGCCAAGGACGAGGGCCTGAAGGTCATCTTCGCAGGTGGCTTGAACGCTGATAATGTGCAATCGATGCTCGGAGGCCTCGACGAATACAGAGGCCGCGTCAAGGCGGTAGATGTTAGTAGCGGTGTAGAAGGAAACGATGGTCAGCAGAGCCTGGACAAGATCCGAGCTTTCATCAAGGCGGCCAAGAGCTAGACAGTAAGATAGACTTCGAATCATCAGCATGCGCGCAGTACTGCACTGCCGTAGAAGCGACTACACAACAGCTCCACTCCCAGTTCATGTCTACCACAACGTTTTATCATCCTCAAGGGCTCCATCACCGGCAAGCTGCAGCTTGTGTTTCGGGCCTCGCAATATGCAGACGACTACATGATTGGCGCGAGCTGTGTGGCGGTCGCAGTCCGCTCTCTCACCCCTCATCGCGTTTGTACTACGGACACCACAGGTATCTCACCTCAAGGCCGACAGAACACCAAAAAGTAAAGCATACTGACGCCTGCAGACTCTGTGCCATCATATAAGCTAGTGGCACCCCTTCATGACCTCTTTCCAACGTGCATCACTCCTACACCAGACTACTTTGACTGCGACAACACCTTCAACACCTCCAACCTCGAAACTATACACGAAGACCTCGCTCAGGGGTGAATCGATTTCTATCCGTCATGGCCGTCCTCAAGGACCTCATCATATCTGTGACCGGCACCCTTGAATATGACACCACCCAGGTCAAGAAGTGGATCGAGGCCAACGGCGGCCGCTACTCCCCTAACGTACGCAGAGGCGTCACGCACCTCATCACTGGCAAGGACGCTTGGAAGCAATCATCAGACGCCGTACAAGCAGCCAACAAGCTCGGGATATTCGTTGTCAATTTTGAGTGGCTTGAAGACAGTCTGCACAAGAGGAGGAAGCTCGCCGAGAAGCAGTACGCATGGGAACACATAATGCAGGTCAAGAGGAGGAAGAGGCAGATGGACAAGCTGGGTCCACTGGCAAGCAAGAAGCAATTCGAGGATGGCTGCGAAGAAATAAAGAAGGTAACGGGCTCAGGTATGTCGAAGTCCCGCCGGCCCCGTGTCGTAGTCCCCAAGCCTAGAAAGTATACGAGCCTCCTGACCGGGGATTGGCACACGCCATTCGTGCCTGCTGCAGAGGTCTTGAAGAGAAAGAGGGAAGAGCGGGAGGCAGCCAAGGCGAAGAAGGAGGCGGAGAAGGCAGCTGCGGAGAAAACCAAAGAAGCCAACACAAACCACGCTACCTCTAGCACGCCTTCCTCTTTCTCGGCTGCCAACAACATCTCCTCTCCAGCATCTGCAAGCTCTCATGCCCTTAGCACGACCTCGTTCCAGCCTGCCTTTCCCGCTCCTGGAGCCCCAGCTAAGAAGCTTAAAGATCACTACCACTACTACCTCGACTCTACCGGGTTCGAACACAAGATCGTTCTTACACGCTGTCATCTTCGCGCCAACGAGATTACCAGGTACAAGCTCAGCATGCTGGAAAGTCACACCAAGCCCCATACGTACTGCACCCTGATCGAATACTTCCCAACAGGCGTTGGCAACACAGCAATGTCCTCCGGGGCATGCATACAGGCACTACTTGACTTCGAAAATGCCTTCCACGAAGGTACGTCACCGGACACGCACACCGACGCATTCCTGGATGATATTCAAGGAGATAAGACAGAAGTACTGCCAGCATCTCTCCCATTGCTTCAACAGGGCATCCATCACCACCCCGAAGCAGAACACCTCCGAGCTCTACTCGCACCGCCTGACATCTCATCAATTCCGCCACCAACCGACAAACCCTTTCAGAACCTCATCGCTCCTTGGGCCTCCGACTTCGTAATAGCCTGGCGCACCTTCCGCCACGCCTTCCGCGACCTCACCCTCCTCTCCTGGGAAGAACGCTTCGACATCAGCAAAGTCCTTTACAAGACCCGCGCCATCCACCTCAACCTAGAGCCCTTCGTGTACGTGCGCCCCAAGAACGGTCTCCCCATCGGCCTACGCGTGCAACAAGCAGGCCTCTTCCAGAATCAGACCCTCGTTCCCCTCGCCGAAGACGGCTCCATACTCTCTCAGCCCAGCTCGCAGACTCACGTGCGAGAAAATGACGACGGCTATACATATAACACGTTCAATTTGCCCGGCCTCAACGCACGACTAGGCCCAGGCGTCATCGGCCAAGCCATCTTGCGGGAGCAGAAAGAGGCCAGCGAAGCAGCTGGGGAAAAGAAGAGGAAAGCCGATGAAGCGGAAGAGTTGGGGTTGAGGAAGTTGGGGCTGGTGAGGAAGTTCGATTCCAAGCCCAAGAAGCCGAATTACTCGCGTCCTCTGTTCAATGGGATTAATGGAAGACCGACGACGGATGCTTGGGGTCAGCAGAAGAGGGGCCAAGGAGATGCTGGCGGAGTGTATGGAAGTGGGTTGCTGGGTGGAGGTGTGGTGAAGCAGAGAAGGCCGTTTCCAAGTGAGCGGAAGGAGTCGTGGTAGGCTATATTTGGGTTGATCTTGGCGTTTCGATGGGCTTTTGGAAGAGGCAAACGGGCTCAAATAATCACGGCATATCTAGTGTGAGGAGCTGCAGTTCTCAAGCATGGAAGAGGCGTAGTATCTCAGGACATCTCATCGAGCGGATATGATCAGCAGTATCTTGAATGTGGTGGCGATCTAGGATCGCATGTGCAGCCGAGTATTTTGGTAGTCTTTCTATTGATTATTGTTTCTCATTGATTGTTATTTACATCGTGAACATCAATATCATCAAACGAGTTGCGCTGATGTTGCGGAGCGGTACCTCGTAGCAAAAGGCAACGGTCTTGAATTGGTGTGAGAGCGACACTGTGCTGTGAAGGTATTCACGGTCATGCGAGCCCATCAACAGCATCGTTGACTCTCTATGCTTCCACAAGGACTAGCTCATCGTCCTCCGAGTCCGTAGGTGTGACACCGCCCGCAAGATCAACATAGCTACCATGCTCAACATCAGAGTCATCTTCTGAGTCCGTCTAAGCAACGTAACCAGACAGCTCGGCTGTATCGTTGATTGGCTTGCCCTGCTCCGCATGCATAGCCTTGCGCTCCTGTTGAAGGTCCTCGGCGATGGGAGTGAGCGGTGAGATGAAACGCGCGGCGATCTTGGATGCTGGTTTGGCGGGAGGGGCAGTCTTTGGCTTTGGAGCCAGAGCCTTCTCACGACCCGGCTCAGGGGGCACGATGTCCTGGGCGATAAGGCACAGTTCCTCAACAGCGCGAAAGACGTGATCCAAAGACTCGTCTGGAAAATCCTCGGACGCATGATCGATAAATGCAACGGCATTCGCGAGATGGAAGACGCAGAAGCCAAGACCGACTGGGAGCAGAAGACGGTCGAACTCTGGGATGATGTACTCAAGCTGGAGGCCTAGGAGCGCGTAAAGGGCTGTATTGATGAGGAGGCCGATGGCATGTTTCTCGCGAGGTTCAACGTGGGCGACGCGGTAGCAAATGTACTTACAGGCGCGAGTCTTTTTCTCGGCGAAGGTCAGAGTAGGCGCTGGTGTCGGAAAAGGGCGACTCATGCTGACTGCAGTCGCAATCAGGTACTGCGCGACGCACAGAAGCTGCGACCAAACCAAGGCTACGATAATATAGCCCATGGAACGAAAGAATCTCTCGAAGTTGTACGACCACTTCTTAACCTCCTTGGAAGCGTCAGCGATGGCGTCCGCGAGCTTCTTGACGGTAGTGGCTGGAGTGGTTGGTCCTGTGTAAACCAAACGACAGCGAGCCTGATCCTTGCATTCAAGGCCGAAACCATAAGGCACATCTGGGAGTACGCGGGGCCGCTTGTCAGTGTTTGTAGTCGACTCCATCATGTGAAGCTTGGCAGCAAGTCGCAGGCTTTCGGCGCGTAGCTTGGTTTGCAAGAGCACAAGCCTGTATCGGACAAGCCTCAGAAGTACATGGATGGACTGTCGGATCTCCTCGCGTACGCGAAGTTTGGATTCCACCAGAGGGTGTACTTGTGGTGTGTAGAAAAGTCGATCGCAGTTGCTTGTTACCCAGTCCGATGTCTGATTGCGGACGTGTGGGCTGTATGTGAAGTCGACGCCGCCCAAAACGACGTTAGCTCGGGCTAGACCGCGAACGAGGCAATCCTCGTAACGGGTCTCCATGCAGCTTCGCTGCAATGTGATATGTTGCAGATTGCTGAGTCGCATATTGAAGGGGTAGTCAACAGTAATAGCCTGCGTCGTGGTGTCCAGCGCGGTGACCAGCTGCACCTTAGCTTGCTGGAGGCGCGGTTCAGTGTAGCCTTGGATGACGCGTAGGCCAATGTTGACACCCATTAGGTGAAACAACAGATAGGACACACAAGCGATGAGGGTCAAGAAACGAGGCAGGCTGTATTGAGCTTTGGCACGAGAAGTCTTCAGCTTCATCTCCAGCTTCAGAGTCCTAACATTCTTGAGAGTTGACGCTGGCAGCCCAGCTTCGAGCATGATGGTAGTATCGTGTGATTCAGCTGTATCTGGGATGACCTGGTCGTCTGAGGTAGAAGAGGGTGCGGCAGTCTGACCTTGAGTGTTGAGTGCAGGAGCATAAATGTCTTCAGCAGCAGTGGCGTAGCCGTCGACCCTGTCGTCTGCAGAATCTGGGAGAGGTGTATCCAATGCGGCGAGATATTGTTCCATCTCAGGTATAGCGCTTGTCAAGCGCGGCGGTGAGCGCGAGCGCTGCTTACGCCAAAGCATGTTGAGGGATGGCAGCTGCGTGTGAGAAACTCGGAGGGCTTTTGTGTAGGTGGAGGAAGTCGTTGAAAGATCTTGCAATGTAAGAAATGGCGGTTTGTTGAAATTGAGGAAGGGTCCTCGGTACCGTGCGTGGTGAACCATTTGAGGGCACAGGTGCCAGTCGATTACGCAGGCTCGAGCGGGGTGAAGTGAAAGCTGCTCAGCGATATGTATGCTGATCGCGGTCCCCAATTCCCCACATGATTCAAGAAGGCGCGCTTGCAAGTGCGGTGCTCATGCCCATGGCCGTTTGCTGTTGCCTATGCAGTATCGCGAAAATGACACGCCTTGAACGTGACACGTGTAACAATCAAGTGGAGCTTGTCGATGCAAGGATGCTGCTGTATGCTTATACAAGAGCTTCGCATCTTCAGGTCGATTCAAGTCCTGCTCCTCGATGCTCTCCTGGAAGACGCCTGCCCGATGTCCTCAATGTCACCAACAGCAACATCCACGTCCTCTGCCTTGATTTCCCCAACCTCAGCAACAACTATCTCTTGCTTCACTACTGCATCTTCCTCAGCGTCAGTCTTGACAACTACCTCCTTCTTGACCTTCTTCTTGACGCCCACGACTGCACTCGGACAAAGACCCCTCTCACTCAACTTGCAATCGCCACATTTCCTGCCCACAGGCAAACATATCGTCTGCCCAAATCCCACCAGCAAATTGTTGATGTCATGCCACTTGTCTCTCGGCAGCCAGCTCTCCAGCGCCGCCCTCGTTTGCTCTGGATTCTGCGTCTTGTGCCAGCCCCACAGGTTCGTGATGCGGTGCACATGCACATCGACGCCAATTCCCTCGTCTTTGCCCCAGGCTGCGCTCATCGTGAGGTATGCCATCTTGGGCCCCACGCCGGGCAGCGAGACCAGGCCTTCTATTGTGTCTGGGATCTCGGAGTTGAATTTGTCTCGTAGAATTTCGGCGGTCTGCTTGATGTATTTTGTCTTTACGTTGTGGAAGCCGACTTTATTGATCATGCTGTTGAGCTCGGTGGGTTCGAGGGCGAGGACCGACTCAAGGTTGAAGCCCTGATTGTGTTAGCAATGCGCGGAACGACTGAGAGGGTTGACGCACGCCGGGCATGCGTTCCTGCATGCCTCGCATGGCTACCGCCGTGACTGTGTCTTTTGTCTGACTACTCAGCATGAGCGCTATGAGTGTCTGGAAGCGCTGATCGCGCGGACTCCGTTTCTTGTCTGCTAGACTTTCGCAGCCCATTGTGTCTACCGGCGCAAGGTTCTCATTGCGCATCTCCCTTGTCAGGGCATAGATCTCGTCCCAATTGGGCGGCGGCTCAATCTTAATGCTTCCATCTGCACCGTTGATCTTCTTCGCAGGTACGCGACGCGCTTTCTTTGGCTTCGCTTCCTTCTTGGGCGACGTGATGCTTGTCAGGGACACTTCTTTCTTCTCGTGCTTGACCTTCACCGGCATCTCTCGTGTTGTCTTCCTTTTCTTCGGCTGAGGCGTTGCAAACTCGCCATCTGAGCCTGCATCACTAGGCACGGAGCTCAATTCGGAATCTGAAGGGTCGTGGACGGGCGGGTTCGCACCGGAGCGGGTTTGACGTAGCGTTCGGCTTGCGGCGAGGATGCGCGACGTGTCGCGCGATATGCGAGAGGTGCGCATCTTGTCGAGTATGACCAATTGACCTCACAATATAGAATTGAGGACGAAAATGGTCCTCCGGGCCGGTATTAGGTGTGCAGGAGCGAAGACGCGTGCAGCATTGACAGTAATGTCGTCAGCGCCATTCGTCGAGCAAGGATCAGCCAATGAGAGTGCAAGGAGGCCGAAACGCGAAAACAGCTGATCGTCTGTGGCCTGTGAAGGTTCCTACCGAGTAAGTTCTCGTGGTTGTAGATGGTCACGCGATTGAGTCGTGAATTCGAGGTCAGATGAAACGCAAGGCAAAGCCAGCATGGGGAGCAGTAAGATGGTAAGGCTGTTGTGATAGACAGTAATAGTGAGGGTATTCATGTCTCTGTACAGATAGCTCTCAAGATAGTGACGTGCTGTCAGTCCTACGCGCACGTCAAGGGCTCCGTTGCTGTCATCGTCCAAATTGGAATAGCCAGGCTCATCATTTATCAGGCAGGACATATCTTCGCTCAACACTCATCTCTCTGTCTGCCTCGTCTTCTCCCTCGAACCTCAGGCGGACTAGGTTCTCCTTCACATCGGTGCTCGCGTCGTCCCTCTCTTTCTTTACACGGTCAGCGACCCAGCTTGCCACAACTTCTGCCTTGTAGAATGTGGTCGTGCCAGGATACAGAGCCAAGACCCCTCTCTTCTTCGGCAGATCGGACAAGGTCGTGTTAGCTGATGGTGGCGGGATGGGCACGAGGTGAGCGACCGAGGCGCGGTATGGCTGATTTGGTGTTGGTGGATCGGGGTCGGCATCGATGATCTCGTAGCGGCGTTGCTTGCCATCTCCAATCACGCTGGTGACGCGGCACAGTATCCCTTCGCCCTCCTGGTTCGCTCGCTGCTTGCTGTTGCGGTAGAGGACTTCGGTATTGGGTGAAAGACGGCGAGGTGGCTGCTCTGCTGGATGTCAGTGGTGAGGTTGAGCTAGAAAAGTTGTTGAGAATGAGTGAGGAGGTAGACTGTGAGAGACAGAAAAGCCGAGAGACATGCTTCTGAAATAGACTATCTCACTAGGCTAACAGCTAGGAGTGTGTCTAACAGAGATATGTTGAACGCCAAAGTGGGTATCGCTGCCGTCTAGTAACGCCGGAATATGACGGGAAGTCTGGTCTGCTTGCTCAATGTGTCGAGCCCTTTTTCGAGGAACTGGAGAAAGATCTGGGAATGGAGAAGCGACCCTTCTTACCCTTACCATTGTCATCGTCCTCGGCTTTCACGCTCCCTTCGCGTGCGGCAGGTACCGAGCCTGCTCTGCTGCTGGTGGATTTTGCAATGAGCTTGTCCTTCTGGCTGATGACGACCTTTGGGCTTGGACCAGGACTATCCGCTGCGATGCTGTCGCGGTCATCGAGGCTGTCGGTGACCTTGCGTTTGCCCTGTCGATCGCGTGATTTACCAACACTGGTAGCACGCGATGCAGATGTGGGTGTGTCGTCTGAGCTCCTAAGTGCTGACAGGATACCGAGCTGTGTGGAGATGTCGTTGCCGCCATCCTCTGACTTTAGCAGGCCGACTATCTCGTTGTCGAGTTTGATGATTTCGCGCAAGTTTGTCTCAAGCTCATCATCGATCCTGTCCGATGGTGCAGCTCCTCGCGCTAACCGGGCGTTCTGCTGCGCCTCCAAATCTAGGATTTTCTTGCGGACCCCTTCCGATTGTGCCTGCAGACCACGTCAGAGGAGCGACTCAGGCGAAATACTTGAAGACCTCCATGGTCAGGCCTGTGAGATGCAATTCCTTTTTTTGATCACAAGCGTACTCGTGCTCGTGAGAACTAGGCGTCGAGGTATTCACGTACCATGAGCTGGTCGATATTCCGGCCCTCGGATTTGATACCGTTCCAGATTGATCTCTCTTCATCGTACTCGTCCTTCATCTGCCCGCCTCGAGGTCTGCTGCGCGCAGCCATGATGAATGTTCCACGGTCTTGCTGCCAGACCGGCACACTCGACTGACTACCTCCTGACTTGGTCGCCGACGCGCATTAGTAATTGTAGGGACGAAGACGAGTGCGAAGGAAAGTAGCAAACAATGGTGCAAGTGGCTCGGAGGTCCGTGAATGCAGGGCCCAGAGCACTAAGCGATTGGAAGGGGAATAGTGGTTGGAGTGGGGGATAGCTTAATTGAACCTACCGCTGATCTGGCGATGACCGAGGCGGGAGTGGGTCCTCCGTTCGTAGCGGGCGCTTCGGTGGGGTGCATCAGAACTCCCTTGGTGCTCTGACGTTGCTGCCACCACATCACCACAAAACTCAGATTCAAGATGCGCGTACCTTTGATCAGATTGCAGTGCGGTATGAATTATCCCAAAATACACGCGTCGTCATGATATACTGACCATGCATAGGCGTCAACAGCTACGACTGGGGTGCGCTGCCCCACACTTAATGTTTACAGCAACATGCTGAAGCTCTCCAGGCAAGGTCGGCAAGGACTCTGCGGCCGCCAAATTCCACGCTGCGACAGCCACAGACGATTTCTCGATCCAAGAAGACAAGCCGTATGCTGAGGTACGTCGGTCCTATACCATCAAATGGATCAATTAACTGACCGTGTACAGCTATGGATGGGCACACATCCCTCGCTCCCCTCGAAAGATCTCGAGACCCAGCGCTCCCTTCTCGAACTTGTCCAAGAAAACCAGTCGCTCCTCTCTGCCGACATCGCCGAACGCTATGAGAATAAACTACCCTTTCTATTCAAGGTGCTGTCGATTGGCAAAGCATTAAGTATCCAGGCACACCCAAACAAGGGCCTGGCAGAGCAGCTGCACAAGAAGGACCCCAGAAACTACCCTGGTGAGTCAACTGAACACTCTGTACAACCCATGCTGATATATCGCGCAAGATGACAACCACAAGCCCGAGATGACCATCGCCGTCACACCCTTCGACGGACTCTGCGGCTTCCGACCACTCGCCGAGATCGCACACTTCTTCCAGAACATCCCTTCTCTGCGAAAGCTGGTTGGTGAGGAAGATGCCAAGAACTTCGAGGACACAGTCAAGGGCAAGGAGACGTCAGACAAGGAGGAGGACGTCAAGGCCAACAAGAAGGCCCTGCAGTCCGCCTTCACCAAGGTCATGAACACAGACAAGGATGCTCTGGCTTCTGCTGCGAAGGAGCTCATCTCTGCCGCCAAGTCCGAGGGCTCAGCTTTCGCTGGGAAAGGCGGCCCCTCGAACGACGGCCAAGAGCTCGCAGATCTCGTTGTTCGCCTCGACGGGCAATTCCCTGGCGACATTGGTCTCTTTGTGCAGTTCTTCTTGAACTACGTCAAGCTCGACATCGGCGAGGCCATGTTCCTCAAGGCCGACGACATCCACGCCTACCTCTCGGGAGACATCATCGAGTGCATGGCGTCGTCAGACAACGTCGTGCGCGCAGGCTTCACCCCCAAATTCAAGGACGTCGAGACCCTCACCACGATGCTGACCTACTCGTACGCGCCCATCAGCGAGCAGAAGATGAACCCGACGGACTACGCGTATGCTAAGCTGAACACCACCGCTTACTCGTCGAACTCGTCGAATATACTCTACGACCCGCCAATCCCCGAGTTCGCAGTCGTCAGGACAGTATTGAATAAGAAGGGCGCAAAGAGCACGTTCGACCCCATCGACGGCCCTAGCATCGTACTTTGCACGAAGGGTAAGGGAACAATCAGCGTGGGACCGAAGAAGGAGGAGTTGAATGAGGGCTATGTCTACTTCGTTGGTGCTACTGCGGAGGTAGTCATTGAGAGCGAGACCGATGCTGGTGACGAGGAGGGTTTGGTGACGTTCAAGGCTTTCTGCCAGCTCGATGAGGAGGCAAAGCAGAAGCTGTAGAAGACTTGGGGACCAAGCCTTCCTAGCACGACATAGAACGAATAACGAAAATGTCATGACGCTCACCCTACACCCTCGCTAACTGCAATGCGCCCTGGCACGTCCATCCGTCGCCTATCATCGATACTTTTGGCCCAGACCTGCTTTTTTAGGCAGGTTGTTTGACTATGTCGCAGGCTAAGTGTTGAGGATTGCGTATGGTCTAAATTAGAGCACGCCCTTCACGATGACACGCGCGCCCTGGACATGTACAACGTTGACTGCAATCGACGCCTGGGGAGCAAACTTGCCGCATCCGGTACGCCCGTGATCAGAACAACGCTTGAGCGTGCCTGAGATTCAATTGCAGACAAGACGATATTGCCCACACTGAGAGTGAACTGTCACATGCACGACGCGTCACGCTAACTTCCCCACAACGCGTCTCCCGCTTCCACTTGCACCGAAACACTCACACAGCCTCCAAATCACTATCTTCAAGCGGTCATACTCAGCCATGTCAAAACAAGGGACTGTCGTAGAACAGAAACAGTTCTTCCTGCAAGCAAAAAAGCACCACCTCTCGCGCGCAATCATCCCGTCACAGCGCCTTAAGACTATCGCAGGCGATGGAGGCATTGAGCTCAGCGTGGTCAAAGGTGCACTCGACAAGGTCAACCGCGACCTCAAGCAGCACTCGCGCAAAGTCTACAGCCGGCAGATGATCGATCATATCGTCACACAAATTGACGATCTGTACTGGGAATCCGGCGCGCACGACATCGAAGAGGATGAAGACGACGCGCTCGACGAAGACGTAGACACCATTCACAAATCTGACGATCTCACCCTAGATGCCAACATCGCCAAGTTGCCCATCGTCTGGGACACTTCTGCCGACCGCACATCCTCCGACGTCTCGCAAGACGAATACACCGCTGCGCTGGCACGGCTGCAAGATCTCTCTGCCCAGCGCCTCGCCCTGCAGAGCAAGCTTAGCACATATTGCACGCTACTCACATTGCTCGAGCCATATCAGAAACCGAAAGAGAACATCCAGCCCAACCTCGTGTGGAGAGACGCACCGCTTGCGCCCGAGCTGGCGAAGACGAGAACCCTGGCTATACGCGTTGCAGGCAGAGTGGGCGAGCGCTTTGGCGATGTGCAAGTTCCGGCGTCGAACGAAGAAGAGGGAGTTGTTGACATGCTGGATTTGCAGCGGGGAAGGAAGAAGGTCGATGCTGTTCTTGCCGGTTGGTGAGTGTTGGCGTGCTTGCTTTCAACCAAGGTCAGGGACAGCGGCAGGCATGAGCGAGTGTCACTTTCAGGTGATGGCAGGCACGCATTGACGTGCTTTTGTCGTCTCTTCGATTTGGCTCAGGACTCCACCACAACACCTACTATCACTACAGCTCACAACGCCATTGCTATTGCCTTAGCAGACTTTCGCTTCTATATAATATGGCTCGTACGTACGGCATAACTTTACAGAATTCCTGCTAATCATGCTCGGGCTCTCGCCACGTCCCTCGGGTAGCAAACCCCACGACTATCTCCAGGCTGCCATCAGGAGTAACGATTGCGATCAGGCGCAGAGGACGCTTGAGGCAAACTCGGCGGCAAACTCGTTCCGCACCAAACCGAAGCATCGTCCCGGAGCAACCCACGACCGGAACTCCCAACTCTAGCAACTCTGGCATACCTTTCGATGAGATCCGCAGATCCCTCCAAATGACCACAATCAGCGATGCTTCAGACTCATTGGCATCCGGCTCCTCCACGAGCACCGTGAGGCCCAGGAAGCCCAGGAAGCCCCGGAAGCAACGCTCTTCAAACCGCCCGCGAAGCAGCTCTGATCCCACCGAGCTGGTGTCGTTGCCAAGGTCACGTTAGGAACCGCGGTCAGACGAGCACGGGATACTGCGGCTTAACAGAGACGTCATCAGAGCGAGCCGCAGCCTCACGCTCGATGGGGATCTGCAGCGCGAGAGGCTCAAAATGTCCATCGACCGGGAAGCAGTCGAACGACAGAAGCGAATGGCGGCATTGGACTTGGCCAATTGCTCAGCCCTCCAGGATCCGGTCGATTACCTCCAGGGTCAGGTAGACGGGTTGGGAGAAGAGGATACGGTGATTGACGAATCATCTGTGCCGAGCGCTGGCTCTGGTGGCAGAAATGACAGCGCGGAGGTAGTCGCTGCTTCAAGCACATACTCGGATGGCCAAGGCGATAGCGTGGGCCCAGTCGCTGGTCCCAGCACAGGCAAAGGTACGGCATGCGCCATGTCGATGCCTATGCCCATGGGCTTATGGCAAGACAACAAGCATGCTACGCCCGTAGTTAATCTAGGAACTCACCACGGCAATGATGGGGATGGGTGGTGCACATCGTGCATGGGCGGGCTTTTAGAATGCTGGAATCGCTTTTGGTGAGTCTGGGGATGCAGCTGGTTCATGTGTGGGAAGTCGTGGTGATCCAGAAGTCATGTAGTCTCCAATTTGTTCTTCCACTATACATGACAAACAGAGACGCTTTTGTAGTCTTCAGATTCACTTCTCCTTGGCAGAGAGCCTCTGACTAGTTCCTGTATATCTCATATTCTTCTCTAGGGTCGGTCTTCAGTGGCTCAACAACCTATATCCGCCGAAACGCCGCGCTATGCAATGCCTAAACTCGTCGTATTGTCTCAATACGCTCTCTTAGAAGACCATGGTATCCCGCACACCAACTCCAAAACAAGAACATCCTACTCTGCCTTCTCCTCCTCGTCACTGCTATCCCCCTCCCTCTCCTCCCACCCCGCCAACCGCCTCAACACCCGATTCTCCTCCTTCAACCCGCGTATCTCAGCAACAAGCCCCTCCTCCCCCTGACTCTGCACCTTGAGCGCCTGCCTCGCATATTCAGCCACCCTGCCCAAGCCCGCCTGCCACTCCGAGTGCTCGAGCCGCAGCTGCATGCTTGTTGCGCGCTCGCTTTCCAAAAGTGTCTGGTAGTGCTTGTGTAAGGCGAGGATGGAGGAGGTTTGCGTGTATGCGTAGGGACGCAGTTTGTCGAGGAGGAGGGTGAGCGCGTTTTCGTAGTCGGTTATTAGGGAGGTGAGGGAGTGCGTGTGGGCGGTGGATGAGGAGAGGGAGGATTCGAGGGAGGCGATGCGGGATTGGAGGGCGGTGCGTTCGGCGTTTAGACTCGCTGCTACGTGACATCAGTACACTGTTCGAGCTCTCTTGTAGTCCTGGTGTTTCCAAGGTGTATTGGCGATTCAAAGAGGGAGACGCACCGCTCAACTCCCCATTCACTTGACTTGAAGACGGCATCGCATCCCCCTCCTCCGCCGCGCGCGCCTGCAACGCAGCGACCCCGTTCAAGACTCCCGCCGTCTGCGCCTTGTTCTCCTCCAGAAGTTGCGACAGCTGTTGCACCACGCTCCACAGGTGGTTCATGTCTGTCTGCTGGCCGCCGCTGGGCAGGCCGTTGACGAGCGGGATGCCGTTCTGCTGCGCGACGCCGTTCATGGCGGCTTGGGAGGCCGAGGGCGATGTCGAGGCGCGCGGCATGCCGCTGGCGTTTGCGCTGCTGTCGAGGAAGGAGTAGTTGTTCATGGTGAAGGGTCGGGAGATTTGACGCGGCAGTGGGCGCCGCGGCGCGGTGGGTGGAGATGCGACGGGAGCTTGTAGGGTTGTACGTTCGGGGTTGATTGCGGTTGTGGAAGCTGGAGATTCGGCAGAGCAAGATGTCAGATGTTAGGGTATAAGCTGGGCCTGGATCTAGTGTTGATTGCAATGCGTCAGATGTTTGAGTGTGGGGAAGTAGCACCGCGGGAGTGAGCAGTCGTGCAGGGTAGGGCCTAGCGTCTTGGTACCGACAGGGGCAGGTCTCTGTCTACCTTATGGCACTGAATGTCGGGTATCGCAATCAGAGATTGTAATCAAGTTTGAAACCGTTATGGGTGTCTATTTAATGCAGTAATCTTCAATCTTCATAGGGCATGCTACGTAGTAACGGGTATAACTATGCATCCCATCATGCAAGAAAGGCGCCAAGCGCTATATGTACCATGCAAGCCGCGCACGCTATGCAAGAGATGCCAATGCTGTTGAAAGTACTCGCTAAAGAATCAAAAAGAAATACGCCCTCTACCGCACCTTCCTCTACACTTCCATGTTCTCAAAGGGATCGCGGTCCGGCGGCAGTCCCCTATACATGACCTTTCCACGTCCGTCAAGCCGGGCATTGACGCTCGTGATCCAGATGCGCTCACTGAACGCACTCGTGCGCTGGATTTCGTCCTTAGAGATACCCAGCTCATCGTGCGGGATCCAGACAGCGGGTTGGATAGTTCGTGTCGCAGGGTGTTGGAAGCTGCGCTTGATGAGCTTCTGACGGGCCTCTGGTTCCATGTCTTGAAGCTCGTCGTCGATGTCATCGAACAGATTGGCTGTGGGAAGGACCTGCGATTCGATGTCGCGCACAGGTCGGGAGATCCCATCTGTAACGTCTTCGATGCCGCGCTTGAGTGTATCCGCGAAAGCATCGAGAGGGTCCTTGCGCTTGTGCTTCTTAGGCGTTGTGTGCGAGCGGGATCGCGAGCGACTACCGTTGACGGATGTACGCGACTTGTTGGCCCACTTCTTACGCGAGCGCTCAGGGCTGTCGAAGTGCGTAAGCTCGAATGCCTCGTTACCGTTGCCGGACGGTGTCCGCTGTGCGGCCAGACGATCCATGGCATCCATATGGGCACGTTCGCGATCTTCTGCTTTCTTAGCGGCAGCTTCCTCGCCAACGAGCGACTGGTGCTCTGCATCTTCTTCCTTGGTCCATCGAGCGGCTTGGACGCGTTGAAACTCCTCGTCTCGCTCAACAGCTTCGTCCTCGAAAGTAATTGGGAGGTAGGTGAAGAGCGGGCCGAAGGCTCGGTTGAGCACGAATTGAAAGAGAACTGTGAAGACCAGGGTGACGATCATGATGATGGCGTGCGGCAAACACGAGTTGTTGTTTTGCAAGAAGAACAAGCCGATGAGGCAGAGTTCCATGAAGTAGATGCCAGTGAAAAGCTGGTTGACAGCCTTGGGGAAGATCAATCCGTTCGTTTCGGCCTTAGCGTACGAGACGTAGATCATCTGATATCGGTAGGTGAACCAGAACAGGCTGAAAGTGATCAACATCATGATCATGATTAGCGGCGAGATGACTGAGTAAATAATACCGATGGCGCCAAAGTTGGTGTAGACTGGGATCATGGTGCCCCAATTGATGCCGCCCCTGGTCAATACCCTGGAAACTTTCTCGCGGGGAGTAGTATCGAAGAAGCCAAAAAGAATGATGATGGCGATCGCACCGATCTGTAGAAGCGTACCGGAACTAATACTGAAGGCCTGCAAAATCATGTAAGAGAAGAAGTAGTTCGCAGCCCTGGGCAAGTTCCGAGCCAAGGTCTGAGGAATGCCGATGGGGTTGTTGGTGATCTCCTCAATCGTCGCCGTGATACCCGTAGAAAGGGACACGACCAAGAACAATTGGATGAACACGAATGCGAAATAGAAGTTCTGCACCAGAAGCTCGCGTTCTCCAGAGGTAGTAGTTCCAGTGACTCCAGCAAGGAACCGGAGCAGAATGGGCAGAACCGCAAATAGCACAGCCAGGAGAAGCGGGGGCAAGACACCTTCAACGAAGCTGAGCGCCCATGGTGGCAGCTTCTCGAGAAAACCCAGCCAAGGTAGATCGTCGGTCAGAGTGGACACCTGGGACAAAGCTCCAGTGAACGACACTGGGATACCCCAGAAAATGATCAGACCGACGATCAACACAATAACACCAAACAGGCGAAGGTAACGTTCCCACCACTTCATCGTCAGATTGTCCCAAAGTACGTGGTTCGGGTTGACCTCAACGGTTCTAGGATCCATCTGCCTTGGGACGTGATGACTGAGTGACTGACATGCCATGTGTGCGGCGACCTGGTGGTTGAACTGGATGAACGCAGAGTTCATGAGTGGGTATCGCTCAGGATGAGCCTGATCCTCGTCGATCTCCGCGTTGAGACGAGCCAGCTCTTTGCGGCAGTGGTAGATGGTGTCGACCTTCTTGCCAAGCAACGGAATCGAAGGCCACCAATCCCACGAGAAAAGAGGAAGACGCATAGTATCACGGTCCTTGGGTGTGACATATGTTCTCCAGAGCGCGGTCTCGTCGTCTTCCTCCAGGGCCTCATTGTAAACACCTCTGAGGTCGTACTTGACCTTCACGGGTTCTTTCAAGTCTTCAGGCAGATCCTCACCCTCTTTGCGGAAAGGCTGGGGACTTGTGAAGTCGTCGCTCATTCGTCGCAGTGGACGTATAGGGTTCAGGCGCGAGTCCTTGAACTTCTGGAGCGCGCCCTTCTTCTCTTCTTTCTCCTTTTGCTGGTGCTTGTGCTTGTGTTTCTCATCAGGTGTGCTTTGCTGAGTGACGGTCTGATCAGACTCCAGCGGATCTCGATCTGGAACTGCTAGCGGCGAGTATGTATCGCTGCTCGCGCCGCGGGTGATAAAGTCTGCGGAGGTCGGAGAGGAGATCGGTCGCTCCCCACTGCCATCAAGAGGCTGGGGCTCGTCGTGCTTATCTTTGACGAAAGCTCCCTTGAGACCGCCATAGAGCTTCTTGTTGAAGTTACCCACACCCTGACCTACATCACGGAATCCATCTCCTACAGCATGTAGGCCTTGACCAACGAATGGGACAGGAAAAATGCCCTTCTTGCGTGAAGGTGATGACGAGCGTGACGAGTCAGAGGACGAAGAGGAGGAACTGTCCTCCTCCAAAACGTCCTGCAGTTGGCGTTCGATCTGATGAGGATTACCTGCGTCTGTACCGTGGTCGACTTTCTCGTTGGCGATCTCTTGGTCTTTCTGCGCTTCTTCCGCCTTCCTTTCCTTCTTGGTCTTCTTCTTCTTACCTTCTTCCTTCGCCTTAGCCTCCAGCATCTCCTTGTGCTTTTTAGTGCACTTGATGATCAGGTTTGTTTCAGCTGACTCGAGCGTGCGCGCGATCTTACCCCGCTTGTTGACTTTGTCTTGCAGCTCATCGTAATCGCGGTTGATCCAGATCTCCTTGATACCGCCAGGGAAGACATCGTAAAGCGCGTCGAGGGCGGCGACCGTGAGCCATTTGCGGGGGATGCTCTGTACTAGAATGGTAGTTGCAGAAGCGCGTATGCGGTGCTCAGGCATGGTGAGAATGGTCTGCCTGAGACGAATAAACTTCCTCATGGCGAGGAAGAAGTTGAAGCAGACCCAGCAGACGACTAGTACAGCCAAGATTACGTGTGCCCAAAGTCGGTTACGTTTATTCTCGAAAGCCACGTTTGGCCACGCGAACGAATCGAGCCCAGACACGCCTGGCTCATCGCCGACGCGGTTGATTGGCAGCAAGATCGGGAGAATGACGATAGCCATGGGTATGAAAATGCGGAGTAGCAGCTGTAGATATTGCAGGAAAAGGAAGCCGTCGACACCTGCAATGCGGATGAGCTCTCGGTCGCTGATCTTGAATACAGTTTTGATGGAGTCGATGGCGGTAACGGGGGCTGCGATGCGCTTGGCTTGCGGTACGAAGGCTGTCTTGTAGTAGCTGTCATCTGTTAGTCTTGTCTCGTTTGGAGGAGTTCAATACGCACTATATCCTCTGGAATAGGGTCTGACGTTGTGTCTTTGGCTCTGCTGCGCTATTTCCGGAGCGAATGAGCTTCCAGTTGCCACTCAGAATGATGAAGACGCCCATCTGTATACCGAAGACAACGGCGGCGGTGGACAGAGAAGCGGCGAACTTCTCAATGCTCTGGTTCTCCCTCCCAAAGGCGGCGCCAGCGCCCGTGGTGGAGGTGACCGATTCTGTGGAAGCCGACGTTGTGGCCGACATGTTTGCAACTGTTGGTGCGCTTAAGCGCTATCCGCAGTATAAATTGTGCGCAGTAGGTGGTTGTGGTTGGTATATGCTAAGAGCCCTTTGGCAGCTCGTATGAGGCCATAAGTGCGTCGTTGGGAGGGAAGTGAAGGCGCGGCGCGTGAAGCAAGGGTCCGTAGGTGAAGAGGGTCGAGAGGGGTCGTGAAAGGAATGCACAAAGCGAACAGGTCACAGAAAGGACATTGTTGGTATTCAAGGTCGACGTGTTTTAGATTTACCCTGAATCTGGCGATTCGCGCCGGGTACTTGGCAGCGGTGCTGGCGCCTCACTCGTCACCGCTCAGCCAAACAATTGACCAAAACGACAACGGGCTGGGGTTCTAGCGCCCGCACACGGGCGTACTCCCGCCGACGTTATCGGGCGCCTCGCACTTGTCTTTAAGCTGTCTAACGTCTCAATAGTCAGCAGCAAACGTCTTTGCTGTTTCGACTTCCTGAATCTTCAGATCTTCATCGGCAGGAGCATAAAGAGATCCACGTTCTGTGGAGCACAATCCAACAACAGTCAGAACCCAGTCCCCGGTCGATGACGGCGCCAAGGGCCTGTGCTTCGGTGGTGCGCCACACTGGACCGTGTTGCCGTATTCACTCGGCTCGTGTGCCCTTTCCCGCGTCGCAGGAATTCCAAGATTCTGCAGTGCAGCAGCAAGGCATGCACGAGTTCGACAACGCAGATGAATACAGATAGGTGTAACCCTCCGTGCGCATCAACCCGTAATCGCAGGGACAGTATGTACGAGTGACGCGCACGTCAGTTGAAAGGGGCGTGGCCTGCGGTTGGCTACAGCCGTGAGTACGACAGAGCCTGAATCGTGGCAATAGCGTTCGAGAAAGTTGTCGCAGTAAGTCTTCGACCACACGTCAATACATCTGTGTCTGTTGGGAGAGTAGCCTGCGGTACAAATACCGAGCAAGCAAGTTACAAGCTTAATGTCTGAAGCTGTGGCGGTGTATGTGAAGTCCGCAATACACGCATGGCCGACCCCAGACATACTTTACTTACTATCAGCGATGCAGTCCTAGTATCGACAGTAGATGCTAGATGTCACCTTCTCAGAATCTCAGTCGTATGTTGGGAGATGGTATGTCGGAACGTTCGTTTGGAATTGGCTATAGCAAAGTCGAATCTATGATCTTCCATTTTCAAGGCATGCACGCATCCAGCTGTCATTGTTGTCATCCTCGTCCTCATCGTCATCTTTGTCCTTATCCTCATCCTCATCCTCATCAATACTTTCGTACCCCTCATCCTCGTGCTGAGCCTCCTGCTCCTTCTCAGGCTCCATATCTTGCACGAGGCTGTCCTCGAGACCGGCGGCGAGCTCTTCCTCAAAGTCCAGCTCATCAGAAGGAGGCGGGATCGTGGGTCTGACTGTCTCCAGGGTAACGGTATCGACGGTCCGCTCTGAGAGCGAAGATACCTCGATGGTCTCGAGATCTGTGGCGCCAGGCTTGCTGAAAGGCTCCGGAGGAGGAGAAGGCGTGAAAGGCCTGACTGCCTCCAAGGTAGCAGTCGGCAGGGGCTCGACGACAGCAGCAGCGACAGGAGCGGCAACCTTCTTCCTGCTCTTTGCTTTCGTCTTGGGCTTATACTTCGACACCCGAGTACGTCCAGTGGTGGGCTCAGCAGTGCTTGGCTTAGCTTTGGAAGCCCAAGTCCCTCCCGTCCTCTTCTTAGCCTTGCCCACTGTAGGCGCTGCTTCCGGGAGTGAAGCCCCTCTAGTCCTCTCCATGCGCGATTTCCTGTCCGCTCGTTCCCTCGCTCGATCTCTGTCGAGCTTCGCAGCGAGATCTCCTCTCACGTTCTCCTTGTTCGCCTTGGTAGCATGTTTCATGTTGAACCTCTTCATGAACTCGGGCCTTGACATCCTCTCGATCCACATTGCATCCTGTTCTTTCGTGATAAGATCAACTTTATTCTGTCTCTTGTCGAACAAATCAGCGGTCAACCTGCGTTTTTCGTTGTCAAGGTGGGCACGCAGTCCTTCCTTTATATCCGAGCTCAAGGTGCCGGAAGCAAGGTCAGATTCGATAGCGTCCCATTTCATGCGGTAGTACAGCATTTCTGTTGCATCGATGAAATGAACAGACATTATCATAATGTCTTTAAAGGCCGCTTCCTCGGTGGGCCAATGAGTAGCCGCATACCTGTACCGCTTGCTCGGCGGCTCGATTTCTTGCAGGGAGGTGAAGAGAAACCATGCGTTAGAGTGGCCCATATTGCCGAGCTCTTTGAGTAAGTGGGCGGTACCGGATTTCCAGTATTTGGGATCCGGTTTTGGTGAAGGGGCGGGAATGATCTTGTCTGGCTGGCTAACGGGAGACTGTGAAGCTACAGCAGACTGTGTTGTAGTCTCATCATCACTAGTCAGATCTATCAGCATAGGAGCTGCAACCGCTGGTTCAGGTACTGCTTCTCCAGAAGTCTCTGGTTCAACAGTCTGCACGCTTGTCGGAGCGAGCGGGACGTTGTGTCCACCAAAGTTCATCTGAGCGTCTGCCGTATTGTTAGCAACATCTATGGCAGAATGAAGCATATAGTGCTCACTATTTTGCATTACAGATGAAGCTTGTTGCTGGTAGCGAATTTGCTGACCAGAACTCATAAAGCCCATATTCAAAGTGCCATAATTATCTATTCGTGTGTTAGCCTTCATCTCTAGTCAACCTGTTGGAGTGGAATAAATACAAGTGGAGGGCTGATACTGAGCTTGATACTGCTGGCAAACTTCATGAGGAACCTGCCGTGCTTGTTGCTGGCCCATCATGTTCCGCCACTGCTGTTGCTGTTCAACCCAGTGTTGTTGAAATAGACGGAGTACTTCCTCATCTGTGAGCGGTATGAGTTTGCCATCACGAAGATCAGTGTACCAGCCCGGGAATATGAGCTCGAGCCAGGGAGGGAGAGGAAGGGAAGACATCTTGTGAGTAGCTGTGTGGGAAGCTTTGAGTGTGTCGAAGTTGGCTTTTAGGCTGACTGTTCAGATTATATTGTCGATTTGTGATGAAAAGGAACAGCATTGTGAGCAAGGCAGGCTAGATATACAGCTTATCTGCAATAATTCATGCCCAGGCACGGGAAAACTATCGCATCAGAACCATAGATCGTACGCGAAGGAGTCAATACATAGCTAGGGTACCACTTGTACTGTTCAAGATTCGACCCTGTGGCCTCCGTAACTCTGGTGTATGGCATTCGTCCAATACTGTCCTAGCGTTGTCGACGACGCGTCACAGCTGTCTGGTGGCTCTCATGTCGCAGAAAAAGCCGGATACTAGCTCCATATTTCTAGAGAAACAGGAGGTTTTCAGTTCGTATCTGAGCATCCGTTGCAAGCAGATAGACGCTCTATTAGCTACAAGAAGAGTTGCTCTTATATCTGACTTTTTCTGTAAGATGAGAAGCTGGTTCGCGATATTGACCCACGGTTCATCCTCAGCACAGCCTCTGGTGCCGCGGCCACAGTCCATGGTGCTGCCAGAAACCTCTGGAATCTAGCTTACGACCCAGGACACTCATATCGCGCGGCAATGCCTTAATGCCCTCCTCAAGCATGAGCTCGCCGACCCACTCCGCGTATTGCAACTTCTCCTCTTGTTCTTGCGCGCTCAACTCGGTACCCTCGTTTACGGCGCTAAAGCTCAGAATCAGGTCGTACCAATCGTAGACCCTCATGTCTGAAACAATCCATCTCTTTCCCGGTGTGAAGTTGCGGTGCGTCGCAATGATTGCACGCGCGACGTCTTCACCGTGCACGAAATGTACCGAACTCCGCTTCTTGACATCGTCCTTGCTTTTGACTATACGCGGCAACCACCTCGATGGGATGCGCTCGCCACCGTACAGGCCAGATAGATTCAAGACGCAGCCGTGCTCACCCATCAGCTCGTCTTCGGCAATGCCGCGTTCATTCTCCTTGTCATACGGCGCGTTATCGTCGCTCCAGTCATCAGGTAGCTGATTGAAGATGCTCGTTGCGCCCAATTGGATCCAGTTGTTCTTCGCTCCGTGTGCGGCCCGGTATAGGCCCACGATGGTTTTCGACTGCCCGTGGCCTTTGAGCGGGAATGTGACAACCACGGTGCGCGCACATGGCAGGTGCTTGTACGGTTCGACGGATCCGGAGTCAGGGTCGAACTTGAACGGGATAGTATTGTCTCTGCCGCTCGTCGTTGTTGCTGCCCACTTTATGCCTTCCTTTTGCAACTGAGGGACCAGGAAGTTACTCGTCCATCCCGCGCCCAAGATTAGAAGGTCCACCTCTTGCGTTGCTTCGCGTAGCATTTTCAGGCTCAAGATTGATATTTGAAGGAGTTGCGATGCAATTGATCGATCAATGGGTCGTGCTTCATGCAATCATTGCGGTTGACGTTGGTATAACACGCAACCACGGTTCCAAAATGCCGGGCCAATATCGTGACGTCTTTCCCGTCAGACCCACTTATTTGCTGGGACCCTTACCCGTCGAACCAATATTGGAGCAGTCTTTCCTGTCACTTGAATACATCTGAAAGGAAAGTTCACAAATTCGAGTACTCGAACAATTTGTTATGACTGTGGCACACGGCCTGGCTAGTCTACTTAGGAACGAACCGGTATTGAGCAAAATTAACACTTGTACTGCACATTGTTGTCCAGCCAAGTTTCCAACACCTTGTTCACCTCACCGGGCTTCTCCATCTGCACCCAATGCCCCGCCTCAATCGTCTCATACGTCAGGTCCTGCACCGCGTCCCTCTGGCTCTCTCCCATCCTCGGCGTAACGCTTGGCGAGCACACAGCGTCATGCTTTGCGTCGATGTACAGGACTGGGAACAGCAGCTTGCCACCATTCTTCTCGCTCTTTGCGTATTCGGTATTGACATCGTGGTTCAGGTAGTAGGCTGTTGCCGGGAACCACCCATGCTTCTTGTGACTGGCGACCATGTTATTGTAGATCGACTGGTCCAGGAACGTGTACTCCAGAGGAATGTCTGGGACAGCTTCAGGGTGTCCGCCAAACCAACCTCCCTCGCGAATAACTCTTGCAGTCCGAGGGTTCGGTTTGCCGTAGTTCTCGGGTTTGTGTGGGACGTACAATGCCTTACAGACCTTGTCATTCACACTCTCGTAATCTTTCGCGCTCTTCTCGGGCTCCTGCTCGTAGTACTTCATGTACTCGAACTGGCCGTAAGGAAACTCGTCCTCCGGATAGACGTCGCGGTTCACCAGCGTTACGCAGTAATCCAATCCGAGCTCAATGGTCCGGTAGGGCACCGAGATGGCGCAGTAGCCAAGAAACAGTTCGGGGTGGTGCGCGGCGAGTGCGTTGACAACGCCGCAGCCCCAGTCGTGGGCTACCCACACGGCTTTTATGATCTTGAGCTGCTTTGCAAGGTCTACCATTTCGTCGACGAGAATTTCAAGAGAGTACGCGCGCTTGTCCTTCGAGCTCGAGGAGCCGGCATAGCCGCGCATGTCTGGTGTAATGACACGATATTCGGACCCTGCGGATCCGGTTGCGAAGTGTTTCAACTGGTGCTTCCATATCTCTGCCAGGTCAGGCCAGCCGTGGATGAAGATGAGCGGGATGCCGTTGCTTGTGCCACCCTCGTAGTAATGAGTTGTTTGGCCATTGGGGTGCGTGATGTCAGCTGCTTTGAGGCTCTCCATGTTGTCGTGTGCGGAGAAATTTGATGAGCTGATGCTAAGTGGCGAGGATCGAGAGTTATGGGTGTTTTATAATCGTGCATGGTGCTCAAGCTTCCTGCGGATACCTCGGTGGTTACATCATGTGGGGTCTCAGTAATCATCGTGTCGCCTACTTGCTCTGCACGATCTTTAGATCACCTCAGCTCACCAACTTTGACAATGCAGAGAGACATGCGAATAACCTGAGCGCGCGGATTGGCGCAATGACCGCGAAGTAAGGTTGACCTGAAACCTCAAGGTAAGCTGACGACGTACCCCGTATCTTGGGGAAGGGCCACCACCGGGACTCTCGCGGCTACCCAAGTAGACCAAAATATGCATTCAGAAAAAGCATATCGGTCGAAGTTGACAGAAACTTTGGAATGGTGGATGAACGGCTCTTCTGAACGAAACGAGATGGCTGCGCCTTGCAGCCGTGCTTCAGCCTCCTGCAGGCCGACGATCCTTCCATTTGCGATGCGAGGCCCCCAACCAAGCCTGGCGGCAATATCCCATCGCCTTCGCTGTCCATATATCACCTTGACCCCCAATATGCTTTCCAGAGTCTTAGCCGCAATACCGTATGGTCTATCACGCCCTCCATGAGCGATTCACATGCCTGCGGCAAGACTGCTGGGGCACAATACCAACCCTTGCACTCCGATGTAGAGCTCAGCAACGTGAGCACTACAACTGGGTACGGACATGACCACAAGCTCGACCAGAACCCTCGAATTACGACGCGCCTTCTTTTACGCGACCTGTTCGATGGCTGGCGATTTGGCGCGTCCCTCGGCTGGCTGACCTGCCTACTGGTGCTGAGCCTCAACATCATTCTGACCACTTGGGCCGCGCTGCGCAGCAAAAGCAACAACGGACACATTTTTGAAGGCAGTTGCGACCAAGCGAAACGTTACAACATGGGATTGCACGTCATGATCAACGTCTTGAGTACGCTGATGTTGGGTGCAAGTAACTATTCAATGCAGTGTCTCAGCGCACCAACAAGGAAGGACGTCGACGATGCGCACTGCAAGGACACATGGGTTGACATAGGCGTGCAAAGTCTCAGAAACCTGGGCCAGACGCAGCGATGGAAGTGGGCAATATGGTTACTGTTGGGGTTAAGCAGTCTGCCCATCCATCTGTTGTAAGTTTGGATGTTTCCACTTGTTTTGACAGCCGGACTCATGTTGTAGATACAACTCGATGTTCTACTACACGATCATCAACAATGACTATGATCTCTACTGGTCATCGCAGGGCTGGCTAGAGGGCGCGTGGTACGATTCGTATCACCTTCCTGCTGGCGGCACGTACCGCACGCAATGGGATCCAAGCTTCGAGGAGGTGAGAAACACAAGTGTTACCAACTACGACAGCGATCCAGGAGCACTGGTATCTGCCTACCAGAGCGATCTCTCACAATTCGAGCTTCTGAATCCGGAAGAGTGCATCGACGCCTACGCGCGGACATATCTTTCCAATCGCCGGAACGTGGTCCTGATCTCTGACCTGTTCGTCGGAAAATATAGTCTCAATGCTGATTATAATGAGACTATGGCCAATGTCAGCAGCAACTCATCCCTCCATGCCATTTCTTCAAGTAGCGATCAGTACGACTTGTACAACAAGTACAACCGCTACGGATGGCTCTGCGACTACAATGGCCGCTCAGATTGGGATGAGAACGGTGGCTGTACAACAGAAAAGGCCAAGCAGCAGGTTCAAAGCGCCGGCTGGACGGTCTACGGCTGGAAGGTCAGTGGCTGCGTGAGCGAGAAGGTTCAAGAAAGATGCAGTGTCAACTTTAGCCTCGGGGTCGGCATCGCCGTCATCCTGGCGAACTTGGGCAAGACACTGTGTATCACAGCTGTCTGTCTGTTGCTCAGGGATCAGCCATTACTCACCATTGGCGATGCTATTTGCTCCTTCTTCCGCAACCCAGATTCGACATCGGCCAATTGCTGTCTGTTGACCAGACACGATATAAGGACTCAGTGGAGATCGTTCCGTA
This sequence comes from Didymella pomorum, assembly GCA_022225945.1. NCBI lineage: Eukaryota > Fungi > Ascomycota > Dothideomycetes > Pleosporales > Didymellaceae > Didymella > Didymella pomorum. The sequence goes on from JAKJXN010000007.1 coordinate 305,252, forward strand.
AGACTGAGGCACAGCCCCCGCCAAAAGTCTACCTTGATTCTGTGAAAAGGCGTTTGCATGCACCGGGTTGGAAGAGCTGGTGCAGCTTTCTATCATTGTAAGTATATCAAACTATGTCTCATCCTTTCTAACTCGATCAGAATCTGCACCTGTCTACTCATAATCACAGCTCTACTCATCTACGCGACAAAAAAGATGAAGAAATGGCAGACCGTGTCTTTCTCCTCGCTCTCCGCTCTCGGCTTCGGCGCTGCCACCTCCGAGACGATCATCGAATGGGGCATTCCAGTGTCCGGCAGCAGCGCGCTCATCGAGAATGTCCTCGTCGCCAACACACCCCAACTGGTCCTCTCGGGCATCTACTTGACTCTCAACAACGTGCTCACGCGCATGCAATTGGCAGTGGAGTGGGCCAGCTACTCTGTGGAGCGCAAGGCGCTGCGGGTCTCGCACGCTCGTGCTGGTACCCAGCGCTCGACATACTTCCTGCAGCTGCCGTACCGGGTTGGACTGCCGTTGATGATTGTCTCGGCAACGCTGCATTGGCTGGTGTCGCAAAGCATCTTCCTTGTCAGTATCAATACATTCGATGCTCGTGGACGGCCTAAGAGGGACGAGAGCGAGATTGCCACATGTGGCTTTTCACCGGTGGCTATCATCTGCACGCTTGTTGTGGGTGCGGTTGTCATATTGTTCTCCTTGTTTGTGGGTGCTCAGAAGCTACCTCCCGGTGGCATGCCGTTAATAGGGAGCAACAGTATTGGTATCGCTGCTTCTTGTCATTCAGTAGGTAACGGCGACGATGCACAGCAGCCGCTAATGTGGGGTGTGGTCTGTGAGAGCAGCGATGAGAGAATTGGTCACTGCAGCTTTTCTAGCTCTGCGGTCGGCATACCCGTGCAGGCGCAGCTGTATGCATAAAGATTGGTACAGCCAAATCCTATTGAAGGGACGCGATGATGTCTACCAACTGTACCTGAACCTCAAATCCTCCCTATCTGTCAGATCCGTAATGGGCGCCCCATTCTTATCCAACACAACTCCATGCTCGAATTCATCGTTCCCACTCTCGCTACTCAAAGCATCGCGTCTGGCATTATCCCGCTTGCAAACAAGCCAGTACGCAATGACCACAATAAACAAGGTGCACCATGTCACCAGCGCCGTGACAACACCATTGAAGTACCTCGGCTTATGCGTCCACAGCTGCGGACTTGCAATGCAGCCTGCGCAGTACCCAATGAAGAACACAGCGCTCACAACGGAACGCTTCGTGTTTCCCTTTGCGTTCGAAGCCGTCAGCGATAGGAGTGGAGACATGACGGCTGTGATGCAGGATGCGAGCCAGGACGCGGCGATCATGCCCCAGCCTGCATCAAGGGAGAGCTTGAGAAGCAGTACGTTGCCGATAAGAGGGGGGATGATGAGGGCGAGGACAACGTGGGTCCGGTTCCGCGGGAAGAGGTAGCAGCCTAGTACGCCGATCCAGAGGAGCAGGATTTGGACGGCGCCAGAGGGCGCGGTGTAGAGCATTGTTTGGTAGCGGTTGTAGCCGATTGTGTTGATGACGAGGGAGGCGAACTATAAGCGTGGTCAATTAGGTGCGAAAGGTGCGAGGGGACTTCAGTGAACGTACTGTTAGGACGGGGCTCTGCATTGTGACGAGCACACCAAAAGCGAAGACGAACCACGTCTTAATGTCCAGCAGCGCTTCGCGAAGTTGTCGTACCGAGAACGATGTCTTGTCACCGCCTTCGCGATCTTTTGCCATGCGCATAGACAGGACCTCCTTTTCTCGAGCGTTGAGGAACCAAGCGTCGTTCGGCCCGTTTGGCATGAGGCAGAAGAAGGCGACACCGGAAGCTGCGGTCATTGCACCGCAGACTATGAAGAGCACACGCCAGGGAGCGAGGGATAGAGATGTGTTCTTGCCGATGCCATACATCAGGAGGCAGCCAATGACTTGGGCGAGTCCGTTCATCGTTACCCACAGCCTGTTTAGCGTTAGTCAAAAGTTTGCAGAGAACCCTTGAGACTCACCCAGTTCTGGTGGCGTGTTCGCTTTTCTGGTACCAGATCGACGTGATGGTGACGAAAGCCGGGGACACAGCGCCTTCGGTAAAACCTAGAAGGAATCTGACTGCTGCAAAGCCAGCGAAGCTCTTAGGTGCCGCAAGACACATGCAGACAATGCCCCACAATATCACTGTGACGCCAACGAATTTGGTGAGGTGGAGCTTCGACATCAAATAGATGAATGGGAACTCGGCAACAAGCTGACCGACGTAAAAGATGGAAGAGCACCATGAGTATTGAATACTCGTAAGGTTCAAATCGGTTAGTAGACCGAAGACCTTGGACTGTCAGCCTGAGCTTCATACCGGTCTTCCAAGTGACGTACCGATGCATAGCTGAGACTCTGTTTGTCGAGGTACTATACATGGTCAGTGATGTAGAGTGATAGCGAATGTTTGCACACATACCTGCATGAAGAATACAATACAGATCAAAGGAAGGATAGTCCGGTCTATCTTGCGGAGTACCTGTCGCTCCTCCTCAGGCGTGTAGGTCGCGGTGACTTCAAGCACATCGCCTTTCTCTTCGATGGCGGGTTGCATGCTGTGTTCATGCTCCGTGTGCTTCTCGGTGGGCTCGCTCATGATGAGGGTGTTGCAGATCCCGACTGAATGGTGGAGGTTGGCCCTATATAGGAGTTCAACTTGAGGGCCATGTCAGTGATAAAGTCCGGGGTGCGGAGTGGGTCGACAGTGATAGCGGAGGCGTGTAACCGAGCTCCAAGGAAGCGGTTGCTGGGATCGCGCCTCGTGTGTAGAGATAGCTCGCGGATGATTGCACGGAGGCCAGCTACCCGTCGGCAGTCTGTATCCTCCGCGACACCTAGCCGACTAGCGTCGAAATCCTACGATAACCACACTCACCAACTCTTCTCCGTCGATAAACAAGCCAAGGATCTTGTAATTGAGTCTTATGTTCGTTCTTCCTCCTTATTCTTCTGAATCACTCCAAGCTCAGCAGAACATCCCGATTTCTTTCCACGATGGTCACCGAAGCCGACATCAAGCCATGGCTCCGCACAGCGGCTCCGTCATACATCCTGCACAACGCATCGATAGTAGACGTTAAAGCAGGTGAAATACGACCAAACCAAACAGTGACCATCGAGAACGGCAAAATCACTTCCATTGCGCCGGCGGCAGGAACTCCGGTTCAACGATCAGGATACACATCAGTCGACTGCTCTGGAACGTTCCTCTCTCCAGGCCTCATCGACAGCCATGTCCACCTGATCGCAGTACCAGGATTTGACAATCTTGCAGCAGCATTTGGGAACCCCGAAGCTGTGACCTTGCTGCGACAACCGTATGTCTGCGCTCAGATGCTGCACCGAGGCTTCACAAGTATCCGTGACTGCGGTGGGGCCCACGCTGCGATCAAGGAGGCAATCGAGGATGGTGTGATCATCGGTCCAAGACTGTTCATTGCAGGCCATGCCTTGAGTCAATCCGGAGGTCACGCGGATTTCCGTGGGAAGCACGACCATTCAGCATGCTGCGGCGGCCACGCAACAGGGATCGGTCGTGTCTGTAACGGTGTGCCACAGTGTATGCAGGCTGTGCGTGAGGAGATCCGGTGTGGCAGCGACTTCATCAAGATCATGGGTTCGGGTGGTGTCAGCAGTCCCACCGACAAGATCACCCATCTTCAATTCACGCCCGAGGAGATTAGGGCAATGGTCGAGTGTGCGAATAACGCCGGCACGTATGTGACGGCGCATGCATACACGTCACAAGCCATCCGGCATTGCATCGACAACGGTGTCAAGGGAATCGAGCACGGGAACTTCCTTGATGCTGAGACGGCAGCCATCATGGTGGAGAAGGGCTGTTATCTGACGCCAACCCTGATCACATACGACCAAATGGCATCGCCAAAGTGGGCTGGGTATCTCCCCCCATCAGAGACATCTAAAAATCTTGAGGTCCTCGACGCCGGATTGAAGGCTCTAAAGACTGCTGCAGATGCTGGTGTGACAATCTGTTTCGGCACAGATCTGCTAGGTCCGCTGGGCGCTGCACAAACCCATGAGTTCAATATTCGATCCAAGGTCCTCTCCTCGACCGAAGTACTTCGCAGCGCAACTTTGAACCCGGCGCGTATGTTCGGACGGGAAGACAGCTTGGGTCAGATCCAGGAGGGCTTCGAGGCGGACCTGCTGATACTCGCTGCGAACCCACTGGATAATGTAACGATTCTGGACAAGCCGGAAGCATACGTCAAGGCAGTGATGAAGGAGGGCCGGGTATACAAGAGCCGCTGGGCCGACATCGCCGAAGACTCCACAGCAGTCCGGTTGAAGCCAGCCTTATAGTATGTAGAGACCAGCATAGCTTTTAAGCGCCTTTGTAGTCATGAACCGGCCCACTTCTTTCGTCCACGACTCGACGCATTCAAAGACCTAAAAATTCTTTTGAAGATGAAGATGAGATGTCGCAAAATGGGCATTGAGCAGTGTCGTTGTGAACCGTTGATTCGAATCTGTGCTATGGCGGCGTGTTGGTGTCGCAATCGTTGGCAGCCTGCAGTTCTTCAGTCATGCAATCCGAAACCCATCATATCAAAGCCAGTCAAGCCCATCAGAAATATTGGATCCTCACTGAAGTCAGACGTAAACATTGCAGAATCGAGCGTGTCTGCTAATGCGGTGTCAAGATCTTGGGGCAGTGTTCCGGAAGGCATCATGAGGGAAGGTACTGATGATAGTTGCTGGAGTGCAGCGGCTCCGTCCCAGATGGCAAAGTCCATTTCAGAATCACCGTTCGATATGGCCGAAGACTCTCCTAGTTCTAGCGGCGTCTGCATCCCTGACCTCATGATGCTGCTTGCTTGGCTAGGTTGGCGAGACAGCCAATCTGCCCAAGTACCGTAGTCTGATGTCTGCCGGAAGTCCTGCGTGACTGCTGTGTTGTTTGTCGCTGCACCACGCTGATGCAGCTTCTGCACGGCCTCTTCGGCAACGGATTGCAAAGCTTCCACGAACTTCAGTCCAGCTGTCGCAGTAGCATTGCCTTCCGCCATCTTTCGCAGACTATCGAGCCCGAAATTGACATGTCTGTCGTAATCCGAGTCGCGTACCAGTATCCCCACCAGCAGCACAAGCGATGTCGCAACGCTGCACCCCTGAAAGTCAGTAAATGAGAAGCGCGTCAAGTTTCCGGTTCGGCGAACGTCCTCGTACAAGCGCAAAATCTTCTTCGCTGCCTTGATGCAGGCCTCAGCGAGGTGATGTGAGTGCTCTTCGACAATGTGTTGACCACCTCCAGCGAAGTGAGATTTGAGGTAGGATCTGACTTCCGCGACAACGGAAATCTTTCCCATAGCTATACGCACAAAGTAATAGTTCAGGTAAAGGTGGAAGGTAGCTCGGTAGCTTGAGGTGCGCGGATGGATCAATTCCAGTTTCAAGGTAGGTGGCAATGAGCGTTTCCACTGCTTCAATGCTTCTTCGACACCGATAGAGGGAACTTGTGTGACACTTTTATGCTGATCAGCGCGACGTGCAGAATACTTGACAAAAGCTGCCTCCGTTTACGGGGCTACGATGAGACTGAGAGATATGATGATGACACTGACTGGTTCGAAAAGGCAGTATGCACTTACTCGTAGCCTTCAACTCGATCCAGGATCATCATAAGTTGTGCATTTGCTAGTTGATGATCAACGTTGTTGAATGTTTGTACCGCATCGAGTGCAGGAAGCGGTGAAGGTAGCTTGACTGTGATGATTGCTGTATCAATCGATCTAGGTCTGTTGAGCTTCACCGTTGTGCATCTACGGTTGTTGGCGTCAGCTACTGGAATGGACACAATGTTGGTGACGTCAGCGTACCTTTCCAAGGAATATACCGCCCACCAGAGTCTCCTACGCAGTTCCTTCTCAGTATCGCTAGCATTGAACTCTTCGGTCTCGAGATGTAAGTCGATTGCCAATGCTTTCCTCAGGGCTAAGCCAAGGTAGATATATGACGAGCTGATAGCACTGGCAGGTAAGAGGTAGACTCCGATAACGAAGGTAGCTTGCACCGTACGTATGGAGTTAAGCTCGATGATATCTGGTATGAGGCTCTGAGCCTGATGGTAGAAAATGCGGCCTGGATCACCATCCTGTGGTGGAGGCGTAGTCCTTGGCCCATCTGGTCGGACCAATGTTGCCCATTGGCTTCCCAAAGCAAATACGGCATGGGCCAGACATACGAAGGCAGAGTCAAGCCGTAAAGTAGAGTTGAAATTGCTGTAACATTCGTCCAGCTCGGAGGAGAATTGGGCAGTGTTAAAGTAATGGAAGGAATCTGTGCCGTGTTCATTGCAGACTGAGACAAGAAAGCGTGCGACTGCCTGGGGAGGAAATGCTCGTGCTGATTCACGCACCCTTCTCACTGATTCAGGTGTGTGACGCGGTGGTTGAATTGGCGTGGGTGTCGAGGGTTGCGTTTCTGATGCACTGGCTTCCTCCAGAGAAAATGTCTGGCGTATCTTGCGAAGGAAATGAGGCCACATAAATCGCTCTGCTGGGGTGTCTGTTGCGAAGGTAGCAGAGGGGCTGATGTGCGCATCGTGTGTCAAGCTCAGGTCCGGTTCCTCCGTGCTTCTCTGTCTTGCGAGATCGCATCTCAGTGAGCTATGCGCGCATCGCTGACAGATGCCGCGTGACGTCTCAATGCATTTACTCTTTCTTGCTTTGCAGTAGGTACAAGCTCTGGGAGCACGTTTGCGTGCCGAATCTGGCACCCTGCGTCTGCGGCGACGTCGCTCGGCTGGCGACTCCATTGCATCTTGAGGTGTTGGAGTGACGATCGGCATATTGGCTAAGGTTGAGACACGTAGCCGAACGCTACCGCTAGCGCGCTTTCCTGGCAATGATTGTAGGTAAGAGCACCTGGGCAATGAGCTGACTCTTATCAACGCCTTCCGGTATTCAATTCGACCACCAACACCATGCTCTATGTCTAAACTTTTAGCTTACTCCACTCACCAACGCCACATCTTACTGATGCTGCGCCTAAAATCCATCCTCAATCCCCGACTTCTTCTCAGCTTCCAACCTATCGTTGTTCACGACCCACCACCACTCGTGGTTTTCGTTGCTGCACTTCCCAGGAGCCTCATCCCATGGCTTGGGGCTGAGGATGTAATGGATGTTCTTGACCTTGTCGTCCTGCCAGATCTGGTGGTGGACACCCTCAGTCCTCATCGTCTTCAGCGCGTTGTAGATGTATGGTAGCGCGACCCAGCGCCCCCAGAACACATCGCTCAGCAACGACTGATCGGCGAAGTCGTAGTTCATCGATGACTCGTTGGCGAGCTGGTCGAGGATGAGATCATAGACAGCCTTGCTTGGGTTGACGACCTGCAAGCCACCGTTGGGCATGCCGAGACCAGCAGTCGACTCTGCGCCAACAGTTTGTGCGGTCTCAGGATCGCCATGCTGCGATGTGAAGGCGCAGTTCTCTGGTATCCAGTCCTTAGGGTAGTGCGGCTTCTTGAGCGGATTGCACACGCAGGCGTGACTTGCCGCGAAGACCTTGTTGCCCTTGCCAGCAGCGCTCGGCGGGTCGAGCTCCATCTCCATCAGCTCGTCCATGTTGTGCAGGACCAGCATGTCGCTGTCCAGCTGCACGACGCGGTCATAGTGCTCGAGCGAGAAGGGCGTCAGCTTGCTCCAGCAGTCGTAGAAGCGCGGATCGTTGGTGTAGTCCTTCGAGACCTTGGGCAGCAGGTACTTGACGTGCTCTTTAGGAATGCCGCGCGCATCCAGAGCAGCATGGCCTTCGGCGGGGAAGGTGTCGGTGTAGAGCGCGACGAGGGGGTATTTGCTGCCGTGCTTCTTCAAGCTGTAGTCGAGTGTGAGGAGGCCAGTCAGGTAGGCCGTGTTGGTGATCAACGTAGTCCACACTGTTGTCATCATTAGCTATGCGCTCGATGTAAGATGTACCCCACCATGTTGAGCTCACCCTTCTTCGACTCAACCGGCACCGAGGGTGTTGCTGCAGTTCCTGACATGATTTCTGCTATCCTTGGAGTGGGCGACAAGAGATGTTAGTGTAGGTGTATTAGCCAGCGACCTAAGACGCGTATCGTGAACTGCTCCATGTTGCATAATCACGTCCGCATCAGCTTTCTAGCGGGGCACCAGGAACAAGTGCGGAAGTTCAGACGATCGTTTCGATCCAAGCGCGAAATGCAGGGTCCAAAAAGGTCCAAACGCCGATCTCGCACGTCACCATCCGAATCGCGGACGCTTGTGCGTCTCCGATCGAGCTGCGTGCAGGGCTATTGACGGCTGACAGACACGATGGACAATTCCTCCACGGTCTTCATGGAGCCTCTCCACAAGCTGCTTCTTCCTCCTGCGCGGTCGGTATGATTGTGCGGCCTCGCGACGCGACAACACCTCGACAATGGCTACCACGGTCATGAAGACGGGCGAGAAGCCCGCAGCAGCCGCCGTCGTAGACCCTGCCGATAAGAAGCAGCCGGCGCATTACCGCGGGTTTGTTGCTGGTGTTTTTTCAGGCATTGCGAAGCTGTCAGGTAGGTGTAGTGTTTGAGGAGGTTCGAGAGGTAGGAGCACAGCAGGCTGACCCTGGCAGTTGGACACCCATTTGACACAGTAAAAGTGAGGTTACAGACCACCGACGCGTCACACTTTCGAGGGCCATTGGACTGTCTGCTGCAGACTGTAAGAAAGGAGGGGTTCGCAGGTCTCTACAAGGGCGCCACACCGCCGCTGGTAGGATGGATGTTCATGGACTCGATGTTCGTGTGCTCAACCTCACCATTGCGTCCGAAACATGGTCGCTGACATGCAATAGTATGCTCGGCTCCCTGAGCGTCTACCGCCGTGAACTCAACGACCGCTTTTTCAACCCACCTCGATACGGCCGCGAGCAGGGGAAGCTGCCCGTTGTGGGTCATGCAATGGCTGGCATGATGGCTGGATGGACCGTGTCGTTCGTCGCAGCACCCGTCGAGCACATTAAGGCGCGCCTGCAGATCCAATACTCCGCCGACAAAAGCAAGAGACTGTACAGCGGACCGATCGACTGCCTTACAAAGATCTACCGTGGCCACGGCATTCGCGGCCTGTATCATGGCTTGTCAGCGACGCTGCTCTTCCGCACATTCTTCTGCTTCTGGTGGGGTTCTTATGATGTCTTCACCAGGATGCTGCAGAACAATACAAACTTGTCGACACCGGCCGTTAATTTCTGGGCTGGTGGACTGTCGGCGCAGATTTTCTGGATAACATCGTACCCAAGTGATGTGGTGAAGCAGCGCATCATGACAGACCCATTGGGGCCTGAGAGAAGATTTCCAAGATGGAGAGATGCAGCGAAGGCAGTATACAGAGAAAGTGGATTGAAGGGATACTGGAGAGGCTTTGTGCCCTGCTTCCTGAGGGCATTCCCTGCAAATGCAGTGGCTCTAGTCGCCTTCGAAGGTGTAATGAGGAGCTTACCCGAATGAGCGCATCGATGACAGTTAAAGAGAAGACGACAAAGACATCAGATGTCACCAAGACGTGCCACAGGCCGGCACGGAAACCGTACCCTCGATTCGCCCGCCAAGCCACCAGCATCGGCTTCGGTGGAAGTATGGCTGAGAGATGCTTGAGAAAGACGGGCAAGCTAGGGCGGAGAGAACCTGCAAAGGGTCGAGCTATATTGGGCAGCACTCTACATACCACAGCGGACATATCTCACCTCAAATATCAATGAAGATTTCAATGATGATCATGACCATGTGTCGTGTGCTCCCTTCACCATTGACGCGTCGAGGCGCGCTTGCTAGGGTTGCGCCAGGCGCGCCATCCATCGCCTGCAGCCAGCCGCCAGAATGAGAAGTGTTCCCGCTCGCCCTCAGTCGGCTCGAATTGCTCCGGCAGCCAGGACGGTCAAGACGGACAAGTGCCGTACTCGCGTAGCAATAATGCTTGCGTGACTTTTGTGTGCTGCATCTGCCCGCCCCAGGAGCCTCAGGTTTTAGATTGGCGTTTCAGCGCGTCGTCGTGCAGTAGCGCAACGAACCTGCAGGACAACTGCATGCGCAGGTGGAGCGCTGGCTGCAGGCGTCCTGGCGCGTACTGGCAATAATTTAACAACGTTTGACCGTGCAAATCGAAATGTCCACATCCACACATTTCCCCCTTTTGCTGTCGCTGTCGGTGTACCGGTCATGTTCGCGTGTTAGGTTGTCAGACCCCTGTCAGATGAAACAAGCAGGCGCGTTGCCGATCTGAACTAACGTCCGTCTTAACTTTGGCACCTCATCTCATCTCTCACTGCCTTTCTTTTGCATTCTCTCCACCGCCCTCGACGCCCGTGAACCCTCCGCCGAGCGAACGCAGCCAGTCTCCGTGTGCCAGTCAGCCTCTGTCAGCCGCGCATACGCCCTAATATCGGTCAATTGCGCCGTCGCCGAGCCTTGCGTGCACCGTTATCAGGAGCACAACACCGCGTCCACGCCTGACCTAAATTCCGCCTACGACCAGCAAAGCAGCGCAGACCAATCTATATTTGTTCGTTTAGCAGTCCACATCACAGCCATCATGGGTGCCTCAATCTCGAAAATGATGGGCAAGATCTTCGGATCTAAGGAGATGCGCCTGCTCATGCTGGGTCTTGACGCTGCAGGAAAGACCAGTATGACAGCTCTATGCCTATATCTGGACCTACCTTAACACGTGCACAGCCATTCTCTATAAGCTCAAGCTCGACCAGGACGTCACAACCATCCCCACCGTCGGCTTCAACGTCGAGACCGTCACATACAAGAACACCAAGTTTAACGTCTGGGATGTTGGAGGCCAGGACAAGATCCGTCCTCTGTGGAGACACTACTTCTCTGGTATGTTGGGAAAGGAGGACACTGTTCCGGGTAGGCGAGCATGCGTGCAAACTGCATTGCGATCGCTTCCCTCTACCCTGCCCGGACACCTTCGTCAGCAAGACATCTAGCCAGCTTGCTAACACATCGCAGGCACTCAGGGTCTGATTTTCGTCATCGACTCGAACGACCGCGACCGCATCGACGAAGCCCGCACTGAGCTCACCCGTATCATCCAGGACAGGGAAATGAAGGATGCGCTGCTGTTGGTGTTCGCGAACAAGCAGGATCTGCAAGGAGGTGCGTTGTGAAGGCATACAATCGTGGAAGTGAGTACAGAGGCTAACGCATACCAGCCATGCGCCCCAAGGAGGTCTCAGATAAGCTGCAGCTCGAGAAGATTGCGAAGGACCACGTATGGAAGGTCGAGCCGAGCTGTGCGACCACAGGAGAGGGTATCTTCGAAGGACTGGTACGGACATCACCACTTTTCTTTAGGAGATCAGATCACTAACTTCCTTACAGGCATGGCTCAGCAACAACGTCAAGCTCCCACAAGGCGGCAAGTAAGGCACCGACACACTCGATACCTGCTTCGCCGTGTACGACTGCATGCGCGCGCAACTCTGCATATACCCGGTTTTCTGTCTAATGTCTGCTCTTACCCAATATGATCTTCTAATAACAGCCACGCCATGTGGCTGCATTTCTTCTTTAGTCCGCGCACATGGCGCGGGTTGAGATACCCCTTCAAATTGGCTCGCTTTGTACCACTTCATGTAGATTTTTGTGTTTTGTACAGTACGAGCGATAGATGAGTATATGGATCTGTACGAAACTGCACTAACGTGCTTATTTGTGTTGTTTGCATGTATGCTGAGCTTCAGAAAAGAGGAAGGCGCGAGGATCACAGCGAAAGGTGAGCCCCTTCCCGGACCCTGAAACTGCAAGCCTTCGCTCACAACACGATTGTTACGCATGCAGCAATACCGCCGTTGTCTCGACCTCTCTCATCATTGTCATTCACGATGCGCAAAAAACCAATGCGCACGATTGCCTGCCCCACCAGACCGCACAAGCTGCTTGCCCACATCACAAAAAGTCGAACAACGAACTTACCGCGCATTTCCCCTGTCTCATGCCCGCGACAAGCAGCTTCCACCACCATCATGATCCAATCTGAGCTTTGTCTCGCCTCCTTGCTCGGTCATTCTTCGACCCACTGCGCTGTTTCTATGCATCACGATGTCTCTGATTTGGACCATTCTGGCGAATACAAGCAGCTTTCAGGGTGCTTGTGAATAGGCGTATGTCGGTTTCAAAGAAACCAGCAAGCTGATGAGATGGGGATGGTGAGTATAAGACGTAGCCATCGGACTGCAGGAAAAGACTATCAAGCATCGATTCAATCACTACCTTTGCGAAGATGAGCAGGGATCAGTCTTGACTAATTACTTTCGACTGGAAACTGACCCTCACACAACCTTTTACGAGTACCAAATCCCCAATATCCCCCAGAGTGAGAAGCGTGCGGGAAAGGGAGACTACATGATATACAGTCATTCAGATCGTCCCATTCTCGAACAACAGTCACGGCTCGTTCGCTACTGATCACGTCAATATCATCATCTCCTGGAAAGATCTTCATAGTATGGCACCAGGACCTCGTGTACAAGTTTGCTATACGGCAACTGGGGAAGGTGCGGAGTGGCGACTCTCTGAGGTCATTGATCAAAACATTACCAGCTTCCTGAACTTCAGTATCTTCGCTGTGTCAATATCCAGGGGTTGAAGAACTATTCAACTACGAGCCTCGTGCACCCGGAGACGTTCAACCGCAGTCTCGCGGAGAATGCGCTAAACATCATCATGGCAAAATGCGTCTCTATTACAAACTTACTACACCTCATCGACAACAAGTTCCACCTGGGGGATGCATTCTTTGATCTCAAGACAAACAGCATTGCGCCGATTCTTCGGCTACGAGGATATGCCTACAACGTGAGAGGAGGTACGGGCGACATTCTGCTTAACATTGGTCCAGCGACCAGTGCATTCTGGCTTACTATCCTCGTCAGTCAAGTACTCAGCGCAGGTCTATGTCCCTTCGACAGGGAAAGGATGGCGCTGAGAGGTATACGAGTTTACACCACATAAAAACGCGGTCCCAAGGCCACAGCGCAGACCTCTGGTGTCAATGATCAGCATGCGAGAATCAAGACAATTCAAGATTTTGGGAAAGCCTGCGACACACAAACTTTCAAGCTACAAACTGTAGATGAGCATGGGCAGAGCCAGACTACAAATTCCACAGTAGCAGCGTACCTGCTTCAATAGTACGGTCGAACATTGGTATTGCCTCGCTTGGAGGCCGTGAACGTGGGAACTGTCACTAAACTCACTTGGATTGCGCCCGACATCTCAGGATTCTGCCTGATCAAATTAATGCCAAAGTCATTCCAGGAAACGTCGCGGCGTACTTTCACGCCCAATTCTGCCGTCCGCCCTCAGAGACGCGCTCTAAAGTTGAACAGGAAGAAATCTCGCAAGTCTTCGGAGCGGATGTTACGCACCCAGATAATGGTGCAATGCAAGGGACACCATCCGTTGCAGCCGTTGTTGGCTCTCTTGACGACACCGGCGGTCGATTCCAGGGTGAGATGCAGCTTCAAGCCCCGAAACAGGAAGCTGGTATCTCATCTTGGTTGGCAACGAACGAAATATACTGACGCGAACAGATGGTCAGCAACATGAGACACATGGTCTTCAAGATCCTCAAGAGCTGGTACACTATGCACATCAAAAATTGGCCGGTGAACATTGTTTACTACCGGGACTGTGTCAGCGAGAGTCAGTTCGACAATGTAGTCACCACCGAGCTTCCTAAGTTCAAGAAAGCCTTTCAGCTGCTTGCAGATGACCTCCAGGCGAAAGACGAGAACGGCATCCCTGTTCGTCCTCCTAGCTTCAAACTCACTGCTATAGTCGTTTCCAAGCGTCATAGCACATGCTTCTTTCCAAGCAAACATGCCGACGCGATGACTGAGAACCAGGATTGCAAGCCAAGAACTATGGTAGACCGCATGGTCACCTCACTACTCCGATTTCTGTCTGCAGTCCCACAATGGTATCAAGGGAACAACACGCCCACGTCACTACTTCGTTCTTCGCAACGAGATTGAGGCCTCAACAGCAGCGCTTCAGCAATTGGTAAATTGAGCCGCTTCATTGGGAGACATAATGGCTAATTGTCACGCAGGACTCACAAACTGTGCCATACCTATCTTCGAGCCACTCTTGGTGTCTCTCATGCATCTCCCGCATACTATGCTAATCGTCTCTGCGAGCGCGGCCGCGCATACCTCCGAGACTGGTTCAGCCCCGACAGGGACTGGCGCCAGTGGTACAACGATGAGAGGGAAACTGTTTAGACCGCCATCGAGAACAAACGTGAGCAGTTCGATAAGGGTGAATCACGACGGGACAGGACCAAGAGGAAATCTGATCCTGAACGCAGGACCGAAAAGGATAACGCCGAAGCCCTCTTCAGAGACATGACGGATCACCTCCGACCTGCCAGCGGAGGGTACGAGGCTTGGCGTAAGACCACGTACTGGATGTGAGCACTGTGCTCGACATGCATTTCCGACGTCTTTTGTATTCCCGTTTCGTTGTTTCATTTCCTTTGTCTCTTCGCTTTGCCATCTTCCGCCAGCCATAGACTGCTACTTTCTTGCCCGCACTTTCCGTTTTGCATCTGACTTTCACGCGGTTCGTTGCAACTCATGAGCATCTGGGCAGAATATTGCCACTCAGATATTTCTTGAAGATTCCTCCGGAGACCATTCTATTTAGACCTGATAGATCTCCTTTCCAGTCGACTTCACCTCGATCATTGGCTGAGCAACGCTCCCACTGTAAGTTGTGGATGACGGGGATTACCTGATAATGTCCTGCCATTTTCTGACGCACGAATAGACAGTAAGTTGCCTCCAGATATACCTCCGCCGAACGCCGAAAGATCAGCCTACAAATGCGCGACATCGTACAACCGCTTCCCCTCCGCCCAACGTACAACCTCGTCCCAATTACGGCAAACATGCATCGCGCCAGTACCATCCGTCCCCGTCTCGCCATCCCAGCCATCCCCCTCAATCTGCCCCTCCAGCGTCGCGTCCGCCATGCACATAATCGCATTCCTCAAATAATCAAAGCAATGATCATTATGCACCAACTCATGCTCATCCACCGTCGTGTTGCTCGCGCGCATCTGCATCGTCAGACCATCCATAGTCATACTGATGTGGTGCAGACAATGCATTTGGTGAAACACAGCGAGCACATACGTGTCTTTGTCTTTGAGCTGCGGGAACTCGTCGTAATGCATTGGTGGGGGCAGAGTGTGTCTGGCGTAATCGGGCAGGTTGAGCATACCGCCTCCCCTTGGGGCCAGGGCGAGCCAGTTGGCTTTTGTGGTGGCCATTGAGGCGGGTGTTTTGTGGTCGGAGTTGTAGCGCGTGTCTTTGAGGAACTTCTTTTGGGATGTGTCGACTGTCTTGAATCAGTTTGGGTCCGCGAATCAAATTTTGAGGTGGCGTACAATGTGGGACGATGCCGTTGATCTCGCCGCCGACAGGCATGGCGGCGGGCTGCCGGTGCAGGATCTGAACTTGTGCGGCTAGGATGACGAAGAGAAGAAATAATGTTGAGGGCCAGCGCAGCTTGAACGCGAAGTTGCACAAGCGAATCCAGGAAGTGACGCGACCGGGTCCGGGATACGTTTGCGATTCATCGTCCGTCGAGCTTTCGTCGCTGACTTTGCCGTATTTGAAGGGCATGCTGCCAAACATCGAGGGCATGAAGGCAAGCTTCGCGGTTTGTCCAGGTCTATTGTTGCAAGTGTCTGTGGTCTGCGACAGGAATTGGATATGTGCCAATTTTAAAAATTGTTGCTCATTGCTGAGAGGTGAAGGCACGCTGTGGTTCGCCAAGAGCGACCTATTCACGTTCCGATCGGGTAATCCCACGACAACCTTCTTTGTTCATATCATAGTCGAGAACACCATTTTAAAGACCTAGTGACACGAACTTATGATATGGCGCAAACGTTGGATGTTCGTATGAGGGGAGACTGCGCGCTGCGCGCCGTGGTAAGGCTTGGAGGCGGCCGAGCCCCCGGTTCAAGCTTGAGGATCCTCGCGTGGTTGACTGTCCAGGAAGGTTTCCAGCACATCAACCACCTCAGCCTGCGCTGTACTTCGACCTTCTTGTTGACGCACGTTCTTATTCGCTTGCTTCTTCTTGATGCCGACAGCTCGTCTGTGAGCGCGACTTTGACCGTGCAGTTTCCAATCGTTCTCGGTGATCGAGACTGTCCCGCACGTCTCGCATACTTTCTTCTGCCACTTGTCTGGACGTTGGCTCAGATCGTAGCTGCGCTTCGGTGTCAAATTCTCTGCTGCAGCTGCGGAGAGAGATGAAGGATCTGGGAGCGACTGGCCGGACAGGAAGCTGTCGGTGATCGTGCTTGCTCGTCGTGTGACTTGCTCCTCCCATTTTGAGAGGTCGCTTCCATCGAGGAGAAACATATTGCTCTTATGACCGGAGCCAAACAGCGCGTTGAGCAGCTTGATCCGGATCCAGCGAGCTTGACGGCTCGAATACTGTCTTGTCGCAGCCTGGGTCTTCTCGATCGCTGCGGTCTTTTGCTTCTCAAGCTCTCCCGGTGAAAGGGAGCTTGCTGAGAGCGCACTCTGGTAGCCGAGGAACTCCTTGTAACCGATTGATACCCAAATGCCGCGACTCTGGTCTACAGCAGTACCTGTACGTGCTTCGTAGCCGGCGCGAAACTTTGTTAACTCATTCACCTCATCCAGCAAGCCTCTAGCCAGCATCTTGTCGACACGCCCGTCAAGTCTTGGATATAAGACGTCTTTGTCAGCGTGGACCCAGAAAAGCAGAGTCGGGAAGCGCAAGCCGGTGCTGCTCTCACTCAGATCACCGTCTGCTGCGTTCTGCTCGATTTCTCGCTTAA
Organism: Didymella pomorum; assembly: GCA_022225945.1. NCBI lineage: Eukaryota > Fungi > Ascomycota > Dothideomycetes > Pleosporales > Didymellaceae > Didymella > Didymella pomorum. The sequence continues at coordinate 322,190 of JAKJXN010000007.1, forward strand.
GGCGTTGCTCATCGTAGACCTGCGAGGCTGACTTGCCAGTCCTTAAGTAGATCTCGAGAGAGCGCTGGATCTTTCTGCTTTCATTGGGATGCCACCTGTCGGCCATGACGGGATCAACCTCTCTCAGCTTTTCGAGGATTACGCTGGTAGGCTCATCCAGGATCGGGAAATGCTGATTGTTCTCGTCCAAGTCAAGTGCAGGCTCTTTGGACAGTGCATCCTTGAACAAAAGCGACTGTGTATAATAATGAGTGCCTCCAACAAGGATTGGCAGCTTACCACGGCTTCGAATCTCGTCGATCTTGAAGCGTCAGTGGTCTGCCCAGCTAATGAGATCACCAGCACCTACTATGGTCAGAGCATTGCTCACAAATTTGCCAACAGTCCAGGTCTCTTCCTCCAGACCGATGCAGCCGAGAAGATGATGCGGAATGCCTTTGGTCTCTTCATCTGTAATCTTGTTCGTGATGACAGGCAAACCGTGATACAGCTGCATCGCATCTCCATTGATAATTTCGCCATTGAATTTGCGCGCGATCTCGACGGCCAGCTACCTGCCGTGATCAGTACTTGCAACTACAATCCGAGACGCGAAATTTTACATCTGACTTGCCCGTGCCTGTTGCGCCTACGATGGCGACTAAGGGCTGCTGTGGCGCCTGCGCCATTCTGAGAGTGCCAAAGAGTCTACGGAGACGAAGCATGCATTCGCGGTCCAGTCGCAGGAGAGTGCGACGCATGAGTGGGCGGAGGAGGGCATGACTGGCTCTCCCCTCAAGCGAGCCGACACTAGTCCCCTTTGGATCGACCTCCAGCTTCACGAGAAATTCGAATCAAAGCACCTTAATGTTGAGTGAAGGCAGTCTGGTAATATAAATATCCATGTTCGGTTCCTAATAGTATAACAAGCGTTCTTGGAGTTATAAGGTAAATAGACGCAAGGAAAAGGAATCACGCGACGCGTCTACGTCATCCTCTTCGCGTCGATCAAAGAATCATAATCGCGATGCAGACCTACATCTCTCGCGACTTCTCTCATCATCGCTCATCAATATACTCTATAGCGTCGCCTAAGACGACTTGCTTACAGTGTTTGTCAAGTATTCCTCCGTGACTCGTCCAACTCGCTCCTTTTCCTTTAGCGCGATCACCCTCGCAAACAGCCTGACCAAGACGACTTTGTCGTCACCAGTCCCTTTGCACCTCCCTTCTTCCGCCACATCCTTCCATACATTCCAGATCTTGTCAAAGGTCGAAGCTGTCTTAGTTTTGAGAATATAGTCTGCATTGTTATCCAGCATACCTCTGAAAGCAATCCAATCCTTGTCTGTTGACAACACTGTCCGATCAGCGAAGTCTTTTACGAGCTGGAGGAGATCTACACAGTCGTTTGTGTCAGCTTGATGATGCAAATTCATTGCCACGCCCATGTCAATGAAGACACACTCTGGTAGCCCAAGTGGACTTTCATCTGTGAGCTTGCACAGGACGTTGATGTCTTTGACGTCGTTAGGAGTCCACAGGAGCTGCATGGAGTCGAGGAAGCAAACAGATGAAAAGTCAATGATTTTGGTAGATTCACATCGTTCTCCTTGCTGACTTTAAGTAGATCTCCTAGTCTGACCGATGGTTCTACCGCAGGCACTGCGAGCTAGCTGTCGTATCCGCGAAGTCCGCACATACCATGGTCTATAGCAGACAGGAGGCTTTCTCGTTATTGCAGCACCCGGCAGTATCGAATCTTGGATATGTTTGAGAGGATTGTACTCTTTGATGATCCGATCGTCCTCGGTGTATTGTTCTCCACTCTCCTCTGAGTCGGAGTCTTCTTCACGATCCGAGTCCTCTCGAATGAGTTTGATTGATACCAGGGATACTCTGAGAGTCTCAAGATGGTCTCCGAAATCTGCAGCATTAGTTGTCAAGGTACCTTCGGCCTTCGCGGCATTGATGTCCTTTGGCAGACAGAAGAAGACTTCGGCCGAGCAGCCACGATCAGCTTTGCTGACAAGCTTGTATTAGGCTAGAAGCAAACCCGAAATAGTTGGAGCGGTGATGTGTGCATCTTATCAATGCACTGCGGCTGGTTCTTCTTCAAGCACCAATGGTCACGCTTGCTGTAATAATCGTCGGCTCTCATGAGACACCGTAGGCAAGCCGTTTGTCTACACCAAACGTCTTTCTCCACCGCAAAGCAAGTCACGAAAAAAGGAATGTTGCAAATTGATATTGATCTAGTTATCGAATTCGCACTTCTGAGCAATGCAATATTGATAGTTCATTTGGAATGCCATACGGCAGGTCATCCGTAATAAGTTCAACCTGATCTAGAGCTGGACGGAGGCTGCATCCAAAATGTCGTCATCGGTCACCTTACCCTTCCTCTGCGCCGCCATCTCGAGGATAGCCGGAGCCATACTGGTCTCAGAAACCTTCCTTTCGCTCCTCGCCTTCTCAGCCGCATGCTTCCACCTCCCCAAAATTGCCACTAGATCCTTATCAACGTCGAACCCCGACCTTGCACCACTCGTCTCACCATCCAACACCCTATTAAACCCCACCCAATCCAGATCATCGCTGTCCTCAGCTCTGCCAGCCATCTGCTTCACTAGCCCTAGTAAGTTCTTCGCATCGCCAGACCGGTTCTTGGCGTCCTTCACACTGTAAGCCATACCTAAGTCGATGAACACAGACTCAGGTAGACCAAGTGGACTGATCTCAGGGTTGTAGCGGACTATGACAATCTCCCACTTGACATCGTTGTGTGTCCATTCAAGCTCGTCGCGAAGGAAGACCAGTGCAGGAACCAGCGTGAGAAAGAAATGGTAGACAAGCGGGATTTGAAGTTTCACCTTATCGTTGCACTCAAGGAGAAAGACTTCGAGTCTGATCGGCGGATCGATTGCACGATCATGTTGCCGAAAGCGTATTTCCAGACAATATCCCGGAGCTCAGGTGGCAAGCGCAAGAGGGGCGACTGTACATCGTTCTGGGTAGCCCTATACGACGTTATTGGTTTGGGAATCTAGCACATATTTGCAAGAATTTACAGGTCGGCGGTCTCGGTCAAACGAGATCCTTTGGGCTTCTTCGCCCCAAATCGCCTCTGGCGCTTGATGTCGTTGGACGGAGACGAGCTGTCGGCACCGCGCTTCTTGGGTAAGAGTGGCATCTTGAGTTATGTGAGAAGGGAGTGAAGTAAGCGATGGTAGTTGGGACGTGGACAGGTCAGTCGCATTAAGTAGGCAGCAGGCGTGCGACTGGAGCGCGAGGTGAAAAGGGGCGGGTCGCAGGGCCCCATCAACTTTCACTGACCCCAACACACCCAACGAAAGCCCTGACTCCATCACTGCAGCCAACACTTAGGTAACGAGAGGCTTATGATCCAACAATCGGTTGCGAACAGCGTCCTCAACTACGCCCAAATCCATCCAAGCGTTGAATACCGAAGCTCTGGTTGATCATGCCAGGGGCTCTTCAGAACAACATAAGTCAGGTCCGGTCTCAGTCTATGTTGCTGGAAAGTAGGAAGATTTTCTGGCATCTCCCCTTCACCCATTCGTCCCCTGAAAGGTCAAGCTCTATGACAGGTTAGTCAAAAAGCCACCCTAGCTCTGCGATGAACTTTACTCCTTCCAGGCTTTTGAGGTGGCCGACCATATCATACGTGCGGATAATCGTGTCAGGACCGTACGGAACGTGGGTTCCAAAGTTGTTCCATCAGCCAGAGTCCCACCACGGATGGGCATAGATCATGACTCGAGGCACTATTGGTAGATCTGACAGTGCGAATCTTTGGAGATCACACTCGTAGTTGTATCGGAATGTGCAAGTCGAGTGGAAGACTTGAGATGTCTCGGCCCAGAACTGGCGAGAGACCAGCTGAGGTAACTCTGAAAACGACGCTGAAATGGGAGAATAATCCCCCTCGTATACAGCATCGTAAACAACGAAGTACAGAGCAAAGTCCTTTTTGTCTGCGAGGTGCTCGTCTTTGAGAACCATCTTTCCACCGAAAGCATGTGTCCGAGATGAGGTCCGCAGCTCTGCAGACAGACGTAGAAGCGCCGACTCTACAGCATTTACGGTTGTCCTGTGGAAATTTTCTCAATCTTAAGTAGGTTCGAGTGCTGACTTACAAATCGACTTCTCCAGCGACACTGGCGCTGTTGCATTTGTACCCGCTCATTGTGTCGGCAAGGTTCCGGCGTTTTGGCTCATGTTCGTAATTACCGTTGCACAGTGCTTCATGGTGGTCATCGTGGCGGCCGCTGTGATTTGAAATAACAAGTGTTGCACAAATTTGGTGGCAGTGGGATCGTGACTGTTCGGCAAATTTCTGGAGTTCCGAGGCCCCGGTTGATGACCCTTTACCAACCCATAGATAGTCGCCCAATTTCGCGAACACTTTGTTTGTAATTCTCAGACTCTGGGCTATTGAACGCCCCAGGATTCAAGGACTCAGTCGAGCCCTAACCTGACTCGTTGCATATACCACAACCTCGCAATCCTCGTGATGCTCCATCGCAGCGTCTCCTTATCGATCTTCCGCTCTTCGATCATACCCTTCTCCTCTACGAATATATCGTTCTGCACCCACTTCAGATAATCGCCCAATGACGTGAAATCTCTCTTCATGCCCACTTCCTTGAGGTAGTCCCAGCCCTGCAGCAGTCTCTCGTGAGTACACCACGCTCTCGCGGCTGCATCCGAGGCTTCTTGCTGCTCTTGCTTGCCTACTGGGAGTGCCTTCGGCTTAGGCGTGAACGAAGGCTTGAAGCGTCCACCTTTTGTCTTGAACCACAGAGCGGAGTTGCCATTCAATTCTTGTGCCACAGGCTTCCACACAATGCCCTCGCCCTCGCCTTGGATTCCAAACTCCAAGGCAAATGGGCAGGTAAATGCTACTCGTTCCGCGAACGCCTCCGCTACCTTTAATGTACCCGCTATATCATTTGGGTCGAGGTCGAAAAAGAATCTGTCGGCGCGACCGACGTTGTATATCGAAGCTTCCGGTGCTTCGTACTCTTGGTAGTACCTATCCTCAATCCAGGCGTTGTTGATGGCGACAGACACAACCACAAAGCGGCGAGAGAGCTGAGACACTGCGACGTCCTTTTGAATGCCAGTACCAATCCATTCCCCCGCAATGATAACTGGATATTGTGGGTCCGGGCTCCCACCCCAATTACTGGCCGTCCATCGCTCGATGTAGCGATCCCTTAGACTGAGGATAGCCTCTGTCTTGTCTGCCATGGCAGCGGCGAACCCAAGGTTATCGTTCGCAACGGTGATGTTGGGGACATTCTTCGACTGCAGAACGATCCTGTTGTCATTGTGAACCACGATGTCTGCATGCGTGCCATGCAATTTGACGTGTCCGATCAGAGGTATAGTAGACGACGTGTAGTAGTCATCCGGCACATCAGAGTCATTTTCTTCCAACTCTTTAAGGGCTTTCACTACTTCCGAGACATGCTGCGTAATCTTGGGAAACAACGTTGAAGAAGCCATCGTGGGCAGGCTGATGTTGATCGGGCCAACCAATCATCGACTGACAGTACTCAAGCGATGCAGAGATACCGGATGAATAACGCTAGGCAATATTGCCATATCTTTCTTTGGTGCCAGGGTCATCAAGAGCACGGTTGCTCTGTAGTCTCGGCGTATTGAGTCGCGTTAGTGGTGAGGCTTCGGTCGTGTAGCGGCGCAACCCCTCCGAGTTCGCTTTTCAACGGCTCATTCTTGATTGGTCCATAACCGACTGCCCTTCTCAACGCCTTGCTTCATGACACGGCCACGTTCTTTGTGAGGTTGCGATAGGAGTGGAATGTGGCTTTGAAGGTGGTTTTGATGAATGTAGTGACTTTTCTTGATCTCAACATCAATGGACCAAGACTTGATGACAATAATCAATGCACCTACTGTGAGAAAAGTAATGTCGAGGATGATTTTTAGAAGGTGCGTATGAGAGAGCGCCGGTCTCTTCAGTGAGGCGTGACGCAACAACGTTGACATTTGCTTTTGTTTGAAAGCATCGTACCTACGCAGATCGTCCAGGAGACACAGACTGGTCGTTCACCTGACACAGTCAAACACTGCAAGCCCTTTGCTGCCAACCATCGTGAGTCTTGGCGCCAGCGAGGTGTCCTGCACGATCACCATGGGACACGCTGGAATCGTGTGGAAAGATGGGCCGGGCATTGAAGGAATCGTACGGATGCAATTCTACAGCTTATGGGCAAATGATCCAGCCATTACGTATCCTTATCATGAGGCCGGAATGTATGCGCGACTTGCGTTGTGTTGGCCGGAACAAAACCGGCCTATCCATATATACGTCTCGAAGTCGCACTTTGGAGGTTTCCAAACCGTCAACTCTTCTTCCCACTTTCCACAACACCATCATCTATAATCACCGAATCTGACCATAATTTACTCGTCCAAAGGGCCTCCATAGGTCCGTCTCACCTCATCATCTCCTTTACCCTTGCTCAGTCCCCTTGATGACCCTCTCTCTGTCATCGACACCTTCATACCATTACACCCCTACGCCTTATACCCTGGCACCTTGGTTCTTATCCAACTCTTATACCTTCGTCTCAAGACAGCCTTACCCATCATAGACTTACCCATTACAGGCTTGTACCAAAGTCCATACAGTTCCTCACCATGACACCTCCAACCTTCTCCTTCCCCATCATGGACGACACCAAGCCGTCCGACCACTCACTCCCTGCCTTCATGGTCAGCACGTCTCGCGGCTTCCTACCTCGCGGCAACCCCATCGTCGAACTTCCAAAGGAGTTTGCTGTCCTCGAATCCCTACTCCAACGCATGCCAATCAAGAAGCTCGACGGCACGCCCGGTCTACTTGCCACCTTTGACTTCGGCGATGCCGTTTTAAAGGAGCTCCCGGACCTGTCTGATGCCATCGAGCTGTACAAGGAAGACCTCGTTGTCATGAATGCGCTATACCGCGACTACTCCTTCCTCGCATCCGCGTACCTCTTCGAGCCGTGTCACGAGCGGCACATGCGGGGCGAGTCGTACGGGCTCGGGCGGCAAAGTCTGCCGCGCTGCATCTCTTTACCTATCGTGAAGGTCGCGGAGCTGTAAGCCTATTTCGCCCTCCTTTTCCCTCTCGCTTTCTCCCTCTCTTGTTTGCTTTGCTCACTTGGCTGATATCATTGTTTGATAGTGCTGGCTTCAAGCCCTTCATAGAGTACGCGGGCAGCTACGCGCTGTTCAACTACCGGCTCGTCGACGAAGCGAAGGGTCTCGAGTACGACAATCTCCGGCTGATTCGCGCGTTCGAATGCGGTCTCGATCCCGAGAGTTCGGAGGCAGGGTTCGTGCTGGTGCATATTGCGATGGTCAAGGAGTCCGGGGCGCTGATCGAGGGCGCGAAGGAGATGCTGAGTGGCTGCTCGGCCGTCGATCGGGAGCAGTTCAACGATGGGCTGAGGACGCTTGTGGCAGGACTGAGGAGGGTGAATGCGGTGATGAATAGTAAGTTTTGGTGTTTTGGGGGGACGGTGGAGATGGGACTGACGAGTACAGCGATGTGGAAGAAGAGTAAGCCGAATGGGTATACAAGCTTCCGCACTTTCATCTTCGGCATCACGAGCCAGTCCATGTTCCCCAATGGCGTGGTATACGAGGGCGTGAGCGAGGAGCCTTTGTCGTTCCGCGGCGAGTCTGGAGCAAATGATAGCATGGTACGCTCCCTCCCTTCATCTCCCCTATCTCCACAACTAACGAATCAAAGATTCCCATGTGCGACAACCTGCTGCAGATCTCGATGCCCGAGACGCCTCTCACAGACATCCTGAAAGACTTCCGCCAGTACCGACCCGGCAACCACCGCCAGTTCCTCGAAGCGGTCCGCGACAGCGCGCAAGAGTGCGGCGTGCGCGAGTTCGCCAAACAGGACTCTGTGTCTGCTGCGCTGTACCTCCAGGCTCTCGACCAAGTGCGGGACTTCCGCTGGCGGCACTGGTGCTTCACGCGCGAGTACATTCTCAAGCACACGGCGCATCCGACTGCGACGGGCGGCAGCCCGATTGTGACTGTAAGCTTGCTCACCCCTTGAGGCCCTTACTCTTGGAATATCTTCACCCCTTTGGAGACTATTTGCTAATGATCATGCAGTGGCTGCCAAATCAGCTGGGCGCTGTGCTTGCGCAGATGTCTGAGACGTCCGAGTTCTGCAAGTCTGTGAATGGGGTCAGCGACATCATGGAGATTGCCAACCAGCAGCGTGAGACGCTGGACAAGGAAGTAGCGAAGTACTGCGGTGAGCGCGGTGTTGCGGCTGCTTCGTGAGATTCAGGAAGCCTGCTCACAGAGTGTAGGACGGGTTCGGTATGGCCCTGCAGTACTCTAGTCCCCAAAACTTCTATCCTCTTTCTGATATATCCTGTGTCTGACTGCCTCCCGTTGTCTCAGAAGTCGACTCTTACTGCTATGATTCAACGCATGATTTTTCACGCGGACAGATGTTGAGCCGTGGCACTGGAGCAAGTCTAGATAGATCAGACCCACACAATTGTGTAAGGCTCGGATTCTGCGCCCTTCAGTCTGCTGCTCCACAGACGGCTATGGACATGAACGCCTGATAGTGGAGGCAGCTGCGGAGGTAGGGCGGCGTGGGTCTACGGAGGACGGACCTCAATACGAGCTCTCGCGACTGCACCGCCTCTTTCCAGGCTTCCAGTCGTCAATTGAGCGCTGCGGCCAATCGTGTTGTGTGAGTCAATCTTGGTGACTTTGAGGATGAGGGTTGTCGTATTGGAAGCGTCATCGGCCATGACTCGTAGCTTCACGCTAAATAGCTGGTCGCCGCCATTGCGATTGCTGCACCTGGGGCAATTCACCAGCACTCTGCAGTAGTTTCCTCTGCGCCTTTCAATGATCGGTCCACGACATCTCATGGAACATTCACAGCACCACACTCGATTACGACACGTATTACTACGGCGAAACAACTGTACAACCTGACATAGCTGCGATATACCCCGGACTGCCCCACACTTCACACCATCATGAGCTCACGATACGCGCCGAAACAGAATCCCGTCGAGCGGCGGAAGGGCGAGAGCGTATGTCTGCATGGCCTGCTACTGTGAATAGAATGCAGCTGACTCAGCAGGCTCTCTCAGAATTCGCCGACTATGTGCAGAAGCAGCAGGCGCTGCGACGCCCCGGCCAAGCTGCCGCCACGCTCGAGGACCATGACGAGCTGAGCATCCTCGACGAGCTGGGTCTGACCGACGACGCGAAGCCACACATCCGCCTGAAGACGCTGCTCACCGACCCGGCCGAGGAGAATGTCGCCGCGCTGGGCGAGCACATTAAGGAGCGCCTGGCCGAGGGGCACGGCGAGGTCCTGTTCGACGTCGGGCTCGAGGACAACGGCGAGGGCATGGGCTTCCTCAAGGAGGACTGGGACTTTGCCCTTGAGCGCATCGGCGCAGTCGGCGAGCTCATCAAGGCCGACTACAAGGTCCTCATGACCCGGAACGTGGGCGGCGACGTCGAGGTTGGACCGCGTGACGCAAAGGACACCAGTCTCAGCGGCAAGCTGATCATCAGGCACCGCCCTCAGGATGTGGACGAGGTGATCGAGACGCGCATTGCTGTCGTGGGCAATGTCGACGCCGGCAAGAGCACCATGCTGGGCGTGCTGGTTAAAGGAGGCCTCGACGATGGACGCGGGAAAGCGCGTGTCAACCTCTTCCGCCACAAGCACGAGATCGAGAGCGGGCGTACTAGCTCCGTCGGCATGGAGATCATGGGCTTCGACAGCAAGAGCGACGTCGTGGTCTCGAATACAGCCGGCCGCAAACTGACTTGGGAGGAGATCGGCCGTCGCGCTGTACGTAACAGCACACGTATTTACACGATTCGCAACTGACCATCGTAGGCCAAAGTCATCAGCTTTACCGATCTGGCGGGCCACGAGCGCTACCTGCGGACCACCGTCTTCGGCCTCCTGTCCAGCGAGCCCAACTACTGCTTGCTGATGGTAGCTGCAAACAACGGTCTGGTCGGCATGAGCAAAGAGCATCTTGGCATCGCTCTGGCACTCAATGTGCCTGTGATGGTCGTCATCACCAAAGTCGACATTTGTCCACCCCAGATCCTGGAGCAAACGATCACTCAGTTGAGTAAAATCCTGAAGTCGCCTGGCGCTCGCAAGATCCCCGTCTTCATCAAGAACAGGGAGGAGTGCATCAACACTGCCACTCAATTCGTCTCACGGCGTATCTGCCCCATCTTCCAGGTGTCCAACGTCACAGGCTTCAATCTTGATCTTGTGCGCACCTTCCTCAATGTGCTGCCTCACCACGGCAACTACGACAGCTCGCTACCTCTCGAGTTCCACGTCAACGACACTTTCTCGGTGCCATTCGTTGGCACCGTCGTGTCCGGCGTCGTCAAGTCTGGCGAGATTCACACCGGTGACACCATCCTCGTCGGACCCGACGGCCTCGGCCAGTTCACAACCACCAAGGTACGATCGATTGAGCGGAAACGAATCCAAGTACCCGGCTGCTCCGCCGGCCAATCCGCCAGTCTTGCTTTGCGCAACGTACGGCGGAAGGACGTTCGGAAAGGCATGGTGGTCCTTCACAAGTCAGATAAGCCTGACGAGAAGACTGGCATCATCCCGCAGCCTAAGGTGTACCGTGACTTTGTTGCTGAGGTCTTGATCTTGTCGCACGCTACCACCATCAAGACAAAGTACCAGGCGATGCTGCATGTTGGTCCGGTGTCCCAGACTTGCGCTATCATTGATATCGATCGCCAGTATATTCGCACAGGTGACAGGGCGCAGGTGGCCTTTAGGTTCGTGCAACGGCCTGAGTACCTGACCGTTGGCGATCGTATCTTGTTCCGTGAGGGCAGGACAAAAGGGCTTGGTATCGTGAAGCAGGTCGGCTATGATCCGAAGAAGCCGCTCAATCCGGAGATGCAGAAGGAGCTGCAGGCGAAGGAGGCAGGTGAGAAGAAGGTTGCGGCTTCGTGATAGTTGGCTCTGAAGATGGCTTATATCTTATTGTCACTGCTTTGCTTTTTAATCTCATTCGAAATTCTGGACCTTTGTGTTCCGACTTTGCCTACTGTTCGCAACTCGCCGTCCCCTCGACTTTTGCCCTCTCTCACTTGAGTAGCCACGATATATAACCCTCAGTCATCGCACCATTAAAACTTCCTTGCCTTCTACATCACCACTGCCGCCAGCAAACCACCAAGTCCACGCCACAACGCAGGAGGAAGAGGCCAACCACAGACGAAAGCTGCCTCCGCCGCTCAAAGAGGCTGAAGGTCACTCCAACAAGGTAGTCGCCGGTCCGATGTCAGGAAAAGCTGTCGATCTGTAAGCAGCCCTGCGCGATTGCTGAAACCGCGTGGTGCCAAGACTGACGTTGAGAATAGTACTGCGCAGACCGCTGATCAGTCTCCACTACTCCGCCTTCCTGCCGAGCTTCGCATCAATATCTGGGGGTATGCACACAACGACTACCTCGAGTCCCCCTGGTTTGATGTCAGTTTGGAGGAGATTCTACCACAAAAGTTCGTCAGCCTGGAGGAGCAGCCGTTCTACCTCGACGAAGAGCTTGTCTACGAACGAATCTCAGAATGGGTTGTTGTCTGGTGAGTTCGAGGTTCCAGGTCTAGTCTCGAAGCAGTTCTGGGACGAGACATCCGCGGTCTTTCTTCAATCTTGCTCCTTCAGATTAGACGACTCCAACGCGTTCACGACTTTCGCGCAGCAAGGAGCATCTATGCTGACCCATCTTCTTTGCATTCGCATCAAAGCTTGGCTTGCTGGAGATTACCTCAGTACTAAGTTATGGGCCAAAGCACTCACATCCACCTCATTGGTCGTCTCAAGTCCCTCTACAGCGTCGCTCTGCACCTCGTCCCCGATGACATGTCACTGTTCAAAAGCAAGGATATCATGGGAAACAAGGAATGGAATCTCCATGGTCTTCCCGAAATCATCAGGGTGTTCTAACAGCGCAAGCTCAAGACCGAGAGTACCATTGCGCAGACTCGGGATGATGCGTACCTCTACCACAGCTGCAATGTTGAGCCACCAGAGTTTCGAGAACACATGATCGTGATCCGCTCTCACCTGATGGACTATCAGGATCGCGCGTACGCTGAGGGATCACTGCGTTGGGCGACCAATTTCGACTCCAGCTGGAGCAAAGTCGTGAGTCGCGCAGTCACTAAGGCTCAGCGCCTTACCAAAAGGGTTCTGTTTTGGGCGTGTCTCCATCTGCGACTGTGACGGGAGCAAAGGTCAAAAATGTCAAAGTCGTGCGTTAAGTCTAAGTCTACCCAAGATTCCACGCACTCAGATTCTACTTCAAAATTTGTGCCAACGTCGGCCATGTAGGGTGCTTTACACGCTTTCCAACACGATCTATTTGCATTTGCAGTCTCAAAGCTGCTTTTTCTTCTCTCATTCGCTCCGATACAATTGCTGCTGCTTTTCCCTGCTCTTCGCCACTCGCCGTAACCTCCACTCCCACTCTTACCTAAATTTTGTCACCCGTTCCGTGATAGTCTTAACCATCGCGCCTTCACAAGACTAGCACTCAACACTGCTACTACCGCTGAGATTCTAACAAGAGATCTCGTAATACAACACACGATGCATAGGCTTTGCACAGAGGAAGGCTACCTTAGGCACTCGAAGAAGCACAAGCTTATGGACTTGTGAGTACTTCGACGCCTTTGCTGAACCCAAATACTGACGCTGTAGTAGGACAACGCAAAATTCTCTTCAGTCGCTGCTCTTCCGCTTGACGCGAGGGTATGCCACAGCTCAGCTAGTCAAGGAAGGTGGAGGCAGAGGTGACGGAGAGGACCCGGATCACTGCACTAGACATGTGGAACGTTGTTGAACTTGAAAGTATTTAAGACTAAGAGCTCGTTATCTTCATAATGTCATGATATCCTTGACCGAGAACCGGAGAGAGAACCAAGACCGAAGTACAACAAGGCGGATTGGAAATGACCAATGCTATGACGGAGAAGTGACTCGGGAGAGTAAAGAGCACACCAGACGCCCGACTGTAAAACCCAACCCGCAAAGTGCTGACTTGCACACACCTATGTGATCCAAAACGCCCTTCTTTCATGCGACGCCGCATGTTGTGGCACGTGGCGTAGACAATGCTGAACACCCGTTCATGCCGCTAGTATCGCTGGTATCGCTCGAATGAGGAGATGCCGATGATGAGAGTGATGAAGCCAATACGCCTTTCGTGCCTATGGCCGATGATGCTGAAACTCAAATATGCACAACGTCCTCATGACTTGGGGCGACCGGACGAGTTGCCGACACTGCCAACTCTCCCGCTGGTCTTGCGAACACTAGTCTTGCCCTCAGTACTTTGTCGGTTCGAGCTCGATCGGACCTTGCCGATGCTGAGGCCCTTGCCGTTCTTGTCTCTTGGTGTCTTGGGCCGCCCGCTGATGGGCTGTGGGCCTGGTGCTGTGTTCTCTGCATCGCTGCCACTACCGTAGCCAAATGATGTGTGAGTCACCTTGGTGTGGACGACAGACGTTGTGCTAAAAGCGCGGCGTGTTTTCTCCTTGATTGAGGCAGGGGTGCGGCCCGGTGAGCGAGAAGAAGTTCGCCTCGCGATCTGGCGCAAGTGGAATTCCTCGTCAGACTCGCCATCGTAACGCGTAAGGTCCGCTCTGACTTCAGTAGAAGTGCTCTGGAACGGCTCATTCTCATCAATGCGGGCCGGCGATTGCCTTGTGCTCCCAGTGCCGTAGAGCTTACTGGTTTTGCGAGGTTGCCCTGGTGTTGGCGCGGGCAGATTGTCCTCTTGCACGCCAATGTTCGATCGCGCAGCGGCACGCTGATCGTTGGACTCGATCTCCCCGAGCGCAGCGCGTCTTTGAGAGCCATTGGGAGGTGTGAAGGTCTGACCGTTGCTTGCGAGGCGCTGCTTGCGTGGCGACGCAGAGGGCGTCGAAGGCATCATCTCGGCGAACTTGGCCTTCATGGTGTCCTCGTGCCACCATTCGCGGAATGTCATCTGATTGAGGTGCAGCCAATGCTGCTGAGGACCAACGACCATACCAGGGCGCATGAAGCGCATGTATGCGATGATCTCGTTGGCGGTGAAGCCATGCTTGTAAATGAGGTAGGCACCAATAAGGCAACCAGTGCGTCCAAGACCTGCCTTGCAGTGCACGGCAATCCCCTTCTTGCGGATAGTGATCATCTCGTGTGCGAGGTTGATGAACTGGCGGACAAGAGACAGCGGCGGGCACGTGCCGTCATCGAAGATCATGTTGAGGTGCTTGATTCCAAGCTTCTCGAAGTATGTCGAGGAGTACAATTCGGAATTCAGGCGGACGACCAAGCCAATGTTGCGTGCGCTGAAATGCGAGAGGACGTTTTTGAAGGGTCCGGGCAAGTTCGATTTCTGGACCTCGGCGATGTTCGAGGGAACCGTGGCGTACATCGGCGACGACTTGGAGATCTCGTGAGTGGGCTGTTGCTGAGGCGAGGCGAAGGCCAAGAACTGAGGAGTAACCCAGTTGAAGTCACCCATGTCGACACGCTCGTACTTCTCGTACTCCTCGAGACTGAAGTCCTTCAGCCCGCAGAGGCCCTCCTCTTTCGCCTTCCAGACACCGTAGATGACGTCCTGGATATTGAGAACGTAGTCAGCCTGGCTGTATCCAGCATCGCGGAAAGGCATGCATGGCGGGTCCATCTGGGCAATGGGCGCGAGAGCCAGGTGAGGCGGCCATGACTGGATCAGAACCATGTAGCAGGCAAGGATGCAAGCAGCGTTGGCACGACCTGAAACATGTTAGCGCTTACGTGACCATGGCAAGTTTTGGGTTTGCATACTCCTCGAGTCTGCACTGCTCCAGAATACTACTGCGCGCTCTTCATTCGCAGGGTCGCCGAGAACCTCATGCAACTGGACGGCGAAGCGGTAAAGGTGACCGATGTGGAGCGGGCCAAAGTCGCCGTGGAAGGCGTTGTATAACAGCGTCTTGTCAATGCTGAAGTACACAGGCGGGAGCGACTTAGCGCCAGAAGCTGTTGGCGCGCGCGACGAGCGCTTCGATGGCGACGCGTGCTGCTTAGGGTATGGGAACGGTGTGTTCGCGTCCGGTGTGTGCGTGTACGAGGCAAGATAGAGCCTGTCTTGGATATACTAGAAGTGCATCGCCTTAGCATCCGGACGGAGGCGCATTGTTTTGAGCTTTGTTATGGTGCTAACCTCGATGACCTGACCATAGCTGGTCGCGCTGGGGCGAGGCGTCTTTGAAATTCGTGACGAAGACATGGTGAAGGATGCAACGCTGATACTGGAACTGGCGCGGCGAAACACTGAAGACCACTTGCGGGTGCAAGCGTTAAGGACACGCTCGAGACGGCTTGGGACGAAAGGGCGAAGTAGACCAGCGCAAGGCAATTGCGGGAGGGGAGTCGGTGTGAAGCTGCGAACACGGTCGCCGAGTGCTTCTTGTCCTGCAATGGTCCGGAGAATGAATAATAGTAATGATGTCTGGAGTCCGGCGGTGCTGGTGGGAGAGATATTGTATGAGCCGCGGTGTTTACATTCGGGTGTCTTGGCGGCGCCTCCCATAACAAAGATCCGCCCTTACTGCTTTGGGATGGTGGAGCCCTAGTCTAGACCGGGGATTTCGGCTCGCCTTGACAACCACGCATCAAAACAACGTTCACAACAGTGCTTGGCCAGAGCTCATTGCACGCACGGTTTGCGGTGAGGCCAGCCCCTGTCCCCGAGACCTGTTTTCTGTTTGTTGTTCTGCAGTATCCACGCGCTGCTTCTGCGGGCCTCAGCCCAAGCTCAAGCGTCGTAGGAGATTGTCGCTGCTTGGGGCACCGTAGCAACCTCTTGTGGAGGCTGGAAGAGCACATGACATCACAGGGTCCATCATCGAATTCTGAAAACCCATCAATTCTGCGTGGCAGCGTACTGCATGCAGTAGCACCATCTAGCCTTGCTAACGTGCACCCTTTGTAGGCGTCATTGCAGAATCTGTGTTGCTGCCACGAGCTGTCATTGTCGCACCAGCATGATCCGTGCCGGCAGGGCCAACGGGTGGCTCAAGCAGCCCATTGACACCCTTCCGACATGGGCAACCTTCCACGGCGTTTCCTTCAATGGCATCAAAATTGGCCCATTGCCGGGCTTCGAGGACCGGGGCTCTACTGTCATCGCCGACCGTGGGCTTGAAGGCGGCAAAGTCGAGCCTCTGCTTGCTGTGCCTAAGGAGCTCATCATCTCGCGACAGAACATCGAGCTTTTTGCCAAAGCTGATCGTCACCTGCGCGAAGTTCTTGAGGCGACAGGAGATTTTGGAAGGGTGTGGCCGACCCAGAAATGGAATGACAAGTGACTGACTTGACTTGCAGACGACCAGAGGTGCGGTATTGATCTTCCTTCTCATGCAGGCGACCATTTGCTGTCCAGGCATGAAAGACATCGGCGTTCTCAACCCTCTCACCGAATACATCAAGTACCTTCCAGATGAGCTTCTGCCAACGTTCTGGTCAGAAGAGGAACAAGAACTGCTCACAGGCACAACGCTGCAGCCAGCCGTACGTGCAAAGGTGAGCAGCTTGCTGCGTGAGTTTGAGCTTGTAAGAACCGCTACAGGAAGCATCGAATGGTGTGCAAAGTATTGGTGGGATGAAGACACTGGCCTCGTCAACCTCGATGATTGGTTATGTGTCGATGCAATGTACCGCTCCAGAGCCTTAGAATTTCCCGGTGTAGGCGACTGCATGTGTCCATGCGTGGACATGGCGAATCACGCCTCCGGTGACGCTACTGCGGCATTGTATGAGACAAATGAGGACGGTGATGGTCTACTACTGTTGAGGCCTGGCAAGAACATAGACAAAGATGGAGAGATCACGATAACGTACGTCTCGACCCATACTGGCTTGACACTACTGATCTTGTTACAGATACGGGGACGACAAAGGGGCCTGTGAAAACATCTTCTCCTACGGCTTCCTCGAAGACTCGATGTCCTCAGCAAAGGTCATGTTCCTGAACATCGACATCCCAGACGATGATCCACTACGGCCGGCGAAGATATTTGTCTCTACAGCAGCACCAGGCTTTCGACTTTTTGAGAAGAACGGAGCCATCGACTGGGAAAGCGACTTCATCTGGCTAGTCATCGTCAATGAAGAAGACGGACTGGACTTCAAGGTCAGACAGACTGTCGACGGGAAGCGAGAGATCCAATCCCTGTGGAAAGACGCAGAGCTAGACGATACCAGCAAGCTTCGGGAATATCTTCATGAAGACCCGTTGTGGGACGTTTACCAGCTTCGCGCTACGGTCCTACTCCAGGGTCGCGTGGATGCGCAAATAGCGCTTCTGAGGAAAGTAGGGAATCCGCCTAGACAGGCAACGGTAAGACCGTACCCCTGGAGCCTTGCGGAGCGACTCCGTACCTTGGAGCTGAATATGCTCGAGAAAGCCACAGACGCACTTGAACATCAGGTAAGGAAGTCTCCGGTACCCCGCGTGCGATGGAAGCTGCTGCATATTGCACGTACCTGGAACCTCAGCATAGCGTGCGTTGGATCGTGAAGCTAAGCCACTACACCATTTGATGTTTGCGGACTAGATCCGGGTGCGGCCTTGATCTGCAGCACTCCCCGGAACGTTGATAAGGCCCTACTAACAGCTGCCCCAGAAATCGAGACTCTTCGGATCCACAGTCGTTCAACAGTATCTTGGTCTTGGTGAGGAGGACGAAGAGGTCGACTTTACTTAAGCTGGGAGAAGACTTCCAGCCCAATCCTTACACGCATGGACGATGTCTGCCACGCAATCGATGTGCAGAGCTCAATGTACGTACTGGCACGCTCAAAGTGCAGATCAGGGCAGCCTTGCGGTACGGCAATTATCAGACCCGTCGAAGGTCCTCCCAACGAAATGTAACGAAAATTAATCATAGTCTTGTCTGCACATGGCAACTGCCTACGATTTTTCATCTTTGCATTGCTGTCGATGTCCCAGAACCATGAACACACTGCAGTCTCCGTCACACGACCATCAGCATCAACCAAAAGCAGCGTCTTGATCGCGATGTGTGCACACTAACAGCCACGTCCATCCGCCGAGTGTTGATGATGTATGCCGGGTCTCCGAGACCCTCAACCCCAGGTTTCGAGGCTTGGCCCGCAGTCCCGGCTCACAGAGCCTTGTCCAATCAACGCACTGACTGCCGGAGGCAGACCCTGAGCGATTTGACGGAAATGACAGATTGGAGGCTTATGTCACGACAACCAAACTCATCACGTCTGCTTTGCCAAGTTCAGCTTCTGGAAGATTGGTGGCGGTGCGCTGGGCTGGACCAGAGCTCAGCGATGATGCGCCAGGCTGGTCAAAGGCGGAAAGGCAGGACAATTTATGACTTGCGTTATAGGGGAGACCCAAGGTGTGGAGGCAGCACTGCCGATCTCGCTCTTGTTGCTACAATCATGTACTCATCAGACATGGTAGAATTCTCATAAGAATTCGTGCGCAACAGACGAGGGGTCAGAAATCGGTCGCTGAGTTGGTTTCGAGTACAGCTCACGACCTGAAGACGAGTTAGCGCAGGTAATGGCACCTGAGCTCGGGCAATCAAAACACTCGGGCCGGTGTCCATAGCAAGCCTTTCGCATCGTGAGGGTCCCCCGCAAATCACCACGGATAGTCTCGCTGTCAAGCTTCACAAGCAGCCCTCGCTGGAACTGTTCGACGAGGGCTGAGGCCCACGCATCTCTTCCCCGCATATTGATCGACTGCATGTTTGAGGGATAGCGGCACGCAACAGACGAAAAAGCATCGGGCCACTGATGCGTTGATGGATCCTTCCGTGCATGGATGGGACGCGCTTCCCCAGTTCGCCGGGGTCTCCACAAATTGGAAGTTGCCCCCCCGGAACCCACTAATTTAGGGCCGTCACTGACCAACAGCTTACATCTGCGCCAGCCGTCCCTTCCTCCGTGCGCCTTCTAAACTCACCCGCACCCTCCGCACTGTCATCCTTCTCACAGCCGTTTCACCCCTTTGACGCTGCGATACTTGGACTGGAAAATTTGCCATAACGACCACATAAGCGCCTGTTGCTCTGCACCCGACACATCGGATGCTGACGGCTTGTGACACGACCTGTCAGTGATCCCCCGGTGGGCCGCCGCCGCCGAATCCAGCGAAAGAGCGCAACCAATCGATAGCCGCACAAAACAAACCCCGCCAATATGCCTGGAATACTGCCTATGAAAGTTATCAAGGTCGGCTCGAGCTGCCAGTCCCGCATTGCACAAGCCTGCGACCGATGCCGCTCGAAGAAGATACGCTGCGACGGCATTCGCCCGAGCTGCACACAATGCACCAATGTCGGCTTTGAGTGCAAGACCAGCGACAAGCTCAGTCGCCGAGCTTTTCCGAGAGGCTACACGGAGTCGCTCGAAGAGCGCGTGCGATTGCTGGAAGCTGAGGTCCGCGAGCTGAAAGAGCTGCTCGACGAGAAAGATGAGAAGATCGATATGCTTTCTCGGATCCATTCACATTCGCCTCAGGGTTTCTCAAATGGACGAAGACCATCTGTGCAATCACCGCCTGCCTCAGAGGTTAGGGAGGAATCGCAAGAGAAGGACGACACATTCAAGGTGCAACAACCTCCACTACTCGTAGACGACGAGAATAGCGACTCCTACTTCATCGGCAGCTCAAGTGGGCGAAATTTTGTTGGTAAGCTTGTAGTCCTGCTTCAAGATCGCTGTGTCACTCACCTAACAATCTACAGAGGCGTTCAAGCAGAAGGCCCAGGGGACTGGCCGACTTCACACAGACATCAACTCCGCCGTCTTTTTCGGTACAGGTGCCAGAGCAGCCACTGTGTCAGCAAAGCGCATCGTATCATTCAAGGCGCCGCCTCGTCTGGTGTCTGATCAGATGATCAACATTTTCTTCCAGGAATGGGCACCCCTATTCCCTGTTCTTCACCGCCCAACCTTCCTTGGCCTGTACGAGCAGTACGTCTCTAACCCCGAGGAGCTCACCGATAAGAAGTCAATCGCAAAGCTCAACCTCTGCTTCGGGATTGCTGCGCTGTCAAGTGACGTATGTCCCCTTCTCCTCCGGCTTTTGCATTACTGACCTAAAGCAGTCACGCGATGGTGACGATGTTGCTTCCTTCGAGGCTCAATGGCAAAGCGCCATTGACACCTTCTTGATGGACAATGACCTCGATACGTTGCAGTGTCTGGTCCTTGCTCAGATCTACTCTCTGCTCAAGGGCGATTACTCGCGCGTGCTCAAGTACAAGGGCCTTGCCGTCAGTCTGTCGCAACGTCTTGGCCTGCATCAATCACAGAAGCGCTTCGCACTTGGCGCGCTTACCAGCGAAACTAGGAAGAAGGTCTTCTGGTCACTTTACAGTGTGGACTGGTAAGGACTCTTGTGCCGAGTGTCGATCTGCTGTCGCTAACTTCGACTAGTCTGTCTGCCGCACATCTTGGACTCCCCAAGCTGATCAGAGAGGAGGACGTTCACTGCGAGTACCCAGTGGACGCCGATGACGAATACGTCACGGAGAAGGGGTTTCTGCCGACCCTGCCCGGCGAGTCAACCAAACTTTCCAGCGCACTGGCCCTGTTCCGTCTTTCTCGCATCATGTCCAGAGCTTTGACCGAGCTATACCCGACCTCGTCGACACACGACATTTCGTTCCGCACAGTGGCCTCCTTGATCGATGAGCTTGAGGAGTGGCAGAACAACCTAGCCCCACATCTCAAGCTGACGTTCGCGCAAGACAAGCCCAGCACAAACGTAACGAGCAGCAGAGCACCCATCCTTGTAAGTCACTCATGTTGACAGACGTTGATTTCACAACTAACACCAGACAGTCTCTTGCGTACTACCACATTCAATCATTGATTCACCGTCCGGTCGTTGTTGCCGATCTCGGTGACAAAGGCTCATCCGCCCTTGTCGCAATTGGGGATGCCAGTAAGCACATTGTCCAGATTGTGCAGCTTCTCGATGAACGCAAATTGAGTTTCTCCTTCTGCCTCAACCGCAATGAAGTCCTTGTGCAGGCTGGATTTGGTCTGCTCTACCAGACCGTCAACCTCGCTCACGACAGCAAGCTGGCTAAGGATTGCAACCGTCTCATCTGCACGGTCATGGACATGCTTGAGCGCGGTGCCGCCGCTGGCTCGATGGAGTTTCGCCGCATTGGATGTTCACTGATCACTGTACCTCGAGTCGGCCCTCCTGCTCTGTCTCGCCACAATTCAGAGGGAAGCATGGGTGCACCGATGGATACCCTGCGTGCGACACAGAAGACGCTTAAGGCTATCGCTGCTCGCTTCTCTCCAGTTGCCATGAAGTCTGTTCGCCAAGATATGCACGAGTCTCGACGCGCCACTCTTCCCAACATCTCGCCAAATGTCGGTGTGCATGGCAACCCCTCCTCGACAAGCCTTTCCTCAATTCGCTCAGAGCCACACATGGCCCGGTCAGAACCTACCATGAGCCCACCGACACATAACCGCGCTTCTTTCTCCCAAACTAGCAAGCGTCGACCTAATCTCACCCCTCAGCCTCCAGCCCACCGCAACATCGACTTCCTCTCGTTCAACAATGATGCTCTAGCTGGCTACTCGCTTGGGGCCACCACCGTCAAGACTGAAGTGTCAAATTCCGATTGGGAGCGTCTACTTGGCTCATTGGACGGTGGACAGACCAACATCTACGACAACATTTACGGAGGTCCAGCAGCGGAGGCTCTCCTCGACGTTCCCATCGCTCCTTCCACCGCAACTGACAGCAGTGCCAATTGGTCGCCCGACGCCTGGGATTGGAACAGCTACGGAACCGCAGCGCCCCCACAGAGCGTGCTCAGCTTCAGCGACGAAAGCCTCACCAGCGGTGAGGAGTTCAGCAGCAATTCATGGGACTCTGGCACACCGGGGAGCGACAGGTTGTACGCCGGCATCATGATCCCTGACATGAGCACACCTACCGGTCTTGCAGGGCTTGACGGTAACTTTGGTCTATGAATTCTACGATGATATTTGATGATTGGGCTGGGCGTTGAGATTGGAGTTAGGGATCAGAGAAGTTGGCCACGGTGATACGTTCGGTTGCACTTGGATGTTGTTTCGATTTGTCTGTTTTGAGATACCACCTTCCTCGCAAGCGCGAGAGGATATGCGCTGTTTTATAGGGTTTGTTCTCTGATTTCTCGAATTTGTCCGCGTACAAAGCAATGGAGTACCTCTTTCTTTGCAAAAGTACCCAGTACATAGTTCGTAATCGACTAACTTACGATACCTACATACTCTACTTTACTGTTCGAATGTTTCGCACTGCATCTCGCACGCATGTCCCCAAAGCATCCTCGAATTCTCAGCTGTTCCAGCGACCAGGTCACTGCTGATCACCTGGCACAAATTTGCAGCCCTCTTGGCAGTCTATGACGCCAGCTATCACCACCATAGACGCCTCAGGATTCCAAGCTCGAAGCCAAGACCAGTGGAGTCCCCGCAGTGACGCATCCACAAGTGTCAAACATGGTTCAGACTCCAGGATCGGTGCGGGAATAGTGGACTGGGAATGTCGCGTCTGTAACAGGAGCGGATGTGTGTCCGACGACAAGATTGAAAGTAAGCAAAGTCCGGGTCGCACAGCAGAAAAGCTCCTGCTGGGATCTGAGTCTCAGATTTTTGGAGCAGTGCGCTTAGGCCCGAACGGTGTGCGCAAACCATGACAGCGGACCACTCGTCACAGCTCGCTTGTCAGTACCACAGCGAAAGCCTTGCTTGCACCTTCCAACCTTATCCTGACATTGACTCATACCTGCGCACTCTTTTCAAGATCAGCCGCAACACCAATCCGAGCATCGCGACACCTCCCTTCGCTGCTGCAGGCAGCGCAAGAGAAGCAGCTCGGAGGAGCGGAAGTTTGACCGTTCCCACTCAGCGCCCCACATGGACGGCTGAGATTAGCCTAGCGTGGCTAGGGCTACCCCAGTGTGGAGGCGTGGCGCACGTGGGCCGATCTGCGGGGTGGCCTGACGCAAGCTGTAGAAAAGTGGAAAGCGAGCGTGTGCAAGGGGAACGTAGGTAAACATTGGTGGAGGGAAGGAGAAGTCACAGTCAGGGGTATGTAAGGTCGGCTGGGCAGATCCAAGCACAAGATGGTCTTGAAGTTTGGAAGTGTGTCTAGGAGGCGAGCATAGCAGCGAGCTGCAACTGCTCGCAAGAAAGACGCGTGCGCACCCCACGCAAAGATGAAAACTGGGATGCGGCTGCGAATGTACAGAATCAAGTCAAGAGTCACAATCCATGCAGGTCACATTTGCTAGGTACATGTCTTGATTGGTCGGTGTTGGTTGTACGACGTACTGCTTTTCATCTTGCCCAATGAAGAGGACGTGTTGTCCACCTTCTCAGCAGCCACATAGCTCGACATCAGGCGGAACCGCTGCTGCTGATGTTGCTGAAGGCGGCAGGCAGACAATAACCCTGTTCGGTAACGCTCACCGTGTAAGGCCACCAGAGCGCCTCGATATCATGCCACATTATCCATGCTGAGATTACCGCCGCTACACCGCAAAGCTCATCGTGATGTATCGCGCCAAAGCATCGGAGGAAGTCGGATCTGCGAGTCAAGATTGACAAGCCTCGCTCGGCGGCAGGGATGCAGCGCAGAGCCTCACACCGTGTGTATCCGCGAGCGGTAGTAGGGCTGTCTCGGTGGAGTGGAAGTGTATGTCCGGGTCCGCAGCAACGGCAGCCTCATCATGGCTCGTGTTCTGATCGACAGGAGCAGAAGGGCCGGATTGTGCATGGAAGTCCGTCGACTAGCGCAGGAACTCGCTGTTGAGGAAGTCGACGAAGACCTCCTTTATGCGCGCTTTCGAGAAGCTGTGGGAGCGGTTCATGGTGATGAATTGGCGGCGGATGCGCTGCAGTTGCGGGAGCGTCATGGGCGTAGCAGGCAGCTCAAGAGGGCGCTCGACATCGGGGACGTTAATCTGGCCACCGCCTTCGCCTGAGTGGTCCTTCTGGTAGGTTGTGATCTGGGCGACGATGTCGGAGGTAGTCTTGTCGAGCTCGTACAGGTAGTTCTGCTCGGTAGCAGGTTTCTGCGGCTGTCAGCTGCGAGTGACACAGAAAGGTCTCAGGTACGTACCAGCACTGTCGCCTGATGAGGTCTTACAACCTTAGCCTTCCCGTCGCTGCCTACGAGGGCGTCCCAGACCTGGTCACACCACGCGGCTTCGTCCTCTTGCACGACGATGAACAGCGGGCTATCCCAACGCGTCATGCCGTTGGGCTCCTCGTACCTGAAGATCAGGTTCTCAAAGTCTTCCTCCTCGTACCCGCCATCTTTGTCCTTGTCGGCCAGCAGCGCGGTGTTGATCTCGCGGCACTTGTCAGCGGGCGTACCGATGTGGACCTCTGGTGGTCAGCTTGGGAGTCTTGCACATGGTAGGGTATGCTCACCACACAGCTAGGCGTTGACACAGCCTTGGCCTCGCAGTACAGCTGGTACCGGAAGCCCTTGATGTAGTTCATCCCATCTGCGATGACAATGTCGTCGCGCGACAGCACGCGCTTCACGGCAGAATATTCCTCCGCACGCGCATCCTTCTCCGCCCTCGCAGTATGGTAGACGGCGCGCGACACGCCCAACGTCTGGTCGTTGATGAGGTGCACCTTCAGTCGGCTGGCGCGCGCATCAGCGCTCGTGGCAGCGATCTTGGATTCGCAGTACTCTTTGAGCTGCTGTGCGCGTGTGGTTTTCCCCGCGGACGGGTACCCTAGCGCGGGTCAGGAGATTATTTCTACCGCCAATTTTCCCTTCTTGAACGCACCTGAGATGAGGACGAGCTGCGGCGCATTAGTCACGGGGCCGCAGAGGGAAGGTGAATCCGGGGCTCACTGGCATGTTTGGCGTGGTGTCGTGCAGAGACTACGGGTCAAGGCCGAACTCAGTAATTTCTAACCCCGCCAAATGAATCTGCGATCTCTACGCGACGATCTGTGGACTGGTGCTCGATGCGAAGGCCGGCGATGCCACCAGTAGTACGAGGCTACGAGGCTGCTAGCCAATGCTTACGAGCTCCCGTTGGCTGTGGCCGCGAGTCGCGCTGAATCGGTAGATTTTCCGGGCCCTCGAATCGGTAGATTTGGTGACGAAATATTTCACGAGGCAACGCGGAAAGCCCATAAAGGCATGCCAGCCTCGGCTCAAACGCCGCCGATAGTGCCTGCCTTCCTATCTCTAGACTCTTCCCTGCCGCCCAGATCATTATCCTGCCCGCAATCTGCCCTCATTCAGCCTCTTCTGGATATATTGCTTCATACAACAGCTGCTTCATTCGTGCCTGCGACCGTTGGATACTCTGCTCGCTACCGAACACCGCACTCCTCGGCGATACCACGGCTGCTTTAAACCACCCGCAGCCGCCCCTAGCACGCCGGTCCGCGACATATACAGTAGTCTCTCTCCACTCTTTCGAAACTTCTTCTTTTCCCCAGAACTAGAAGACTCTTGCATTCCCCGAGCGCGCATCCCTTACCGCCCAAGAATGTCTCAGCAATTTTCTGCTCGCCCAGCCGTTGCTCCTCTGCAATCCTCCAGTGCCCAAATCTCCAGCTACAGCAGCAGCTCCAGCCTCTCCTCGCCGTCTTCCCAGTCCGCAGCACCGCTCTCGTCGCCCACCATGCCCAGCGCCCAGCAGCAGTACTCGTTCGGCTCCCTGAACCAGCCGCAGCAGCAACAGTCCCAGCAGCAGCAATTGCGGCAACAGCACCCCAACCAGCTCCAGAGACACCCAAGCTACGAGTACCAGCCCAACAGACAAGGCGCCGGTGCGACACAGAATGAGACCACAGCCTATCTGAACTCGGCTGCGCTACTGGCAGAGGCCGCGAAACGTGCCTCGATACAAGTCGTCATGCGAGACATTGAAGAGATGGAGCTTTGAGGCCCTCGCAGAAGAAACCTTCGACACTTAGATCCTCAAACGACATAAATTCACGACAACACTCAATGCCTCTGTTGTTACGGCAAACATCGGCCGAGGTCGCTCTACTTTCTCCCAAACAAAACGAGTGGGGCCATTGATCACTATCGATCATTCGAGTCTTACTCGACCCCGCTACCGGAAATCTGGCGGCAATCGTGCGAGTCCATCTCAACTTGGAAGTTGCATTGGGCTGCCCTGCATCGCCCAGCCTTCCCGACCTCTTCTGAACCCAATCTTCAGCCCGACTAAAAAATAGTGGGGCATCATCACGACTTCACTTCTACTGTATATATTTGCTCCACTATCGAGTCGCACAGACGACTGCATCGTCGACAGGAGTCGACATCATGTATCTCTTAGCCAGGCGTTTTGTGCTGGTACGCACTTTTCCTTTTTGATAGCATCGCACTGCGACCAGAATTTGGGCGGTATTTTCTAGACAACACAGCGCATACATGCATATATAGCGAATCAACGATTGAGAGATTTGATTATATCCATTTGCACGCCGATCATGCTGATACTTGTGCAGACGATCAGTCTTACCACCTCATTTCCAGTGCATAGGCAGATAAGCAGCGGGCACTGGAGCCTCAAAACGTCCGACGCTCCTCACTGACATTCGAAGAGAGAACAGCATGGGGGACGGAATATTTGTATGTCGGACAAGAAGAATATAACGGGTATCAAATGCCAACACCACCCAGGACGTCGTAGCCACAACAACACACAACGCAACAGCACACATCGCTCCTGACAGCCCAGCTCACACGACAATATGTGATTCGAGCTGTCAGCAAGGATATGTGCTGTTGTGGCGTGCACTGAAGCTGCGAAGGCCTCCTAGCTAGTGTTGGAAACTACATCACGGCGACCCTCTTCACAGCAACCATCACCCAGGAGGCCTTCAGCACTCTCTCACATCTCACCACCCGATCTACGCTGACGTCGTCGGAGGAGGACTATCACTGGCGCTTTTCCTTTTTGTTATACGCTTTTTGAGCGCCGCCCAGAATGACAATCGCTCCTCGCGGACCCTGACCCCGTCTTTATTGACCCAGACCCTTTCACCCTTGGACTCGCTTATCAGCCTCCACTCTGAAAGAGGGAGATTTCGTAATTGCAAGCTGGAAGCCGAACTCTCGGTGGCCGTAGCCTCTGAGGACGGTGTGACCGGCTAGTCTGCACGGACTAAATAGTGTTTGCAAAGATGAGCCAGGAAGCCTTCAAGGCATCATCGCTTACCTGGCGCTGTTGTCTCTGGGCGAAACGCGAGAGACTCTTGATGGGGTTTGACACTTTCTCCATCATTTGCTTGAACTTCGGCTCTTCTGCCAGGATAGCGATCACCTCGTCTGGCAGGTTGGGGGAGCCGGTAGACTCGAGAGAAGTTGGTGGGGAGAAGCGTTGCTCCTCATGCCAGATAGTTGGGAAATAGAGGACGTCCATTTTAGAAGTTGCTTTGGTGTTGAAGAGGCTTTGTGGTTATGGGTGCCTTTTTTCGAGTGAGTTTGTGTCTTAGCTGATTGGGAAAGTGTGAGCGGCCTTGATATACGATAGGGTTCGAATAATCCGGGGATTTTTGGAGGTGTTATTAAATATGGGTTGAAAGGGTGCCCAACCGGAGTTCAGCTTCAGGACGGTTCATGGCTTCGCAACCACGAATCGCGAGGGAAGCAGGCTGGAGACAGCCGGGATCTGCAAAGCGGCGACTTCGTCAGTCGAACCATGGTTGTAGGAATCGATCCGGACAACTGCCGAGATCTAGTGTATCGCTATGGCCTCTCTCATGAGGAAAAGCCGAATACACGCTCTATATTTCTAGAAACACGGGATGTCATCAGTACTTGTCTGAGCATCTGTTGCAAGCAGATAGACGCTTCATTGGCTACAAAAATAGTTTCTATGGCCGGCTTCTTCTGTAACATGAGAGGTCCGAATGTGCGAGCTTGCAGTAATGGTCTCACGAAAGCTCCTGAGCTCCCGAATTAGGAACATGAAAGGCTGTGTCGACCATCCACTTCAGAGCAGTGTTAAAATGGGGAATTGAATGGGCAGTGAATAAGGCTAGGATGATCGTATTGTCTATCTCGCTCCTCTAATCCGCCGAAGTTCTTCTCTCGCAAATCGCTTGGCCTCAGTGACCTTCCCAATACAGCACCCCCAAAGGCCGATGCCAAGTATGACTTTGTGTTCTCAAGACTACCACTCCTGCTTCCAGTAGTTGCAGGCGTCTTGATGGCCGTAGCCGCACGCACTGCAAGAGTCGCGCTTGCCCTGCTGACAGTCGCAGTAGACCTTGCACTGACTCAGGCCCACGTGGTTCCCGCATTGCTTTGAATGAGCTTAGCTGTGATTCCAGGAATCAGGCATCGCAATACTCACGTCCATGCACGTGTTGTAGACGTCGGTGCAAGAGTCGCAAGGAGTCTTCTTGCGCCCGCCGCCAGCGGTGACGTTGGGGATCATGACGGCCATGACCAGGGTGGCGATGATGGAGCCACGCATGATGCTTGAGCCGTTGATTAGGTGGTGTCGATGAAGTTTGGGGTTGACGGACGAAGAGTTGACTTGGGAAGCGGAGTTTGGAGTTGGTGGTAAGAAGAGAAAGAACAGAGAACTGGGTTGTGAGGTTTGTGTAGATACCATATCGCAGGTAACGGACCGCTGGTCAAATTGAAGGTGAGTGAACCTTTGGAAGGTAGCCCACCGCTACTGAGCCGGGCCTCACATCGGTTCCATGACTGCGGCTCGGCTTCACCTCGAGTTTGAGTCAGCCTCTGACTCGCTTGAGAGCCTCTTTGGGACTCATGTAATTGGTATGAGGAAAGATTGCTCTAGAAAGCCGTGCGAGTATGTATGGTGCTTCGCTTGCGTTAAAGCTCCGCCGGATTCTTACAATAGTCAGCTAGGTACAGCAGTCGGCAATGGTACAATCGTGAGCAAAAGGCATAGCAATGATCGTGTAGGATTACCTTACTGCCGAAGTTTTTAATGTCAGTGTCAGCGGGTCAGTATCGTTGCTTGTGCGAAAGGGACTCATTGTTCCTCACATTGGAATGGGGAAAGTGCGCGCCTCAACCCTTCCTTCCCTCATTGCAGACGTAACTTGTCTTCTACAAAATAATACGCCAGAGCCAATCACTTCACAGATCAAGACTGGAGATACTTTATTTAGAATATGCGAAATGGGTTCGAAATCGGGACCTCTGCCCAACTACAATGCGTGCATCTACGAGGTCGGTAAGGAAGGGTTCTCTCGCGATTTGTGCGGCTTTGGTTGGCAGGGTAGTCTTTGCTTTTGCTAGAGCTGGACCTGGAGGCAGGGTTGCAGGGTAATGATCTGACGAGATCTATGGAGGGATCTGGGAGGTGTATGGGCATCTCTGAGTGATGTAACGGGTAGGGAGTGATTGAACCCCTTCGGCTAGAGCATTGCAGCCGTACATTTCCGACCTGAGTCCGGTTTTGGGTCGATATACTATGACAGAAAGTACACACGTTATCAGGGCTAAACTCACTTGAGATAGCTGCTGAATCGAGATCTGTTTTGAATCCCAACTTGCGTGATCTAAGCACTTAATCTACGATTTCGTATCCGTGAACCAAATGATTCTGACCATTCTTGCCCCTGGCAATTCTCACTGAGCTGACAGTGCTCGCGGCAGAACTTGTTCTGCTTGCCAACATGGCATTTGCAGGCTACTTGGCAGGAGAGCTCGTAGGACTTGTCGCCGTGGTGGTTGCTCAGGCAATTCTGCGCATTTAGTCAGCCCAGTTCATCCCTTGGGTTCTAGGAGACAGGGATACACGCACCTGCTTGCAGTCGTGGGCCCTGACGGTGCAGGTATGGCAGGTCTGTTTGGGGAGACTGCCGCCAGCCATGACGGCCGTGGTGAGAGTGAGCATGAGGCTGAAGATAAGTGTGGGACGCATTATTGGTAGTAGATGCGTATAGTGTTGATCGTTGGTTTCTTGTAAGTGGTATGCAGATGAAAGGTGGATTGTCGAACGAGGAAGGCGTGGTCACTCAAGATGTTGCGCCTAATTAGTAAAAGAATGTGACAGTACACGATCGAACGGAAGGAGCAGTGAAGAGTGTCATTTGTTCATACCCGTTTGTCATGTGCATATATGAGCGCCACAGCACCAGATTCGGAGCGTTCTCATGCACTGGCTATTTGACGCATGCTCGAGGCTTGTCCCGATCATGACCATGATCCTGGTCAAGGCAGTCATCGTACTGCCCTGATTAATATGGCCCCTTATGATAGCACTGCGTCGTACTAGGGCATTTCATGCCTAAGACCCCTCGACGTCCCCCTCAACAGGCGGCCAATCACCCTTGCAGTCGTACGCGCACTGCTCACGGCAGTAATTGACAGCCTTGGAGACCTGGCACTCGCACGCAATGGCGCAGGCAATGGGATGGCGGGCATACTTCGAGTCCTTGCAGGTCTACGCGTCTTAGTAACCATCACTGCAAGCTGACTTGGGAGCACATACAGGCGTGCACTCAAGCATCTTGGGGAGACAGGCGTTTTCGCAAGTCGGAGGCGGAGAAGGCTTCTTGTGGCGGCTTGCGGAAGCGATGGACAGTAGCATGGCGAAGAGGACGAGAAGGACGACTGGGAAGCATTGGTGAACCATGCTGTTGCTGGGCGGCAAGGGTGATGTTGGGAGGTACAATTGTGTGTGTGGAAGAGAGTTCGGGCGAGGCGCTTATAAGTAAGTAGGTTGAGGAATGGGACAGGGAAGAAAGTGAAGGTGCGGGCTCGTGAATATTCTGAGAATGCGCAAGCTCAGGAGAGAGTAGTGAGAGAGTGCCATGACGGTGTTGAAAAACACGGACAGGAGAAAGTACATAGTGTGCATGTTGCAAAGTATCGAGGCTGTCACACGACCGAACGGACGAAGTCCTCGCGGCATTTCAGACAACAAAGGGGGATGTGAACTCGCCTGATTCAGCATTCTGCAGTATGCACTGAAGAATTGCGGAAACCAATGCAATGTGCGCGTGTGCCAGCGCAAGCGTACATCTGTTCCGGCCGTGAGGAGGTTGTGATGCTACTAGGTACTGCAGATGGGATCCATTCAGAATCTCTCCATCGTGATCCGTAGAAGGTAATGACGCATTCTGGCCAAGATCCACTGACTTAGTAAGGGTGCTGAGACGGTAGTGCTCAGATAAAGGATCGGTGGTGGTGGTGATGCAGAGGAGGTAGCGAGTTCGATGCCAAGTCGACGACAGGAGCGCCTTCCCAGCACCTCATGTCGCCGCGCTGTATTACTTTTGCCTTGCTTCCGTAGCAGCGCTCGTCCCAACGTCTCCTACTACCACTTAGTGACTCCATTTCAAGCAGCTCTTTTATTTTCCAGTCATACTGGCACTGTCGTTATCACTCATAGTTTTGGAGAGCGTACTGTGTCTAAGGGCGAGCTCAACCGCGGCTTTGAGCGTCTGGAGATTCTTGCCATACCGTAAGTGCGGTCCTCTCACATAGTGTTGTGCACTTGGGCAGCGGCTCGCTGGACATTTCCGCGCAAGAGGGGTACCTGCCAAGTCGACAACAAAAGCACCTTTGATGTTTCGCGTCGTTCAAGCACTATCAAAACCTCCTGCCAAGTCGACAACCAGAGCATCTTTACCTAAGAACTCTGCTGCCTCGCAATACCACTTACGGCTGTCCGGGCTCGAGTTTGACTTGGGGGGCTCGTCATCTGCGGCGCATGCTGCGGCTCTTGTCGCGGCTCACCTGGCGGCGAGTCATGCGTTGGCGAAGTCATCTGTAGGTACCCCACGGGAGTCGCGCGTGGAGGCACGTTGCGGTTAGGTCCCCTGTAAGTGCAGATGACGTGCTGCCTAGAGTCACCAGATAGGAAGCTAAGTCGCGCCTGGTGTGAGATTAGGCGCAAGATACACCGCATGAAATCCAAACTGGAGAATTTAGGGATTTGATTGTGTTGCTGATCTTGCTTACGTTGAGATGAGAGACGCGTATTCTACGAGGGAGGACGTGTGCTGCGGAAGAGGCGGCGACGCCAGGGTCCACTCCGCAGACGACAGGGGAAACGACGTATGCTTGGCTGCCCCCGGGGCTGACTTTCATGCCAGATATCGAGATATCAGCAGCCACAATTAGTCCACCCACACCTTGCAGCGGTCCCACCCAAGTCGCTCGTTCCGCCGCAGCGTTTCCGTATAAGAGCGACCACCGCGCCGATGCCCGAGTCCATTCCTCTTCGCAAGAAGCCCCCCGGACCCAAGAAGACGCATAAAGACCGCCCGCTCGACGAAAGCGACCTTGCATGGTCGGACCGCGATATCAACCCGACCGTTGTTTCCGCCAATTCGAGACAGCTGTCGCGGGACAGCTCGCTGCATCGCCAACACAACGGCAACGGGAAGAGCGTTGCGTTCAAGGAGCCCGACAGTCCGAAGCTGTCCGACGAGTTCGACGACTGGGATGAGCACGACGCCGCCATGCCGTCCGACCTGCGAGCCTCAAGCGACGGCCACGGCCACGGCCACCATGCGCCGTTGCTGGGGCGCAAGAGCGACGACGAGGGCACCGACGGCCTGAGCCGCAGCGCCCACCGCTTCCACGAGCGCGACCCCGTCACCCAGGCGAAGCTCGAGACGCGCAAGAAGTACACGTACGCCGCCATCTTTCTGGTGCTCAGCCTGATCAGCTTCACCGTGCAGACGGAGACGGCCGTGTACATCCAGCACGAGCTCAAGTGGGAGAAGCCGTACTGCATGCTGTACATGACGCACGGCAGCTGGGTGGTGCTGTGGCCCGTCCAGTTACTGCTTCTCCGCCTGCAGGACCGCGGCACGCCGTGGGCCGTCTTCTGGCGGCGCCACACACAGCTGCTGCGCCAGACCGCGCTGATGGTCCAGCACCAGACGCTGCACCCGACACCCCGCCAGGCGCAGGTCAGCCCCGTGCGCTATATGCTCAAGATGACGGCCTTCATCACCTGCGCCCTCACCCTCGCCGGCGGCAGCTGGTACGTCGCCGTCAACCAGACCACCGCGTCAGACCTCACCGCCATCTACAACTGCTCCGCCTTCTTCGCCTACGCCTTCAGCATCCCCATCCTGCACGAGAAGGTGCGCACCAGCAAGGTCGTCGCCGTCGCCATTGCCGTCGCCGGCGTCTTCGTCGTCGCATATGGCGACACATCCCCCGCAAAGCACGGCTCCAAGTCCGGCGGCGGCGCAGGCGGCGAAAAAGCACCGCCGTCCCATGAAGCCGAGAACCGCGCGTTCGGCAACCTTGTCATCGGCGTCGGTAGTGTGCTCTACGGCCTCTATGAGGTGCTGTACAAGCGGCTCGCGTGTCCGCCCGAGGGCGCGTCGGCCAACAAGGGCATGATTTTTGCGAATACGTTTGGGAGTCTGATCGGCGCGTTTACGCTGTCGGTGCTGTGGATTCCGCTGCCGCTGCTGCATTATATGGGCTGGGAGACGTTTGAGCTGCCGCACGGCGAGCAGGCGTGGATGATGGCTATCAGCGTGCTGGCGAATGCGAGTAAGTTACCTGGCACCCACTACTCAACCCAAGTCAAGTCATGTTGAACTGACAAACCTAGCATTCTCCGGTTCCTTCCTCGTACTGATCTCGCTCACTTCCCCCGTTCTCTCCTCCGTTGCCGCGCTGCTCACTATATTCATCGTCGCCATTGTCGACCAACTGCTCCCCCCGCCGCTCAACTCGCCGCTGACCTCGGCGGCCATTCTCGGCGGTCTTCTGATCATCGGCGCGTTTCTTTTGCTGTCGTGGGCCACGTACAAGGAGATGGAGGAGGAAAGGCGGCACAGGGCTGAGGAGAGCCCGAGCGAGCTTGACGATTAGACGTTGGCGACCGTTCACAGCAGCGAGTAGAATTTTTGTTTTTCGACAGGAGGATTGTATGAAACGCATCTATTGCGAGGAAAGGCTTTATCTTTCAACTGGCGTTCAAGGGACAGGTACATGGACCAGGACTTGGTGCATAGAGCGCTTGGTATAGCGTCTGGGCGGACTCCAGTCATATAGCTGCATATAGAGGCGTCTGGGATATAGGGTTGCCTCAGGCCCTGTCGTTTATAAAGAATTCGATCGGAGCAACTGAAAACATCAAGCAGTGGCACAGTCGTGTTCTCTTTGGTCTCAATCTGAGTCGTTTGCGCAAGTTGATCATGTCCGCATGTGCTCTTGGCGAATTCATCGTGACTGCGATGTCTCCATTGCATTCGCCTCATGACTTGTGTTCCGAGCAACAAGTATGTTTTTGTTGTCCATGCTCTCTTTGCTTCTCCCCGTTCGGTAGTCTACTCGAACTTCTGCGCTAGCATGCGCTCACAAAAGAGAGACCACCTGCACCAAGTCAATAACATTGCAGTACTGCACGCCCTACCTCAAATCAAACATGCATGTTGGAACACCGTCGCCATACAACGCATGACCGTGCCTCTGCCAGAACACCCACGTTGTGGGAGACGGTGCATCGCAGCGCTCATCATTCGAGAGCACGACAAACCTCCGCGGCCCCGCCACAGGCAAGCCACAGCAGTTCCACGGTTCCACATGGCTCCCGCCGCCAGCAGTTGCGTCAACCTCGCACGGGATCACGCATTGCACGCTAATCCTACTCCTCCATTTCTACGACAAATCTACGATCGCGGCTCTATGCTGCATGCACGGCAATATCGAAGCTGAGAGATAACGCCATGCTGGCTTTCCAAATAAGAACAAGAGCATGTCCGCGCCAATGCACGGGGAAACCCGACGACCCGAAACTCCTCATACCGGAGGTCCCGTGAACGAATATTTGAACGAGGGCACGGAGCGTGACAACGCTGGTGATCTAGGATTGAGACACCGACAGAGTAGCGTTTTCGGTGACGAGCCGCAAAACCAGACCGGCAATCATCGTCTGCGATCTATATTGAAGAGCTCAAAAAGCTCGAGAGCGAGCTCAAGACAAGCCTCGCAGGAGCGAGCTAATATGGCGACTGCATCAAGTGAAGGCCCCCGCCAGCGCACCACAGAATCCACGCCCATAGCACCCTCCAAGACTTCGACATACGACTCCATAAGCCCTGTGCAGACTTCTGGCGCGGAGAGATCCTCGATAAGCAATGGCGCTGCGCCGCAAGAAGGCACAACAGGCGCCATAGAGCCCGGCAAGCCGCAGCGCATCACAGAAGATGAGAGACGCGCACAAAACGAGAGCAGTGAGGGCGGCTGGTGGAGCGACTTCTGGGAGAAATGGGGCAGCGTCGAGTTAGAAAACAAAGGCTCTGTCGCCCGCGACCACCTCGCTTTAGGTACGTGCTCTCGCTCACACGCTCACCTCACCCCAGAGCCAAAAGCTAATCACTCGCAGAACGCACCTTCCTCGCCTGGCTCCGCACAAGTCTCTCTTTCGCCTCAATCGGCATCGCAATCACCCAACTCTTTCGCCTCAACTCCTCCCTCCGATCCGACTCCTCAAACCAAAACTCCTCAGACGTCTCCATCGACGCACACACCCACGACATTCACAAGCTGAGGCATTTGGGCAAGCCACTTGGTGCAACCTTCATTGGGATAAGCATTCTGATGCTGTTCATTGGGTTCCACAGGTATTTCGAGGCGCAGCATTATGTCATAAGAGGAAAGTTTCCGGCGAGTAGGGGCAGTATTGTGGTTGTGAGTGTGGTTGCTGGGGCGCTTATTGTCACGAGTCTTGCGGTTATTTTGGCGACGAGTCCGAGTGTTTTTGAGACATAGCTTCAATCCTCACGACTAAATCAACGGAACCAGTTCAGCAGCCTTCTCTAAGACCACCGGGACCGATGCTGAGCTTGCCTTTCTCAGTTCACTGGTAGAAGCGTGATCCGCATTGAGGCAATGCAAATCATTCGTGTACCACCAGAAATTCGGCGACAATAAAAGCAACGTAACTCGCCACCATCGCACCCCCGATCCACCTCGCAAATCCCCCACCAAACCATACCGTCACAACAAACGCCGCCGAGCTTCCCCACAGCGTTGCCAGCTCTACTGCTCCTACGTTGCCTCGCGGAAACTCGTTTTGCGTAGAAAGCAGCACGATCCCTGCGCACAGCGTGAGCAGGAAGATGTTGCTCCCCGCTGTGCTGGCAACGAGGATGCCCGGCTGCCCTCGTCGACCGCTCATCACAGCAATGAACTTCTCGGGGAGAGTGGTGGCAATGGACAGGATGACGACGCCGAACAACAGGTCGGAGATTCCTAGTTCGTCGACGATGGAGGACGCGGCGTGTGAGAGCACGTAGCCGGAAAGACAGATGGCGAGGAAGCCGAAGAGAAGGCGGAATACATGATATGTGAGAGGGCGGCGCTTTGAGCTGCGTTGACGAGGGAGTAAGGGTGTTGTTGCACTGGCGTCAGGGAAGGGAGCATGGATTCCACCACTATCGCGCTCTACATCTGTGGTACTGCTGCTATCGTCGTCAGAGCTATCGGCGTCGTCACTGCTACCGCTGTCAGAGCCCTCGGGCGCGGTCAACGTCCCCCGACTGATCGCCCAGCCTACGGACCCAAGGTAGATGACGAAAGACGCGATGAGCACCGTACCGCAAGCTAGCCATGTCGTTTCTGCCGGGAAGTACAACATGGGGATCACCAGTGTAGTGGTGGCAAGTAAAACGAGCGAGTATACGCGTGCACTCCGGTCAAACCGGACAGCTTCATCTCCGCCGTGGAACAAGAGGCCGAGGGAGAATGCACCCAGGATGTTAGAGATCGCGGATCCGACAATGTTCCCGATGGCTAGAGATGCGCGGTTGCGTGCCAGAGCCGCAATGACAACTATGAGCTTGACGAGGAGTCAGTGAGTGGAAAGATGGGGCCTTCGGTCGTGTGGGCGACGAACCTCCTCCCATTCTGCTCCCGCTGTGAGCAAGCTAATGACGGTCTCTGATATCCCGGTGCGGTGGGCGACAATGGTGGTGTGGTCTATGAATTTGTCTGCGCCGAATTCTAGTAAGAAAAGGGACGTGATGAAGACGGCAATGTTGTAGGCGAGAGCATCTGCGTCGAGCATGGCCTCGTCGTAGAAAGATAAAGGTTGGTGGATGGTCAATGAGCTTGACGATGATAATGAAGCACCCAAACAGTGTCAGTGCTACAGTGCTGTTGTTAGCCCCAGTCCAGGACTAAACCCATGACGTCACAGCTTTCTAGCTGAAGCCGGTGCCAACGGCTTCCAAGCGGCCGAGAGTCTTGTTCACGCGACAGCAATACCACAGATCAACACCATCGTTTTGCAAGGTGGGACTTAGAAAGAAAGTCAGCGATGTGAGACCAGAACGCATGATGGGCCGGCAACGGCTATAGTACACGGCTCTTATCTCCGGCTGTTGTTCATGCGGGGAAGGAGCACCATGTAGCTTCCCCGGATATCAATACACATGCGCTTGCACTCACTTCCAAACCTATACTCACGCTCAAGATGTCTGCAACACGCTCAATCGCGCGGTCAATTTGCCGTGTCAGTCGTCAAAATACACCACCTCGACTTTCTCTTCACCAGGTCTCAATCCGCACGCTCACAACAACCACAAAGCCTCGCAACGCCTCGGTAGCAACGGGTCAAAGAGTAAACCACAATGACCACACCGAGAACCAGTCCATCGGAGCCATGGGACTCACAGCTTCTGGCACACGCCTCAAGACGCGCAAGTACCCTACCTTCTCTTCGCTTGAAGACGAGCGTCTATACCGGAAACAGCACCTCGCGGCCGCCTACCGAGTATTCGCAGAGCGCGGCTTCGACGAAGGAGTCGCAGGCCATATCTCCGTGCGCGATCCTATTCTGACCGACCATTTCTGGCTGAACCCTCTGTCAACGCACTTCAGCCAGATCCGGGTATCAGATCTGATCCTGGTAAACGAGCAAGGACAGGTTGTTGAAGGCGACCAGCCAATCAATGCTGCCGCGTTTGCCATCCACAGCGCGCTGCATAAGAGAAGACCGGATGTACATGCTGCGTGTCACGCGCATAGTGTGTATGGTAAGGCATGGAGCGCGTTTGGGCGGGAACTGGACATGTATACGCAGGACTCCTTACGGTTCTACAAGAACCATGGCGTGTATAAGCACTTCGGCGGCGTGGTGCTGGCCGGCGATGAGGGCGAGAGGATTGCGGATGCGCTTGGAGACGGGAAGGCGGCGATCCTGCAGAATCATGGAATTTTGACGGTCGGTCAGAGTGTCGATGAGGCGGCGTTCTGGTTCATGAGTCTTGATAAGACCTGTCAGGCGCAGCTGCTCGTTGATGCTGCGAGCAAGGGGAGTGGACACAACCCAAAGACGATTCCTGATGAGGAGGCGGCGGAGAGTTTTAAGCAGGTTGGTACGCCGGAGAAAGGGTGGCTTGCGTTTCAAGGGTATTATGATGAGATTCTTGCGAAGACGGGTGGCGATTTCCTCAAATGAGGTTTAGTGGTCGCTCTCTCACCTGCTGTCCTCTGTTAGTGGCTCAGATCCCTCTTTCGCAAATGCATGTATCGACCTCGCAGACTTGACAAATACACCAGCCTCACACGCTCAAGCAACCAAAATCGAGTCCAACATGTCGCCTAAGAGACGCGCCTCCGAAACTGCGGCCTCTCAAGAGACATTCCAACACAAGAAGGGCAAAAGCGCTGCAAGAGATGGATTCGCAGCAGCAACATCCGGCACTACAGTCGATCTGTAAGCATAGCCCATGTCGCTACTCTTCTACGCAAGGGACACTGGCAGAACGGCAGAACTGCGCGAAACTCACTACAATTGCCACTCCTCCGCCTGCCTGCCGAGATTCAGAACAAGATCTGAGGATTGATTTACGGCAATATGGAGATCGCCTCCGAACCAAGATTCTCAAAGGCATTATCCGCAGACCCACGCCCACCCATCACCCTTACACATGTCTACCGGGTCCGCAAGAGCGACCCTCCTTGCCTTGTCAGCAGGCAGTACTGGGCTGAGGCATCCGCGGTCTAGCTTGATACATGTAGGGTCAATTTCGACAGCCATCGTGTTTTCCGTAAGTTCGTGTTGGCAGGTAAATCTCTTGTTGCTCGGGTTCGCCAAATCTTGTTTCTGGTTGAGTTGAGATACAATTAAAACGAGGAGGAGGGTATGGACACGGACTTCGCAGAAGACGATGGCAAGCAGTGGGTCGATGCAGTCAGGCAACTATTTGTAGCTCGACTGCCAAGCCTCGAAGAAGTCAACATAGCAGCCTGGCTCTCAGACGACCTCGTCCTTCTGAAAAAGATAAGGAGCCTTTGTCATGCCCAGCCTGGATCCAGTGTGGGCTGACAAAGATCATTGAGTTCTTCCAGCAGAGCAAGCCAAAGGGGCACTCGACAATTTCCAAAGTCCTCAACGATGGTTTGCTCGAACCCCGTTCGAGGAGGAGGAGGGTCACCTGGATCGAACATGCTGCTAGCCGTCACCTACTCAACTACCAAGGGACTGGTGAGTATGTTCCAGATACTTCGTCGTTGGAAGTCAGTGATACAATGGTTCCAAGAACGGCTTGAAGGAAACAAGAAGTAACGATGTACTGGATGAGCGAGCAGAACGGAGGTAAGGTTTGGCAGTAGCAATGCGAGAGTTCGAACACCGAATCAATACGTAAGTAGTACGTTCAGGCTTTACTTTCTTTACTGGCTTGACACATGATGAGAATCGATGTTTACAATCTTCTCATACTGAACTCCAACTTCGAGCTTATACACACCCGCGTTGCGGCGGCAGTTTCGGGTTGTTGGCTCCACTATTTCGTTTGCTCTTCCTGCCCAGGTGATATCGTCACATGCTTGGCTCCTCACTTCTACTGCAGTAACCCCCCCCCCCCCCCCTGCATCTGCTTCTCGAACGATTCTTAACCCAGCACTCGATCTGTCGCCTGTCAAACGAAATCGCAAACATGATCGGCCATACCGCTGGTGAAGACGCGCCAGCTGTGACGAAGGGGTTAAGCACAAACGAGACGGTGTCTGACGTTCCGGCCACATCAGCAGCCTCCACAGATCTGTAAGTACACCATCGCACCCGAAAGTATCGGCGTACAATCGGTGACTGATATCGTCTACCAGTACGGCCCGGAACGCAGTACAGTCGCCTCTACTCCGCTTGCCGGCTGAGCTCCGCAACTTGATCTGGGATTTCACCTTCAACGGAACAGAGATAGATCTACTCAACCATGGCGAGGGTCTCCACAATTTGGCGCTCGTATTCAAGCAGTATTGGGCCGAGACGTTGCCGGTCATCCTCTGTACAAGCATCTTCATCTTCGACGATCCCATTGTCTTCAAGCGGTTTCTCAAGTCAGAGCATGATCAAGTCGCTCGCATGCATCGAATAAGCATCGAAGCATGTGTCAGTATTGAATGGGAGACGGATGACACGAACTTCTGGGCTTCTTGCATTGAAAGGGCTTTTACCTATGACTGCAAAAAACTTGTAGTTCGTCTCCGCATGCTCGAGGATTTTTCGTTGAAGCTTCACTCGCTGACGCGGGAAGACTACGACCTCTTCGACAATGTCAACGTCATGGACGACCGGGACGGGCCCTCATAATGGGGTGATCATGAGCTTAACTGTATCATACGGTATTTTCAGAGGTTCAAGTTGAAGAAGGAATTCACGTTCTGCGAGGTGCAGGACGAAGGACGAGATCGAAAGGCTCTGGAGGATGCCATACGCACTCATCTGCTTGACTTTGAAGGCCGAGCGTACGCGAAAGATCATCCATCGAGCGGCTGAAATCAGGATAGTAACGTCAGTGAAGAAGCGGGAACAACAATGAGCAGTGCTATAAGCAAATTGTCATGACGCAGCAGCCTCGAATAGAAGATAGGATACGCGAGGCGAGGCGATACCCTGAGTCCGGCCCATAACGCGCGAAATTGTCTTAATGATTATGCATTCATCTGGAAAGAAGGAACGGGCGTTTTGCCTACCGTTTGTTTGCCTCCTCGTTGGGAAGTCACGATGCTAGCGTGCCTCGCAGCCTATCGTGACCTCTCGCCTCACCCACAACAACACTCACTTCTACAATCTGACCCAAGATGCCACCAAAGAAACGCAAAGCTCGCAATGCGCATACCGCTGGCCAGAGCAAGCGACAGAAGCCCAATGCTCCGCCGCCGCAGACTGACGCCACTGCACCCGTCGATTTGTTTGTCATCTACACCATATAAAGGCTATAGACCGATGCTGACTAGTCCAGGACTGCGCTGAATGCAGTTGCTTCACCTCTGCTGCGCCTCCCAACCGAGCTACGCCACCAGGTATGGGAGCTTGCGTACGGCGACAAGATGGTACTTGTTTACACAGCTTCTACGTCTGAAGATGGAGATGACCAGATCCAAGTTAGCTACATGGCTTACGGGACGGTGACCAGTGGGGACTGCATGACTGGCGAAGCGGCTTTCCAATGCTATACCACGCCACAATTTGCATCTCGCCAATTTTGGGCTGAAGCGTCAGAGGTGTACCTTGCATCGTGCACCTTCAGATTCAACCACCCTGACGATTTCCGACGCCTGGCGCTATCAGGACGTGATATCGTTACACGTATCCGTCGCCTCATGATCCACCTGTCTGGAGGCAAGACGCACAACTTTCCCATGTACTCGCATGGCAGCTTCACCTCCTCTATCGTTGGCCGCTTCTCAAGCTTAGAAGGCCTTATTTTTGCAGGCTCAGTGTATTGGGGACCACGCGAGGCGGTCGTAGACTCTGACGTCTTGGGCGGCTACCACTGGAAGATGATCCACATGCCTGTGATCATTCGCGCTTTTCAGCAGCACAAACTAAAAGAAGAACTCACGCACGTAACGATGAGGGCCGAATCCGAACAGCACGACGTCTGGGAAGCGGAACCATACAACGAGGCTATCCGAAAAGCTCTGCTTGAATATCAACCGCGACGCCTATCAAAGCGAAGACAGTGAGTCAGGAGGGCCAGGCGGAGACTGATGCTTGGAAGCCTGGAGATGGATGTATGTTTTTGGCCCGAGAAAGATTGAACTTTTCACTGAGTGCTGCTCTTCTATCTCTCCAAACTTGCTCAGTCGTCATTCGATGCCGCCTTCAGATGCTTGCGTCTGACCGTATCAAAGCACGGGCTCGCGCTGCTGGTGCTCAGAGGTCAGGTGTTGTCCGCGCATCCCCAGCTCCTTCCTGTCCCATGATCAGTGAACTTTCCATCCTATCGTTAGGGACAAGTGCTCGCAAATGATACTAGGGTTGCGCGACTCGGTCGAGGAGGCTTCAGTGTGGTGAACGCTAGCGTTATCGATTGCCAGCTTCTCCTCATTGCCGAGGTACGTTACTGAACTGACACTGAACACCATGGCCTACTTGAGTCCGCCATGATACGCTCGTAGGAGCTGCAGCTATTCACAAGACTGTAGTAATCATGCCTTCCTCGGTGCAACCACCAAAAGCACTTCTCTTCGACATTGGCGGTGTTATTGTATGTATGCCCATATCCCCTCCACGAGCGCGTCGCGTCATAGATCCTAATAATGCCTACAGGTGATAAGCCCCTTCCAAGCCATCCTCGACTACGAGACCGAGAACGGCATACCAATCGGCTACATAAACTATGCGATCCAGAAAGGCCCCCACGACACAGGCGCATGGCAGCTCATCGAACGCGGCGAGGTAGAGCTGAACGACGACTGGTTCGCATCCTTCAAGAAGCAGCTTTCGCGACCTGAAATATGGCGCGAATACCTCGCCAGACTTGCACAGAAGCAGACACTCGGCGGCGCAGGCGGGTCAGCAATGGAGGGCGGCAAGGTGCAAGACGTCCCCAACATTGACGCAAAGAAGCTCTTCTGGCGCATGATGAAGATCTCCCGCGAGCCAGACCCCTACATGTACCCTGCGCTGCGCAAGCTAAAGGAAAGCGGAAAGTTCGTACTCGGCGCGTTCAGCAATAACGTCACCTTCCCAACGGACATCCTCGATGACGAAGGCGTGCTCTTCACAAAGGAATTGCAGCATCGTCCGCATCCCAACCCGTACGCGAACGACTCTACGGACATCACTACGAACTTCGATATTTTCCTTGGCAGTGCGGCGGTTGGCGTGCGGAAGCCAGATCCTGAGGCGTATAAGCTGGCTACACGGGAGATGAGCAAGATCAGCGAGGCGAAGGGCAAGGGCAAGATCACAGAGGGCGATGTACTTTTCCTGGATGATATTGGCATCAATCTGAAGTTCGCGAAGAAGACTGGGTTGCGAACAATCAAGGTCAACCTGGGGCAGACAAAGGATGCGGTGAAGGAGTTGGAAGAGGCTACGGGGATGAGATTATTGGATAATAAGGCGAAGCTGTGAGGCGCGTATCAAACATAATTGAACACTTCTTCGCACCTCCCAACTTGCTCACTGCTCTCCTTTGGCTGCACTCTAACCTTCAGCCCTCTACAATTAGCTGCACTTGGCAATTAAGAGACAACAATAGTAACATCAGGGCTACGTCAAGTTATGTTCCCCATCCCAGGAAGTTATTAAAGGTGCTTCGCGTCCTTTCGATTTTGTCGGCAAAGCATCGATTGACAAAGTGCAAGCTTTGGTGGCTCATCACG
Source organism: Didymella pomorum (assembly GCA_022225945.1). Lineage (NCBI taxonomy): Eukaryota > Fungi > Ascomycota > Dothideomycetes > Pleosporales > Didymellaceae > Didymella > Didymella pomorum. The sequence goes on from JAKJXN010000007.1 coordinate 365,896, forward strand.
TGTGGGGCTTGTGTATAGAAGTTCTCTATTCAACACAAGAATTGCTTTTTCTTTGCATCACAACATCGGAAGTCCAAGATCAAAAAACCTGCTCGTTCACGACATGGCTTCTCTGTCTCCTGCCTCCGCAAACAACACGTTGTCATTTCGATGTTCTGCTAAAGTTCGCTTCTCTGTCATGTCTGAGCCGTCGAAAGTCGTGCTTTCAACTCACGTCCATGGCTCCGCTGATCTCAAAAGGACAATTGAATGATCATGTGTCTACTTTATGACTTTTTCCGCCTATTTTATGGCTCCAAAGAAGCTGTGCACGACACAGCGTCGGGAAGAAGCTTGTCTCACACGAGGTCCCAAATAACAACAGCATTTGAGCATGACAGACGAGGTACGCGATGACTGCGCGTTCTTTCAAAAAGGACAAGACTACTTCACATAGGCTCATGTGCTGCGAGGCCTTTTGCATGCTCATCTGAGCAAGTTTCATGATCGTGTGTTGAGTGGGTCTTCGTGGCGGCGAAGGCTTGATTTATGCTGAATGTCCACTACGAACTAAGAAATATCGAACAGGGAGGTTCTGAGCATACAAGCGAGGTGGTGCAAGGCCGTCGACGTTACAACTCCACATGTTTCGGCACGTAGCCTTGATAGAACTTTGGGTCTTCGGCCAGATTGTCGTTGGTAATACCCTTAAACTCCTGATGTGAGACTTTCTTAGGATGGAAGTCAGTCTTCCTCTCCAGAGCCCCAATATCCTTCCGCTTAACCTTCGTCGTCAAAAAAAAACCCCCCTACAGATCCCCAACAGCGTTTGTCCTAGCATTAAAGCCCTCCATCGTAGCAACCTTCCAGCGCTTCTCCACAGTATCCTTAATCTCACCGACCAGATTAGCGATGATATTGTAAAGCTTAGCAAGATCTGCTAACCCGTCTATCTCATCTGCAAGCGAAACTGCGCGCAACTGTACATGCGACTGTACATGCGACTTATCTGACTGTGCCATCTGAGGCTCAGACGTTTTCGACAGTGCCATTTGAGCGCAGCTTTAGCTTTTGATCTGCATTTTCTTACGCTTTGTTTTGGTTTGTTCAAGGAATTGGCTAATGTAGTCGTCTTGGGCTTAGTACTTGGCCTCCATGGTTAGGTTTGCTAGGAATTGGAAGAGTTGGGCTACGTCCATGGGGAAGCTGTGAGGATGGGATCTGGTTGCATTGTGCGCCATAGCGTGTGCTCACTTGATCAGAGGAGATATTGTTCGGCCGCTCATTGTATGTATGGGGATACTGAAGGTCTTTCACGGAGATTGTCTCTCATTGCTTCATAGTGTTAAACAGGTAGTGATCACAACACCTGAGAACAGCTCTATCTCGGATAGGGTGTGGAAGATCCGAGGTAACTTGCAAACTTCTTACATTCGTGAATGTACTGGTCTAGGCTACGACACCCACCCGATCGAAGTCCGGCGCGTATGCGCCGTTGGCACCCTTGATGACAATACTGTTCGTTCCCGTAGTGCTGAACCCAGACAGCTCAACCGCATAGCCCTTCGTCACATCCTTATCCCAATTGTAACCCGTCAGCGGGAAGCTGACTATCTTCGCTGCGCCCCCATTGACGCTGATCGTTGCATTACGCTCGTTGTTGCGGTTGTCACCGGAGAAGGCGTAGCCGACATCACAGTTGACGTAGTCGAAGCGTACGATCTGAGTAGCCTGGCTGGTGCGGATATTGCTTAGTGTGAGAGCGCCGTTGGAAGAGCCTCCCAGGTTGCCGACCTTGTTGGTTGATGTGCAGCCCGAGCAGGATGAGATACTTGCGCCTGAAGCAAGCGAGCCGGTTGAGGCAGAGATGTACTTATAGCTCGTGGTAGTCGTGGTGCGCTTGATATTGGACAGGCGCAGGGCGATGGATCCGTGGGCATTGACCTGCTTGGAGAAGGAACTTCCGGTCGTGGTTGTGCCTGACCACAGGTCCTTGATAGTGGCAGATGCAATGCCGAGGGTGGATAACTGGACCGAAAGTGTGCGGCCTTTGTTGCTAAGATCTACGACGAGAACGGCAACATCGCCATTGGCAAGATCGCCACTCCAGAGATCGCGGTCCAGACTCCAGCGTTGCTTTAGGGTGATAGGCTTGACCGCTGAATCCTGATTAATGGAAAGCAGATCCTTGTTCTGCAAGACCTTGACAGTGTCAGCCGAAAGTGCGGACACGTCGGTGGAGATCATGAGAGCAGACTTCAACATTGCCCACGCTGCGAAGTGTGTAGCTTGCTCATCGAAGGTCATACCCTTGTTGCCGACTTCGAGCAGATCGGCGTCAGCGATGTGTCCAGGACCAACCTGACCGGAGGCCGCGATGTGGACGGCTTGGTTGTAGATGCGGTACATACTGGCCCATCCTGTGGTGATGTCGTCTGACAGGCGGAAAGATGTCGAGATGCCCTTTGTCCAATCTTTGGGACCTTGTAGTCCGCTGGATGAAGAGTAAGGAGTACCCCATTGGCAGATCAGCATCCCCGGAATGCCGACACGCTGTAGCTCCTTCCACATCACGCCGAAGCGAGAGGGAAAGTCGGTCCTGGCGTCCTTGGGGGCATTCTGGCTTGCGGCTGGCCCGTCAGCATAGCAGTTGTCATCTGGAATTTGGTCAGTCAATTCATACGATGGGTTGAATTGGATTCGACTTACACTTGACGTATTCTGTGTTCAAGCTCTTGAAAAACTCGGCATCCTGCGCTTCGTGACCCAGAGACCCAAGTACAGGACTAGGCGACTGCGGGTCGCACATCCTGACACCAGCATCCGAGTACATAGTCCACTTCATGCCCTTACTCCTTGCAAGATCGCTCAAAGGCTTCAAGCCGTTAGGAAAGGCATTTGTGTCGATCTTGAGTGCGCCAGTGGAAGAGTTGCGCTGGCCGTCGCGAGATGCCCAGCCACAGTCGATCTGGAAGAAGTTGTAGCCAGCGGCGACGAAGCCGCGATCTGCCAGCGCATTGATAGTCTTAGTAATTCCATCTTGCGTGGGACTACAAGAGTCCTTGTTGTAGGAGTTCCAGCCAAGCACCGGTGTAGACTGGAAGGATTGAGCGGCAACGAGGGCTGCGCTCGAGAGGGAAAGGAGGGCAAGATTTGGGCCGACCATCGTGAGTACTATATAAGGCTCGATAGAAGCTGATGCTCTGTTGTGATCATCCGACGACGAGGATAGTGGGTCTTTATACAGTTGCTTGTCGATCCGGGGTCATGGACGATGCCATTAAGACGACCCGGACCGCGGTGGAGCAAGTCATGGTCGCGAATTTTCCGAGGCTACGACTCGAATGTCGTGCGGATCATCTGCTACATTTGGGGACGCAAGCGCATAGGATCTGCTCCCCGGACTGCGCACCATCTCGTTATACGAGGCCGTTAATGAGAGTTTCACAGCGTCCTCGTGTCTGCGGTCCGACGACGTTTGTCACCCCAGTAGGTACATGGGATTTAGCATGACGTCGCTCCCTCGCTTCATGACAATGTTGAATGTCTTGAAGATGATTGGAGTATCAGGCGTTCCGGTGGCTGAATAGAGGCAAAAGTGAGTGTTTGATGAGAGGATGTTTCGAGGAGATGGAAACGATCAGCAGGTACCTACTCGATGAAGCTAGCGAGGAAGTTTCCTGAGCAGGGACGAACTCCGGGGCCCCGCAAACCTCGGCGGTTCACCGAGCTCCAACATACTGCGGAGACCTTTAAACGGCCTTCACGGAGAATTTGGCCTTTACCCAGGCGGAAGCCCTACTGTTTCGACACAATTTTGAGAATATTTCACATGCCCAAGAACGGTCAAGATGCGGGTGGCGTCCACTGTTCCTTCGCGCGCTTCTTGGCTGATAACTCTAACGTGTCCACATGCTCTTGACGAGGCTTCGATCGGATCGCGTGCATTCGATTCTCGTACTTATGTAGAACTACCGCTTCCATTTGGTGACGCTCCGCTCTTCTCATCTCGCGTCCAGATGAACAGGTGCTCTCACTACTCTCCCGGCTTCGGCGCCTTCTGGATCTTCTCATACGCCTTCTTAACCTCTTCCAAATCTCCAATCTTTTCAAGCCACTTCTTCAGATTTGGATACTTATCAACCGATACCTGCGCGAACGCATGCTGCCTCACCCACGGCTCGTAATGCGCATCAACAGCCGTGACACCGCCGGGCAAGACACTCTCGCCATTCGTCTTCTTCAACTGACCTTCAAGGACCGAGTAGCATCGGTCCGTCTGCTCCACGTAGCGATTCAGTGCATCCTCGTTCTTGGTGGGGTTGTAATGGCTACTCTCGTCAGCTCCTTCTCTACTATCTTGATCGTCTGATTAGATTTATCGAGACTCACCGATACCAATTCGTCTGCCCCGTCATCGGGCCCAGCGTCGTAAGCAAAAAGTACTCCCACTTCTCATAGTCCACCCTGTCCTGCTCACTCGGCGCGCCGCCGTCTTTCGAGCGCGGACCGAGTTTCTTGCCGTCGCTGTCGTACCGCCGGCGCAGGTAGTTGATGCAGGCTCCGCTCTCCCAGCTCACGACGCCCGTGTTGGGGTCTTCGAGGGCGGGCACGCGGCCATTCTCGTTGATGGAGAGAAAGGATGCTCCCTTTACGCCCTTGTTTGGGTCGTCGCCGAAGTCCCACATTTTGACTGAGTAGGCCAAATTGAGGAATTCTAGGACGATGGCCACCTTGATAGGGTTGGGACCCGAGGCGTGAGCGTGGAGAACGAGAGGTTTGAGTGACATGGTGCGCCGTATATTACTTGGTATTGAGATTCAATTGATGACTGAAGCGGCGTTCGAGCTATTTTGCAGTGTTCAATGTCTTATGAGGGCTTTTTATGTCATCGGAGGTCATTAGTAAGTAGGGGACCAATGACGTATTTCACGCTCTTTCCCCACCGACGATCCACATCAGCAATGCATTCTTGATACCGCAGTGTACACCTAATTTTGCGTGTCAGGTAAGTATGTGACAGTGCCATGTTGTCAGTCGCGGAAAAACGCAGGTCACGGTGAGCTGATGTTGTCGAGGTATGAACATGACTGACAATGTATTCTCAGTCGCTCAATTCTTGGTTGAAGGGTAGTGTTTTGTGTGTAATCATCAATTGAACATCATTTTCCTTCGTCCCGGGATCAATTGTTGGTTCTTGTTGGTGCGAAGAAGTTTGTAGCAGGATCCCAGGTCAACTCATAGTTGCCTGGTATGACCGCCTGGTCTTGCGAATACACGTAGCTCTTATCTGATCTCATTAGCATTGCTTCGCGCACGGCTTGAAGATGAGAAGACTGACATTGACCGTTATAGTAGCCTTGCATACCAATCGAAGCCGAGCTGCCCTGGTCCGTTGTGCTGAAGTACCTCAACTTGATCAGGCTCGGCTTGCCCTCATAGAACGTAGCAGAAAACTTGTACAAAGGTCCGTTCGCAGGAGCCCTCCAACGACCTACTCTCCACTCGAAGGTAATGCTGCGCTGACCCTGTGCACCGCAGATCCTGTAGGACATGTAGTGTTGCTGGCCTCGGTAGATCTGCAAATCATCGTAGAACGCAAAGAGGATCGCCTCATTGTGGAAGGCTTCATGATTAATCGAGAAGATCTCGTTATTGTAAATCTCAGTCCCGTAACTGCCGAGAGTGATCAGACCGTTGGTGGATGGGTGAGCTGTGGTGCTACACTTCGAATATATGCAGATCTCGAATGGCAGAGTCACTGCAAACTCCCAGTCATCGTAGTCTTCAGTGGCTGAGGTGAAGGATCCGGCGATAATGTTAGATACTACCTCTGTGGCTACCGCCTTCACAGTGACCGTTGATGGACCCGTGCCAATGACGCGAGAACATGCGCTCGAGATCTGCCGAGGGTCTCGTCCAGCGAAGATTGCGGGCGTTGCGACCGCACGCTTTGCCACTGCAGCGGTCGTCGTCGCCGGTGGGGCTGCAGTAGAAGCACCCGTAGGGGGCGCAGATGCCGGTTCGGAGTCAGAAGCACCCAGCTGGGAGATCGCTGCTGCTGTGGCAGAAGCAACTGCGCCAGCGTCCGAAAGTCTCTCAGCAGGGACTGTGACTAGCGCTGGCACAGTACCAGTGATGTCTGAATCGGCGACTTTGGAAGGGTAGACAGCTACGACACCGTGAACGACTGCACCAGACTCGCCGTTGCGCTTGACACGATTGGTGGGACCGCAGCCTGCAATTGTAGTGGTGCTAGTGTAGGTCGTAACTGTCGTAGCCAGAGGTGCGACATAAGAGTTGTATGACGTGCAGAAGGCACCGGCATCAGCATTGCTCTGAAGCCTGGTGATGTCTACTGGACAAACAGGAGTGACTACGTCAGTGGTGTTGTAGAAAAACACACTTGACGATATGGTATAGCGATTGCCCTGACCATCCCACTGGCCATCATTGGTAGCGTATACTGATGGGTTCCAGTACTGGGTGTACATAGAGCAGGCCTGACCTTGAGAGATGTAGTTCTTGTTGAGGATGTAAGTGTTGTAGAACTTGCAAAGTCTAGGGGGCACAGACGGATCTCCTGGGTGGTCGATGTTATACTGGGAAGTGGCATCGCAGATAGCAGCACAGCGCTGAGGATCAAACGGGGCATTGTCGGTCAACAATCTCATGCCCATATAGGCATCATCATTGTTGCAGTCGACTGGAGCACTGATGGCCTTGCTGGACAGTGGATTGAGAGATGATGTCAAGACGTATCCATTCGAAGCGCTGAAGCCAGTGTGAGCAAGAGCCCTTCTTCTGAGGGAACAGACTTACGCGATAACAACATGATACTGATCACGCCATTGTCCCTCGTTGCGCGCGTTGTCCTCGGAGACTGGGCCACCCCAAAGAACACAGAAGGGGTTGGCCGCACCGCGTGGGTCTGGGCAAGCCGGAGCAGGCACCTGACTTGGGCTGCGCTCGAAGTATGTGTTGAATCCCTGACATCCCAAGGTGCGCGTACACCTGTCCGCGCATTCTTGAACGTTGTAACCAGACATGATTGTATATCTGTGACACTCAGCTAACGTAGTGAAGACTATTCGCAGGACTTACCCCATGTACCCATTTGCTTGGGCAGATTTCTTCAGGTTCTGGTACACTCGAGTATAGCCAGATGGTGTGCGGGCGTTCAGTGCTTCGTTTGCTAAATTTGTATCGGCAAGAAAACTCTCAGCAGGATCCAGCACTGCATTATAAGCGTTCACGTTATTGTTCAGGTCATCGCATGGCCCTCCGCGTTTCTCGAGGGCAAGATCGCGTGTGTGCAGGTCACTTTCTCCCGGATCTGGCACGGGAGATTGCAGGGCTTCTGCAGCGACTGATGCGATGGCTGTAGCTTGATCATAGGTGACAGTCTGAGCTCGCTGATCGGGAAGGATTGTGTATGTGGGATCCGGAAGGGAGTTGACATACTCGAGGTCGATAGACTGTGCAGATACAAGACTGGCCAGCCCGGTGAGGGTAGTGATGGCTGCTCCACGCATGATGAGAAGTGTGCTGCGGTAGTGTTCGATGTGAGACACGGTTGCCTTATTTGACAGAGTCGATGGGGTCGGTTTCTAGTTATAGTTCTTGGTCAACTGTTCGAAGCTTGTCCGATTGTAGTATTTCAGCTATACGCCAAACGGTACCTGTCGGCAGACAAAGGGTAAATCGTAGCGAGTTCAAGATGGTCTCTCAGCACGCCACAGCTCGACAAAGCGGGCGCTCTGTGCATGTGTGACTAGGATCGTGCTCAGCTGTAATGTCACTAGAGCGGCAGTAGGAGATCTGGTGGAAAACGGCTGCCAGCAAGTGTTCTCAGCAAGATGCATGGGTACATGCCTCAGAGCGAAGCCTTATAGCGGCAGGGTACCTTAGCCGCACCCTGATATTTCTCTAGTAACGATGGCCTAGCTCTTTACAGTTTGGATAGTCGTCTCCGCATGCTTGGTGTATGCCGGGCCAGGACTCCACAGGATGGCATCAAACATGCTCAATTGGTCTAAGCGACGCGATATACCAGCCGCCCGAGGAACATCTTGTGAGGCTGCTTGCGGACACATCATGCTTGGTGTGTCGAAGGTCAAGTTGCGTAGTACCTTCGGAGGTAGTGCTGGTAAACGAAAGTCCACTTGCGTGCGCATGGGGCTCACTGTTCCAGAGTAGGCTGAGGCTTCGCTCGTGACAAGCTGTAGCAAGCCTTGGGGCTGTTGTTGAAAGATTGAATCAGCTTGGCAGTTGACCTGGACCTTGGTTCCCCTACATTTCGTGGCTTTGTCGTATTTCCCCATATGAAAACGGCCCCTCCCGTCCAACCGCTGATTTGCTGCCGTTGGCGAGGCGCATCTGGATTGAGAAGATGTTGACGCTATTTTCGGAGATCCTCCGAAGGCTCATGCACGTGGTTCAGCTGTTGAAGCCTTGTCACTCCTCGAGATCTGAGGCTGAAGCACCAAATGCTGGTACGTGCAACATGGTGTTCGCTTCGGCTAGTCGTGGCTGGCAAGACTATTGAATGTCGGTAAGCTGGGGTAAAGCGTGCGAGGAGATGAGCGACGGTTGAGAACGGGGAGTGTTTCCTTGTCCTATATAGTGTAGCGTGGTCTTGGCACCTATTTCCCATACTCTCAGTCTCGTGATCGCAGGGGCTCAATGCTTCTTTCCCAAGATACGGCTTAGGCTACGCGAGAGCGCATTCCTCATAACCTCAGATTTACAAACTTTCCTGCGCATGATGCCACTCCTCTGCCGCGTCTTCCAGCTCATCCTTCATCTTCAACGTACCCTGCAGGTTCTGATCTCCTCCTTCAGTCTCTTACTCTCCTGCACCCATTCTCCCGTGCTTTCTCGCACTCCCCGATTATCGATAACATCTTCCTTCTCACCAGGTCTCCAAAGTTCTTACTTTTCCCCTCACACATCTTGCCAACCTCCTCCCGCTCCTTTCTTAGGTCTCGTTCAAATAGATCTAAGCTCTGTTGTGCCGCTTAATACGCAGCGCCAACAGCGTCAATAGTTTCATACATGCGTTGAGGAATTGATCTCCCGTCGCCGCTTATGTCGTTGAAGACGTCGGCAATCACGCGGTCAGCGAAGACGTCCTTGGCCAACGGCTTATTCTCTGCATCGAGTTCGTCAGTGGCGTCGTTCAGTACCATGCGGCACCAAGCTGTGCTGTAGCAGACTTCGTCGATGATCGGCTGGTCGAAGGCGATTTCAGACTCGAGCTTAGTACGAAGGGTGTCCAGGTGCTTCTTGAGGGCAGCGGAGAGCTTTTGATCAATTCGGGATATGCTCAGTAGACACACGGCTGCTTGACTGGATTGGAAGCAGTAGCGGCAACGAGTGGCTTCTTGAAAGGTGGAGGAGCAAACAGTGGTGGTCAGTCATGGAGGTTACGAGCGCAAACACTCACTGTCAGTGTTAGATATCGTTTCACTCAGGTCGGTGATCTGGCGATATAGAGCGGTAGTGAAGGAGCTGCATGGTCTCATGATCAAGACCGTGTATTCGTAAGGATATCGTAAAACGATGACCGTATGTACAGTCTATGCGCTCAAGCATGTACGTAAACAACAAATGTCGACTCGACGACCGCTATCGTGGCTCATCAGCAGCTTCACCCATCTAAGCTTGATTTAAAGTCAGTTTGCTGGCTCGCTCTTTCATTGTCGAAAGTAGAACCGTATCGATAACGGTAGCGGCCCTATTCATTCAAGAGGATTAATATGGGTTGCGTTCATGTTCAGCGGCTGAGTAGCTGGCTTGTCAGGCGTTGCTGTCCCGGAGTTGACGTTGGGTGTGCTTATTCCAGGGAAGGGGCTTACCGCTCCACTGGGTGGCACAGGGATTTGGATGTCCTCGGGACTTGCGGGGATCATGCTCTTTGGTAGGTCTGGAATCTTGATGCGTTTCGCGACATTGTTATAGCTCGAGGGAATGATCTGAAGATATGTCAGTGGACTGTGAACTTATAAGGGGAAATGGCAAGACCGCGCACCTCAATGATCTCATCTCGAGGGAACTGCAACTTCGGAATGTCGGCCGCATTACATGCCATCAGATACCCGTAGAGCACGCGCAGGACTGACTCATGAGCAATGATAAGCAGGTCGTTCTCTTCGCGCTCAAGCTCGAGGATGATGGGCTCCATGCGCACAGCAAGGTCGTGATACGACTTTTGAAGATTAGTAGACGAGCTGGAAAATGTTTGTGGCTGACTCACCTCCGCTCTTGGATATCTGTGGTGGTAGGGATCTGCCTCATGTTTCCGGACCTCATCAGGGAACTCTTGCCTGATCTTGCGCTCTGACATCTTCTCACAAACACCAGGGTTCATTTGGCTCATCTGCGAACGCTGCCGGACGCGGTAGCCTTTTGATGCAAGGTACTCTGAAGTTTGCACTGTGCGCCGACGAGTCGAGGTCCAGATCGTCAATGGCTTCAAAGCAGTGTCCGGCGCTCCCTGGTCAATCAGCTTTTGCCGTTCCTCCTCGCGGTATCTTAATAGAATGTCGCTCATTTGCTTGGCATACTCCTTGCCTTCTTCTGATAGTTCTGCATCGGCCTTGTACGAGTCCTCCTCCCGTGTCGTGCCAGCGCGTGCGAAGTAGGTTTGTCGAGATTTGATGTGTAGGTTGAGAAGATAGAAGACGATTCGTTGAGAGAGGTAGCCGAAGGCGCAGTTGTTCACATGTACCCGCTCGCCCGCATTGATCATCTTGATCCAGTGTAGATCTTGCTCTTCCATGGTCTCGAAGTGTGGAATTCTCGAGTTAATCCTCGCCAGGTAGTCTCGCACTGCATCCTCGTCATTCCAGCCCTGGTAGTCCGGCGAGGATATCTTCACCCGGCGGACGTTCTCTTGAATGATGCGCTCGTCTGTGCACTGTGACTCAATGAAGACGGTCTGGATCCCCTTCTTTGCGAACTCCTTGGCCAGTGATTTTCGCCCTTGGCTAATGGCATTTACTGCATCGTAGATGGCGACCTGGCCTTTCTCGTTCTCGAGGAAGTGGTAGATGTCATCACGGCACTTCTTCAAGATCTTGTTACGAAGAAGTACTGATTGCGGTGTGGCGTTCAGGAAGAAGTAGTCCTCAGGCACGTCCTGGTCAGGGCCAAGAGTTGCGCGACGGTAGTCGCCCAAGTGAAACACGTGCGTCTTGACACCCAACCACCGCAGGTAGCGAGCCACAGCGACTGATGTGTGTGTCTTACCTCGGGCAGGTAGTCCAACGGTAGCAATCACAATGCGTCCAGAGTGGAAGAGACGGCCAGACTCGGTGCTGTACAATTGAGCTGGAGCCATCTCTTCTTTCCCAGGTAAATCATGGATAGCATCTACGAAGGTACTCGACCGCCGCCTGACGCGGGGCGAGTTTGCGTAGATTTCTGCTGTGCTGCATGTTGTGAGCTCTGATGTTCAGGTACCCAAGCTCTGGCGTGCCGCAACACGGCTAATGAGGGGTACACTTACAGTAAGGTATCCATGTTGAAGAGGTACGAAGGGACTCCTGCGAAAAGAGGAAGAAGAATTGAAGAGGAAGTGGTAGAAATAGTTCGAAATCAGGGAACGAGCAAGAGGGAATGGCCCCGTTGTGGTGTTTGAGGTGTTCAGCTGTACAGACCAGGATGTCGGAGCTGATGCGGGCCTGCTTGCCGAGCAGTGTCAGTGACGACGTGCGACAACGAATGGCAGACAACGAAGATGCACGACAAATTGCGTCGCAGAGGGTCTGAGGAAGAAAACGGGCAGTGCAGCGCGTTTTGTTGATTCCGGCGCAGCGGAGCAGCCACAGCCAAAAAGCAGGCAGCCCCAGACATGACATTATCTGATAGCAGTTCGGGGGCCGAGCGTCTAGCGTCGTTATGTCATCACAGCTCCTGCTGAGAAAAGTTGTGCCGGCAGCATCATTGGCATCAAGTATCGTCGACGACCATCGCGCATCTCCCCAACGTGTCCCCGTCGCCATCTCATCCCGCGAAGCGCGCACCCCTTCACCTTGACCACTGCCCATTCACACACAGCAGACGCCATGGCCGCACCGCCGCAGCTCGTCGTCGCCAGCCCGACCAAGGAGGAAGCTATCGGCGGCGTCATCTCTCACAACGGCATCCTGCCCGGCCGGTTAGGCGAGCTCTACAATGCTTTCCAGGAGCGGAGAGAGGCGCTCGGGCTGTCCAATCCGGGCACCGTCGAGGGCATTGCGCGCGAAGTGCAGCGCGACGTGTTCCTGAACAACGCCAGCTTCAGCGGTCTGCGCGCTGAGCTCACCAAGGCCTTCAGCGCCGCGCCGTTGTTCCAGGTCGCCCACAGCCTGTCCATGGGCTCGCAGGTCCAGCCGCCGTACTCGTATATGGTGCTATACGGGTCGCCAAGGGTGCGTTGAGATCTCTCTATACATATGATGTGACATTAGGTAGAAGCGCCAGGCTGACAATTGGCAGACATTCATGCAGGGCAACCTCGACAATGAGATGCAGTTCTCCGGCCGCTTCAACTGGCGGTGGACCTCGGCATTCGTCTCCAAGACTGCCGTCCAGCTGACCTCGCAGGGCAACATGGTTTCGCTCGAGAACGACTACACCGGCGCCGACTTCTCTGCCTCGCTCAAGGCCGTCAACCCCTCGGTCCTCGACGGCGGCATCACCGGCATGATCATGGCCAGCTACCTGCAGGCTGTCACACCCAAGCTGTCGCTCGGCATCGACGCCTTCTGGAGCCGCCCCGCCGCTGCCTACCCGCCCGAGCTCAACGTCTCGTACGCCGCCCGCTACAGGGCTGCCGACTGGATGGCCTGCGGACAGATTATCCCCGACCGCGGTGTGCTCGAGGCCTCGTACTGGCGCAGGCTGACCGAGAAGGTCGAGACCGGTATCAACTGCAACCTCGCCTTCGCTGGCATCGGGCCCGGTGGTCCCATGGCCGGTCCCCAGAAGGAAGGCCAAGTCACTATCGGCGCCAAGTACGACTTCCGCACGACCTCGTTCAGGGCGCAGATCGACAACAAGGGCATAGTCGGCTGTTTGTTGGAGAAGATGATTGCCCCCCCGATCCGCATCACCTTCTCTGGTGAAATCGACCACAAGACAGTACGTCCAGCCACTTCTACCACAAATTGTTCACTGCTAACACATAACAGAGTGCCGCTAAGCTCGGTCTTGCCGTTGCGATAGAAGCCGCCGACGAGGCCGTCATGGAGCAGCAAGAGATCCCCGGCGCCGCAGCCCAGGCCGGCGCCATCCCCTTCTAAACGACTCTCCGCACCGTAACAAACGCATTGTACCGACTATAATCTCCTAAATCTTCACTTGGCTGTATTACCACCTTTCTTGGAGCGAGCAAGCGACGCACGTTTTCTCCCCTACCGCGATATCCGGTGGTGGCTTGGATCTCATCTACAGATCTCATCTGCAGATTTCATGAGCAGCACGTTTCAAAAGGCGTATTTGTGGCATGTAATGGGGCTGCGACGGTAGACCGAAGGTCAATATGTAGCGCAGTGTCATGTCTGCGCGCTGTATATATAGAGCATCTGGCATGAACGATCTGTAAAACGCATGTACTGAATTCACGTAACGCACGACCTGTGAATCTTCGCACATGCACAACACTGTATGCATGCTGGATTGTGGATACGCTTTGTGACGCAATACATTAAGAGTCGAGAAATATTGTACAGATCGTGATAATGCAAATGCGCTTCTTTCTATCCATGCGCTCAACCCATGTGCAGTACAGCGTATCGTACCTCCGGCCCTCGAGCGCTCATTCTCAATCGTACTAAAACAGGTGTGAAGAATCCGCGCTTGCCATCGTTCATCAAGATGCACGGCGCGATATCGAGGTGCTAGCATCGCCAGCCATCAACGCAACGGCGCATCAATAATTTACAACGCAGGCTTGGCCTCGCCGGCACCAGGCGCCATGAACTATCGACTCGTTAGCCTCTCGCGCATCGTAATCTGCCTGCTCCCGCCCTGTTTCTAGAGACTAGGTGCAGGCATGTTTCAACGTACCTCATTCTGCGCCCTCTGCGCCATCAACTCCGCCCTCTCCTGCTCGACAATCATCTGCTCCTCGCTGTACGCCAGCGCCCACGGGACACCCAATAGCAGCGCGGAGGTCGACACGACCCACAGCGTCTTGCCGCCAAACAGCAACCCGCTCTTTGTCCAGGAGGAGAGTGTCTCGTACTTGGCGCTGATGCTGCGGCGTGTGGAGGCGGGGACTATGTCTTTGAGTGCGCTGATGCGCTCGTAGAGGGTTTCGTCCGGGATGAAGGAGGATTCGGATTCGAGGTCGGATTCTGTATTTTGTTAACTTGATTTGTCTTTGATCGTCTCATTCCAAGTTTGGAGGCGATCGAAAGCGCGGGCAGGTGTGCTTTGAGATGGCGTACCGGAGTCTGTGTCCCATTCGTCCTCGTCATGGGGACCCTCCTGTTCGCGGACGAACTCCTCGTCCATGACTTCTTCGAGCTTGACCATTTTGGCGGTGTGGTATGTGGCGAGACTAAGGGGTGGATATGGGCGGCTGCGAGACGAGAGGGATGGGTTGCGCGGTGTGGTGTTGATGCGGTGCGCGTGAGGTGCGATGATGAACTTTCTTGAGCTTGGACGAGACGGTTGGTCCGTGCTGATGACGGAGCTTCTGGAGTTCGCGCGACGATGGGGTGCAACACCGACACCACAATTTGTCTGTTAAGGATCTGCTCACTGGTGTTTGACTACTCTATCTATTGCTTCGAGAGCTGCCTTTCATTCTCACGAAAGCTTTCATCGCCCTAACGCCTTAGAACCTCTACATGCAAGCAAGAGGAAAAGCAGCGGCACGATGTCAAACCTCGCAATGCCGCTTTGGACGCGGCGTGACGACCACAAACTGCATTTACGACACGGTCTCGATGCTTCTTGACCGACCTTCTGCCGCTGTTGTTCGAAACCTGAGGATTGCGATAATGGCATCGTGGTGTCTGTGTATGATACCGAGCCGACCCCGGAGCACACTGCCTTAACAATGCCGAATGTCAGGTAAAGCACCAGATCAAACTAACGCCGTCAGAGCCGTTCCTTCTCATCCTTCTTTTAATTCTTCCTGATAATACGTGGCTGCACAGTCAACATGGGAAAGACTCACGCCAGACGAAACAGACTGAACACCTTCAGCAGTCCTTTTGACTTCCAACGAGTTTGTCTTGGCCTGAGCTTGTTCGGCTTTAACATTTGCCTCGAAGACAACCTGTCGGTGGGATATAACGACCTGAAGAAGCAATTTACCCTTACAAAAGGGTACTTTAGAGGTCTCTCCAACATCGAAGCTGTCGTCAAGAAACACGGTCTTCCACACGCGCGACAACGCAGAAAGCGGAATGCGGAGCTCGCATCAGCACTAAGAGTGTACAATCACCACCTTTCGCCTCTTCATCGACTACCGTGGGAATTGGTGCTCCAGATTGCCAACCACATGTCCTCTGTGGACTACTTCGCGTTCAGGATGTCATGCCAACGCCATGCCTTCCTCGCCGACTACCCGGATGCATTCATCAACTCATCAGCTGAGCAGGAAAAATTTCCAACGCCGTCTTGGACGTGATGAATGTACTGTCCACGCTGCCTTCGAGCCTCCCAACGCAGGTCTGCTCTCTAAGGCACCCTGTAGCACGTGCAAGATACTTCACCCAAGGTCATCCTTCACAGTGGCTGGAGCCCTCAAACGAATAGGCCAGTGCGAACGCGTAGAAGCCACCAAAAACTTTCGCTTTTGCGAACATAGCTTTTCGGACTCTGAAACCCTGCACAAGCTCACATTCACACAAACGGGCGCCGTGTCCTCCGATCTAGCTTGCTGCGACAGATGCATTCGATGGGGGCCCGGCATCTCGCTCAAACCCTGGATCAGCCGTGCGGACAATGGCGAGATCCACAACTTCCGTATGATATATGACAAGTCTTTCTACCTTGACAAACTGCGACAGATGGGTTTCCAAACTCTTGCCAAGCGCATGTCTGCAGCTATCGTCTGGTCCCCACAATGCGCTCAACGATTTTTCCCGTCGTTCTGAACGCATGATCAGACCGCGTCAAGGCATCCCAGCGTTCCCAGTCCGGTACAACGCAGCAGATTGGCTTGCCAAACCGTTCGAATCGATGTGTCTCGCACGCACATGCTCCTTCTGCGACAGTACTGTCTATCTCGGCAGAGGTAACGGGAAGAAACCAGGCCGGATTGTGATTTGTGTATTTCGCAATCTAGGCAATATAAAGGACGCAACGGATCCAGACCGGTTGTCACACACAGCGGCCCAAGGCGTACATCTGCGCCGGCTGAACTACTCCACCGAATCTTGGCTGTCAACTTTCGGGCGGATCACAGCACAGGTGGTATGGAGAAGAATGATAGAGCAGGGGATTTCAAGACCAAGCTCTCGGTGACCAACCTCAAACAGTATCCAGATTGACTTGTCTTCCGCGCATCTTGTGCTTTGGCCGACCCCACGGGACCACCATCAGCCTCCTCGTCGAAATTTCCGCCTGTTTCGATACGACCGACGAAGTGCGAGGCACTGCCCAATGCGGCGCACTCACAAAGATGGGACCTTCGCGAGATCACTGTAGCAAACTTGGGGATCTATATACAGGCCACTTGAGTCGACGTTGCCCACGCCCACGACAGTTTCACCATCAATCATGGCAATGCTTCAGATCGAACTAAGCGTACGAAGGACGATGAACGACTTCCAAATGCCCATCACCCACCTAGACCTAAGCGACGCCCGACCAACGACTACGATACTATCAGGACGTCAGGATGGCAGATTTATACCAGCGTCTACTCCAGAGCTGCAGATTCGCGCGAGCCCACATCATCGAAGCAGAAAGAACCCTGACCCATATGCAACGCGATTCAGCCATGGCTACGGCAGAAGACCTATCCGGCTATGGTGGAGTCGCAGAGAGGATCAAAGGGCACCAAAACCTTATCCGATCGCGTCGAGCGCACTTCCAGCGCTTGGAGATTTTGCGATCAAGAGGACGAATGACTGGCGGAGGGTCGTAGATGAAGACCTGGATACTAGAAATGACATGGTTGTCCGCCTGATCACGAAGTGTCATTGTTTGCTTGCAAGTCAGATCGCTACTGAATGCGAGATTGCGAGGGAGTCGGGCGCGTCGAAGGAGAGTGCAGATAGGCTGGTCGCTGTTGCCAGGTAGGCTAGG
This sequence comes from Didymella pomorum, assembly GCA_022225945.1. Classification (NCBI taxonomy): domain Eukaryota; kingdom Fungi; phylum Ascomycota; class Dothideomycetes; order Pleosporales; family Didymellaceae; genus Didymella; species Didymella pomorum. The sequence continues at coordinate 383,131 of JAKJXN010000007.1, forward strand.
GCTTCGACCGGGCTGGCAAGCATTCGTCACGTTCACTCAACGCAATAACTTGGTCTCGCTACCGAATAAACTCCTTTTGCTGTCTATGTGACGCAGTAAAGCAATAAACATGTAAGTATGTTTGTGGTTTGGATCTCGATGAACTCGCGTGTCAACCCCTTTCCATGGCTTTCTACGCGAGACACTGTGCATGCATGGAGGAGCATGCCGAGGATCTTGCATCAAAAATCGCTTCCACAATCGACATCGGCGATACAGATCATGGCGATCCTGCTTCATAATCAGTGTTCTGAGTTGATGTGATGTTTTTATTCGAGGATGTTCGGCTATAATTTTGGCATCACAACCTCGTCACCAATGCATCTACGGCGCGCGTCCACGCAACGCAGAACATACAACAACATATATAAAGTCACCAGCTCAATTTTGTTGAACATCACTCCTCAGAGCTTTTCCAAGTCGAGCCAAACCTGAACAATGAGCGTCCAGAACTTTGCCGCAAAGCAGGCCGAAGCCGCCCTTGGCCATGACGACCGAAACCTCGTAACACAAACCGACATTTCAAATCCCGACCGGGATGGTGGAAAGTACGCGGATCCTTCCGGCGAGAAGATGCTGGCGCTGACCTGGATGGGCAAGAATGATGTGCGCGTTCGTAAGCTCTTCACCCACGCTCTCGCTCAAGCAAGGAGCCGCTAATGCAACTCAACAGAGACGGTCAGCAAGCCGAGAATAGTCGAGAATCACGATGTTCTCGTCCGCGTAACAGGCTCTACTGTGTGCGGAAGCGACGTGCACCTTCTGCACGGCGTGATTGTCCAGACTGAGAAAGGTGACATTCTGGGCCACGAGTTCTGCGGGATTGTCGAGGCCGTGGGTAGCGCAGTCCAGGAGCGCAAGGTCGGTGATCGCGTGGTGAACAGTTTCTGTGTGAGCTGCGGCAACTGCAGGTTCTGTAAGCAGAAGCTCACAACGATGTGCGATAAGACCAATGCGAACAAGGTCCAAGAGATGCTGTATGGTGAGAAGCTGGGAGGCATCTTTGGGTACTCGCATTTTGTGGGCGGGTATGCGGGTGGACAGGCGGAGTACGTGAGGGTGCCGTTTGGGGACCAGAATTTACTGAAGTTGCCGGATAGTGTTCCTTTCGAGAAGGGTAGGTCGACAGCCCAGCGTTCATGTGTGGGGTTCGCTGACTTCAGATCAGGTCTTTATCTTTCAGACGTACTTCCGACGTCTTACCATAGCGTCACCTACACCGGTGTCAAGGAGGGCGATACTGTCGCCATCTGGGGCCTTGGTCCCATCGGATTCATGGCATGCGCATGGGCTTTCAGCAAGGGTGCAAAGCGTGTGTTCGGTATCGACAACAACTGGCGTACCGATTTCGCGAAGCAGAAGATACCTGGCCTGGAAACCATCAACTACGAGGCCCTCGGCAACCAAACTATTCCAGCCAAGCTCCACGAGCTAGTACCGGGTGGCCTGGACGTCTGCATCGAAGCCAGTGGCGGCGAGTATGCAAAGAGCTGGACGCACAAGCTGGAGCTTATGTCCGGAATGGAGCAAGACACGTCTGAGATGATCAACGAGGCCATCTACTCAACTCGGAAGTTTGGCAGAGTCGGCATCATCTCCGACTATGTTGGCTGTAAGTATACGCAACCAAACCTCTCTGATTTTTGCTGACTCGGGCTCAGTCACGAACCACTTCAACGTCGGAGCGCTCATGGAGCGCGGTATCACGCTTGTAGGATGCGGTCAGGCGCCTGTGCAAAAGTGTAAGCGCTCCCAAAGATCCCATAGAAGCGCCCGCTGACCTTCCACACAGATTGGGACGAACTTCTAGAGAAGGTGGAGAGCGGAGAGGTCGATCCCACCATCATGGTAACGCACCGTCTTAGCATTGAAGACATCGCCAAGGCGTACTACATGCAGGAGCAACGCAAGGGTGGCCTACTCAAGTGCTTTGTGCAGACCCGCTTCTCGGAGCCCAGAGCTGAAGGTACGCCAGAGCTGAAGAAGCTGTAAGCCAACATCTTGTTCGACTTGGGCTGCTTGCTTCCTTTCGCCAGTCGTAAGCCATTTAACAACCTCATGTATGACGTCCGTATGAGAATCAAATTAAGGTGTGCGCGTTTCGCACGCGGAGAGCTCCATGACTCTGAGTTAGTTTGATGATGGTTTCCTTCAGCTCAACGCGGTCTAACCTGTATCTCCCCATCACCGCGTTTACTACATTCAAAAATGGACAGCTTGGTCTTCGTGCCCATCGTGTCAAGAAATCTTACGTCCCCGACTACGGAGACCGCGGCTAAGGGCTGCCGCAACTGAGCGCCACTGGCATTGGCCCCGCATCGCCCTCGCTCAACCAGTACCCGGTGCTCTCCACGCTCTCGTTACTGTCATCAGACACCGGAACCTTGAGCGGTGGAAGCGGAAAGCGCGCAGTGTATCTGTGCTGTAAGCTGGGTTCTTCGTCATCCAGACACCTGCAGTAGACAATGTCGATATGAACGATGCGGTCACCAAGGGGCATCAGAAGGATGATACTCCGGACATCTTAAGGTAACTGGAAGAAACGACACGGTGGCTGATCAAACGATCTTGGTGTGATAGGACGACGTTTTGAGGGTAGTATTGGCAACTGGTCTGGCGACCGCTTTCTGGGCTTCCGCTCGAGTTGAAGGCACTTCTGCAGCCATGCGTTCAATTTCGTCATTGCTCGGGAGTTCGCCAAAAGTGAGTAAGAAGAGAAGAACTTTGTACGACGCCTCGAGGTGACAGAGGTCAGGGGGAGGCGCGGTTCGACGCGAGCAACAACACGACAATTGCCGACAACACGCGCTCTCAGAGGCTTGGCTACAGCGCGGCGACTGTTCTTATCAGACTCCATTCGAAATTTTCCCTGAAGAGGTGGAAAGCTGAATTCCTCGGATGTGTTCACCTGCCACAAGACTGGTCAGGTAGGATTGCGGCTCCGGGTCGGCCAAGTCAGGACAACGAAACGTACTTGCTGCTGACGTTGTACTCAATTGCGTCTCACGTATTCTTCTGCCAATCTATCGCTTTGGCGACTAGTATTTGTTGGAGCATACATTCGTCATATCAAGGGCTCGCATATGTGTGCACGATATCTGCCTCATGCTGAGGTGTACGAACGCAAGAAAAACAATCCACATACTCTCCTACGTAGTTATGCCACAGCCCTCTTCTATATGTTCGAGCTCATCAGCGTACCAACCCAAGGGTCTTTGTTCTTCCTCGGCAGGCTGAAGTCAGCAAATACTTGAAATCCTTGTTGTTCGTAGTACCTGCGAGGAGAGAAAACCAGTCAGCTCACTAATGCTTAGCAACAAGTTGGAGGTTAACAGACCTGATCAACTTCCTCTCATTCCCCGCCCACCCATCCAGGAAGAGAACTTTTTTCCCTCTACTTCGGCCCCATTCCCGTACTCCACGCAGCATCGCAGCACCGATCCCGTGAAACTGATCGCGCAAACGGCTGTCACTTACCATGACTTCCACATACAGACTGTTCTCGAGATACAGATTGCCGACTTGAGAGACCGCCGCGGCAGGAAGATACTTCGGCAGCCAGTTTCCGCGTACAAACACAAACCCCACAGCCACGCGAGGAGTTCCATCCCCTCCTTCATCTGCATATCTTACAGCTACAGCTTCGGCATCAAGCCCCTCAACTTTGACCGCCGTGACGTAAGCCTCGAGAATCAGAATTCGTAAAGCGTCTGTGATGTTGGACGCGGAATTTTGCTCTGACTCAACAATCTGGGATGACGTTTCGGCGAGCCACCCGGGGCGGGACAAGAAGGGCGTTGTGCCCCATTGCGCTTGACTTCCGATCGACGTAAGATAAGATATAGACGCATCAAAGGTAGAGACGATGAAAGCCTCGTCTTGGGCGAGTGTGGCGTCGCGGAGGGAGAAGTGGGGTTGTGAGGACATTGATTAGTTGCAGCAGTGGGCTGAGCGAACAGACTAGTGATGGAATAGAAGGAAGAAGCGTCAATTTGGGGTCACAGTCCAGGAACTCTCACATATGGTGACAAGGGAAGGATAGGGCGGGAGATCTAGCCTCAAATAGAGACGATCAGCTACATATGCACCTTCCTGAATCAGCTTATCATACCTCGTAAAGTGCATCACTATGCCTACTTCTCCAATATTCAACACTTGCATCGTAATCGCTGCTCTACTTGCCACGACGTGGAGGCAGTCAGCACGTTACAACAGGGTAAGTAAACACTCGAAAGTTTCTGTCGGCGATTCCGTATTGGAAGAATTATTGTATACTTGTACTTCACTGCTCTATCCCATCTCACTCTTCCCCCTATCTCAATATTGATACGGGAAACCGAGGCCACGTGTCGCAGCCGGATTTTGATACGAGTTTTGCGCATGGCGACAGTGATATAGGTAGTGCCCGGTGCACAATCCGATGGTAGAGGCCATGACTTGCATAATGAATCTTGTGAAGCCATCGACGGCGTCCATGGACTTAGGCGTCTCTTCGTCCTTGATCTTTTCGTGCGTATCGGTGTGATTCTTTGCTTTGCCATCATCAGGAGCACGGCGATCGACGTTGACGTGAGGTGGGATGCTCTTGTGTCATGCTGAGTGCAGCCGAGGTAGTAGAAAGTTGCGAAGCATGACGCTGCTGTTGACGCGCGCTGGCAGTCAATGCATTGAAGACTCGTGGTGAAGTGGCTTTGATCAGGTTCAAGGTGGGCAATGCCGATGGCCTTGTTGCTGTGAGCGCCAGTTGGCGGACGATGGGCATTGCCTTGGAGACGGATGACATTGTGTTGTGGTGATTTGGGTAGACTGTAGACTGTGTTGTGTACTTTTGGTTGGCAATTGTGCTGAGTTTGAGACATCGAGTGCCTCCATGCGAAAATATAGTTGAAAGTTGTTGTTCAGGCAGCAATTCTTGTACCTGTCGACCATGGTCCAGGGATCCTGATGACGATCGCTGAACCGGTTGGATCCAGCAACACAGGGCTTGAACATGAAAACGTCGACCCCTTCCATCTCGGAGGCTGCAATGGGTCCCCGATTGGCCAGATTTCGTGGATTAATGAGACTTCATTGTTGATGTTCCTACTCGTCCCGTAGCTCTGCGACCGCGAAGTAGCCCTTGTTCTCAACCACACCTCTGTCCTTAACAACCGCAGTGTACTTGACGACCCACTGCGGTGCCACGTCGCCCTTGAGCCCCTCTTTATTCGACTCGCTGGCCAGCACTCCGCACCCGTCATCTCCCGATCCTAATATTTGCCTCAGCGTCCCTCGCGGTAGGATGTTCGTGCAATCGTTGTGCGTGAGGAGTTCGATCTGCTGTTGCTTTGCGTACAAGATCAATGGTTTCGGCACGACGCAACAGTCGCGGACGTTGATCTGGTTGACACTTGGCTTGATTGTGGTGTGCTCCAAGAACTTTTGCAGACGTGCGACGCCAAATTCAGCGATGCCCAACTTGGATACCAGCCCCTCACTATGCAGCTTCTCCAGAGTTTTCCATGTTGCTGCCATTGTCTCAATGTCCTCTGGTGGCACTTCAGACTCGTCGCAGCCTTCTGACGTGGATTGCGGGGCGGACGGAGGGTCTTCAAGATCCGAGTCTTCGTCGTCTGCATCGAAAGATATCCCAGGAAAGCTGACAATAAGCAGGTCGATCGATTTGCTCCCCAGCTCCTTCAGTACCAATTCGATCGCTTCTCTTGTCTGGGCGCATCGGCGGTCGGCGGGTATTTTCGGCAGGTAGAACAGCTTGACGGTGATATCGTATGATTCGCGAGGCTCAGTGAGCGGCGAGGGCTCGTGTGTGGGCACGTAGAGGGCGCCATCGGTTTGTGTCGTCCATGACTTGTAGCTGGGGCCGAAGTGTGAGGGCGACTCTTGCTGGTTTGCAAAGTTCGAGCGCAGCGAAGAGGTCAATTCGGTGTTTGACTTCTCGAAGAACGGGCGGCGCATGACCGAGGGTCCCCCGGACATAATGTTGCTGCGGTTGTCAGTTGCAAGTCCCTCGAAAATGTAGAAAGACGTACGAGGTGGACAGTACCAGCTTCATGGCGAAGAGGATACTCTGGTCCCGAGTTGAAGGTTAAGATCTACGTCCTCGAAGTTGTTTGTGACCAGGGAAGTTCCCTCCTTTTCTGTCTTTCGAGGAAAGAAGTTTGTCAGCGACTGCTTAGTTAGCGTCCGTACTACAGTTTACGGATGTCTCGTGGAGAATTGGGGTCGCTCTGCTATTACAGCGTTTGGCTATGACTACGATCAAATATCACACAAAGCCGCAGTGAATGTGAAGGCTTCTGCTCTCGATGATGGCGGGGTGAAGCGCGTGCTTTGACGTTTCGCGGGGCTGTCCGCTGCCGTTGCCGTCGCCGATCTCGTTGGCTGCAACATCTCCAAAGAACAGCACAACACTGCTGGACAGCGCCCAACCACCATGACAATCAAGTAGGCACTCACCCCTATACACTGATCTCATAGTGTATAGTGAAGCAAAATGTATGATGCTAACGTCTGTAAAGATACCTCATCCTGCTCTCGCGGCAGGGCAAAGTGGTTGGTACCTCACCCTAGACACACGCCGCATTGCTGAAGCTCGCAGCGCCTAGCCAAGTGGTTCACCACCCTCGCTCCCAAGGACAAGGCCAAGATTGTCAAAGACGTCTCACAGCTCGTCCTCGCCCGCCGCACACGCATGTGCAACTTCCTCGAGTACAAAGGTAGGTGGGTCCCGGCAGGGGTAGCTCTTCGCTAGGCTCACACAATTTGCCAGATACAAAGATCGTGTATCGCCGCTACGCCTCGCTCTTCTTCATCGCCGGCTGCGACTCCACCGACAATGAGCTGATCACCCTCGAGATTGTCCACCGCTATGTCGAGCAGATGGACAAGTACTACGGCAACGTATGCGAGCTCGACATCATCTTCAACTTCCAGAAGGCCTACTTCATCCTTGACGAGCTGCTGCTAGCCGGCGAGATGCAAGAGAGCAGCAAGAAGAACGTGCTGCGCTGCATTGGGCAGCAGGATAGCCTAGAGGATATGGAGGTGAGCGAAATGGGCCCTTGATCTTCGTTCTCTCCCACACGCCATGAGCGCCATGTGGCTGACACTCGCCCACCGCTACCCAGGCCGAGGACGACATCCACTCGAAGATTATGTAGCATGTCGACGTCGGCCTGTTTCGCAAAGAAACGAACTATCACTGACCGTGTCGCCCTCGGCACCAGGCAGCACAGGAGTTCAAGGGACGCTTGCAGGACAGCGGCATCTTGTAGCATCACAGACACAGGGACAGCATTGCACGGCGAACGGCGCATCGAGCACGGAGTTATACGGCGCAGAGATCATGGCGACAGGAGAACGCACCATCAGGCATCTTGCTGTGATAAGCAGATGACTATGGCTGTACTCTATCTACTTCAACTATACACCCGAGTCTGGCGAGCACTGGGCTTGTCCAGCAGGTTTGGCATTAGCGGTCTGTGGGACTCGAACGTGATTACAATGTCATGCTATCGAGATTGCTATCTAGCTCTCCCTTTCTCTTTTGTTGCAGGTCTGACGAGCTCAACCATCTAGCTACAGACTTCCCATCAGCAAACAGCACCCCATGCACATGTGACAGCAGACGGTTCGGATCAAACTTGATCCTCTCCCAGAGCCTCAGCTTCTCCATCAATCGTTCCATCGTTGCCGAGTTCCTCAGGAGCTTGTTATCAGGCAACCAATGCTACTGTCCACTTGTTCATGTGCTCCCTCTGTCGGCTGTCATGAACCGCAGCTATTACTTACAGTCCACACATCCGCAGAGACCGAAACAATTAGCAGCACTCTGCGACACCACTGAAGGCCTCTCGCCGTCCCACTCCGACCGTCACCGGATGGTTGTTGGCTGATAGGGGAAGCTGCATTCGGCTGGCTTGGGCCAATCAGCGGTAACCGCGTTGGCACCTGGCCGACCGCTGCTTTAGCCTGCCAAGTCATGGCTCCGCAACACGGCTTCGACGACGTACGACGCAATCGGCCTCACACCACCCACCACCCACGATTACTACATGTCCCTCGCCTGCTAGACGACTGTCTGGCCGTTCCAACAGAATCTTCACCTCTCCGCAGCCAGCCTAGAGTTGTTGCTATCTGTTGCATCGGCTCGCGCAGGCCCACCCCACGATAAAGGAGCTCCCACAAAGCCAGCAGCGTCGGCACGCTGTCACAAAGCCTCGAGCATCTCGAAGATAGTCCCATTTTCATCAACCATCATTAGCGACAGCTAGGAACTTATTCCGACACCATGAAAGTGCGTACAAGGCCCCTTTCGACGCGTCGCGGTTGTGTGATGATGTAACTAACCAGGCGGCCTGCAGTATCTTGATTTGTGCGCCCTCCACGAGGTCAACCTCGCGCTCAATTTCGACACCCAAGACACCGCAATTATTGGCGGCTGCGATCTCTGGACCGTTAAAGCAGCTGGCAGCGATAAGAAGCTATACAAGCGCATCGAGAACACGCTCGAAGCCAGGCACCGGGACCACCTTGCGGCTATCGCAGACCTGTCCGAGCAGTCTGCTGCACAGTTCGCCGACGACATCGATGAGGAAAGGGATACACCTTTTGGCAGCTTCAACGAGGCTTCGAACAGGCATACCTTTGCCTACCTTATCGCGACTCTCAACGCGACGCACATCGACTATGACTTCGCCAACACCTTGAATCCAGATGAGTTCCGTCGCGAAACACAGCAGAGCTTCATCCACAAGATCGACCAGACAATGTACTACCTTCGACCTCAGGTGTACTCGGCCGGCCTACCCGCAGGCGCCGTTACCCCGCTCGGCTCACCGATCTGGAGTCCTCGCTCGTGGCAGCTGCTCGACAGCGAAATGGACATGGCCAACTGCGAGTACTATGCGTGGGAGCCTTCAGACGACCCTTTCGCCGACGATGGCGCTATCTGGAGCCACCACTTCTTCCTCTACAACCGCGACCGCAAGCGCGTCGGCTACTTCTACCTGCGCGGCATCTCTGCTCTTTCGCCGAGCCCGAGCATGTCCATGTCGCTCATGAGCAAGTTCAAGCAGTCCAATTTCGAGTCAAGTACGAACGCTGGATCCCGTAAGCGGGCCGAGTACTGGCTAGGAGACCGCGCAAAGAAGGGTCTTGAGGCATACGGTGACAGCGACGAGCTCGACAATATGGTCATCGACCATCCCGGCGACGTCGTCGACGCAGACCAGGACCGCTTTGTGCCTATCCGCGAAATGAGCATGGATGCCGACTACTACGAGAGCGAGGGCGACAGCGATGTCGAGAGCCTAGTCGAGATGCACAGGCGCAAGAGCGGTGTGCGCACAATGAGCCAAGGTATAATGGACCGCATGGAGCTGTAGAGCGGCTCCAGCGTTACCATTTGGCCTTTTCGAGGTCGTCAATCAACTTGACTTGACGGTGCATGGCTATGCACTCACGACCGTTTCTTTCGATTGCATACGAGGGCGTTTCTGAAGGCGTTATAGGACTTGTTTTGTGCGACTAATCCACTGGGCGGCATCATGTGCCAGAGCTCGACGACTACGACAGGGCGTTACGGTCGGTGGGAGCGACGCGTTTCACGCCTTTGTACATTGTGTCTCGAGATACCCCTCCCTTACTCTTGTCATTATTTGCGTTGTTATTCTCGCGAATGTTTATGATATCGCAATACACTGTCTACGACACGATGTCGTGGATACTTTCAATACGTTGATACATTTTCATCATCGAAACTATCTGCCGCGGTGTCTCTGTCTCTCCATCTGATCTCCTCGTTGTGCCTCCGTTCTTGCGCAGCTTGCCCACTCCAGTCCCCCACTCATCTGACTAGGTATGGTGACATGCCGAAGCAAACGCCCACTGTATACCTCCACTCTAAAGGCATTACCTGGCTCATTCCTTCCTAACCACAACTTCGTAACCATGACCCCTTCACCAGACGACGAGATCCAGCAAAGTCTCAAAGGTCTCCTTCTCACGACAACGGCAGATGACGAGCAACTCCAAGCCTCCACAACATTGAAGAACGCAGCAATATCATCAAACCTTCTCGAGCTGGTCCACCACCTCCAAAGCTGCTCAAAGGCACACGCGGCAAAAGCTACTCACGTATAAATCCACCGTGCAAGCCGGGAAGCTGCGTCATCTGCTCGCGTCCAAGCCATCGTGAATAATCTCTCGGTTTGGAAGGGCGGGAAATCTCATCTGGACAGCTTGTAAGTCATTTCTCGGGGCAGCGTCGCGGTGGATCGGTCCGAGCAGTAAATCAAGTTGGATTGGACGAATGTGATGCACAGCAGTGACCAGCATGGAGCCTTTGTGGCGGATGGTCAGTAGGCGAGGTTCATGGTGTTGGGCGAGGTGAACGAGGGGCTTGAGACTGAGCTCAGGGAGGAGAAGAAGAGATCGGATGCGGAGATGAGGCGGTTGACCGAAGAGGTGCAAGCGAATGGTGGGGAGTCTACGGTTGGTACGAGGTAGGTGTGGAAGGCAACGAGTGTAAGCCTTGGTGTACGTTTAAAGCGATGCTGTGCCGGTCTCGAGCCACAAGCACAAGCTTGTCGACGTTGAGGGCAGTCCGTACCTCCAAAGACTTGATTTTTATTGGGGTTCTCTGTAGTGCTGACCTTGCAACGCATTGCACAGTCCAGCACGTTACAGTTAACACGATATCTCAATGATTGAGAGACTGGAGTGCCGCTTTCGTACTGTACACTGGTGAAGCGGCAGGTCTAGCCGGGCAAATGCGAAAGAGACATGTTGCAATATGCCTGCGTGTCGAACTTGAGCATCGGAATACTGGTGCTCCTGAACCCATCTTATCATACATCGAATATTACTTGTCACACACATCGCCCGACTCTCAAGCATAGCGAGCGTGTCTCCACGCATTGTCTAGAGCGGCCCATCGCCTGTCAACCACCCCTCCACATCATCCGCAAGCGCCTGCCTCCTGCTCTTCCTCGCCACCTTCTTAATCGCCAGCTCGCCCTCGGCGAACTTCCGTATCCTAGCACGACGTGGTGCGGAGAGATACTTGTACATGTGTTTCCAGCCGCCGAGCGGGACGCGGCGCGCACGAGGCTTGCTTTGGCCGCCCGACCTTTCAGGCTCGTATCTTTGCTTGTTCCTCAGGCGGCGGACATAGTACGGATCCCTCTTCTTGACAATAGAGCTCTTGTGCTCAACACCTGTCTTGAGCGGTGCTGGTGCAATCGTCGGCCTTCTCGAGTTTATCGACCGCGGCACGAGTCTTGTACTGTGTGAGCTAATCAGGACCGGCGCGTTTGGCAAGAGAGATCGCGCCGTCGCAGCCAATATCTGACTCCTCTTAATCATGCGCTCCGCCTGCTGGTAGAGCGACGGGAGGAACTGTCTCCTCAGCAGCTCCGGACGGTTGCGCACGAGGTTCGCGAGCAGGATGCGCGTGAAGAGCGGGTGGAAGGGTATGACGCCCAAGCTGGCTTGGTCTGATAAGACTGATCGGAATGGCGGAGGGGAAGATGAAGAGAGTTTTGAGTCAGTTGAAGGTGGAAGATCGAGCGGGAAAGACTGCATAACAAATTCCAGACCAGCTGGGTTGCGGTGCGGCAGTCTTCTGCGGCGGGGGATAGCGATGCGAACTCGGGCAGGCTCTCGAGCAGGCTTTGGCGCGGAAGGGCGTGGCGACGAGAATGGGATGCTTCGGATGAGCTTTCTCTTCCGACCGCCTGGGTTCTTTCCGATACGATCTCTTTGCTGAGATGCAGTCCATGCCTGCAACTGGCTCCTTTCCAGCCCGGTGATGTCTGACAGCTGCTTTGTCAGCATCGCGATATGTCTGCCTGTCGTCTGCATGCGAGTGAAGTACTGCTGGACCAGCTTGTCCGCCGACGAAGGGACGAGGATGGGTATCTTCCGCACCACACCATTGTGCGTACTCTGCTTCCTCGGCGGCACTTGGCCTCTGGCCTGGCGCAGGAGGCGTGGGAGGTGAGTATCATTCTTCGTCTTCTTATCCTTCTCGGGCGCAGGCTTCCCCGTCCCCGGCTTCGTGAACTTACTCCTCGTGTATTCAGCCTTCGACGTCTTACCACGCTCTGCGGGTCGGGCGGTTCTGTGGAATAGATTGCGATTCCGGGTCTCAAGTCCATGGTTCTCAACGGGGCCAAGGGGTGCCTGCTTATCGAAGAGCTTGCGCACCAGGATCGTGCGTTCCTGTGCTCCCACATTCTCTCCTCGCTGCGCGTCGGGCTCTGGCTTGTCCTTGGAATCGTGTCCCCTGAAGTCTCCCCCGAATTCAACTTTCTTAATGAGTGGCGCCCTTTCTAACGCTCGTTTCTTGCTTCTCCGTTCGTGGCTGAGCCGCACTTGGCCTACGCCTTTCGCTAGCAAGTGGGAAGTGGAGAAGCTGCGCGATTGTCCGGTGGGAGCGGTGAAGTCCCATTCATTGAGAACGGTGTCTGGCCGTTCAGGGGTCGTGGATAGGGTGCGTCCGTCTCTGGAGCGTTGAGGTCCGGTAGTTCTCGCGAGGTTCTCTGAACTCGAGCCGTGGAACGTGGGGCATGGCAGAGGTTCCTGCTCGGGTTCGTCGAGCATTTCCGTTCTGCTCTTCGGCTCTATACCGCCAGGGCGGTACATGACCATATTTTTCTTCGGGCCGCGCTTTGCTTGTGATTCTGGTGAGGCAGAAGCATGCGCCGGTGTCGTTGACTTCGTCCTTCGAATAAGCAGATCCCGATCTTTTTGCCCGGCCCACTGCACGTCATCGAAATGATGGCTCACCTTCGTGATCGTTACGCGTTTCCAAACGGGGATCTTGAGGTTCGCGAGGATCGCTTTGGCTTTTTCCGGTGAAGCCTGTGGAGCCGGGTTTGTTTTCAGTGTATTCTGATTTGACCCATCTTGCTCGGTCGATGGTATCTCATTTCGAAGCTGTCGCTCTTTGTGTTGCGCGTATGGTAGCCAAGCGCGTCTCCCAGCGGCTGTACAAGTACTGGAGAAAGCGCGCGGCCATTGTGGTGTCTCCATCGTACTACCAAGGGTCGCAGCAGTCGGTCGACTAGGCATGGCAAACGTCGAAGTCGAGAAGTCACGCACAGACACATTCTACACAGCATTAACATATTGCTATTCAAAATTACGGAGGGCCACTTGCTACAGATACGCCTTTCGCCACTTGAGTTTTCTCGGCCTCGTTCCTTCGCGATGCAACCAATTCAGTGATGGTCTGGAGCTTGACACCTTCCTTAGGAACGAGTCGCATCGCCGACCAACGCGCGAACGGGACATCGATTGTCGTTGCGTTAAGATCCTTTCGAGCAATACCACTCCTCTCGTCCATGTCAGTGCCACGCATGAGCGTCAGCCCGCGCTCGGTCAGCGCGCCAAATGTGCCCTTGTGGACTGTGATCTCGCCAGGAGCTTCCGACGACCTCTGTGGGGAGTCACCGGGGATGGAATCTACAGTGCTGGGGATGACGCCGAATTCCCAACTCCACGGCTGCCTTGCGCTGGTACCTGAGGACTTTCCTTCGTCCAGGAAGCCATGAACATCAGTGTTCTCGTTGCTGTCCTGGGCAACTGTAGGCGAAATGTAGAAACTAATCCAGTGGCCGTCTTTCACGACGGGTTTGAGTGCTGTGGAGAATTCGTCCACTGTCTCATAGTCACCGTCCATCTCTGCTGGTCGCTCCGGCTGCGGTGCGCCGATAGGCATGGGATCGAGGGACAACAATCCAGCCTTCTTGCCCCATCCACCTCCACCGCTGAGCACTTTGTGCAAGCGTGCATCTCGACTGAAGCTGCGTGGGACCCGTTGACGTGGATCCCAGCGTGGTGGATCGGCTGTCCATAACTGCTCAAGCCCCAGCTGCCGGTCTGTGTCCATGCCACCTGTATCAAGCGGCCCGTCGACGACGCCAGGTACGTCAGGTATGAGTTTTCTCGCGGTTCTCTTTGTCGAGACCACAGCCCAAGCTGAAGTCGCCTGGGGTGTCTCGCCACGTGCTGCAAAGTAGCGGGGCACAACTTGCTCCAGCTCCGAAGAAGCGGTCATCGCATTGCCGTTGGCGTCTTTGAGGCCTCGAATGATGTTACCCATGTGGCCATCTACCTTGCGTGGGAAAGTCAGCGGAATCAGGGGGATGCTCAGTGCTGCAACATCGTGGTGCCGAGGCGATTTGGTCTGCAATGCGGGATCGAGACGCCGTGCGGAGAGATCGATAGACATTGTCTTGGGCTGCTCGCGCGACTGGCGTTCTAGCATACCACCAGTTGACAGGGACCACGAGGAACTAATCAGGGTAGAGGGCACACCGGTCTGAAACACGGTGTTTGCCAGCGGCACTCGCACTCGGTCATGGTCCCTTCCCTTCTCCGTGGTCTTTGTGTGCGCAACAAAATCAATGGATCCTTGCTCGCCGCTCACGGTTGGCTGCGCAGACAGCGCAGCTTTCTTGGGTAGTATGACATAGGCGATGCCCTCGACACCGGTCTCACTGACGGGCGGATGCATCGCTCGATCCGCCATCGCTGCCCTGATAAGATTTTCGTTGACTGATCCATCTGCCTCGTACACGGTCTCTGCCTTGATGAGATCTTTCCATGTTTCCCTCAACTGCTTTTCCGTTGGTATCGGTCTCGCCTGTGGCAATTTGTCGACCACAGCGCATACTGCCTGCAAAGAAGCTGACCAAGCGATATTCTTATATAGCTTTGCAAGAGCCTTCTCCAAGAAGACGCTGTCGTCGGTGAGCCATGTTGCAAACGACGGCGTGGTAAGGAACACGACGAGATCGGTGCCATTGACGGTATCGGCGGGCAGCGATTCGATCTTCTCCACGAAGTGCTCTGGTGTCTGCACACGTCAGCATGAGTCGTCTCAGGCTGGCAACAACACCCACGGTTGCAGCGACCGAGGCTGGCACCAGAATGGCGCTGTTCACCGAGCCTATCTCACAGGCGTGTAGCGGCGGGGTGACGAGCAGATTGTAGTTCCTGGGCGGCCGATGGTTCGGTGGTTGACCTCTCTTCACGTCCTCCACTGGGTTCACTGACGCGTCGAATTGAACAATGTTTCCTTCAATGGTAGGTCTCAGCGGTCCGCCAGCCGTCTTACCAGCAACCCTCCTGACCCTGAACGGCCGCTGCGGTGAAGCGTCATCCGCATAGGCGCGCGCGGTAATGGCAGCAGGCAGCCGCCGCAGAGAACGAGCAGCGCCCAAGAGTCGGCATTGTCGTGCGACCAAGAGCGTCATCGGGCGGCTCAATTTGTGGTGGGGCGAAGGAGCGAAGCCAGCATTATCATTGCGTTCGGTATCTGGAGCTCCATTGATGAGGTCAACACTGTTCTCCTAACTATTTTCCTGACTAAGCAGCGTCGCGACACCACATGCGAATCAGCAAGGGACCGCCGCACGATACGAGCAGCCACCCTGACATCTGCCGTGTAAGCTGTTGAGACGGTCGCTAGCAGCCTCGCCCAAGCGTGCAGCTCTTTCACCGCCGCGCGCCGTCTGCCCGACATTGACACGTTTCCCCCGTTGACACCTCCGTCCCCAACGGCCCGCCCACCTCCTGAACCTCCGCTCTGGCTCCGGCTCTGATGCCCTCCCCATAGACGACACCCTTCTTGGCCAGCCGCGGCTAAACCGCCCAATCCCTCGCCCACCATGTCACGCTCGCTCCGCCGCTCGAACCCCATCACCATCCTGCTCGCCGCCATCCTCTGCATCGGCTTCGTCGTCTTCTTCTTCTCCGGCGGCGATGCGCCAACCTTCACACGCAAGAGCGGCAGCGGGGAGACCGCCAGCAGCGCCCTGTCGCCGCCGACGCTGCCCTTCCGCAAGTCGAAAGACGGCGCTGTCCAGGTCGCCCCGCCCGTCGTGCACTACTACATGAACAACGTGACGACGTCGCGCACGCCCATCGAGAACGAGGAGTCCGTCCTCATCCTCACGCCCCTCGCCCGCTTCTACGACGGCTACTGGGACAACCTGCTCAAGCTGAGCTACCCTCATCATCTGATCAGCCTGGGCTTCATCATCCCCAAGACCAAGGAGGGCAACGCCGCATACTCCGCGCTGCAAGCCGCCGTCGCAAAGACCCAATCCGGGCCGAAATCCAAGCGATTCGGCGCCATCAGCATTCTGCGACAAGACACCGAGATCCCGCTCTCCTCGCAAGACGAAGCCGAGCGGCACAAAATGAGCGCGCAAAAAGCACGGCGCGCAGCCATGGCCAAGGCGCGCAACTCTCTCCTCTTCACGACACTGGGCCCGACGACGAGCTGGGTGCTGTGGATGGACGCCGACGTGATCGAAACACCCGCGTCACTTATTCAAGATCTGGCCGCCTACGACGTCCCCATCATCGCGCCGAACTGCTTCCAGCGCTACTACAACAATGACAAGAAATCCAACGACATTAGGCCGTACGACTTCAATAACTGGATCGACTCGCCCACCGCTAAAGAACTCGGCTCGAAAATGGGCAAAGACGACATCCTGCTCGAGGGCTACGCGGAGATGGCGACCTACCGCTCCCTGATGGCGTACATGTACGATGCATCCGCGGACGCAGGGGCGAAGGTCAAGCTCGATGGCGTCGGCGGCGCGACGCTGCTGGTCAAAGCGGAGGTGCATAGAGACGGCGCCATGTTCCCGCCATTTGCGTTTTATCATCTCATTGAGACAGAGGGGTTTGCGAAGATGGCAGCGCGGCTGAACTGGGAGAGCTGGGGGTTACCGAACTATCTGGTAAGTGCAGCGCCATTGGCAATGCGATCTGGTTGCTAACGGTCGTCAGGTGTACCACTACAACGAGTAACGATGCGTCGAGGCCTCGAAGATGAAAACGGAGAGTATAAGATATTGGGAACGACACCGCTAGGCGGTCATTGGGCGGCGTTCATATGGACCATCTTCACGTATACTTTAGTATGATGAGCACTGGTCATGTACTACATACTTCATGTAGTCGTTCTTGCGCAGCTGCGCAGCTTTGAAAGATTGCCAGCGAATAGATCATGACATTTACTGCTTCCTCGGGATGTCTGCGTAGCAACGTCGTTTACTCGCCTTGGTCATGGGCCGGGATCAGAGCTGCAAGTGTCTTGAGCGAGTCACAAGGATAGGGCGTGAGTGCTTACATGTGCATTTCTCTTTCATCTTCGTCTTCAAGCCATTGGCGGGCTTGAGCAGTGTCCAGTCTATCTTGTTCTTTCCTCTGCATCCAAAGCATCTTTCCCAGCGTAAGTGTCCTCTGTCGTGCTGTTGCTTTCGCTTACACAGGATGAGTGTATGCCGTAGACATACGTAAGCGTACACTTTTTGTGGGCAGATTGCGGGAGGTGATGTCGCTAAGCAGAGCAGAGCGTAGCTCCGTACGCCTGTTGTTACACTGCCATGTGAAGGGCTTTCAGGTGTTTACGTTGCGGTCTTGGAATGCCTAGTATGGGACTGTGGCGTCGTTGAGTTTGGAGATGGCGTGGAAGACGGCGACGATATAGCAGGCACTATATTGTAACCAGACCGAGTTGTTACTGTCCATGTCAGGCTCACAGACGTCCTTACGCAAGGGAGCGCTGTGGATACGGGACGTCGTCGGCAATCACCGCCACCGAGCCTCGTATGCAGAGAGATCGACATCATCGTATGTGGTGATCAAAAGAAGCTATGAACCTGATCTATATAGTGAGCTTGTGCTGGGCCACGTCGATGCTTCTTCGATCAAAATGGCATGACTGGATGACCTGGTGCGTACAGACATGCTGTACATACGAAAGCAGGTCGTTTTTATTGTGGAGTGCTACAATTGCGCATCAATATCCCTGTCCGTTCAGTGGGCCAAATCCCATGTCTGTATACAAGCTTCCGCCCTGCGGGATCCAGCCGCCGAAGTTGTCGTTGATATCATTCCAAAGGTACAAGTCGCCATTCTGAAACGCAGCAGAGAAGTCGCCCATATCTGGTGTGAACGTCGTTTGATCACCCATCGGCTGACTAGAACCTTGCGGCATGCCGCCCGGTGTCCACGCGTAGGGGTTAGCGATGTTATAACCTGAACTTGGAAGTGTGGGTTGTTGCGGTAGCTCTGGTTGGCTGCCAAGGTCCGAGTTCGATTGCGTCTGCGGTGCGATTGGGTCCTGCGGCTTATCTTTGCTGGCTGTGAGCACAGGTGGTGATCTCGTACGACTAGTGTTAGCGGTACTGTCGTCCTGGACTTTCCTGCGCTTGAGATGTCTGCCCTCGCGACGCCACTCAAGATACTCCTCGCGCCAGGAAATAAGCTTCTGCTCCAGCACAAATGTCCAGTGGCTCGGCATGCGGCACTTCTGGTTACCGATGGCGTCGGAGCTCTTCGTCAGCACCGTCTGCAGGTAGAAATCCACCTTCAGACTCTGACTATCGAGGATCTCGCCCATTTCAGGATCGGTGCCGACTGCGTAGTCGGCTTTCATGAGGACTACGAGCGCGTAGATGGCGCGCACGAAGAGCAGGTTTGGCGCCTTTTGCAGCGTGTCGGTGGTTATGCCGATGAAGCACTCGAGGATGGCGTGGGCTTCGATGATGCATTTTGTGGTGGCGTTGATCTGCAGGGCTGAGCGCGACAAGAGCGATTCCGGCTGCACGGAGTCGTCGTCGAGCGCAGGGAGAGTAAGATGGCGGTTTCTGAACTCTGTCACATCGTAGCGTCCGCCGTCCATGCCGAACTCCCACATCGAGAGCATGTCTACATTGCGGATTAGTGCTTGTGGGTCTATGGGCGAGCGATAACTTACTTTGATGATACTCCATAGTCAGTGACAGTGTCAGAACGTCTCTTGGCACCGACTTCTTCCAGTCGTGCATTCTCCGTTCGAAGATGCGCAGAATCATCTGCATGCGTAGTTCTGATAAGCTGAAGCTGGTACTCGCGTCGTCGAAGCCAAACGCTGTGTTTGCCTCGTCTGCTATTCTTTGGAGCTTCAGCCATGCTAAGGTCCGCTGATCGGCTTGTAGTGGTGACTTCTCAAGCATGTTAAGACATTCTTCCATCCAGCTGTTGAAGAGCAGAATGTTGGGCCGCTTCAGTCTCATTGAGAATCCCGCGCATACAACGTACAAGTAGAGGACTGTTCTACAGTGCTCCAGTAGTTCTTCTGGTGACGAGATCTTTTGCAACGAGCGGATAGCTCGCTTGGGTAGCTGCTCGTGCGTCCGCGGTTTCGATGCAAGTCCGAGTTCCAGTGCCATACTGGCTGCCATGTTCACCCATTGATAGATCTGCAGTTGTCCCGGCGTCTTTGGCGGCGAGTAGAAAGCTACGGTCACAAGTAGTGCTTGTATGGTCTGCACTGACTTCTCGCCATTGATAAACGCAGTGCGGGCGTACAGATATACTGCCTCCTCGTGCAGCTTGTCTGACAACTCAGAGCCTTTCGAGTGTGCGGCTGCCGCCATGATGGCGTAAAACAGAGACGGCTTCTTTTGCCTCAGATCCATTGCTGTCCAGTCTTTGGGGATGTAAATGCCGGGACTCGCAGCGACTAACTCGTTTCGCCATATGTTCAACAGCTCTTCTGACAGCTCTCGCGTGATGACGCCGCGGTCGATGATGTCGTCGACTGGTCCAAGTAAGTCTTTCGGGCCACATTTGCTTGCAGGAACAGGAACAGGAGCATCTCGCGGGGACTTGGGCCCAATAATGTTAGGCCAGTGATGTGTGAATGTTGACGTTGTTGTTGTCGTACTCCCATGTCTTTGGAACTCCAATGGCGAAGACTCCTCGACACCGTTGTCCCTTTCAGACTCCTCATCTGCAGAGTCGTGATCGCTAGCGCCAGACGTAGAGCGATTGGGACCTTTCATAAGAGACTGCATCTTCTTAATCTCCTTCTCGAGCTCTGCGACTCTCACGTCTGTCCTCTTCCTTTGTCTTCTCTTGACTGGAGGAGCGAAGATGCAGGTTCTCCCAGCTTTGGCGCAACGTTGGCATACATTCGAGTCGGGATCGGAGTTTGTCAGACATCGAACTTTTGATGTTCGACAGGCTTCGCATGCTCTGTTCAAGGCCTGGTCAGGCTTCTTTGCCTGGTCCCCCTCTGATCTACTTGATTGCTGATTGAGCATGGCTAAAAGATTCCCAGCTCCTTCTTGCTCCGGCGATCTGGTGATATTATGTGACATCTCTCTGGGCGATCAAGGCTACTCCAGTGAAGACGCAAGACAGAAGGTTTTGGTGAGTTTTTCAAATGCACTTTCTGGCTAGTGCTGATCTTGCTGTCACATTTTAGGCCTTAAAGTCGAATAATGGAGGAGGTCTTAGGGCGTTGAGGCGCGAACAGATATCTTGGTAGTGCTGCGATATCCGGCGACAGCGATGAGAACAACGGTACCTCCGCTCTGTGTCGACTGGGTTGTGTGGTGGTGTGAGTGTTGTTGAATGTTGCTGACTGAAGGTGCCTTGGGCGGACGGCAAGAGGCGCGCAGATCGTCCCGATCAGGTTAGAGTAGTGAGTGGGTCCATTTCTGGATGCACCTGGCGTCAAGCTGTAACTACAGCCTCACAACAATCGTACTTGACACCTTTGAGCTTCGACGACTCACGCAAATCCTCAATCTTACCACCGAAGAGTATCGAAAATAAGTGGTGGGTCAGCTCGAGTTACCAGCTTTCGGACGGAACTATTCCGCGCTGCCACAACACCTGCGATCATATCTTTGCTATCTTAGAGCAGTCGTCGAGAGTCAATCTCATTGAGGTTTCGCTCGCACCTGCAGCACCGGAGCTTTGGGGCAGTAGCGTGCGAAATTATCTCCAGAGTGTTCGGAGTATGCTTGTCAGCACAAAGTCACGCTCCAGCAGCCTACGAGGAGCGCTGCCCGACGGAAAACACGGCAACTTCACACTTCGGAGTCATATACCACCTCATAAATACAAGCCGCTCCTCTACAGTCGCAAGCTACAAGTACCCCGCCTCGGCTTTTTACGACAGTGGACCTGGGTACTCAAGTGGGTCCTTCGTCGAGTTGTACTCGACAGGGCGTGGTGTCCAAGCGCGACAAATTCCACAAAACCATTGCAACACCTGAACGCAACATCACTGCTACACCCCTGCACAATCTGATCACAGTATGAAACAAGAGCAGGAAGCATTAGTTACACAGACGTGGCTAACAAGTATAGTGGATGTATAGGATTTTACTATCTTCATGGGTATCGAACTCGCTACAAACAAACACGACGACAAGCTTAGCACAGCCAGAACCAGAACTTCTCGAGAGCATTCCTGGGAACCTGTTCAGGCCAGACCTCAGCATCGAGAGCAGCCTTACCGGACCAGATATCGGCCTCGGCAGGGTTGACGAACTTGGTGCGCTTGAAGACCTTCCAGAAAAGGAACAGGAGGCCAAAGATCGGGATACCGACGTAAGCAGTGAAGAAGTCGGTCAACTGGCTGGAGCCCCATCCGCCCTTGGTCTGGGTGAACACCTTGAAGCCGTTGAAGACGATGATCAGAGCGAAGTACACAAAAGCGGCCCAGGCTGTGTACGGCTGCCACTTAGCCTTGAACACCAGGGTGTTGCGGTCAACACCCTGGGCGATGAGGGCCTTGCGGAAGCGGGTAAAGGTGTAGCAGACAGAGCACCAGGTGAAGAGCTGGGCAATGGTGGTCAGGTTCTGGAACCAGGTGAAGACCGTGTTGGCACCAGTTGAAACGCTCATGTATGTGAGAAGACCGATCGAGGCAGTGATCAGGACGCAGTAGAGCGGCACACCGGTCTTGCTGCACTTCAACAGGAACTTGGGGGCCTGGCCATTCTGGGCAAGAGCGAACATGTAACGCGATCCAGAGTACAAGAAGGCGTTTCCGGAAGAGGTGGCAGATGTCAGAATGACAGCGTTGATGATGTGAGGCAGAGCAGGGATACCGGCGTTCTTCATGGCGATAACCCATGGGGAGCTCTGGGCTCCCTTGGCGTTCTCGTCGGTCAGAGCGGGGTCGTTGCTGGAGACGGTGACACCGATCATGAAGGAACCAAGGACGTAGAAGAACAGGATACGCCAGAAGACACGACGAACGGCCTTAGGGATATTCTTGCGGGGGTTGGCAGCCTCACCAGCGGCAACGGCAACCATCTCGACACCACCGTACGAGAACGCAGCGTTGACGAGAGTGGACCAGAGACCTGCGAAGCGACCAGTATCGCCAGTGCCAACGTATTCCTTCATCGCGCCCTCCTTCCAGTACCTGAAGCCGCGGCGGTCGTGGTCGGGAGCACCACCGAGCATGATGACGAGAGCAACAATCAGCAAGCCGAGGATGGTGATGATCTTAATCGACGCGAAGACGAACTCAGCCTCGCCATAGATGCCGACAGCGAAGATGTTCAGGGCGACAATGATGACGAGAATGATTGTGATCCACACAGCGGGTGAGATCTTGCCTTCTTGGTCCCAGAAGTTGATGACGAGAGCGGCGGCGGAGATTTCAGCGCAGAGTGTGATGGCATTTTGGTACCAGTTGTTCCAGCTGTGGGAGGTCAGTCATAGTGCATTGGCGTCAGTGGAATGAACTTACCCGACAGCAAAGCCAAGAGCGGGATCCGTGTAACGAGCGCAGTACTGAGGAAGAGCACCCGGAAGAGGAAGCCAAGTCGCCATCTCTCCGAGACACTGCATCATTCCGAAGACCGCGACACCAGTGATGGTGTAACCAAGCAAAACAGAGAGGGGACCGGCGTGGGCGAAAGCGCTAGCAATACCGAGGAAGAGACCAGTACCAATGGTACCACCGAGAGCGATGAACTGAATGTGGCGCGACTTGAGGCCACGCTGAACGTATCCGTATTGCTCGGCTGTCTGAACATCGCCGTATAAGTCGGCAGCTTCGCCAAGAGCGTTGCCCTTCTCGTGAACGACGTCCGCGATGCCATGGTTGGGCGACTCGACACCGCCGATAACATATTGGTCCTTCTCCGACATCTTGCAGATGAGTTGGGTTGATTGGGGAAGTTGACGGGAGGGTTGGACCCTAAGATGGAACTTTTATACAGAGAAAGATGGGCGCGAATGCGCAAAGTGAAGGTCAAGTCTGATACCCCTTGAGCGATACCTGGCAAGCGGGAACACAAGGGACATCTTATACTTGTGGCTCACTGCTGGTATCACAACCCTAGACCGGTCGTGTTGGTCCTCTCAATCCTAGACACAACAGGTGCACGGACACCATACTACGGCGGCGATAGAAGCTTCCATACTAGCGGCGGCGTGTAGTGGTAGCGCTTGGCGACGAGGGCCGAGATTGGGTCCCTCAAGCAAATGGTCGCTGCCCCAGGATCTCGGAGGCGCCGTTTCGCACGCAATCCGGCCCTCAGTTGCTGCAGCGGGTAAGGCTCCTTCACCATGCTTGATAAGGGTGGGCCAATTGCTGGGATGACAGCTGCATCCAGAGCCAGGAGCACGGACGACGAGCAACTCGTGCATCCAGCGTGGGGTCCTCCGCACAACCCTGGTTCCACATCGACACGCTTCGCGCCCTCGTGGAACAGCACTCGACAGCGCTCGGCCCTCCGGTTCCTCTGCGTGGCCCGCGATGCCGATAAGAGCGATGGTTGTGTCTTGCGATCAACTCTCGAAGTGCGCGACAATTGATGCTGGCTTGGTTGGCGGACGCACTCTCGCTAAGAACTGCAATTTGGCATCAAGCCAAGCTTCACGAAGAGCGCGCGGCATCCTAGCTTGCGTGCCTGCCAAGGTCTGGGCGTTTTAGGCAGGTGGCAGATCATTTTGAACCATTGGCGTTGCGCGGCAGACAGCTGCCACTATCAATTGGCCCATGGTTGCATGAATGCATCGGTCACCCACCCTGATAAGGAACCCTTCTGGAATTCCATTCCGGGCGCGCTATCAGCCCATCTGCATGCATCGGCCATCCGCTTGCTTGTCTGCAGCCACGACAAAACCAACAAGATTCCGCGACGAATCAATCGTCGAGAGATGTTCGAGAAGGTCAGGCCGCGGTGATTGTCGCGTGAGGTGGAAGAGAGTCGCAGCAGCTGGTTGGCCGCGACACCACAGGCACATACAACCTCTCCGCGATCCTTGCACGCGAACACTGGAACCAACGCTACCTGCCTTGTTAAGAACGGGAATAGTTCACACCATGATATACGTCTAAGACCGTTCCACTGTGCTGGAAATGCACAGCGGCTCAGCTCCATGTACTTTTCCTGGCCTGAGGCTTCACGATGTCACTGCCTCCTGCATGCAACGACGGGCGTTCAAACCATCGTGCAAATGATGCACGGCGCCTGGATCGTCGGGCAAAACAACCGTGATCCGATGCATGGGCTTCGCGCATCGAGGCCCTTGTTGCACGCCACAATATCAATCACAAAGAAGATGTTGACGCCGAGCGCGCGGTGTCTCGGTATACTTCACGTGCTCCTGCGGTATCGAACAAGCTCATGCGCAGCTCGGGGTCTCATATTCGAAGGTTATGCGTCCAGGGCCTTCCTCTATTCCTTCGACGAAAACAAACAAACAACATCCGGCTGCTTACTCTTGGATATGACCATCGAGCGTGTTGGAGAGGTCCAGTGGTAGTGTCTGAGCGCTGTTGCATAGATTGGAGAGCATTAAGCGCTATCATTGACGCCTTTGAAGCTCCACCGTTATCTTCGAAGCTGAACATGCGCGTCAAAGCATTTCAGGGCGCCCAACATCATGTCTCGGTGGCGCGATGTGCGCAGGCTTGTTGAAGTGATCTCGAACGGGGACGGAAACAGCCATCCTCCTCCAGTCCCTCCAACGCGACTGTGGCTTCGGCTAACCTGCTTGCTTCATTGCAGCACACTCGAAATCCTCGTCCATCCTCACAACATCATCAAGGTGAGCATTTGGGTGCAACTAAGCCCCTATCAGCACGACTTCGATCAATGCTGAAGCTTGACACAATCACGAAGCCCTCCCCCAAGATCTGAGCAGTCCGACCGCACCCGACTTTCTCCCCCTAAATGGGTTCCAAACGGCCCGAATGCCTGCACACCACCAAACACCTCATCTTGCACTCACGATATCCAAACGCGATACAATTGCAAACCGCAACTCCATGCGCCGCTATCGGCGCGTCAATACCGGCAGTCGTTGTTTGAGGTTCAAAGCTCCTGCGGGTCTGCGGGGTTCACCGACGGACTCTCGCTTTGACCTCTGGGGAAGACTCCACTGCAGAGTTTTAATGTGGTAATAGTTTTCAACAGCGCACACGGATGGCAAAGTCCAGAACCACGCACTTGGATTTCGAATTGACCGAGTTCTGGGGTCTGGGGAAAGCGTGGAAATGACAACGTGGTGCGATCGAGGGGCGAAGATCCAAGTGACGCGCTGGGAAGAGCTGCAACGTAATGGAAACACCGCAATGACGCGACCTCCTGTACAAGGCAAGGCCCGCCGCATTGACATTATCCCTACTGGACGCGAGGACGATGACCAAGTTCGCACTGTCGCTGAACCTCGACAGTCCTGCTGGAAGGAGCCGTCGCAGAAGTGGCATACACCTGCGTCCAAAGCTGCTCGGACCCCAATCAACGTCAATCTTGTCAAGGACCTCAATGGGATTCACCAGATACAGCATACTGTTCAGTGATTGATGACAGCAACGATGGAGCACATTCAAACGATAATTTTATATACGTTATTGTTAGGAAATCATCTCACATACGACCATAGGACGTTGAAAACAAGGCTTCCCGTTCGCTCAGCCCTATTTAAGCAACGTACCGGCGGATTAGTAGTTAGGTGGGTGACCACTAGCGAATACCCGCTGTTGTATGTTTTTTTCCTTTTTCCATCTTGCGTACAGCGTCCAGCTAAGGACGCGTTTTTACCTCTTGCTCTTTTCAAATCCTCAAGTTTTGTTGAAAATCTACCCTTGGTCACTACGAGTCGAGTCAGCGCCCATATTGGTAGTTGAGTTCACTCCATGAATGAGCGCCTCGAGGAGCTCCCGCCATTCAGTGCGTCTTGCTCCGACCGCTAGACTCTTAATCAAACGCCTTGGTGTTCTCTCGAAATTGCAGGTGGCTACAGCGTAAGTCGTCGAGCTTCTCGAGCCTTACACTGAGATATCGGCATTGAGAGTTAGCTTGGCCCTTCTGTCTGCCTGCGGCGCAACCCTTTCCTGCCTCAAGCTACCAGCGAAGCGCTCAAGTGACACGGTCGCGGCTCATCGCATGAGAGAAGTTGTGGATGCCGTCTTATGAACATATGTTATGCCCCTCGACTCTTAGGTCCGAGTCACATCATCTGTTTATGTTTGCGTCGCCATGTGTAGTTGGGACATAGGCTTGCTTCGTGCTCCTTGATCAAACCGCAGCGAGTCCCCCGTGGGCTTGGATCGCCCGAGCGCTGCAAGCTCCCTCGGTCCTTTTCATTGTGACAGATACCAGCTATGGGGACTCGCGTAGCGTATGAAGCGGCCATATTGACTGGGGATGCAGACACAAAATACTAGACACTCCAGGAGCAACTCACTCACTTCCGGTCGTCGTTCGAGCACCTGAGGCAGCAAGAGTGGGATGCTCGTCTCCGCTTATGGCAAGAGATTATGATCAACGAACTACTCAGCGAGATCATCGCGATCCAGAGCTTCTCAAAGCAAAACCTATATCAATTCCAGACCGTACTGGATGACAATCTTGTCGACTTGATCGCGGCGGACCCAGTTCTTGCAGCTTCAAAGACAAATGATCCGCTTTGGAACCAAGCTCAGCAGGATCTCGTAGATATGAAAGCGCTGCAAGATGACACCGCTGCAATGGCACAGCAATTTGAAGCCAAGATCAACAACCACTGGACTGAGGCACAAGGCCTCGATACCGATGTGAGAGCGAGCACGGTCAAAGGGCTGTATGCGGAGTACAAAAGGCTCTCAGACCAACAGACCATCAAGGCTTCGCGCACGCAGGTACACAGTTTGGTTGCCGGATACTCCACTCAAGAAGGTCAAATATAAGACAAACGGGTAGTGTTGCGCAGACACAATTGGACATTTGGTCGTTTACCCAGATTCACTACATATTCGTGGTTCATCTACATTACGCCTCAGGCAGGAAGCAGAAGGACCGGTGGAAGTTGGTTTCGAAACATCCGCTAAATGACTTCTGACGAACAGAACAGCCTCGTAAGGACAAGACAGGAAAGTGCCACCGGGTCAAAATTGCGCAACCCCCTCAAATGCGCGCATTCTGCCTCGGGAAATGGGGTGGCAGAGACAAACAGCTATTGCAAGCCATAAAGAACGGGAGCATAAGAATAGTGAGTTCCCAATTCAAGTTGCTCTACAAGCTCACTCATCACCTCCCTTCCCGATCTTTGAAGCGTCACTGACAACCAATCCAATGGCATCCACAGCGTTCATCAATGCTGCAATCCTCACGATATCGTGACTCGCACAATCCGGTAGACGCCCTGGATGCTTGCATAGAACACAATAATTTCAAGAGTCGAGGTCTGGTCTTCTCCGTCGCCAATGCCATGTCGGTGAAAGATAAGTGGTGATCAGATTCAAAAATCTACAGCCGCTGTGGCAGGGAAAGGTAAGAGTAAGTGGTGCATCATTCTATTTCGACAGATTCCATAGACTAAGATCTATCGCAGAAGCACCATACCACCAAAAATATATACGACATAAATGTCAAACCCGGTTGCTTGACCGCATGAAGCAGTAGCTTCGCGCTTGACAGAACGAATAGAAAGTATCGACAAAAACCCTCCGCCGTCGACAAGTGTAAGGAATTTTGTTGCTCGTACCCTTCGTCACACTCCTAACCGGCACTTTACAAGCACTGGCTGTAGTAGTCGTTGGCCTTGGTGCAGGTAGCACCGGAAGCGCAGGTAGTAGCGCCAGTGTAGCCCTTGCCACCGCACTGTCCCCACCTGGCAACGGCAGCGGCGCCAGTAGCGGGAGCAGCAGCAGTGGGAGCAGGCTTGACAGCGGTGGCCATGGTGGTGGGCTTAGCGGCAGCAGGGGCAGAGGTAGCGGCCTCCTCGACGGGAGTGGTGCCAGTGCTGGAGCCAGAGCCAGAGTTACCACCAGTCCAGACCTTGGGGCCGGGCATGGGGAAAGCTTTGCGTCCGTTGTAGATGCTGAAGTTGGCGTAGGCGTCGGTGGCCTTGTAGGCACCGGGGAACTGCATCACTGTTAGTCGATGTCTTGTATGTGATTAGACGTCGTTGCTTACTTTGACAGTGGGGCCGGGGGTACCGCTGCCGCCACCGGTGACCTTGACCTGCATGCAGGAGACGTAGTGCTCGGGCTGGTTGACGTGGGAGCGGTGAACACCAATGTGCTCCATGCGGACGAGGTACTCTCCGTTAGGAGTGTCCTTAGGGATCTTGGCAGCGATCCAGTCACGGTTGTAGTCGCACCAAGCGGTGGAGGTGAAGTCACCACCATCGCAGACACCCTCCTCGTAGATCTTGAACCAGTCGCCAGATCCGTCGTAGGTCTTGACGCTGCTGGGAGCCTTGGACATGTAGACCAGACCGGGGCCGGGGTGCTGGAACTTAGCACCGACAGCCAACTTGAGGCGAACCTCCTCGCCGGCGTTGACGGTCAGGACCTCGGTCTTGCCGGCAGAGGCGAAAGCGCCCTGGTTGCAAACGATATCGGGACCGTCGACGGTAGAGCCATCACGGATATCGGCAGCGGGGTTCGAGGAGAACTTGATGGGGTTGTACTTGACAGCACGGCTCGACTGGCGAACGTACTTGAAGGCAGGCTGAGCGGTGCCGCCAATGATGTTGGTGTCGAAGAAGTAGTGAGCGGAGGCCACTTGGGCGACGGCAGCGAGGGCGAGGGCGGAAATCTTCATTCTGACCGGGCAGTAATGAATGTCTTTAAGAAGTGAAAAGAGTGTGAAAAACGAATGTAATGAGTGCAAAAAGCGAATGTAGTGGTGGTGAGAAATTGAAGCCTTGCGAGAGCTCAGCGATTCTTATACCGACCGTCTTCATGATCTGCTCCAAGCATGTTTACACAGCTCCACGCACAGAGTCAAGCAATCTTGTTTCGATGGAGATCCCAAGACCTCAGGAAGATGAGGCAGGAGGCGAATTCAAGGGTTCGATACTGTTCTTGGATACTTTCCCATAGTCTCGGACCATCTGAAACTTCTTGGAAGTGTTCTCATGTTGAACGGCGTCGTTAGCGCCCGCTGTCCCCTGGCATGGGCCAAGTCTGGTAGCGCTTAGACCTGCTCGTTCACTTAGCGGAACCAGCGCAATGATGATTGTTTATATCATGCCAAGATCGCGTATGCTTCAGAGTTTCAGCCTCCGAGTGCCGGCAGCCGATAGTGCTTCGTTTGCATGGTGACAGGACTAGTGGGCGGGCCGTTTCGTTTAATGGCAGGTTCATGCATAATACATTCCATGCGTTCAGAGTTCTTGCTCACTCGAACGGATCTTTGGTAATGCAGCCAAAAGCCAGCAGTAAGCAGGTAGAGCTGTAGGCTTGTGGTATCTCATCGTCAGAAGGGCCGAACTTCCCGCAGCGGCAGAGTCTTTGTGAGCATTAAACATCGCACTGAACTCCCCTACACCGTATCTGCAGTGGCTGAAACTTCATCAAACAGAAGTCTTGGAAGTCTAGACTGACTGGTCGTCGAGATCAGTACCCGAACCTAAACGGAACATTCACCGCTACCCCTGAGCGGGAGTAAGATCCACCACTTGGACAGAGGAGAAACCTCCAAGAGCGCAGCTAGGTTCGGAGTGGAGAACTAGTCTCGGATTATCATGCGATTGCTCAAAGCTCCCGTTGGCAAAGCGGGCTGGTCTACTGCAGGTCAGAACACCCCGAACGCAAGCGCCCGCTGTCAATACGCACTAATGGTGTTTTGAGTCGCTACGGAGGCTTCTGGAGAGCTTGAGAAGCAGTTCAGACATCATAGCTCGATCGATTTGGGACAGAAGAAGGAGTACTCATGTTTCGTGCTTGAGCGTGCTTTCTGTTGTTTGCCGAACCCCGTTGGCGCTTTCCGTCGCCACGGGAAACGGAAAGCCCCTCTCAGTGCCTGCGATACCCTCGCCCAACTACCATTCTGTACCACGAGATCTCCACACTATCTTCTCGCTCTTCATCTTGATCTCTCGCCCAACTCTCCGAGAATTTTCAAGGCTGGAACGCCGATTCATTCGTCTGTGAGGCTGCCGGCACAGCTGCGACCAATCATCGAAAGTTGACGACCCGCTGTCTGACAGCACACACAGTGCCGAGGAGATCTTGAAACATTGGCCAATCTATTCAGATTCGTATGGGAGATTGTTCTGGCAGTTGGCATCTGGAAGTCTCCTGTCAGGTACTACCGATGTTCGCCGGATGACTGCTGCCGCAGCTAGACGTCACAGACGGACCAAACTTTAATTGGCAGCCTGCTACCGAGCTACGCCTATAGTCGAGTCATGCGGCGCACCGCCCCACCAGTGAGTAGTGAGCGAAGACTTGTGAGGTACTGATACCTCAAATTCAATCTGGAACACGCTCCGAAAGACCAGCATTGAGAGTGAAGAAGTCACGATGCAATCAAAACATTGTAGATCAAGAAGCTACAAGTCATGGACAGTGAGGTATATGTAGTGTAATGGTGTTGAGCGTCCCCAGATTCTCACTCCAAGACTTCTGCATCGCAAGACTTGTATCATGAGCAAAATGCTTCTTCATGCTTTCACCTTGGCATCCTTCGCGGCTCTCGCTGTGAGCAGCCCCGTCGCCGCCGACCCAATCGTGGACCTTGCGCCTCGCCAGGCCGCAACCCTTTGCGACCAGTACGGCTACTACGCTGCCAATGGCTACGAGTTCAACAACAACAACTGGGGCAAAGGCGCCGCCAGCTCTGGCAGTCAATGTACCACTGTTCGCAGCACTTCGAGCTCTGGTGTCAGCTGGTCCACGACCTGGAACTGGGCCGGCGGACAGGATAATGTCAAGAGCTACGCCAATGCCGGCAAGCAGTTTGCCAGGGGGCTCAAGATGAACAACATCAAGAGCATGCCCACCAGCATCACGTGGGACTACTCGAACAGAAACATTCGTGCCAATGTTGCGTACGATGTCTTCACTGCTGCTGACCCCAACCACGATAAGAGCAGTGGTGATTATGAGTTGATGGTTTGGTAAGTTCGCTCAAGGTCGAGCTCGTACCGCCCACTGACGCGCTCCAGGCTTGCGCGCATTGGCGGTGTCTACCCCATTGGCAGCAAAGTCACAACTGTCAACCTTGCCGGATTCAACTGGGATCTCTACATCGGCCCCAACGGTTCGATGAAGGTATTCAGTTTCATTCCAGCTGATGGATCGTGGAAGTTTACTTTCAGCGCGGACCTGAAGGTGTTCTTCAACTACCTTGCTCAGAGCCAGGGGTACCCCATCAGCAACCAGAACCTGATCGGTAAGTTTTACGGTGACTGCTCACATACTGTGCTGACTTTTGCTTGAAGTTATGCAGCAGGGCACCGAGCCCTTCACTGGTGCTCAGACTACCTTCACAGTGTCGAGCTACTCGGCCAGCGTGAACGTTTGAGAGCTGCGCACCGAGCAAGCGAAAGGTGCATGAACATGTGTTTCATGTCCCGAGGGAATGGTCCGACAAGTGAGATGAGTCCGAGTGGTCGCCGGCCGCAAGTTGGTCTTGCGGCGGTCCAGATTTATTCTTGTACATATGTTTTGGAGAGCGGAGGCAGGGTTTTCGGAACGAAATACCATGTGTGTTTATTCATTGCCATCAGTTGCGAGTCAGAGATAAGCGGAGAAGAATTGTCGGCGGCCCACATCTTGTCGGAGTTTTGGCCGGCTACACGTTTCCGTGTCACTACCCGTGTGCTGATCTTTCCGTCGCGACTATCCGTGGATCTCGCTTCCCGTTTAACCTTGCCGTCTTGGCCCTTTCCGGCAGTTATCCACACCTGGTTCCTGTAATTAAAGACAATCAATGCGCCCACCGATGCTTCCTTTCATGGGCTGTGCCACCAGCATTCTTTCGGAGAGTAGCCCGATCGCTTCTCTCCGGGCCAAGTCAAGAAGCAACAGAGCATGACGGAAACGGCCCAGTCGGACGATCGAAAAGAGTTTCCATGCAGTCGGCAACAACAACAACAACAACAACAACAACAACAACAACAACAACAACAACAACAACAACAACAACAACAACAACAACAACAACAACAACAACAACAACAACAACGCATTCAATCGTCTACAGCTCATCATATCTTTTGCTATGGGCACCCGAGTCGTATACTGAGTTGGGTTGGTTGTTCTCACCTGAGCAAGTCCAGCTTGACGCCCTCTTCGGATCCCCAACGCCAAGGTACACAGGCTTTGCAGGCCATTTGCAGAGATGCCGCGTGATCGTTTTACCACTCTCGTTGACAGTGGCAACATCAAGAACCTCGGGTGCCTGGCCGTCCTCGACCAAATCGACCAATGCAGCGAGAGCATCAGTTGGCATTGGACGTCGACCCAATGCACAATGACCAGCGCATGGCGCAAGGAAGAGACGATGGAAATTGTCCACTTCCTCTGCACCTCCCATGAAGCGTCAGAACCGCTTACAGTACTGGACTGTGGCTTCATGAGGGATGATATCGTCCGTGATCCCGTGCCATGTCAACAGTTTGGTACCTGAGCCGCGAAGAGCTGTCAAATCAGTAGAATCGGTCTGCATTGTCCAATACCATTCGACAGAGGCTTGCGCCCACAGCGCAAAGTAGTCGAGCAGTGTAAGCGAAGACAAGGTGACATTTGGAGGGAGA
This sequence comes from Didymella pomorum, assembly GCA_022225945.1. Taxonomy (NCBI): domain Eukaryota; kingdom Fungi; phylum Ascomycota; class Dothideomycetes; order Pleosporales; family Didymellaceae; genus Didymella; species Didymella pomorum. Next base: position 415,981 of record JAKJXN010000007.1, read on the forward strand.
AGGACGTCCTTGATCAGAGGGAGCGCAACTAGAATTCCGGATCGCACGCCTTCGGAAGAGGTGCTGATATTCGCAAGAGTAGCGTAATAGGTCCCAGCCGTAGGGCCGTGCCAGAGCTTAGCCCCCGGAGGACTTCTTGGACCATCTCTGATCTTGCGAACAGCGTCGGCCATTGCTGATATGACTTTGATCGTGTGTCCGTTACAGTCGAAGCTGTTGCCAACAAGACTCCAAGGATCAAACTTGCAGTCACCAGGGTCGATGACAACACCTTCTGCAAATCCGTCCAACCCATCACATATTTCCATTCTCTTCTTCGTGAAGTATGCGAGCTCGCGCTGCGATATGTGAGTGTCACTCTCTTTCATGATCAGCTGTGGCCAAAAGCCTCCCATCGAGATTGACACAAGATTCAGTGCCGGTGCCGTAGCCAGGACCCCATTAAGGAGGGTTGGAAACCTCTGTGCGAGCATATGTCCCTGCCTTCCTCCTTGCGAGCATCCGTTCCAATACGAAAGCCGTGGTCGTTCACCGTACTACTGTTCAACAATGTCCTTGCCAATCGGGATCTGCTCTACTACGTTTCGCTGTGCGAAGTTGTGCCACAGGTCCACCTTATTGAGGGGTCGGTGTTGAGCACCCACTCCAGGCTGGTCCAGCTCCACTCGTCATGGCCCCCGTCTGTCGACACGGCGGCGTATCCTTTTAGAACGACTGGAGCGAGACCAACGAACCTAAGACTCGTCGCGAAACCTCCACCGCCGGTGGTCCGGAAGCGCGAGTTCCAATCTTTGCGCGTACTCGGCAGCCAAACCCGGACCAGCACATCGTCGTCGGCGTCGGCATGAGTGAGGTGGATGTTGACCTCACAAAAGTTGCGGTTGGTAAAGGATGGGAAGAAGTCCGACGAAGGTGTTGAGTAGTTGGTTTGAAGTGTCGCGGAGAGCGAGGTTACTACCGCGCCATCGATCACGGGGTATGAGAAGGATGATGAGTAGCAGGAAGGGTTCGATACTGCCAGAGACTCTCCCGCTACTCCTGTTGGTGATCATGCAAGTTGTGCAGGTAGCAGCAGCAGTGTGCCAAATGCCAGCAGTTTTGTTGGCATTACGGTTCTCTCTTGTTGTGCTGCGTGGTCTGGCTTCACCTGGTAAAGCTCAGTCGAGTTCAAGCAGCTCGAGGCGTAGAGAAGTTTTGAAGTTGGTGCAGGCAGCATTTATCGCATCGGCCGCTGTACTTTTCCTGGGCTTTGTGCTCATGTCGACACATTCCTGCAGCTACCAAGTCTGACATGCAGCGTTACTTCCCGGCCATTTCAACGAAGCACAGCAGCTCATATCTGGCAAGGACGGGGCCATCAAGAAGCCACAGACACCTTGCGCTACCTGCTTCGGCCAATTATTGTTCGTACTCATGTTCTGATGAGGTTTCCAGAGTATCGTTCTCTGTGACAATGGTGGCTGTGTGTTGAGCGGTTGTATTACGTCGTTTGAATTACTTTGCTACGAGCTGCTTACGCAACGCACTTGACCCAACTCTTTCTGTTCTATCGATGACACTGCAAGAAAGATCTTTTCTGGTTGTAGCGAATGCATTGCTGTTGTGTTCGAGCGTGGGCGCGCCTAACGGATGCAAAAGTGTGCCGACGTGGGCCGCTCCTGCCTCTCGGGGCCAGTTTTGCTCTCGCACGCATCACGCATGAACACAAGCCAATCGACCGCCCACAGCAGTATGGCGCCTTCATATGCTCGTTACGCCTCTCTTATGAGGTGTTCCTAGAAAGTGCTCCCTCTCGTCAAATTCCCCGTCCAGCTTCTCTCCGCCTTCCTTATTCCATCCACATCCTCAGTCCTCACCCTACTGATCCTCAACAATTCCTTCGGAACCTTTAACATGCTTCCACTTGCGGTCAGTCTCTCTCTTAACGTTTCCTCCTCCAGCATTTCAGCATCTGGACCCAACTCCTCTCTCACTGCAGCAGCGAGATCAAGCACGCTCCTAAGTAGGCCTGGCCGTCGACCGCTCCTGTACATGCGCGAGCCGCGGCGAGTATCAAGCCACATGGCGATCATAATGAAAGACCACAGGAAGCTAAAGATCGATACCATGAACAGGAAGATGTAGGAGAAACCCCATTGATAGGTTTCCGAAGGTTTGCAGGTGCTGTGGGAGCGAAGCCAGGTAGAATCGTAATTGGTTCCGTATCGACCGCCTAGACCGTAATATTGCTCTTCTGGAGCGACCAAGTCGCGTAATGGTTTGCCTGTTGACCCGGGTACTTCGACGATCAGCGTCTCTTCAAGCGTCCAGATGGCTTTTTCGAACTCCCAGTTGACTCCAGGATCAACCGTGTAAAACATCGCTCTTATTCCCGAGCCATCATCGCCAACCCACTCAACCGGCCGAGTCCCAGACCAGGTGTATGTAAGAGTCTTGTTCGCTGCGGCATGTCTCGCAATGACTGTTCGTGAGGTCAGGCAAGCTGATGAACTTTAGGGAGTACTCACAATCGTCAAGCGTACGAACCAGTTCCTCATCTTTAGCAGTCACCTGAACGGTATCTTCGTCAAACCCAAGACTGAGGCCGCCAGCCTCGATAGTACGCACAATCTCGTCAAGCTTCCTCCATTCCACCAGGTTGTGATTATTATCCTCAAAATACGGCTCATAAGTCGTAATATATCCCGTCATCGCCGCCATAAGCGTCGGGAAAGCCAACACATACAACGTCGAGATGAACATGCTAAACATGGCCAGCCATCGAAAGAATCTCGCCCAGCTCTTTTCTCCAAAGCACAAGAACTCTTTCGCCGCTACCCCCAACATCGTCCAACTGGTCGTCTGCAAAGCAACCGTCGAGTACATCTTATAACTTGTATCCCACCTCTCCAGATGGAACACAAGCCACTCATTGAACACGACCCAATTGACCCATGCAAGCCCCATCTGGCCACCTCGTCCAACAAGTAGATCCCACGCGATGTCGATGACCTTGACCTGCGTGAACGTCATATTTCCGAAACTTAGGTTCGGTGTGAAGAAGTAAGTGCTATCCATGATGCGCCATGTTGCGCCCGCAGCTTCTTTCCAAAGCCCGTTGGGATAGCAGGAGCGGCCGCGGATGTAGTTTTGAGACGCCATTTCGGCAATGGCACTGAGTATGATGATAGGCGCAAGGGAAAGCGGCAGCAGCAAGGTTATGAAGAAGATACGCCATGGGAAGCCTTGGAATCTGCTTTGCAATGATCTGTAGGCCTGGACTTCGGGCGCGCTCGTGGCCGAGGTGCAGTGGGTGTTGAGGTCAAGCAGCGCGATGCTGGCGGTGTGTTCATCTTTGCACATAGACATTTGCCGATTTCCGGTTGCGCGCGAAGCATCGCGCGTTGTTGAAGGACTGCTGTTGGGGTTGCATATGTCGGTGGGTTCGCGGCTTGTGTCACTGTCAGCGTCAGGCGTCCCAAGATCGTCGTTACGCTGCAGCCAAGCGAGGCGCAGCAACTTCTCCGGGCTCGCACTTATGCCCCAAGTTTGAACTTTATTTAGAATCTATTAGACTCGTACAGTATGGATAGATAACAGAAGTCGACAACGAGGGAGGTTCCGCCTAGTCGTGCACAGTTCATCTTGTAAATCGTCCAACATATATTCATCGCTCAAAAAGGTATCTACAGAAATCGGCAACATCTCCATGATCATGATCATTCCCATCACATCAAACCTGCACCAGGTCCAAAACCAAATGTTGCCATCTAGCAGTTGACGTAGATAGCGTTGGCGTACAGAGCGTACGAGTCGGCGTTGTTGAGAGCCTGCTGGGTGGTCAGGCGGGAAGCAGCAGAATACCCATAGCCGAGGTCGTCAGTGCCGGGGCTGTAGACGCTGTTGGCGTGGGTCTCCTCATGGAGGACAGTGGTGGCCTGGTCCTGAGCGTGGCAGGTCGATGCGACAGCAGGAAGCTCAGAGAAGAAGATGGGACAGTATGTGATGTAGCTGGTGGAGGGGACTGTGTAGGCCAGAACGTTGGACGAGCAGCCGCTGTACTGGTCGTCGCAGTTGGTGGTGGTGGTAGATGAGGTGCTACCGCAGTCGCGGGCGACAGCAGTCAGACGAGCCGAGACTGTGTTCTTAGTGGAAGCGGCAGTCGACTTGAAGTAAGTGCTAAGCTTGGTGCCAGCGGCGGCCGCGGACGCAGCAGAGGTGGCAAGCTTGTTGCAGTTGGAAAGAGCAGTGCGGACGGCACTGAGCTTGCTGCCAGTGCAGCTAGACTTGACGGAGGAACGCTTCGACAGATCAAGAGCCTTGGTGACCTTAGCGGCCTGGGCGCCATCGACAGTGATGGTGAGCTTCTCGGAGTCGTATGGCAGAGTACCAGACAGCTCAGTAGAGTTCTCCTCAGCGAAGGGGATCAAGCCAGAAGCGAAGACCTCGAAGTCACCACCCTCAGTGAGCGAGTGGAGAGCAGCAGCCTCAACAGTGACCTCCTTGGTCTCTCCGGCCTTGAGAGCAACGAAGTCCTCAGCAGCCAGGCCGCTGGTCAGGAGACGGAGCTTGATACCCTCGAAAGGAACCTTGGTGGCTTGAGAGCGTCAGCCTTTGGCTCCTCAAAGCAATCCGATACACTTACATCCAGCAGCAGAGTAGACCTGGACCTTCTCGACGGGGGCAACCTCGTCAAGGAAAGTACCCTTACTCAGCAGGTTTAGAGCCTTCTCACCGTTGTTGGTGACAGCGATCTTGACCTCAGAGTTACCGACACTCTCGAGCTTGATGCTCAGAGGAGTGTCACGCTTGTTGACATCAACAGAGGCGGCAGAGGCAACAGCGGCCAGAGCAGCGACGGAGAGTTGGAACTTCATGATGACTAAGTGATTGAGAGTTGACCGAAAAGGATCAAGGTGTAAGCGATAGGCTGGAGGCTGAAGAGACAAGGAAGAGCTGCTGAACTGAAGCTGATGAGGACATCTGGGTACTCATCACGACGGTATATATACCTGAGGCCAGCCCTGTGTCCTTCGAGAGTTCTTACACTGACTGCACGAGTACAACACAACGCACACAAGCCTTAGGAAGGAGCTTGACTGATCTAGGCAGCTGCAGCTGCATCTGGGCGCGAAGCTTGGAGTTGCCAAGTGCTCCACGCCGAGCATAGTGGGTCGACATGCTCGAAAACATCTCCATATACGGGAGGAGGAAACCAAACTGGCAGTCCGAACGTGTTCGAACGTTGGATCAGAACGATGCAAGTGGCTGACATGGCGGGAGCGCACGTACATGCGGAAGGTCGTGCTGTCTCCCCCATGGGTCGCAGATGATAAGGAGCTTGATCTGTGTAGCATTGATGCAAAAGCAATGCCACCGCAATCTCTGTCAACGCTTGGTAGTGTCGATCACTCTTGTTTAGATTAAGGCTTGTCTTGGCTGTGGAGAGCATCTGGGCAGAGCATTAACAGCGTGGAATGACCTTCCGGTAAAGGACACGGCGGCAGAGATGACGTCGAAGAGGAATCTAGCCGGCAGAGTAAGTTTACGCTGTCAGTGGCATCGTTATCCTGCCAATGAGAACAATCGGCTTGCGGCGGCGACTATGTCGTGCTCTCGCTGTTATGCTGTTGCGAAGGCATTTTCTCTGAGCAGTCCCTGTCGAAGGCTTTCCACGCCATGGTAGAAATGAGGCTGGTTGTTTCAATTGCTGACTGCCGACAGCGCTTTTGAATGAGCGGGAAACGGCGACATGCATGGTTTCTGCACCACCGTTTGGTCAAGCTGACCCAATTAGTGTAGCGATTGGTCAGTTGGCATCGTGAAATTAGGAAGGAGGTAAAGGGCTGAAGTCGATGTCGGAGGATTTGCCTCGGGAACATCGAGCCAGCTTTGACGCTAGTGCTTGATCAGGCAATGGCTGCGGCTGTGGCAGCGGGAAAGAGCCTTCGCTCCGGGGCTCCAGACTCTTTTCATGAAACATCAACACGGCCAACAGCATCAGATCCACTGCCGCCGCCATCTCTCAGCAGCTGATCATCGAAGAAACGGATTGACGTCCTGCAATTTGCATCTTGTGGCTCCAGCAAGCCTCGCTCGTGGCTCTTACCTACTGAGGCAGGTCCCGGCAGACGCTCCTGCAGAGCGCGACCTCATTCGTCCCGTCTTCTACACCACGTATCAGTATAATTGTGCCAAGAGCTATAGCGGACACTTGTGCGCAATGCTATGACATGCATCACTAGAGCCGTGGTGTCGCTGAGTGACAGCCTCGACGTCATTGCGTCAACCCAAGGGCGACAAACACAGGCTCAGTCAACTTAGTACTGGGCAAACAAGAAAGCCATTTTGTGACTTAAACTGACATCTCAAACTCACGTGGTTGAACATAGACAGCATCTAACTCCTGCCAATCTCGGTTTGGCCCTCCCCGCTGCCCAGGAACGTCGCATCACGGACCTTATCAAGGCAGCAACCTCGAAGTCTTTGGAACTCAAATCTGACTCCTACACGATATCAACTCATGGCCAACTTCCAGAGATACTTCAACGCTCGTAACACGCTCATCGCCGCCTTAGCCGTCACAGTTTTCGGAGGCTACTACATCTGCCAATCTCCCAGCCCCAGTTCATTCACAATGTCGCAAACGTCCAGCGAGGTCCCAGGACTCTCCATATCGCTGTCGCAGATCTCCAAGGATCCGCCGACACTGCGCGTAACACTCAAGAACGATAACGACGACACACCTTACACGCTACTCAAATGGGGCACGCCATTGGACGACGCGGCCCTGAATACGGGCGTGTTCAAGATCACAGACGCAAATTCAGGCGCTGAGGTCGAGCAGCTCACTTTGCAGATCAGACGGAAGATGCCGCCTGGGCAGAGCCAGCTTGCAGGCGTGAAGCCGGGAGAGGAGGAGAGCGTTGAGGTTGTTTTCAACAGACCGTGGATGCCCGAGACGAAGCCTGCAAAGTACAAGGTACATGCGCAGGGCTTGTTGAAGGGTGCTTGGGATAAAGAGAAGAGCGAGGTGACCGACCATGAGACGAACGAGTACACACAGAGCCCGTTGGCGGGCAAGACGTTTAAGACAAATGAGGTCGAGCTCATCGTCGAGTAAGGTCGAGCCAGCTGGGTACCCTTCGGAAGAATCTACACGGTATCTTGCGCATTCCACGTTCTTTCTTGTCATCTCAGTCGTGCCGGTATTGTGGGAGGCCCGAAGGACCCAACAGTACGATCTCTACTTTACAGCCCACCACACACGATTCCAACAACAATTTGTCGGCATTTCAATTTATTAGCATAGGTGTGAGTATGCTCGTATTCTTCCGTGAACTAGCCGAGTCAGGCCACCTTCTCGTAGCGTTGTGCAAAGGATAGCGCGGCATGCAGCATTGGTGGCTGACATGGCCAAGCCAGGCGCAGCACCTTTTACCGAGAGAACAGGGCACCCGAACAATTCACAGGCTCTTGATGCCTCAATTCTCGGCTGCTGGACTGCAAGTCCGTTCCTAATATCCCCTCTGTCATCGCCATTAACCAGGTGTGCTCAACAAACATCACTACACAACCTCACCCACAACCACCATGCTTCTCACAATGCTCCCCCTCCTACTCGCCGCCGTCCAGGCGCAAAACACCACGCAATCTCAATCCAACAATGCATCCGCCCCGACTCAAATCGCAGTCTACCCACCCTTCCCCATCCGGCCCGACACAAACATGCAACACACCCAACGCGCCTACGCCATCTCGCTCATCACAGCCATCAGCACCTCAACGCTCGTGTACGCCATATCCTGCTCCCCCTTAACAACTATGACGCGTTTCAACGACGTGTGCGGGACATCCTACGTGCCCAATGTTATTACCGTGACTGAGGGCCCGGACGCGTGGCAGTGGACTGCGCAGGGCAAGACGCTGTATTGTACGGGATTGGGGGCGAAGACGAAGAGGTGCACAAGTGTTACGAACAGTTTGGAGAGCTATGTTGCGCCGGTTACTACTGGCGGAGATGAGGATTTGCTGCCGGGGTTTTTGGGGTATTTTACGACCATGAGTCCGGTTGCTGTGGATGTTACGGCGGGGTTTGAGAATGTGCCTGCGACTGGTATGTTGGATTTATAAGCTCGAGCATGGAGGCTGACAGTTGTAGTTCTTGCGAGCCTGGAGAATGATGCCACAGGTCTGGTAACGATCCAGACGGGTAGTCCGAGTGGGTCGAGTTCTGTGGCTGTGTCAACAGCGGCTTCTGCCAGTTTCACTGCGCCGGTGGTGACGGTGCCGGAAGGCTCGCACGCAGGCCCGAGAGAAACTGCGTCGACGGGCGCTGCGGCGCGAGTCACGGCCGCCGTTGGCCGAGAGCTGTTGTTTGGAGCTGCTGGGGCTGTGGGCGCTGGCATCTTTGGATTGTAAAGGGAAGTACCGCTGGTGAACACATAAGCTGTGCGGTTAGACTCTACAAGTTGTCTTTGAGGGATTGGATGTGCCATGACTTTCAAAATAGAGGTCGCAGACGTTACTGCAAACAACCATCTTTTGAGATAGCTGGGATAGCATGTGTGGAAGTAGGTTCGCCGCAACAAGTCCACTTTGAGAAGAAAGCACGTAAGCTCAAGAATCTAGATAGCATGTGGTTGCAAAGACATCATTTCGAATATGGAGGAAATTGAAGATATAGTTGTGCTCCTCGTCTCTGCACATCATTGCAGAGCTACCGGTTTTCAAGGCGCATGCATAGAGGAAAGCATAGCCACGGACAGACGTAAGCTATGTAACTTACTTTCGACAGGAGAAGAGCAGAGACTCCATGAAGAACTTTCTCGAACCTTTTGGCGGAGACCTCGGCAAACACAAACTGGTGGGCATATTTCCAGGGCTCTGGAGTCGCAAAGGGAACATTTCATGAGATGACCTTCTCTGCAGCCGGTCGAAGTCTTGCAGACTTCAATATCCGGCGATGCAGTGACGGGCATCTGCTATATCTTGTGGTTTTTTGAGTCACGGCCGAACGCATGGGCCCACCGAGAGCGTGGTAAGAAAAGTGAATTTTCGAGGTGCAACAAGGACGTCAAGGTACAGAAACATTGAGACTGTTGCTTGCATTTTCGAAGAACAGCACGCAGACCTCATGGTCCACTTGATGCTTGACTTTTGATTTGATCAGTATTGCAGGAGGGTGTTGAGGGAAAAGCGAAGATGAACAGACGACATGCTTTTATAGCACGCGATTATCACCATGTGACTGGGTATGTCGGGACCCTTTCACGTTCGGATTACGTGGAGACATGAGGTGACTTTTGTAAATCTCATATACACAACTCCCCAGACCGAAGCCAGATTCCTCGGCGCCAACATCAACGCCATCATGTCCCTCTCTTTACACCCGGTTCCAAACGTTATATCATCAATCATTAGACCCAAACCAAACTACAGCTTGGCCATCAGAACCTGGTCTTGGGGGTCCGAGTGTAGTTACTCCCGCATGTTGACGACGCAACGAATGCAGTCACCAGCCTTCATGTCGCTGAAGGCCTGGTTGATCTTGTCGAGCGGCTGGCGGTGAGTGATGAACTCGTCGACCTTGAGGTCGCCATTCATGTAGTCAGAGACAAGGCCAGGAAGCTGAGTGCGGCCCTTGACACCGCCGAACGCGCAACCCTTCCAGACGCGGCCGGTGACGAGCTGGAATGCTACGCAGGATGTTAGTACATGTTCTTGTGCTTTGTTGGGTAGTACGTACGACGTGTGGCGATCTCCTGGCCGGCAGCAGCGACACCGATGATGATGGATTCGCCCCAGCCCTTGTGGCAGGCCTCGAGTGCAGCGCGCATGACGTTGACGTTGCCGGTGCAGTCGAATGTGTAGTCGCACCCGCCGTCAGTCATCTCGATGAGCTTCTCCTGGATGCTCTGGGAGCCGAGCTTGGTGGGGTTGACGAAGTCGGTGGCACCGAACTTCTTCGACCACTCCTCCTTGGAATCGTTTACGTCGACAACGATGATCTTGCCGGCCTTGTTCTTGACAGCACCCTGGATGACAGAGAGACCAACACAGCCAGCACCGAAGATAGCAACGTTGGAACCCTCCTCAACACCGCCCTTTCCTGCGGTGATGACAGCGGCACCGTAACCGGTTGTGATACCGCAGCCGAGCAAGCAGGTGCGGTCCATGGGAGCCTTCTCGGTGATGGCAACGACGGAAATGTCGGCGACGACGGTGTACTGGGAGAATGTGGAGGTTCCCATGAAGTGGAGGAGGTCCTTGCCCTTGCACTTGAAGCGCGAGGTACCGTCGGGCATGACACCCTTACCCTGTGTTGCGCGGATCTTGCCGCAGAGGTTGGTCTTTCCGGACTTGCAGAACTTGCACTCCTTGCACTCCGGTGTGCTGACAGCTGTTAGCAGTCGTCGAATCTTCGTTTCGGATTACATACTAGAGGGCAATGACGTGGTCACCGGGCTTTACGTTTGTGACGCCCTCACCAACGGACTCGACAATACCAGCACCCTCGTGCCCGAGGACGATGGGGAAAGCACCCTCAGGGTCCTTGCCGGACAGTGTGTAGGCATCTGTGTGGCAGACACCGGTGTAGTAGATCTCAATGCGGACCTCGTGGGCCCTTGGTGGGAGGACTTCGACATCCTCGATGGAAAGGTCCTTGCCGGCTTCCCAGGCAACGGCGGCCTATTCTAGTCAGTATGTTGTTCGGCAGTTCTACAGTCTCTTTTCTTCAGTCTCCGCGTCTTTCCGCAGCCCAATGCCTGTCTGTTCGCCTGCGGATCCGCAAGTGCCAAGCTTGGGAATAACGTCACAGACTGTAACAGAGGAGCTGTGGGAGCGCGCGCACAGCGAGACTGAAGAGCGAGAAGCTTCAGAACATACCTTGCAGGTGATGGTCTACGCAATTGTCAGCTTCATGATTCCAAAGAATGCTGTTGTGGTGTTATCGTTGCTGTTGACGTACCTTGCCAACGGTATCGGCGGGCATTGTAACGGTGCGATGAACTCAAAGGGTATCTTGACGTGAGGAATATAGTCTCAAGTTTGCAGAGACGGGACGAAGAGGAGAAGAGAGGAAGACTAGTAGGCTATTACAAGCTCTGGAAGGGCTCCCGACCTTTTTATCGAAGGTGTGGGGTATTTCCAAATCACAACGGCGTCATCTGCCCCTCCACTGCCAGGGCCCCTCATTCGCGGCTGAGGCTCGGTTTCTGTCGCGCGATGCTCGCGTCAAGAGGCTGAAGCTCGCGCCGCTCTCGGAACAGACACGTCTGCTGGGCACTGGACAACTGCTGCTGACAATTGGACGGGCTGGGCAGCGCTCCCGGGAGTTGTTAACCACATGTGGGCGGAGCTGGAGCCGGGCAGCGCGCTGGGTCGCGTTGCGATGGCAGGCGCGTCGGGTTAAGTTGCTCCTTTCGGTTGATGAACACGGCTGTTCACTACAACATCACCGTCTTGGGAGTGTTTGTGCGTAAGATTGCATTGCTCTGTTGATATCGAGGCCATGGAATCTTCTATCACTTTCCATTCTCGAGGTGCTTGAACAATCACACGGCTGGACTTCGCTCTCCATCGCCGAGCACGAGCAATACAAGACCGGGAGGCAGACCGAGACTGTGCAGCTTGCAGCCGTAGCAGGTGCAATGTCGTTCCATTCTTCACGTGAACTCGGACTCGAGCACGAGCACGTTCTCCTCTGCTGCATACGACCTTGACTTTGCGCAACAAACTCTAACGAGAGGGTTTCGGGACGTGGAGGCTGATGGGTGAGGCTTAGCTGATTTCACTAGCGTGTCGACGCGTCCACAGGGCTGGCAGAGCTCCATGCTGCTTTCTACTGTGTAACAGCTTGATCGCGGAGACCTCATTGCGAGACTTCACGATATGCACATACCGTCACCGAACAGACAGTGTACTGATCGAGAGCCTGTCCACGACGACAACATTCTGCGCTGCAAGCTTGCGCGCGTCATAGCAAGCCCCACTAGAGCTACAAACCATCTGCAGCTTCAGAATCGTGCACATCGACATTGACCACACAGCGACTGACAAGAATGCCGAACCCTACAGATATCCCGGCCTTCGCCGCTTCTCAGCTCACATTGCTAGATGCTGAGCTGAAAGCCGAACTTGCAGAAACAGACGCTCTCCTCTCCTCGCATACTCCGACTGCCCTCGCCCGCGGCGGCCTCGCAATCCTCAACCTCAATGTCTCATCCGTACGAACTGGCATGGGCGGCAAGACCATCGTGGAGCTGGCGCTCGACCCCGCAGTGGTCACCAAGGGCGCCAAGCCAGAGATTCCCGAGCACGGCATACGAGTGGGAGACATCGTGGCGGTTGCAGACCAGCCGGCAGGCAGCGCGAAGAAAACAGAAAAGAAGGAGCTCGAGAAGAAGGGCGCGGAAGGCGTTGTATTGCGTGTGAGGCGCGAGAACGTCGAGGTCGTACTGGACAAGGAAGACGCTGATGTGCCCAGCGGAAGCAAGTTGTGGATGTCAGTCGCAGTCACACGGCGCATGCACATAGAGCGGAGACTGATACACCATGTAGAGTCAAACTGGCGAACGATGTCACCTACAAGAGGTACGCCTTCGCAGCAATACAAGAAGTTCTGTCGAACACCGCATACTCATCCATGATAGGATGAACCAGACCATGACCAGACTGCAGAAGTTCGAGGAGCAGGAGTACACGCCCTTCATGCGAGTACTCTTCGGACAAGGCTCGCCCACACCTCTCCCCTCTGATCTCAACGACCCCTCCAACCCCTTGCACATATTGGAATTCAATGACCCGAGCCTCAACGACAGTCAGAGGGAAGCTATCAGGTTTGCTATAGCTTCTCGCGAAGTCGCACTGATCCACGGGCCACCGGGCACAGGGAAGACGCATACATTGATCGAGCTCATACTGCAACTCCTGAAGCAGAACCTTCGTCTTCTAGTGTGCGGTCCATCCAACATCTCGGTAGACAACATCGTCGAGCGACTCGCTTCCCACAAAGTCAACATGGTCCGACTCGGTCACCCAGCTCGCCTGTTGCCATCTGTGCTGAACCACTCCCTGGACGTTCTGACACGCACTTCAGAGGCCGCAGCCCTAGTCCAGGATGTAAGGAAAGAGATGGATGACAAGCAAGCATCAATACGCAAGACCCGCAACGGCAGGGAGAGGAAGCAGATCTACACTGAGCTGAAAGAGCTGCGTCAAGAATACCGAGAGCGCGAGAAAGGCTGCGTAAACAATCTTGTTGGGAGCGCCAAAGTCGTCCTGGCAACACTGCATGGCGCCGGTGGCTTTCATCTCAAGGGCCAGGAATTCGACGTCGTAATCGTCGACGAAGCAAGCCAGGCGCTCGAAGCACAATGCTGGGTCCCTCTTCTCTGGGTGAAGGCCAACAAGCTCGTGCTCGCAGGCGACCATCTGCAGCTCCCACCTACGATCAAATCGCTGAACTCAAAGGAGTCAAAAGCTAGCAAGAAAGTTGCCACGAGCGTGAAGAACGATGCATCGGGTATCAGCAAGACCCTCGAAACCACGCTCTTCGACCGCCTCCTCGCCCTCCACGGCCCGAGTATAAAACGCATGCTGACAACGCAATACCGCATGCACGAAGCCATCATGCGCTTCCCGTCCGACGCGCTCTACGACTCCCAGCTCATCGCCGCCGACGCAGTCAAAGACCGCCTGCTCACCGACCTGCCCTACGACGTGCAAGAAACAGAGGACACTAAAGAGCCGCTGGTGTTCTGGGACACGCAGGGTGGCGACTTTCCCGAGAAGCTCGAGGACGAAGGCGTCATCGGTAAGGGCGGGAAGGGTGTGAGTCTGGGGGACAGCAAAAGCAATGAGGCCGAAGCCGCGCTGGTTAAGATGCACGTAGGCAACTTGATCGCCGCGGGTGTCAGAGAAGAGGACGTTGCGGTCATTACGCCGTATAATGCGCAGGTACGTCAAATGTCCCTTGTCAATGCCGTGAAGGACTGCCCTTATCAATGCGATTATGGACCGCGATCGTAGTGCGTGTTGGAGATCTGCTCGCCTGCCTTGGCGCAGGTCGACGAGGATGCGGTACGGCCGCGCCGATCCGGAAAATGATGTGGGCGATGGGATCCCTGTCCAGCACACTTCCCTTGATGTCAACTTATACAACTGACCGTTGAACGTCACAGCTAGCGTTGCTCGCCGGCCTGCTCAAGGAAAAGTACCCGCGTCTGGAACTCGGATCTGTCGACGGATTCCAGGGCCGCGAGAAAGAAGCTGTTGTTGTGAGCACAGTACGCAGCAACTCAGAGCACGAAGTCGGCTTTCTGGGCGAGAAGAGGAGACTCAACGTCGCCATGACACGGCCAAAGAGACACCTCTGCGTGATCGGCGACAGCGACACGATCAGCAAGTACGTACACCCTTCCCTACACCGCTTGCATTACATGTGGAGATGAGGTCTGGGTGGTGGGCTGGACGCAGACAGCATAGCCTGGGAGCTGTTTCAACGCGGTGGTGAAGGCAGGTGGCGCATGTCCTGACAAGGCCCATCCCGCTCCTGCAAGCCACACTTCCTGCGCCCCTCGCTGCCGTTTCCGTCGTGTCACGCATCTGCAGGCCCCGCCCAAAGCACGCTGCTAACGCACATCTCAGGGGCAGCGCGTTCTTAAAGCAGTGGATGGAATATCTCGAGGAGCACGCTGATTTGCGGTATCCGAATCTGGCGGACGTGTATACCGGCGCCGAGTAGCACCTCAGCGGTAAGAGGAGCTGGGGTTCCTGGGCGCATACTGTGGAGAGCGACAACGCAGGTGCAAGGCTGTGGAGGTGTTGAGAGGCGAGGACAAGCGAGACAGGCCGAGATGCTGCAGCAGAGTGGAACTCGCCCTTGGCGGAGATTTGCGCGCCGCTGCATCATGCATTGATTGGTGTTGAGGGCTGCGGGGTCAACGGCGCGCGGCCAGCTTCAGTCCATTTGACAGTTGTACAGTGCATTTGAAGGGTCAGGCCTGTCGAGATCACCGGTGTGAGTCGCGGTGTGGAAGCCAGACGCCTCAGAAGGCCGCGCGATAGGTGAATCGAGGGCAAGCGAGGCTCTGCTTTTGCTGCATGGCAGACTGCATGGTGATGAGGAGAGTGCAGAAGCGCTAGAGATTACCTGCAGAAGACTAGCTGGCCTATGGGGTAGCTAAGAGCCAGCACACCAAGCTCGAGGCTGCTCAAAGTCAAACTCCACAGAGATATGGTACGCTAGGCTGTCCCTATCGCAGCGTGATTCAGAATCGTACCATGCTCGCTCTCGCAGTCGTGAATATGTAATAGCTGCTGCGGTCGAGTCGCGTTACTCCACGCCAATGCTATCGAGCGTTGAGCCCCCAATATTGCCTGTGCGGCCACGTTATGCGTTCTCGGGCCTCACCACTATAACACAAAACGGTACAGCGGGAATTCGTCATTCGTGTCTCAGCGCTGCGGTTGAGCTCATCGAACGGCACTGACCCTGTTCATCAAGCTGTCGCTTGAAGCTGTCGCTTGGGACAAAACTATCCAATGCGCGTCGCTGGCGCGTTGGAGATGCACGTCTAAAGCACGTCCTCAAACGCTGAATGCAGAACCAGGGTTCTTGACGTGCACTAGGCGGAAGCACACACCACTCAGACTGCTCTCTTGGGAACCCCGTCGAAACGCGACCGCGAGCGAACCCGCGAAGGGTGAAAGCTGTGGCGCCACGTTTTTCTTTGGGGTCCGCTCCGTGCTGGAGCTGCTCTGAAAGGCGTGTGAGACGTCCCCGGCGCTGCCGCACCGAGCCTCTTTCGGCGAAGTGCGCTGTTTCAGACGTCGATAGCACACGCCTCGCTACCGCTATCCGCACCACCGACTGCGTGGGTGTCAGTGCTCGGTATCGATTGGAAGGCTCGTACCGTGTTGCCCACGCAAATTGCTGATGCGAGCGCGCCTCTGAGCATTTTGCCGGGGCTTGGAGCTGCTGCTATTAGAGAAGACGTTTGTCGCAGATGCCGGCGATGATCCCTTTTCCATCCATTGATACTGCTCACCCCGCCCGTTACCCCCTGCTACATGACGCTGCTGTTTGATACTTATTCCTCCAACCCCTTCATCTTCTGACGTCTACTGTTCTACTTTCGTCGCTCGTTCTCAAATTCTCTTCTTTCTGCGTACTATTCTTAGCCTTTTCAACTGCGCAACTGCTTTCAAAGCCAGAGCTAGGGTACATAGACCGTTCCATTCCGCATTGTTAGCCATCTGTTTCATTCGCAAGTACTGCGTCGACATTGCTTGGCCCGGGCCCTTCCGCTGCACTGGGGTATCCTTCTAATGTGCAGTTAACCAAGAGTACCTTTCCTATTCGCGCATTGGTGATGCTGGGAAACGGTGGTTCATACTACAGTACTCGCTAGGGTTACCTTGCAACATCTGCGCGAGCGCAATCTCATCCGCATAAGGCTTGCATAAGGTCATCTGCAAATATTCCCCACAGCCTGCTCTATTAGAGCAACAGAACGCCGCTTCGCATGCACCTGCGAGAGAATTCTGTCGCTGTCAAGATGAGCATGCAGGGTGGATTGCAGCGCCCCAGGAGCGCGAGCTGGAAAGTCGAGGCCATTCGGCGCGGCGATCTGAAGATCAGTGGGCCGATACCCATTGAAGAAGACACACCACTGAGCGACGAGGAAGAGAGGCAGTTCGCTGAGCGACGCGGCGAGAAGCGGCAGGAAGACGCATTGGATGTGCTCCCGGCGCCGCAACATACCATACGACAGGTTCCCAACTCGCAAGGAACATTACGGCCAGAGGACGGCACAGAGGAGATTGCTATGAAAACGGTGAGCCAGGAACAGGACTATGCTCGTCAGGAATTGGAGCTCCACGACCAGCATCCGGCTCGTTCGCCGCTCAGATCACCGCTGGGAATGCATCCAACGGACGGATTTGTTGCGAGTCAAAGGGAGAGCGTCTTCCAGCCAAGGTCACATACTCCGCCTACGCCGTTCCGTGCGACGCCAGAGAGCACTTCTCAGTCGAACATGACCGCCAATGCGAAAAAGCAGAAGCGTAAGAGCGGTATCAGGGGTGTATTTCGTAAAATGTTCGGGCGCAAAGATAGTCGGGGCGAATCACAGGAGCGTTCACAAGAGCGCAACGCGGAGCGTAATGAAGAGCCTGCGCGAAGAGGACATAGCTATCACCACAGCGTACGTGATGACAGTGGATTGAATGATGAGCTATACGCTAATACTGCTCAGGACCCTGGCATGTTGCAGAAGTCACAGACCGCACCACAACAACCCCCGACGCCGAGTGCACAGCGGATCTCAGATCTGACGGTGAAGGAACTGCAGCCTCCACATCCGCTGCATGCTTTGCCTTACCCGATGAATGTGAATGCGCCGCCGGCAAGCCCTCCACATGAGTATCTTAGATTCGACTTCCAACGGCCCGACCTTGGACCCCGGAGAGCAACACTACCGAACCTGACTGGCGGCGTAGCTCAACGGCACAGTCTGGACGAGCCACGAGGCCGATTGTCGACGTGGGAGGAGCGAGAGGATGAACCTCTACCATCGCCAGGAATTGGCATCGCACTATCAGGACCACCGCAGGCACCCCAGCCTTCCCTAAAAGAGAGAAGGAGATCAAGAAGTGCAGGCGCTTTGCGGGAGCTTGCAAAGGCTCATTTCTCTGGTGAAGGGAACCCGAGCAGGACTGAGGTGATCAAGAGCTGGAGGGAGAGCGCCGCTTCGGCGAGCGTATACAGCCAGAACACAAGACCACAGACAGCCCGGACAGTGGAGACCGTACGAAGCGTTTATGCCAAGGGACCTACCGTACAGCAAGCCGAGTCGCTCCACGAAGGCATGAGCGCAACACTCGTAGGCCCCGACGATCTCACGCCAAACGAGCCCACACCGCGCGCCCAAGAACCTACCACTCCCCCGCAGCCCGCCACTCGAGCCCAAGACTGGGAAACACCAGAGCACCCGCCCGTCTCCGCCTTCAACTTCGGCAATCTCGAGTCCAATAGTCCAGGCTCCCACCCCGAGACGCTCGCACAACTCGAAGGCCCGCCACTCCCCTCACGCAGCCCCAAACGGCTCAGCGTCGAAGACCGAGTTCAACATCTCGAGTCGAACGTTTCGGAGCTGGAATCCTCCTTGCGGCGGATATCGCAGCACAACCAGCGGTCGACCATCATCCTTGAGTCCGCGCCGCGCAACCTGCGAACGCGAACGCGCTCGACTTCCCGCTCTGTGAGCGCGGTCAGCATTCACCAGCGCGAGCCGCTCCCCGCCGCGGTGGCAACAACGAACAGTAATCTGAGTTACGAGTCCAGTCCGCCCAGTCCGCCGTTGACGCACACCGAAGAGCCGCACTCCACATCCCACGTCAAAGCACCGAACGACCTTAACCTTGAGGCGATGCATAGCTTGTTGAACAGCGAGCGCACAGCGCGACTCGCGCTCGAATCCCGTGTTCTCTCGCTGCAGCATGAAGTTCAACAGCTTTCGTCGCTGGTCGCGCGGCTCGTTAACAATTCCACCGTAAACGCAACGAGTCCGAAGTACCCGACGCCGAGCCCGGATAGCATCCATATGGGAGAGGAAAGGATGCCGACGCCCAGACAGGGCCGGTATGTGGCAAGGAGACAGGGCACCGAGGATAGCGATGTTGTGAGTCCGGACGGAGAGGTGTGGGCTACGCCTAAGGAGGGGAGTTTTGAGGATCAGAGGACGATGTATTTCGAGGGGGCGAATAGGATTTGAGGAGTGTGTCGGGGCCAAAGTACGCAGTACGGCTCTTGCAGGTTTACGCCTTACGGGTGGACGAGATGGTTTGTTGATTCATGGGGGATATTTGTATGATAATACGGGCACAGCGCGGCGTTTGTAGGGGTTGGATGATGGAGCGCTTTCTTGGATATAGTTACCTTTTAGTTTCGACACGATATTTCTATTCATTCATCTTGGTTGGCAAGCTCCTCACGGTCACTGAGAAGAAGCTTTGCAGGTGAGAGAGACGCAAGCTCGCTGGAAGTCTCACTGCCGCTTGCTTCCAACTTAAGGTTATCAGCAAACAGCCAGCCTCACCATCAACTCCCCTCATTGCCGCCACAACTGATCTTCAAACTGATCTCTCCTATCGCCATCAAAGCCAACCTGCGCGCTCAACTCGAAACCATGTCCGCCGCCAGCGACGCACCGACGGCACAGCCAGACAAAGCTCCCGTCGCTCCCGGTACCCAGCCTTCACATACGCTCTCACATCCGCCGTACTGACCTTCTACAGACAACGAATACTACTCCATCCGCGCCATCCCAGGCAAAGGCTACGGTTGCTTCGCCCTCAAGCCGATCCCGCGCGGCACCCGCATCCTTACCGACACCCCGCTTCTCAAAGTCCCCGTGGCAGACTACATGAAAGCCGACATCGAGGCTGCATTCCAATCTCTGACGCCGCAACAGAAAGAAGAATACTTCACCCTGCACTCCGGGCACGGACAGTCCCCCTCCGACTGGCCATCTCACATATACACCCCAGCGTCCCCGCGCGCGACAGGCAGAGGATCTCAGAACAGCATGCCGCACGTACCGGCGCGTCCGCAACACTCATCTCCATTTTCCAAACAAACTGCATGGAAATGGGGTCCGGCGCAGCGGTATTCTTGAATACGAGCCGCTTCAACCATAGCTGCGTGCCGAACGCGACGTACACGTGGAACGCCGGCATTGGGAAGGAGACGATTCATGCTATGAGAGATGTCAAAGAGGGGGAGGAAGTCACGATTAGCTATGTGGATGGCGAGCATGACAAAAGGTTAAGGGCATGGGAGTTGAGGCATTATGGGTTTGAGTGTGGGTGTGAGGCGTGTGGGGATGAGGAGAATGTGAGTCCCAATTGCCATCTCTTTCGGCGAAGTAATGGTCTTTGAGCTGACGGTGTGGTTAGGAATCGAGCTATGCGTACGCCAGCGCGGAGCGTCGCCTACAGATCCAAGAGCTCGAGCGCGAGACGCAGTTACTGAGAGGCTTGAGGTTGCGCGAGGGCGCGAGGCAGCCCGATTTCGTCAATAAGCTGCTAAAGATGGCGGTTGCGCTGCAGGAGGAGGGCGCGTGGGATGCGAGGCTTGCGGGGGTGTTTCTCGATATTGCGCTTGTTTGTGAGGTCAGTGGGGATTTCAAGATAGGGGTCCTCGCGGGCGAGAAGGCGGTGCAGATCAAGAGGGATTGTCAGGGCGTTGATTTCCCGGATTTCAAGAGGTATGCTGAGGCTGTGGAAAGGATCAAGGCGAGCAGGAGGCGCGAGATGGGCGAGGCGAATGGATGGAAGGCGTAATGGTTCTTGAGACAGCACGTGTGGTGATACCGGGGCGAAAGGTGGTTTCTCAAAAGTTAATGATATCCAATTGTTTACAGCGTCCATCTGTCGTGGATAAGTGGTTGTGAGCCCTGGAGGAGGTCGCGATGCTGACGCTCGCTTACTGGTGGCAGACCCCGGTCATTCTGTCCCTGCATGGCGCTGCGACAAGTCTGAAGCGCTGCCGTCATCGCCTTACGCACCTCACCGACACTTCCGACGACTGATTATCAGGTTGCAGTCAATAGCAGGCCAAGCACCGTCTAGCCCAAACCATGTCCACCCCCAGCGTCCCCTGGGCCAACATGGCAGCGGAGACTAACTTTCAGGGTCACGCTGGGGCGCGTAGCCGCTGACGTCGCTGTCGTGTTGCTGCGTCCGGGACCGTCTTGAAACTTGTCGCGCGTCTCTGAGCAGCCTCAAGTTTGGCCTTTGACCACAGAGTCTCACTCGTACATCCTCCAATCTGCTGACTGCATACAACTCTCACCTTTCTGCTCTTTGCTGTCAGCTCGTATAGATTCGTTCTCGTTTGGCTGCTCAGCCACATCCCACAGCGATCATCCTCACGCGCTTTAGCTCCGGATAGCTTGGCTTCCGTGAATGCCAAACCACCTTTTCGAACGCGCGCAAAAAACGCAGACTTGCAAGCAGATCTTGCGATACTAGTACGCAAAATGGCGACCATAGAGACCAAGGACAGCGCTCTGCCTCCCACGTCTGCGCCTGCGCCGCTCAGCTCAGCCGCACCGCCCTCTCCACCACTCTCATCTGGGCGCGAGACGCTGCCCAAACCTTCGATAGACGCACACGACAACAGCACACCACCCTTCTCGCCAGCAAGCGATACGCCTGTACTGCAGAAAGAGCAAGAGGAGTTCGAGGGCACGGTCGACGTCAACAATGACCTGCCGAGCGAGAAGGACCTCAAGAAGGTGGAAGACCTGCTCATCTTGGACGCACAAGGGAAGAGCCGCCCGTTCAGAGAGCTGTACGATGCATCAGGCGTCGCGCCCCGGCAGCTGATCATCTTCATTAGGCATTTCTTCTGTGGAGTAAGTCGCGCCACATACTCTACAGCACCCCGTATCTAGACACTGACTTTCCAGAACTGCCAAGAATACCTCCGCACTCTCTCCTCCTCCATGACACCCGAAGACCTCCTCGCTCTCCCCACACCAACCTCCATAATCGTCATCGGCTGCGGCCGCCCAGAGCTAATACCAATGTACACCGAAGCCACCGGCTGCCCCTTCCCCATCTACGCGGAGCCGACGCGCAAAATCTACGACTATCTCGGCATGACGCGGACCTACGACCTCGGCAGCAAGCCGGCCTACATGCAGACCAACGTGCTGATCAACAGCGTGCAGTCAATATTCCAGGGCCTCGCGACGGGCCGCAAGGCGCTCAAGGGCGGCGACTTCAAGCAAGTCGGCGGCGAGTTTCTGTTCGAGAATGGAGAGTGCACGTGGGTGCATCGCATGAAGACGACGCGGGGCCATGCTGAGGTCGGCGATGTTAGGAGCTTGTTGGGCTTGGATGATAGGAGGCCCCCAATGAGGAAGAGGTGGAGTCATAGTGTTAAGAAGGAGAAGCAGCAGAATAGACGCAGTATGAGCTGGGGCAGGCTAAGGAGTAAGAGTAAGGGCACGAAGGATTTGGAGAAGAGTGGGACTGTCACGCCCGAGAGGGTTGAGGAGGAGGATCCGAATAGGCTTATTGGCAGGACGACTGCGTGAGGCTGTGGATGGTTTGTCATTTACTTTGTTGCGTTTAGCGATTTTGGCGCGATGCAGCTGCGCTGCGAGCGAAAGCGAATGAGATGTTTTCCAATTCACTAGTTTGCTCCTGTTTGTCTTTGGGGATGCTCTTTCCTTCCTTCGCGCTTGCCTGTTGTTAAGACTGTTGGTCATACTCAGCCCCCCAGCCTCCAATTCGTCCTCTTTCTCTCTTATATAGCACATCAGCTGACTGCTATCGCTGTAATCGCCATCGAAGAATCTCAGACCCTCTCGTCGCTCTCGGCAACACTGGAAGACCCTGACGTCAACGGTCATCCCAAGAAGATGTCTACCTGGGGCTCTGCCTACGACCGAGCTATCGCGGATCTGCGCGCACAGTCATTCAAGATCTCTGGAGCTGACATGCAACGGTTCAAGCCAGAAGAGTAGCAGTCACGCTACCGCTCTGAGAGGACCAACCCCAGGGGAGCTGAAGCAGATTCGTGATAGTTGCCTCGCTTGCTATCCACTACGGCATCTCGCTAAGGACGAACCAGGTAGCGTGAGGGTCGCAGGTGCCAGTACTCATATCCTGATTGATAAAATGTCATTTACATACTCTCAAATCGAAAAATCGTTGCATATAACGCATTTCTGTCCAGTACTCACAAATATGCACAGCGAATATTTCTAACGTGATCGTGCAATGTCTCAACCAAAGTGGAGACTCGACATGCCTGTGTGTGTGGCTGCCTTTGCGCTCAAGATCCCGCACTCTTGAAAACACCATATGTAAGCTTGATGTCCTGCCCGCAAATTGCCTGCCGACGGCCTTATAAAGAATATAAAGTACAAAGTTGGAATTTTCAACATATAGCTACACGACATCGCCAAGACTTCCAAAACGACGTCGACCTCTGGAAATGTCAGCTGCGTGCTTCCTTCTTTCAAAATGACACAGAGCACTGCTCTTTTCTGCGTGCTTGCGCCACAGGACTTCCAAAGCGATCTCCGATCCACCCAAGGTGACCATATCAAATTCGTCAAACATCTCACTGCCAAAAACCTTGCTCGTTTCTAACATGACGTTCTCCTGGGGTTCGAAAAGGATAAAGGGATGCCCTGATGTTTGATTGTTTTGTTTGTAATCGCTGCTGTTGAGTAATCCATCTGCCAATATGCATACTTTCAAAACTCAGAGTGGTACGTCAAGTTGAACGCATGCGACAAATGCTGGCAAGAAACAAACGATAAGTCCATTCGGCCTGTCCATATGTATTCGCATCTGACGAAGTCCTCTTTAGCCGCCGTTTGTCTCATTCTCATGGGCTAGTGGCTATAATGACGGTTGCTTGCAATGCTGTGTCAACCTTTCCTCCATATATACTCTTCTTCATCAATTCTCAAAAACGAACAGGATTGTCCAAATGGACTCTCTGTCCTCTCTTCTGCTCAAATCAACGACATGATGTTCTATGTGCGCGTCGATCTCTCTCTGTACAACAAGTCAAAATGCACGACTTCATCAGGGATGCTTCGCCAATGACGCATCTTTGATTGTATACAGAACCAAAAGACAGCAGCGAACTCTCCATGGAAGTCCGCTTTTGTTCGTCAAAATTCATCTCCATCTATGTCATGGGCGTGCCTCAACAGCACCTTCTCACACTGAAGGTTGCTGTGACCTGGCTTCGCGTCTCATGAGTACTTATTGGCGACAACGTTATTGTCTATGCTCACACTCGTTATGTCCGGTCAGATTCAGAAAAGACTCGAGCGTATGACTAGAATGTCTTTCTCCTGCTTTGCCTGGAACACAAGTACCATGGTGGGCGATCCTCGCCACTTGAATCTCCTTGTGAGAATGCGAAATCAAAGGTGCAAATAACAACCTCATGAGGGCCAGTCTCTATGACTCAAACGTAATGTATCATTTCTTACCTATGTCGCTTCCGGTCCGCTACGACCGACCAAAGACAGGGTTGTGCGGGAATGGAAGACTTCTATTTCATCATAATTCACCGACATAAACAGGTCTCGGGATGCATTTGGAGAGTCTTCGGTGGCTATTGTAATACGAGTAAAGCCATCCAGTGTGGAGGCGCAAGGACCTCGACGTCCCTTCTTCGGTTTGTAAACAATGCTGGGCCGTGACGTCCCAGCTGTTCCTCAACACTTGCATCTTCGTGTTTGAGGATTCCCTCACCTTCCGTGATTGCGCCAAATCGGACAACGCGCTTGTCGCCAGAATCCGTCAAATCCGCATCTTTGCGGTGATCAATCAATGGGAGGGAGAAGATGGCCTTGAGTGTTGGGCTGGTGCTCTTTCAACTACACGCCTGCTCCGGAATCTTCAAGGATTGACCTTGCACATTAGGCACTGGATGAGTGTCCTAGAACACATAGTACTTATGTACAACTAACCAATCTTGGTGGGAATTCGTTTGTTCCCCGGTTTGGCTCTTGGCAATCTGGACATCATGACCCATCCGTCCTGGATCGATATCGGTATGCCAACCGTCGTTCAATACTTCCAACAGCACAACTTGTAAAAGAATAACGACTGAAGTCATCACCACAGCCCTGAGCGAGAAAGGTGAGGAGATCACAATAACCTGGTCAGAGCTCATAAATGTGGTTCGCGGTCATCTGCTGGACCATCAGGGATATACGCAGACTATTTGGGACCCAACGGATTGGGTAAGGCGGCGGAAACCTGGAGGAACTCGAGAGCTCCTTCAGCTGCTACAATATTTGTCACAGACTCAGTAGTCCCAAATCTCTTCTTCCACGTGCAGTCCAACGCGGGAAGACAGACTCAGTCTCCACCAACCCTCTCATAACTCCCTCTCCCCACAACCTCCCTATCCGCCATAACCCTCGCATCCTCCCTCCCCTTCTGAACATCCAACATCCACAATAACGGCGCAGGTAGCACGACCAGTACCGCCAAGAAGATAAACGCCGGCCGAATGCTGCCCGCATGATCAACGATATAACCCACCAGCGCCGGCCCAAACGCACTACTCCCCTTATCCGTGACAGCATACAGCGCGAAAAAGCTCGCCTCGCTACCCTCAGGAATAAGCGGCGCATACACCGACCTCGCATACGAGCTTATCCCGCCCATGACGATCCCATGTATGACCGCAATGGGATAGATCTCCCAAGCCTTCTGCAAGCCAATAAACCCAAGACGCTGGAAGGCTGGAACGTAGCCCAACAAACCATACAGCGGGATGATTTCCATGCCCGCGACGCACAGCAGCAGGACGGTTTTCGCCTGCAGGGAAAACCGCGCTGCGACGCGCGGCCATATGAATGCGCCGACGATGCCGGAGCCGATCGATGTGATGGACAGCAGCGCGATGGCGATGGTGCTCATGTGCAGCTCTGTGCGGGCGAAGAGCACGGCGGTGCCGGATATGGTTGCCACGGCGTCGGAGAGGAGAAACCAGCTGATGAGGAAGAGCAGCGTTTGGCGCAGGCGGACTGCGCGGCGGAGCGTGGTCCAGAACGAGCCAAGGGAGAAGGTCAGGTAGTAGAGGAAGCGCTTGAGCTTCGTTGGTGGCTTGCCAAGGGAGTGGGAGTGGTTTGTTGGCAATGGTGCGCCGGGACGCGGGCGTAGCCAGAGGAGAGTTGGTATGGTGAAGATTGCCCACCATAGACCTACCACGAGGAGGATGACGCGCATGGATATGGTTGGGTGGGCCTTGCCAAAGTTGGTCTTGCTGAAGCCGAAGAGAATGCCGATGGCAATAACTTGAACGAAGACCGCCGCAATGTACCCGTAGCCGACGCCTTTGCTGGATATGACCGCAGATCGTTTGAGATCCTTAGCAAGCTTCTCTGGATTTGCACGGCGCACGCTACTGTCGCCATTCGGATTGAAACTCTCGAGTTCCTGATCCAGTAAGGTAGACGACTCGGAGTTGAAGGATTTGAGGTCAGAATCGGATGGATGATTGGCAACTAGCAATGGTAGGAAAGCGTTGAGCAGGACGAAAGAGAAGCCTAAGCTAGTGACCCCAAGAACGACCAGTATTGGAGCCAGGTAGTATATCGAAGGCGATATGAAGATGAAGAGCATACTGACGATCGATCCAGTGTAGGCACAGATCATGAGCATCTTCTTGCGATACGGTCCTGCGTAGCTCTAGCATCAGCGTGTATAATTCGGGAAAATAGAAGACATACCATGATCAGCAAAGGAGCTGAAAAGCACTAGAACAATAGCCTGTACAAGCACCGCAGCCGAAAAAGTGTACAATGAGAAGCTGCTGGTCGACAAGTCCTTGCCCAACAGCCTGATCATGCACTGCTCTTTGTGACCATCTGATGTCCCATTGTCGGCACGAACCCGGACACTTCCGGTATGCTCGACGCAAGGTTTTGACCTGTCGGAGAAGAAATGACCATTCTCTCTGGCGAGCTGCTCCAGGACGACTGGAAGGAATGCGCCTTTCATCGTCAGCATGCGTCCTCACATCAATCCCCCTAAGGTACGTACCGACAGCGACCACCGCAAATACTTCGGCTGCAATGGGATAAGCATACCAGCCGTTCAGCTCTCTTGTAGTCGTCGGACTAGTGTCTTCGCCCTCGTAGCGCACTCTTGGCTGCGCTGCGGCTCCTTCATCGTCCTCGTCCTGGTAGGAATAGGACATATTGGGATGTTTTTCACGACATCAAGCAGAGATCGAAGATGACATCGTTGGGTGTGTTAGGGCCGTGGTGATCCGGGAGTGGATCCCAGTTTCCAAGTGTGAGGCTGAACTAGGCAGGTTTCGGTTGGTGTGGTGAAGCGCGATCGGTAATCGTCAAGCCTCACCCGGCCGCGTACTTGCAGTCTCTTATGGAATGTAGTGGCAGTCTTCCGACTTGTCAAAACATTGAGATGTGCTATCTCATCAGATCGAGTCAAATGCCAGTACAGATTCATTTGCGGGCGTTTGAAGGCCTCCCTTGCTCGAATGCACGCTTCGGACAACATTCGGCGGCCAGCATCCTCAAGCCAACGTCTTGAAACAGCAAGGCGACCTGCAGTAAGCTTCTCAGGTAGTAAGTCTCTCTAAAGTTCTTGCAGTGTAAAAGAAATCGTCGAGCAAACAGAACAGCAATATCTCTCATGACTGCTTTAACCTTTTCTCACTATGACGTCACGCATCGCGGGGTTTGAGAGCGATGCTGATCGTGAATTTTTCACGTGTTCCTGAGGATATAGAGGTTGATGACAGTATGGGCCCCTGGAGACCGTCAATTTACCGCACACACGATGTGCAAACTCCGTCACCGGAGCCAGGGGCAGTGACCTCGTTAGTTGAGGCTGTGAGCTCATGCAGCACGCGTCTGAAGGCCGACCCTTACAATGCCAGACTTTGGACAGAGCGTGCGGACCACTACCTGCAACTGAATTACCCAGAGCTTGCAGTAGGCGACGCATATCGAGCGAAACTACTCTTTGAGCGCGCAGACGCAGCCACAGAAAACCACAAAGAAACCAGCAAGAGCTCGGAAGAAGTGGCTGTTCCAGACGAACAGACTCGCATTCACGCATACACGATCTTGGGTCAAGCACTGTACGACTGCCATTGCCATTGGGAGTGCTTCGAGTTCTGGCTCGAATTGACACAGGCCAAACGCTACTCTCAACTATCCCGCCTCGCGTTCACGAAGGCCAATGCCTTGAAACAGCTCCTCGCGCAGAAGAAGCAGGCTGCCGCACCCTACGGTGGCACAGCACAGCAGCAGCGCGACAGGTTGCACGATGGGAGTGTCATCACCGTGCACTATCCGTGGATGGCAGAGCGCCATCGCAGCAGAAGCCCAGAGGTAGTCGAGGGGGTGAACGGGGAACTTCAGCACAACGTCCAGCCTCCTGCGCTGCGACTGGGTAACAGCACACTCTCTTCCATACCAACAGACATGCTGGGCATGTTCGCCACTCGCGACATCAAGAAGGGCGAATGCATACTGATCGACCGCACCGCCACCGGAGCCGTCAGCCGCCCACCCACAACACCTCACTGCGAGACCTGCTACGACACGCCGCTCACATCTCCCATCACCGCTCCATGCTGCGCAGCACTCTTCTGCACCCCCGTCTGCCGGGACCTCGCTCTTGACACCTACCACCGCGCGCTCTGCGGCCAGGACTTCTCCTGGCTTCTCACGCCCGCCGCACCACTGCACGAAAACGCAAGCCCCATGCGTCCACTCCTCCTCCTACGCTTCCTCGCCCTCTGCGTCGCCTGCGGCCCGCACACACACCCTCTCTCCCACCCGCTCATCGCGCGCCTCACGCCGCTCGCCAACATCGGGCACCTCGACGTCTTCACACTCCGCGAGTCTGTCGCCACGCCATTTCAAATCCTGACACAGCTGGGCATCGACATCTACCTTGACCATCGCTTCGACACGCCCGTGCTGCACACGCTGTGGACGCGGCTCGCGAACAACAAAGCCGGGAGTTACGACCCCGCACTCGGGTTTGTGGACACGGTGACCCCGTTGCTGCCGCTGTTTAATCATAGCTGTGACCCGAGTGTAGAGTATAGGAAGGAAGGTGGGACGACGACGGTAAGGTTTTTTGCGTTGAGGGATGTAAAGGCGGGCGAGGAGGTGTTCGATAGCTATCAGGATGTGGAGGGGTTGGAGAGGGGAGAGAGGGTCAGGGCTATGTGGCCGTGGTTTGAAAGGGCGTGTTTGTGTGAGAGGTGTGAGAGCGAGGCGGCGGAGGTGTCGTAGAGTAACTGGTTTTCCGACAGCCAGTATGGCAAGAATAGATGACGAGACGCCTTCAATGCTTCGAATCCGTCGTAGCCGCCCAATGCACATGCCTGCTCTTCCACGCCTGCTCATGCTCGCTCGTCGATCCTCGGTCTCTTGCTATTGTTGCTCTCCCTGTCGTCCCCAAATCTCTTCCTCTCCCCCAGCGGCTTCGCATTCGCACCGCTCGGTCCCTCATCCTCTCTCCGCCCTCTATACCCATCACTCCTAAACCGCTCATCCAGCCCGTACTCCTCCTTGCTTCTTCTCGGCCTATCATCGCCATAATCGCCCCAGCGCCCCGTGTCCTCGCTGCGCATGTCCTTGTACCGTGTCCCGCCCTTCTTGCCCAGCTTGGTCATGTCGCGGATCTGCATGTACTCGGGGAGCAGCTCGCGATTGGTCTGGTCCTCGAAGCGTGCGCCCATCAAATTGCGCTTGTCGAGGCCAAGCTCCGCGAGCTCGTCGGTGAAAAAGGCGCCCTTGTGAAAGTACTTCTGCATGAACTGCGCTTGGCCGCGGCCTTCTCTTTCTTCGGCTTGTTTCTCGATGTGTAAGCGGTCTTCGGCTTCGCGCTCCTCTTTGGAGAGATTTTGCCGTCGTTCGATCTCGGCGCGTTCAGCTTCGGCTTCTTCGATGGCGACACGCTCCCGCTTTATGCGCCGCAACTCTCGCAGTTTCCACGCGAGGAACTCGGCGTCGGGATCCAGACCGTCTGTGTCGTCGATGGCGTTGATGTCCGCGTCCTCGACATCATCGTCCCAGTCGCGTTTCGCGGCCGCGCGCTCAGCGATGCGCGCCTCGACTTGCTCTTGTACGAGTTGCTTTGTATGCTCCTGCCGCCGCGCTCCTTCCTCGGCGGCGATCTGCTCTTGTGATTTCGCTGGTGTTGAGGCAGTTGCGCGAGCGCCCTTTTTTATGAAGACGGGACGTAGAAGTTTGCGTGGTGCTTCTTCTTCGCTTGATTCTTCTTCTGCTGAGGATTCTTCCTCGCTTGAACTTTCGTCGCTGCCGCTGCCTGATCCGCTGCCCTCGACCTCGCGCTTGTCGTCTTCTTCTTCGCTCTCGGTCTCGAACTCGTCCTCGTTGATTTCTGGTTTCGATCGCGTGGCGAGCTTCGATTTCAGCGCAGATTTGGGGAACGACTTGGCTATTGGCGCGGGTTTAGGTTTTGCGAAGGGCTTCGGCTTGGGTTGTTGCTCTTCTTCTGATTCCGACTCGTCTGAGCTTGAGCGCTCTTCTGCGGGCGCGGCGCCTGGTTTGCCGGCAAATTGTCGCGTGCGCACAGGCTGCGCGGTCAGCCTCTTGGACTTTGGCGGCGGCATTGTGTGTGTGGAAGGTTGTATGGTGTTTGAGGTGTCTTGCGCGTTGGGAGCTTTCCAAAAAGTTCATGGTCGCGCGGGCGCGCCGCTGCCGCGGCTGATGGTTGCGCCTTGGCTGCGTAGGGCTGAACTTCACCACCTCATACCTAGCTATGAGATCCGCATCCGCATCATCCCGAACGACTGCAACGTGGCTTTTGTATTGCTCTTACTTTCCCTACTGATGACTCCGTCACATGATCATTACGGAGTTCTCATCTCCTGCTATTAGCGGCCTTCGTGTTAAAACTTCGATATTGTCCACTTAGCACAAGTCCTCCAGATCTGCTCTGCCACCTGCTAGTCGAGTTTGCTGTCCTCTTCTCGCATACCTGAAAGCACTAAGATGTATTCTGCAGCAGGAGCTTGCCGATTACATCGCTGATCGCGGCTGTGTCGCAAGCCCACACGTGCTTGAAGCATCCTATGGACGCCGGGCACACCGTGACCGATGTCAGGTTCTTCCTGAGTCTACGCTGTTGAAAAGCCCGGATTACCGAGGGTACATTGGATCTCTCTCAAGCCATGCTATCCATCACATTTGAATCCTGGGAGAGCTCGATTTGTTCCTCAAACCATGTATGGAACCCCGACTTCCACTCGAGACCTTCCAAGCTCTCGAATCTGTCCCCGGTCGTAGATTGCGAGTACAAGCTCTGAACAGATCCAAATGGCGAGGTGTTGCTGATAAGGCTGAGGAAGCATATCCGATGGATGCGCGGTATGAAGGCTTACACAGCTGTACTTTCCGTAAACACAGCGAGGGCGTCTTGAGCGTCAAATCTGGCCGCACGCCACGGAGACTCTTCAGCCTACCAACCATTGAGGCTGTGAGAACGTTTTCCCACCTGGAGTCCGAGCGTGAGATCGTCAGATACTGGAGCTTCTCCACGTGAGTGTGCGATGAGAGAGCAAAAGTCCGAAAAGCATGGGGTTCATGGAAGACAAACGCTGTGCTCGCATACAAAGCGTCTGTTGAATCGGAGTTAAATTGTCTGCATACCAGTGGAGGTAGATCCAGGAGGCGCTCAAGTCTGTCAGGGAATATGCGACGGTGTATGTACCGCAGGTGTCGCTGCGCGATCTGGGCGCCTGATCTCAATCTAGAGGGCTCGAGACTGACATCGACCGCAACTTTGCCATAGGCGTAGGTCCATATCTGGTTTCGCAACTCGAGTGGAAGACGGAAGAGCGGACAGCGGGCCAGGTGGATAGCTGTTGGGCGGCGCCTAAGTGACTTAGCATCGACGACTCGGTGATGAGCTGAGAAGACCTACGCCGCACCTGATAGATCATACTGGGAACTTGTGATGATAATGTGGATTCCGGCCTGCGGTTTGGCGTACGTAGATTCGCTGTCGATCAGTGATACTGCATCCCTCTTGCGTTTGCCAAGGACCATGATGGATTTTGTAGACTCGACTAGCTAAATGGTTGCGATAGTTAAACTGATGGATAGTATAAGATAGCATGCAGTATATATGCGCGCTGAAATGAAGATGCTAGGCCATGCTTGCCTAATGGGTCCTCGGTAAACGCTGTTGCCTGACTGTGCCATGCCGGGGTAGACACGCCCCAGAAAGAGAAATCAACATTCAGCACACGTCGTGTATCGTGTCATACCCTGAAAGCGTTCTTTACATCATTCCATGCTCCTGCAATAGCCTTTCGTCCTCAGCTTCCCTGTCCGGAAATAAAAGGTCCATGTCCTGCCCCAGCAACTGCGCCCTCAAACTGGCTGCCAATTCCTTGCGTGAGGTCGCTTGGACTACGTCGTCCTTCTCGCGGCGATTCCTGAAGACGTCAGGATCGTCCTTCCACCTGCGATCGCTGGGATGGTACTGTGGATCCTTCCTCTGGCTCTGCTTGTTTCTCTCGAACAAGTAGACTCGAGTGAGTTCGGGTTGGAGACGATGTTGCTGGAACTCGCGTAGGAATACAGGGAGCCGATTTCTCTCTTCGTCCCATGACGAGCCCTCCAACCTGCTGCCGCGGATCACTGTGCCGAGCGCCTTGCCGTTGCTTCCGTAATTCCAGGTCAACGTTGTGCCAGAGTAGTTCTCGTTGTCATCGACAGTGCGTCCGATCAGAAGTATGAGGCCCTTGAGGCTTTCGAAGTTGTTGATCACGCTTGAGCTTCTTCCTGGACTCCAGATGCGATTGTGGTGCTTGATACCGAAGCCGAGGCGAACGACCAGGTAGCGCATGCGTCGCACGCACTGTTGCTGGGAGGACGCCAGTATGTACAAGTCGATGCTGGTGCCAACTTTGAACGTGGAAGACGCGTAGAAGATGCCGATTGTCTCGGCCCAAAACTGTTTGCTCACGATCGGCCAGAAGAAGGGTGTCCTTGGGCTGGCTCGGGTGGCAGCTGGACAGCATTCTGTCATCTTCAAAGAGTTCGCACACACCTCATCAGGAGCTTGGCAGAAGTAGTATCTGAAGCCGTAACGCCCTGAAGGTTTCATTTTCCGGTCTGCACAGGTTGGCTCGGCATGCAAGACCAATGATCCGTATGCGTACGTCCAGATCCGGTCCAGCGCGTTGCGAGGGAGCTGAAGTAGTGACGAAGACGTCTTGTCTGTAATACTAGTCATCCTCGCTCTGGAGAGTAGGATTTGCAATATCCGGTAGGTTCGATGACACAGACGAATCTGACGCTGTCATCTTGTAACCTGGAGCTGATCGACCTGTGGAGGCCTGAACCAAGACCACACGTGATCCTCGAGTCACGAGTGTTCATTCTAGCGGAGTATGGAGAGGCTGTGCGTGTTATTTTGGTGCGTTGTATCTCTATGAAACCTACCTTCGTCAATTCTGGCTATCATCCTAGCCCATTGCAGTCACCGGCCATTCCATGTGTGGTTGCCGAAAACCAACAGGTCGCCTTGTCCCCTCCATCACGCTCCTCCGAGAGAAAGACGACAGAGATGACGGTCAAGCAAGGCACTCTCGAGCGCTCTTTCCAACAAAGCTACTCGATCTAGACTTGCCATCCGGGCGTATTGCGTGAGGGGGTCAATATGCGCCGCGACAAGATCCGGATTCAGCTGATGTTGTTCAAAGCTCGTATCGCAAAGGATATGATCTCCAACTTCCGTTGCCGCCCATGCATGATGTCGATGTTGGCGAACAGTAAGTGATTACTCCGAGACAAGTCAAATCCGGCGTGAGACCTTGCAGGCTCAACTTGCCCACAAGAGTAGGCGACAAACTCCATCTCCAACCTGCCCACTCAGGCCCGTGTCCAAGCCGGATGTAGAGCTCAAGTCGTTGAACTTGAGGCATGTAGGAATGGCGAGATAGTAGGAGGGTGTGTAGTGCTCACGGGTCGGAGAACGCCAGAGTGATGGTCGTCCAGAAGATCGGCGAAACCTCCCACCATAACTATTTGCTCAACAGTGGAAGGTTCAACACCACGTTATGGGGATGGCCTTTGCAATTGCACAGTAAATGACGGCTCCTCCGTCTACAGAGTCGATACTCGAACCTGTATTCAGGACTGCCCTGCAAGAGATCGAGGTGGACGAATTGATTGCCAAAGGAATAGTGCCATATCTCGTTGCGCAATTCCGGTGGAAGTCGGAAGTAGAGGGCAGCTTGTAGCATTGAGAGACGTGCTTGTTTGCGTCAGCAGAAAAACCCAAATAACAACCAAGGCATGTTCACATGTCTCCACCCGGCCTGAAACTGGAGGCATGGTTAGACAGCACAGAGAGGGGAGCCTTGCCATCAGAACGTTTTTGGCGCTTCTTCGTTGCATTCTTCGATGGCGACGCCATAATGCCGCGCTTCTTTTGCGCCATGGTATTCTGTTTGAAAGCTTGTCCTTACAGGGAGAGCTCGTGAGTGATCGGCATGATCGCAGTGTTCGTTTATGGAATGTAGCGCGGGTGACGGTGAGGCCAAGAAGGAAGAGCGACAGTGACGCTTTATGTAGGCTTGAGCCTGCGTCGCTTCTCATCTTCACTTGCTAGCCAAGCCCGCACTTTTCGGTGAAGTGAAAGTGCCCCATGGAAACAAGTCTTTGATGCTTTGCGGGTGCGTTCTGCTCGCAACGCACAACTGTCACATAGTTAGAGGGAGATCAGCCATCATGTTTGTTTCTGAGTCATAAGCAAGATCAGCCATCATGTCAGCTGAACATGTCTTTCAAAGTCCAAGCCTCCTTCAACGTCGCTGAGGCGTGAGCAGCTGGCGTTGAGCAGCTGCTTTCACTCAGCTCTGGCGAGCTACTCCTTCTGTCCTCAGGTACAACATTTCTTCAATAGAGACTCCAGACTCATCCAGGCCTACCACTCCCAGTTCTCGTTTCAATAGAATATGTGGAGGATCTTTGAGCACGACTGCAATAAGATGTAGTCAAGGGGTGCGCGAATGAGGAAAGAGCGCCTTGGTGGAACCACAATATTTCCTGTGCTGAGCAACAAGCTCACCTCAAAACCAACAAAGCTTGAGGCGATGCCGAGGAACGGAGAGCAACAGTGCTGCGCGATCCTGTTGAGCGCCCACCATTAGGGCCACTCCCAGAGCTGATGTGGTTGAGGGCAGGGTCGAGCCTCAGCCTTGCGCATGTTTGCTGCATTTGCAAACCCTCCCCCGAACGCGGTCCTAGTCTGGCCAACCCACAACCACACCTCCAGGTGCATTCGTCCAGTCCAGACGTGTCGTCATCTTTCTCAGCACATCTCGATGTCCATTCCTCGGAGCACAATCCAATCCATCATCATTACTTCGTCTTACCTCACAGGCCTTGCTCCTCAGGGTCTTGCAGGGCACCGCACTCGCTCGGCCGAACGCATACGTATCCAGGCTTTTCAGGCGTCCCAATCCTGCTCAAGAGCGGGCCGACCGGAGGTATACGTGAATCATGATCATGTTCAACAGGGCGCATTAATCTCGGTTTCGCAATTATTATGCAGAATTTGGGTTTCGTCGTCCCAAGCGGAGCTCGCGGGAAGCTCAGGTTTGGAAAGAGCGCCGCGTTCCAAGCACAAGCGCCAGCTAAAGCGAAGTCCCACCCCGCACACAAAGGCCCGAAGGCTTGGGTTCGTCGCCGCACCAGGGCAGGTCGAAGCGAGATTCTGCAAGATCGAGCCCTGGAGGTTCCCAACGATCGGCCAATCAATGAGCTATTGGAGGTCATTTGTCTTGGAAATAATCATGGAGTAATCGCAGGGTTTGTTCGTAATATCACGAGTAGCTGAAAGAAGATGTGGACAATGTGTGATTTGTGTATGATTCGGTGGTTGCTCAGGGCAATTCCAACCTTCTTATCGTATTGCTGACTGCGGTTCTGCTAGTCGCAGCTAAGCCCTTTGAGGACTATCTAATCCTCCTTTTCCATGAACGCCCTTCTGATCGATGAGCCAGGATCCGAGCTGGAGATGGCTCACATGTAGATGTACAGAAACGCCAAAAATGCTGATATAAACAGGTCGGTGAAATCTATCGGCCGACAAAATGCACGCTAGAACGCTGACAAAGATATTGCTGGAAAAATGATGCTCAATGCCTCCATGTATGTGGTCGTAAGAAGGTTTTGTACAGCGAAAGAAGTTCTCAGCGGAAGACCGGCTGCTGAGGAACGGGAAGTTGATTGAACTGGTGGTGCTCTGGCCACGCACTGTGGTCCATGTATGGCAGGGGACCAGCTCGGCGATCAGTCATAGGACGACCGAGAGGGTGGTAGTGCATCTGATCATAGGAGATGTTGCGAGCTGGGTTCTGGATGGAAGCCTGGGGTGGAGGCACCAACAAGGTATGTACGCCGCGAACCGGACGGTATGGAGACTGTCGCTGGTTCAAGAAGTAAGAAGGAGACAGTTGGCGTGATGCAACAGGAAAAGATGCGCTGGTTGGAGATGAGTTGTTCGAGTGCGGGAAGGGGCTCATCTGGCGAGAACGATCTGCAGTAGGTGTGTGGTGCGTTGAGAAGGGAGGTGCAGCCGATGAAGTTGGCGTGCTGGCCGGTTGCTGCCACTGAACCGGGGGTGGGTATACCATAGCCATGGAACGGTTGCCAGGGACCGGCAAGGGCAGCTCCGACCAGGTTTTCACCTGAGCCGCAGGCATGTGCGGTTGCTGCGGAGTTGGGATAGCGAGACTCGGCAGGGGAGGCAGCCTATTGACCGATGGCGGTGGCTCGAAGGACTTGTTGACGGGCGTTTGCAACGTCGTTACGAGTGGAGCGTTGGCGTAAGGTCCAGGTGCGAAGCCATGAGCCTGTCTCTTCATTGGCGGTTCGGCGCTATGATCAGTGCTGCGCTTGCGTTGCACGATAGGTCCAAGAGGCGGCAGAGAACCAATAGGCGAGACCTGCGCAGATGTTGCCTGCGGCTGCAGAAGAGGGGTATTGTTGGAGAATGCCAAGTAGTTGGGCGAGTACATCGTGGTTGGTGGGGACGTCTGGAAGTTCGTAGGCGGCGATGGAATGAAGTTCTGTGGAACTGCGAGCGAGGGCGTGGGTGGGCTAATCGAGCCAGCAGCAGGGACCTTCGAGGCTCGATCGTAGAAGGTGCCGAACTTGCCAAGGACCTTGTGCCACTCTTCCCATTTCTCTTTCGATGTGTACAGGCTGTATCGCATGTTGCTCAGGAACTCAACCTCCATGATGTGGACCTCTTGAACCGAGATTCCAGATACCTCCGCCCACGTCTTGTTGGTGTATGTGTTGTCGTCCAGGAACTTGTTGCCGAGCATTAGTGCAACTGTCAGAAGTCGATATTCGCTGCCAGGCTTGCCCTTTACACTGGGATTGGTCTGCTTCAACTTCCACACGAACAGAAGAGCCAGGAGGATGACATTCTGAGCAACCTGGGTCGTAGTCAAAATTGTTGCTACCCACTTGCGGAATCCGGTGGTGGGTATCGCGTCCGGTACGAGGGGCTGTATCTGATGTGGGGATGACTTTGGGGATGTGACCTGGTTGAGAACCTTCGAGCTTTCGAACCAGAACAGGCAAGTAATCTGCCAAAATTAGTAATTGCCGCTGGCTTCAACATGAATTTTGCACCTACCTCAGCTGCTAATTGGGGAAGTCCCTCCTGCGGTGTACTAATAGTGGATGGGATCCGTAGGTTGGGTGAGATCGACCACTTCTTCCGCGGTGTTTGAGCAACTTCTTGTGATTGTTGCTGCGATTGCCTCTGTTCGGTTGGGCTTGTGGTGGCTGTTGCTGACCTAGAGTTGCCGATTGCAGGTAGTTGATAGCCAAACTGCTGAGCAACACCTTGACCTGGCGGTAGCGATACAACCTTGACCGCTGAACTTTTCGACTCAGGAGGGGTCAAGGGCCGCCTTGGAGCTGGCAGGTCATAACCATTTGACATTCGAGGCACAGGAAGCTGCATCTGGACGGTACTGGAGTCGAACTTGGTGGTGGGTCGAGCTGAGGATGAGAAGTGGAAGTCGAAGGGATGCTCCCGGGGGAGGGCGTGAGGCATCGAGCGGGGGAGCTGTAGCTCAAGCATGTGGGCGATGAAGGTGAGGTAGTTCGTCCAACGGTGAAGGCGAGGTGGAGGTGAGGTGGTGACGATGTTAAGGTGAACCGGCAAGCATGAGCGAGGCAGCTATGCTTAGTATAGCGTCGTTTAGGTGTTTGCAAATAGCAGACGCTATAGTTCCTTCACCAGATGGCCGTGACAAGGAAAGCGGTGATGGCTTGTGTCAAGCAAGGACGCTGTTGACAACGAGCCGTTGCAACTTGTAAGAAATATGCGAGTACGCTGGGCCTATGAATGCAACCTTGTTTCCGGGTGGGCCACGGTTGCGAGCGTCGGTCTCTTGTGTCCTCGGTTCCTCTGGGCGAGGTGAGGCAAAGGGAGTGCAGGGCACAATGAAGAAGATGCAAGAGGTCAGTGGGCGGGTGAGAGGCTTTGGGGAGCGTTGGGTGTAGTGTTTGAAGGTCGCACCCCGGCGATGATTGGTATGAACTATAGTCAGGGAGGCGGATTGTCGGCGGGCCGCTCGCAGCTGCTTGCGCAGACATGGCTTTTGGGGCCGTTGGATTGATACATAATTCCTGTGAAGAGTCGGAAAGATCCAGGCAAGCCCCAAGAGCTGATCCAGAAGGAGAAACAGCTCTGACATCAACCGCGCCTGCGCACTAGCGTCCCTGGCCAGCACCGACCTAGCGCGCACGGCCGCACAAAGCAAGCCAAAGCAGCGGACCGGGGGCCACACAAACGAACGCGACGCCAAGGGCACCGGGTTAATTATGGGACAAAGCCTCAGCGCTGCATCAGCGATGGGCGGTGCGTAATGCCTGTCCGCGTCGTGACCAGCGGAGCGAGGTGGCCCTCAGCGCTGCGAGCAGGGGCGCGGCCAGAGAAGGCGCGCCAGCGGCGAGTGGGTGGAGCAGGGGCCGGTGCCGTCGTGTGCAGCAGCTTGCTCGCAGTCGTCCACCTCGTCCTGTCTTTGGCTGCGGTATTGTGTTGCAAGCAGCGCTCAGACGAATTACTGCAGGACAAACCCGGCTGCGACTGCTGCACTGAGTGGCAGGCCCGTGTTTGAACCACACGCAGCAGCGTCAAGCGTCAAGCGACAAGCGGCCAGCGGCCAGCCTCCAGCCGTGAGATCGTCAAAATCTGCTGTTGTCCACGCCCGTCACGCTTGGACGGCACGCAGTCTGACTCTCAGAATGCTGTTTCGCACGCTAGAGCAGGGTGTGAAAGGCAGTGGGTGTGTTCGACCTCCCAAGCGGCTCGATGCTGGCGGCGGCTTGCGTTTGCCATGGATCACAACTGGCTCCTGAAAACCGCCTGCGGATGCTGCAAGCGCTGCAAGTCAGGCCAAGTCAAGTGCTCGCCGTCGCCGTGTCCGTCATGGGATTTGATTATTCACACGGCCGGCGACCGCCATCTGACCCGCAGTGCATCCCCGTCGCATCGTTAAGGAGAGTCACGGCCTGCGTGTCGCCGTGCTAGGCCCAGAACGTCACCCTGCTCCAAGTCTGCGCCGCCGTCCGGTCCCCAGCCTCAGCAGCACCGCGGCCTCCCATTGGCTTGCGAGAGCGTCGTGCGCGTCGATTTACTCGACACCACCGGCCCACTCTGCAGAGCGACTCCTCGCAGCCGTCCTTCGCTGCCACCATCCGTGGGACACCATCATGACCAGGCAGAAACGATAGCGCTGGCGGGCCTCGTCAATCCTCTGCACGCCAGTAGGCTTGTCCCCCGGAGCCTGCGGTACCGTCCAACTCGATATGACGGATCCCGTGAAGGCAGATTGTGAGATCCCTTACGCTTGCATCACGGGCTGCTGCACCGGCCAAGGCGGGCTCACACGAGATGATGAGGACACCTCCTTGCCCAACTAGCCACGCCCACTCGACCATTAACTTTGCCAGCGTGCAGCAGGTGCAGCAAGCGTGAATGTGGCATCAACTGCCGTAAGCGGCTGAGAAGCCACTGGGGCTTGGCCAGGTGCAGCCGTGGTCCCATAGCAGCTCCCTCGGACACAGTTGTGCAGCTTCGACGAAGTCGTAGCCATCTTACGCTTCCCAGACACCGTAAAGGGTCGGTGCTGCGTCCATCGATGGTTGTCAAACACCAGTCCCCATGTCGTGTTTGACCTCTGCACTACTCTGAGTACTCGCCCTGCTGCACGCTGTTCACAGCTGTTCCCAAGACGACGCTCAGTACCTTCACGCTTTGCCCTCCGCGAATCTGCGGTGCGGCCGCCATCGGTATCAGAAGCAGCAATACGAGCATCGAGCCGCCAGTCCGCCATGGCTCGCTTGTCCACCCTAGCAGAATTGCCGTCTTACTTTGCCTAACCCCTCCCTAATTCCGAGCCCGAACCCTGTTCGACGCGAAGTTTGCAGGCTGAGGTTTGGGCGGAGTGCTGATCTTGCAATCCTCTCTCGCAAATTGTGAGCACCCAATCAGACGGGTGCATACCAGCTTGCACCACTGGGTCGTGCTGCTTCCGGCGAATCGCACA
Source organism: Didymella pomorum (assembly GCA_022225945.1). Lineage (NCBI taxonomy): Eukaryota > Fungi > Ascomycota > Dothideomycetes > Pleosporales > Didymellaceae > Didymella > Didymella pomorum. The sequence goes on from JAKJXN010000007.1 coordinate 456,131, forward strand.
TGTGCCTTCAGGGCAGTGGCCCGGCGCTAGAGACATTCTATAAGACCAGATCAGAGATTATGTGGTTCCATGTTGAGGCAATCTGCACCGCAGGACCGCCTTCTCAACGCCCCTGGCGAGACACGTATCGGCGGTACCGTATTGCCTGCCCTTCACTCCGCTCTGCTACCGTCGCTTCCGGGCCTTCTGTGTGCGTGAAGGCCTTCAGGATTGGTGGCACGATGCATCCACTACTCACGCGCCAGCTTGAGCCATCCAGTGCTTCAAATGCAATCCGTGCCCCAAGCAGCCTGCAGTGCAAATCGCACGCAGGTGTCCGCGGTTCGAGACTCTATCTTTGCGCTAGCAAGAGTATCGTGAAGCGTCATTGCTTCTCGACACGCGGTGCTTGGCTGGCAAACAGCCTGGTTATTGATAGACAAAGCCTCTGGTGAGGCCAGCAGCGCTAAATGTGCAATCGTGACGGGGATTGCAATTGGAGGCGCGACGCAAGGGAGACGCAACATCCTGGAAACGAAAAATTGTCAATCCGTGCCTGCTGCCGCCGGTGATCCTACTTGACGACAGGTTTGTGACTTGTTGTTGGCATGGTGGAGCAAAATGCGAGACGTCTTGTCATCATCCTAACAAACAGCAGGGATTGTACGCTTTGCACTCGGCGTACCACGTAAGCAGTCCTGCCCTTCTCCGTTGTGAAAGACCAGCAAGATACCTGCCCAACGCGGCTAGCTGCCTCCCACTTCGATGAAGGGGCTGACCACATCAGGCTGATGGCATGCTCGGTTATCTGTGCGTGTTTTGGCATGGAATTGAGACCTCACATCACGTATGCAGCCCTCAGCTCGATGTAATCAATCTCAGCACACCTGCACGACTTCATGGTGGATCGTGATACGACTTGACATTGTCGTAAAGATGGCCTCATCAAGGAGCTAATCTTGTTGGCGTCCACCCTTTGACACACACCTGCCGCATGCAACGAATATCGCGAGAGCGATCCCGCAAAGTCCGAACGACTTGTGGAGATGACGACTCTGGCTCGGATGCAGAGAAACGAAAGTAGTTTTCATCATGATTAGTGGGGGCTTGATACGGATGACACTCGGCATCTCTCTGCTTTACGAGTCGGTTCCCAGCCCTGGAGAAGCGTTGGGTGCAACGCCGCCTAGCTAAATCGGGAGCCATTATTAGCTCCTCCATGGCGCGCTGAGACGTACCGCGCTTCGACGCGTCCATCACACCACGATCTATCCTGAAGCAACGCGGTCTCATGCCTCCAACTGTCGTATGAGCCGAGGACTACTATGACTTCTCGCCTAGCGCAATCTACTTGTGTGCAGCAGGCGACCTCCTTTGCATTATTGACCTGTAGCGCACAAGGCAACCGACCCTGAGTGGCTATCGAAAGTGCAACGATGCAAGCCTCTTCGCGGGACATCCACATCTTGGACGCGTTTCGCCTCTTTGCGTCGATCTGCCAACCGCACCAAGGTCAATGCTATTACCGATTACGACTTCATCACGGCATCATTTGCGATTGCGACACGCTTCAGCCTGTCATCCGGAACACGAGAGCAACACCCGGCTTCGGCGAATGGTGTTCCTCAGGCAGCAAGGACTTCGACAGACTTCCAGCAGGTGCAACATCCTGGAGGCATGCAACAAAAGAATGCTCAACAACAAATCCTTCGCATGCGCGAAGGCTGTACCTCGGGGTCTGGCAAACGTTTTCCCTCGCCAAACGCAATCACCAGGATTAAGTTTAGCTCCTTTACACGGCGTCCTTGAGTACCTTTCACTTTCATGCCTCACGCCCCGCCCGGGCTAGGAAAAGCAGGTAAGACGACTGACTTGCAACCAATAGATAGACGCAGTCTAGCCCCACGCTCACCACTCCAGGTCTTTCTTCCACGACCTCCGAGCCCAACTCCAAGGCATCCCATCGCCGGTCTTATGGAATGTTGCTGTGCCCCAGGTCCCTGAACTTTTCCGGACAGTCTGTACCGCCACTGTGTCATGATCCTTACGGATGCAGCCACCTAGGCAGTCTTGAATCTGACCAAATCACGGCATGATGAGCCCGTCCCGTGGAAGCACAATTGAAGGGCCAAAACCTGGTCAATGTGCGGATGCATTGACAACGAAATATAGCGCGGCAGTAGCACCATTCCACCGCTTCGGCGTGAACATCTGACCTCAAGTAAGTTGCGGTCTGGGTGCATGCTCCAAGCCTGGTACCTCTCAACGAAGACAGCGTTGGATGCCTCCAGAGTTAGTCGCCAGCAGCGGTCGCAACGCCACATGTCGAAGCAAGTACCACTATACGACAAGGCGCGTTCTCGTCTTGATTCATTGAGCCGTCTTGAGCGTCAAGCAATGAAGACATTTGCCCAAGGTGGGCTGCAGATTGCTCCTTCCAGTCGGTCATCGGTCACAGCGCACTGACCATCCAAAACGAACGCCAACACTCAACCATGCTCTCGATCATTACTGTCTGCTTCGCCTTGAGAGCGAGACGCCTTACCAGCTGCAGGACAACCCGTGTCTCTTCCAGAAATTGCAGCGATGTGTCCGCCTGCCTGCATGTTTGTCGAAAGGCCACGCTGCCCGCATCCACGCCAAGCTAAGGCTCTCGATCAGATTAATAGATCAACAAAGCACACGAGGTCCCACCAGTCCCTTCATCCTTTCACACCATCATTCTGCCAAGTGCATTGAGCATTGACGGAAACACAGCTGTTCGGAAACCTCGGCTCGTGACATGATCCATTCGTGTGCGACCGCTCGCAGTGCACCCGCCGCGGACGTACTTTCCTGTTGGCTGTCATTCACCGGCAATTACCGCTTCTGTCTGCCTGAACCCCAGGTACAGGACGCGAACTGAGGTCCACCGTATATTGCAGTGTATCCAAGTTACCCAGGCCTAGCGTCTTCTTCTGGGCAGTCGTTTTCGAAATTCACCCGATTCGATCTAGGACGCATCGCCGCGGTAGTCCATCGGCGCTGGCTTACCCACGAGGCTTCAACTAACCGTTTTCCATGTATGACAGGCAATGCAGATAGCGAGACAAGGACCTTCTCGCTCCGCCTAGCATCACGTTCCATCACGTAGCACAACGCAAGTCACTGCTCAAAAAGAAAGTGCTACCTGTCCTCATACCAATCCTCACCCAGCCTCGCAACGAAGCCGAAGCCGGAGCCTGGGACACCATCATCCGTAGTCCTTGAAACACCCCATTTCTCCGGACGTTACTCGCGACATTGAGCGGACACCGCAGGCTCAGTGTCATCGCTTACGGGACGTACCTCAAGGACCTTTCTCCTCATCATCAGCTCCCCATTCAGCGACAAGACCAATCATCTGGGCATTGGATTTCGATCATATTTTTCTTGAAAATCTCGTTGGAAGCTTCTCAGATCTCGATGGAACTCAACCCACCAAAGCCGAATTGACGAAACGTCGTATCGACTCAGCTCCGGAGCGCGGATACTTGGACGCTGAGCTACGCTTGCCTTTCCGCATCAGAGACATGTTACGACCGAACAAGAGTTCGCTCTTGGCCGAACCTATCTGCGTAGATCCTGAAAACACAATCAGATACAGGGCACCTGAACGTTGCAGAGGCGATCTAGAGTCGCCTTGTGAAGTTCCGCCAGTCCTTACGTGCATCAATCTGCGTGGATCCTGCATTTCCATGCAGGTACAAGACATCTGAACGTTGCAGAGGCGGCATGCTGTCGTTCCGTGAAGTTCAGTCGACAGAATGTCCATCGTTCTACGCCTGGACACAGGCAATCCCAATACAAACGCTTTGCTCGTACGCACCACACGTGAACATAATCAAGTCTGCTCGATATGCCTATCTAGAAGGCTTCGTATGCGTACATATACAGATTCTATCCACGCCGCGGATGCTGCAATTCCAATCTTCCCAATGTACACCAATACATATGATACAAATCGTCTCCCCTTGCCCGTCGTCGTTCGACCTGCTCAAAACAACCTGTTCTCAGCCGACGCCTTCGCAGCATCCCTCTTCGCGGTCTGCTTCTTCTTATCCCTCGCCTCCCGCGGCGGCTTGAAAAACAAACTCGGGCTCTCGTTCTCCCTCAGCGTGTACGCCAGATACCCACGGTGCGCAGGGTCGCGGTAGTACTCGATGTCCTTGCGCCCCGTCGCATCGGGCAGCCTGTACTTGTACCTTGAGCTGACCTGCCGCATGACGGCGCCCAGCGCTTCCTTGCGCGCTGAGGCTTCGGTCGAGGAGGCGAGTGCGCTGAGGATCGGCGAGGGGATCAAAGACGGCGACGAGGTCGCGGCGAGCGAGATCAGGGAGGGAGAGGCGTCGAGGGATACGACCGGGTGCGAATCCCCGCGTAGTACGCGCTTGATGGATGTCGGGCTGTAGAAGCGTGTTGTTACGCTGCCGCCGAGGGCTTCAATGCGGGAGATTGCTTCCGCGGAGGCGCGGGACACGATGATGTTGATAGGTGTTGTGAGGGCTTCTGGGTTCTGAATACTGTATTAGTGCTTCCTGTTGCAAACACGCCTGCCACGGGCTGAGTGAATTGGTGATCGCCTTACCTTCGCCAATAGCTTAACGCCATGCCTCTTGACGCCATGCAAACACCTGCTCTTGTTCAACTCCTTCATCGTAATCGGCTTGCTCGGATCCAGTCTCCCCTGGTCAATCCAGCTCTGTATGCGGTCCAGATTGATCGGGCTCATCTCGACCTTGAACGGATTGTACTTTCCGCGTCCGCGCTCCGGGTTTGTGATCCATTGCGGTGTCTGGCCGCCCTCGAAGCCGGCGGGCACCTTGCCGTGCGCATGCTGACCCTTCTGACCTCGTCCGGCCGTCTTTCCCTTGCCGCTGGCTGGTCCGCGACCGCGCTTGATGCGCTTGCTGTAGGCGCCGCTGTTGTCGGAGAGCGAGGAGAGGATCGAGGCGCTGCGCTGTTGCTGTTGTGCGAATTGGGCGGTTGGCCGCGAGGCGGAGAGGACGGGGCGGGCGAGCCGCAGGATTTGTAACCGGGGCGGCATGGCGATGGACGGCTGGGGCTGTTATCGAAGTGTTGCGGAGAGATGTTGCGGCATGGAGAAATTCTGTATGACTAAGCAGCTCCAGACGCACTACCCGGCCATGTCGAACATCGCAATAGCAACATTACCTTACTTCGATAGGTACCCTGACGAGCATTTTTACAGATGCGCGACTTAATGACAGTCTAGGCGTTGCTCTGTATGCAAGATGATGGACGGCCAGCCCACAATAATCCGCTGGTTCTGGACAGTTCCAGTCCACGAACGAGAGTGAGCAGCACATCGTTCAGATTTACTCCGCTTGCTTCACACCTTTGAGCCACTGGGATGGCTTTCGGGTGTTTCTAATGTCTGTTCATCGCGTCCTCATGAGCATTTCAAGTCTCTCACCATGCGCACATACCGCCCTCCCCACTCATATAAAACTCCCAGGATCCAAGCAACTGAGACCATCTTCTCCACTACAACCCATTAGGGAGCACGCAAGAACTCATCAGTATATCGCCAGCATACCCGCCATTCAAGACCCGGACCGCGCATCCTGCGAACGCATCGTTGAGCGCATTCAACGCGAGCAGCAGGACGTACGAGCGAAATGGAGCAAGATTGTCGATACAGCATTCGAGTCGTCAGATGCGGCGAGGACGGTCGACCCTGATACGCTGAACAAGATTAAGGAAGAGGTGACAGCGAACCCGCTCCGCCAAGTGGAAGGAGTGATCATCTTTAGTAAAGGCATACGGAGGCCAGAGCGTCTGAACGACTTGATATCTAGACAAAGCTGCGATGCACTCCGTGTCAGACGGAAGCTCAAGGTGGAAGTTGACAAATTCGATAAGAATGTCAAGGAACGCACAATAGTTCTTTCACTGGTATGTACGTGCAGCCGTAATGAAGTTACTTCATGATACATTCATCCCTCGTACCACAACGTGAAGCCGTGAGGCAATCACCAAAACTGGAGGCCTTTGCAAGATGGCTGATCTCAGACGACCGCGTGTCTTGATTCATACGTTCTCAACGTGAACCGATTCCAAACTGATACCACGCCCACTTGTAGGTCAACACGTTACCAATGAGGTGCTATAAATTCATCGATGCAAGTTCGAACTTTGGAAAAAAATTCAAAAAGACATCATCTCCGCAAAAGAGACCAGGATATATGAGATGAACTCAGATTCTGTCACTAGACGAAATCACAGTATCGCCTTGTACGGCGGACGAGCAAGTCGTAAGCTGTACTCGCTGGTACCTGTGACGTCTGTGGAAGGAATGATCGGAACTGTTTCGGAACCCGCGACATGTCAAGCTTCAACCATCTCGAGCTTTCCAGCTTCAGCAACACAACAACACACACAATGCCAGCAACATCGCCACCACTACCGTCGCCGCCGCCAGACCTCAGCGCAAAGCTACCCAAGCTCGTACCCCGCAAACGCAACTCGATCGCACGCGAACCACCGTCTGCCCCTCCCCCGCCAACGCCTGCGCTCGCGCCGCCACCAGGTCTCTCCTCGCACACATTCACACATCCCTCGCGGCGGATACTGAGCCCAGAGGACCACCAGCTTTTTCTCAAGAGCCCAGCATGCACGCTTGTGAAGGCTTTCATCTTCAACATTGCCGATAGCGTGCAGGATCGCGCCGTATCGAGTGTAAAGGACAGCGACATTACAGACACACTGGGCAAGATCACACGGATACTCCAGGAGGCAGAAAAGATACAGGAAGAATGCCCACCCGAGGACACAGGCTCACGCTTCGGCAACCCTGTCTTCCGCACATTCCTGGACAAGATCGAAGAGGCCCTCCCGTCATGGCACGCCCAGCTTGGTCTTACAGATGCCGCGCAAATCGACGAGATCTCGACATATCTGCTCAACTCGTTCGGCAACAAGAGAAGGATTGACTATGGCTCCGGGCATGAGCTGAACTTCTTCTTGTGGCTGTTGTGTCTGAACCGCATCTCTTTGCTACCCACCAGCACCTTCCCTGCGCTCGGCCTCGTCATTTTGCCCGCCTATCTCCGCCTGATGCGCAAGATACAAGGTGCTTACTACCTCGAGCCCGCCGGCTCGCATGGCGTCTGGGGCCTGGACGACTACCAGTTCCTCCCTTTCCTCTTCGGCGCCTCGCAACTCCTTCACCACCCATACATCACGCCGAAGAGCATCCATAACGCCCTGGTCTTAGAAGAAGAGAAGTCGAATTACATATACCTAGATCAGATCAGTTTTGTCAACAGCGTCAAGAACGTCGAAGGGCTGCGGTGGCACAGTCCAATGCTGGACGACATTAGCGCCAGCAAGAACTGGGCTAAGATCGAGGGCGGCATGAGGAAGATGTTTGTCAAGGAGATCTTGGAGAAGTTGCCGGTGATGCAGCATTTCCTCTTCGGCTCCTTGATCCCGGCTGTGGAAGGTATGAGCACGGAAGACGAGGCTGGTGTGCCGGACGAGGAGGACGAGCCCGAGGGTGGAGAAGTCAAGGTCTTCACTGACGAGGCGGGGAAAAGACATGTACATGCAGCAGTTGGCTGGGGAGATTGCTGCGGGATACGAGTTCCTGCTGCTATCGGTGCGGAGGGAGAGGAGAGGAAGGGCGGCGTGAGAGGCCTGAGGAGGGTGCCCTTCGACTAGCCCGCTTGAGAGAATCAACGCATGGCTTTCAAAGCCGATTGATACTACTGTTATTATTACCGTTGGGACTCTGCACTTATGAAATATTCCCACATCATCTTGGGCTGGGTGTAAGCCTTTAAGCGTCCTGTGTGTGCTCCACTGAGTCTCCAGGTCATCCGCCTCTTCGCGCCTACTGTTCTCCCTGGATCTATCATTCCCAAGCTGGGTACTCAGTCCTGCCAATGGTTGCGCCATTCTTGCAATCCGGCCTTGACGTGCAGACTCAAATCGCTGTTGTGTTCCTTGACCTCCGCAATCCAGTCCGTTCAAGAAGTCCTCGTCATCTGCGTCGAAGTAGACCACAGCGATGGCCACGTTCTTCAAGTTCAGAAACGTAGCTTTGAAGTACGCCATCTTGGGAGCTACAGGTACTTCGTCCAGGTCCATATCGATCGGCCGCGCCATCTTGCCAACTGTCGCCCCTGACCGGTCGCTTACTGTGTCTCAAACGAGCTCGCCGTGCAGCGAAGAAACAGCATTCTGTTGCTCGGAATCCATATGCTCCACGGACCTGGGTAGGTCCTCGTCACAGCCAACGCTGAATCTGCACAGAGTGAAGGGGAGAAGATGTGTTTCAGCGTGAAGTTGCTTGCAGACTCGGGTCCATGGTAAAGGACGATTTTCAGACTGGCGGTCGAGCCATTGATGGGTCTGCTGTACGGAGACAACACAGTGCTTTCTAGGATCTCGTTCCTCGTCTCAGACGGCAGGTGCAGCGATTCTTCTCTCACTTGAACTGAAGGCACAGGTTCTACCGAGCTTGTAAGACTAACCTGGAGCTGACAGTCCAACTTCCGTAAGCTGGGAATGCAGATTTAGTGCGAGCCTCAGCCCTGGAATCGAATGGAGAACGATTATCGAGTAGGCAAGAGCGCTTTGAAATGTGCTCATGGCACGATGCTTCATAGCATTGTCAATACATACAGTAGTCATAAGATATCCGCCTTGATCGCTAGAACTCCACCCAACAAGTAAATGAACGCCTGAGAATCAAACAAAGGGCTGCCTGTCAGTCGCATCACTCGATCCAAAGCGAACCCTACCATCGTACATCCCGCACCCTATCCCGCTGTCCATACCATACCCCACCGTCTACAACGGCGTTCCCTCCCTCTCCAGCCCCTCAGCATGTTCCTGCGTCTTAACCTCCTCGAGCTCCCTCAGAATCTCGGGCAGCATGCTCTCAACATCCTCCTCTCTTTCCCCCAGCGCCTTGGCAATGAGCTGCTTGTACACGCCCTGTTTCTCGCTCATGCCGGCGACGCTAAGATTCGCAACCACCGCTCTGACCAACTCCCTTCTCTCCAGCTGCGCGCGGTAGAGCAGCAGACTTAATCGGAGTTTCTCCTTGGGGTCCTCGGCTTTAGAGTTCTGCTCCGCAGGATCACTCGGGATGGTACTCAACAGCCTTCTCAACTCGCTTTTTTGTTCGATTTCGAGGAGAGATTCGGCTTCCTGGACTAGCTCTTTCAATTCTTGTTCTTGGGAAACGTCGACGCCCTCGTCGTCTAGATCCAAGCCGTGGTTTTCCAACTCGGAGACTTGCTTGCGCAGGGCTTCGAGCTCGGCTTGGCGCCGCTTGACGACGCGCGAGGCGTCGAAGGATTCTGCTTCTTTTTCGGCGAGCTCGTGTTCGTACGCGAGCGCGAGCTCCTCGCATTTCTCGAGCAAAGTGGGGGCCACTTTGGTCATGAGGTGGCTCGCTGTTTGTGACCTGTACGTGCGGTCTTCAGCGCGGGCATTGGGGAGCGCGATAGGCAGTAAAGGACCGCCATCGAGGCCGTTGAAACCGTTGAGGCGGTCGGGGGGCGGGGCGAACGGGGACGAGGATGCTTGTCGCGGGCGGCCGTGCATGCGGCGGCGGGAGTTGAGGTCGCGGATGAGGTCGTCGGCGGTCTCGCCTTTCTTGTTGGGCACGTCGACGCTGACGTTTCTCCCAAGGAGACTGCGCACGCACTTGCGCGCGCCGTTGCGGGCGGCGATCATGATGGCTGTGTCGCCGTTCTGGTCGGCGGCATTTAACAGTCTTGTGACCTCATCCGGGATCCAGGTCTCGGACAGCTTGTTGATGATGCAGTCGAGGTACCAGCGCGCGCAGACGTACTTGTTCGAGGACGAGGTGGTCGCGGCGATGTGGTGGAAGACGGTGCTGCCGAACCAGTCGGTGCGGTGGACGGTCTGCTGGAAGATCTTGACCATGGACGGCATCGTCTCCTTGTCGAAGTTGTTGGTGAACATGACGGCGCGCATCAGCGGGGTCTCGAGGTTGTTGGACAGGCAGTCGATGCGGGCGCCGCGGTGGATCAGCTCCTTGACGACGCCGACGTCGCCCATGGCGGCGGCCCAGTGCATGGCGGCGTGGCCCTTCTCGTCGATGGGGCGGTCGAGGTTGATGCTCGGCGGCGGCTCGGGCCAGCTGTAGGCGTCCTTGTGATCCAATAACATAAAGTAGTCCAGCAGCTGGTCGGCCCAAATCTGGTGCTGCTGGTCGAGCAGACTCATCTGGTCCAGCCCACGCTTGCGCTTGCGGCTCTCGACGCTGTACGCGGCGTCGGCAAAGTCGTGGTCGCCCAGCATGCTCTCGCTCACGACCGTCTCGGCGTCGGGCGTGTCGTCGCGGAAGATCTGGCTGTGGCTCTGCAGCTGCGACTGCGACGGGGCGTCGTACGGGTCCTCGCTGACCTGGCTCTGGCTGCCGACGAAGCTCTGGATGGCCTCGAGGCTGTACGCGTTGTGCTGCTGCTGGGCCTTCGCTGCCCGTGCCGCGGCGGCGCTCTGGCGCGGGGGCTTCATGCGGTTCGAGGCGGCCGTCGCATGCTTGGGCGCGGGCGGCGGGCTGCGGTCGCCGGGGATGTAGTCGAGGATGGCGCGCATCTTGTCCAGCACGCCGTTGCGCTCAGCCAGGATGCGACCATCTTCCAACGGGATCCAGGTGCCCTGGTACTTGCCATAGCCGCCCTGCACCTTCTCGTGCACGCCCTTCTGCACCTCTCTTTCTAGTATGCGTGTGCGCGCCGGCTTGTCGTAGTCGGCGACCTTGAGGATGTGCGTCGCGTTGATCCAGTCGTCGGCGCGGCGGCGCATGACATGGTTGCCGTTGACGTTGACCTCGTAGACGGGCACATTGCTGTACGTCGCGCTGTACACCTTGCCGTCGGGGAGGGGGGGCATTTTGGCGAGCGTGCGTATCTGCTGCCTCGGTAGGCGGTGGTGGATCCGGCACCTGATATCGCGTTTACGTGTCTCGCGGTGAAGGCGGTTGGACGTGTCGCAGCTGCAACGCGACTGCCAAGCATCGGAGCTGGGGCAGCTGTACCGCCGACCGACGTGACTTCACCTCACCCAGCGCCCGCACCGACCCCAGCCATTGCCGCTCCCCTACACCCGCCGCCACCATGACCGTCACCGAGACGCTGAAGAATGCCGTCGGCCTCAGCGACCAGAGTGCGTTTGACAATCCCGGGGCCACGATTGGCCGATATCTTCACTACTGCACAAGACGCTGATATCTTGACCAGAGGCCACCCGCGAGGAGATGAGCGCCGCCCGCCTGCCGCTCGCATACCGAGACTCGTGCGCACACCTTTTGATCCCGCTGAACCGCTGCCGGCACGAGGAGTACTATCTGCCGTGGAAGTGCGAGGTCCGTCAACCCTTTGACTCCGGCGATGCCCGACACCATCATCTACGAAGACGCGGCAGGAACTAACAGCTCGACAGAATGAGCGCCACACCTACGAGAAGTGCCAGTACGAGGAGTTCAAGCAGCGCGTGGCCAAGATGGACGAGCTGCGGGCCGCCAAGAACGGAGCGCGCAGCAATTAGAAGCATGGCGAAGCAACCAGGAGCGCAGCGACTACGAGAAATTGGCGGATAAAAGACTGCATGTATATACCTCAGCAGGGCACGAATGAATCGATTGAAAGAGACCAGCGAGATTTGCAACCATTTCTGACACAGGACGCTGAGAAAGGTAGACGCGAGCTGGGAACATGGCTCAGCGACGTTACGAGGTATCGATGGCAAGATTGAAGCTGACGGCCGGCTGAATGGCGAGAGGTTGGACGACTGAACTCAATGGCACGGGTGTCTGCACTGACAGCAGACTGCAGGTTCCAGCAATAATAACAAGGTCACAGCAACAGCACAAAATAGTAAAGTTACGTCTCTCATATCCTCTATCTGCGCCTCTACAGCTTGGCCTTCGTGTCCGCCAACGCTGCCTGCTCTCTCAGCAGCTTCCTCTGGATCTTCCCAGACTGGCCTTGTCAGCAACCGCTTCACAGGTACTGGGGACATTCCACTTACAGGGTTCTTAGGCACAGCATCGATGAAATGAACACCGCCCTCTAGTCGCTTGTGCCTTGACACGCGCTCCGCTAGCCACGACTTGATAGCCTCGGCGAGCTCGGGTGTGGCCTTGTCCGGGTTTTGCGGCATGATGTACGCGCGCGGCGCTTCGTCGCCATTACTACTCTTGTCAGCATCTGGTCTCCATCGTTCTCAGACGGAGATGGGAGATAACGCACTGCGGCACACCAATCACGGCGGCATCCTGCACCTCGGGATGATCCAGCAGCATAGCCTCCAGCTCCGCAGGCGCAACCTGCAGCCCCTTGACCTTGATGAGTTCCTTTTTTCTGTCGACGATGAAAAAGTGGCCCTCGGCGTCTACGTACGCCACATCTCCCGTCTTCAGCCACCCGCCCGGTCCAAACGTCTCTTCGGTCGCGGCGGGCTTGTTCCAGTACCCCTTCATCACGTTAGGCCCCCGAACCCAAATCTCGCCGCGCTCGCCCCGCGGTGCTTCGACCTCGCCGACGTCATCCAATACAATCTTGGCTTCGCAGTTAGGCACCAGCTCGCCCACGCTGAAGCTGGACGAGTGCTTCGACGGATCGAAGGTAGTTGCTGCGCAGGTTACTTCCGTCATGCCCCAGCCTTGCTTTACATTGACCTGGCCGTTGGGCCACAGGCGCTCGAATTCCTGGCTTGCTTCGCGCCCGAGCGGTGCCGCGCCTGAGCCGACGTTCTCCACACTGCTGAGGTCGAATTTCTTGGTTGCGGGGTGCTTGGCCATTGCGACGACGACGGGGGGCACAAGGACAAGGTTCGTGATGCGATATTTTTGTACGTAGGTCAGCATCTCGAGGAAGTCGAATTTCGGCATCATGTACACCCGGATCCGCTGCTTGGCCGCATTGACGCAGAATATGGCTTGCGCCATGGCGTGGTACATGGGCAGGAAGCACAGCAGCCGCTGCTTGGGGAGGTTTTGCTTGTACGTTGGGGAGAGGGTCTGCATGTGGATTTGCTGGGTGCAGTTGGCGACATAATTTCGGTGCGTGATCATGACGCCCTTTGCGACGCCTGTCGTACCGGACGAGTAGTTGAGCGCAACGACGCGGTCGAGTTCTTCGCGTGTCTTAAGGTCCGGCCAGGCGTATGTGTGCCCGTTCTGCTCCGTGTCGAGCAGCGAAGTCCAGTGCCTGACGTGCCCCAACGCCGTGTCCTTTTCTACCTTCCGGCCATCGAAAGTAGCGGCGCCGTCGTCGAAGATGAAGACGCGGTCAGCAGACAGACCAGCTTCTTGCGCCGCAGCGATGCCCGTATCAAGACTTGCCTCGGCGCAGATTAGGTACTTTGCGCCCGAATCTTTGAGCTGGTATGCAAGTTCGCGCGCCACGTATGTTGGATTTGCGCCGGTGAAGACGCCCTCGGCCATTATCACGCCCATGACTACTGACGGAAAGAAGAGCGTGTTTCCTGAGAACAGCAGCACGCGCTCGCCTGGCTGCAAGCCTGCGCGCCGCAGCCCAGAGGCAAAGCGCTTTGCATAGAGACGGTAGTCTTCGAGGGAGAGGGTATATTTATCCGGCTCTTTTGCGGATATATACGCCGGCGTGTTTGGCAATTCTCCATGTGGAGAGTCGAAGACGAACGTTGGCAGTGAGACTTCCGGCGTGGGGAAGTTCCAGCGCGACTTGATGACCATGTTGGCGGCACGGTCCGGTAATGGAATTCTGCGGTCGTGAAATGTAGAAGGAGAGCACGAGGTAGTAAACAGAGAATATGCAGGTGAATCTTTGATAGCCGATCAAGGCTAATGTTCGAGTACGCGGTGTAACGTGATGACTAGGCCGATCAATACGTCGTGCTCCGAGTAAGCTGCTTCGAGTAAATGCTGGTTGTGGAGGCGGTTATGATGTGGCTGCCGCTGTCAGCATGCTGTCGCCACCAACGCTCAGTCTCGTACACTTACTTTCCTCCTCTTTGCTCGTAGATCCGCTTCGAAACTCTGTGAACCAAACGTCGACAGCGTGAAGGGCAGCTCATAGCTAGCAGCTCCCCCAGACTCAGGGCACCTCCGAGGTCCACCCCACAGATCCGCCCCCGGAATTGGGCCCACAATGGGGCCTCCAACATCGCGCTAGCTCATCGTGGGCATCGACGCGTCTTTCGGGCTAGCAGAAGGCTGCGAGGCGGCTGCTGGCCTTGTCTTCCGGAAGAGTTGGTGCGGGGCTGGTTGGACCGAGGCACGATTGAGCTTGAGCATAAGCGAGGCTGCAAGGCAAGGCTGACGCCTTCGGCAAGAACACCAGCGAGATGGGCAATCACGATGAGTCGATGGCAGGAAAATGGCAGGCACGAGGGATTGATAGCGACTTCCGTTTGATGTGTGGAATCACGCTGCTGTTGAGCTTCCTGTCCCACAACGTTCTGGACCTCAATACGACTACCAAAACGTCGAAGATATCACGATGCCAACCGCAATGCATCGCTGCATCTGCTACATCCAGTAACTTGCGGAGGTCAGCTGTCTGCTCAGGGGAGAAGATACCCTGGAGAGAACCGTGACGACGACCGAGGGCACGCACTGATTGAATGCCGCCCGCTCGAGGTGAATGAGAGTCGCTAGATAAAGACCAAGGTGTAAGACCATTAACCGTGACTGCAATAGCGCTTCTGCCTTCGTTCATGCCAACGTTCACTTCCTCAGATCAACGTCTGCCGGCAGCAGTCTACAACGACATGAACCAACGACAATCGGTCGAGCCTCGATTGGAAGCCGCAGCCTTGGCGGCATTAACCGCGCTGAGCATGCAGGTCAAGCAAGACATGTACATCCTCATTGATCGCAGATGTGGGATGATGTTGCTAACACGCAGAAGTACTCTCCGCAACCGCTTTGACTCTCCCCTGCTGCGCCTTCCGCCCGAGATCAGAAACAAAATCCTTGAGATCGCTGTCTGGCCAACCTACGATGAATCCGCTCGACGTCGCGGCTGAACACGTCAACTGCTGTGGACGCGCGCGTGCAAACAGCTTTGGGCTGAAACTCAACTCCTCCCGTTTGCACTTTGCACATTCACATTCGCAGCTGGCGACACTCACAACTTCTTCATCGGCAAGACGTCACCCGAACAAAGGAAACTCATCAAGTCTCTACACCTGAAACTCGCTTGTTCAAAGGAGGCTGCTGGCAGGAAGATCGTGTGGTGGGCTTGCAACCGAGGCGAGAGTACGGCAAGGTCTATCGATACGCACTTCAAGCCGGCTTTCAACGGCATGCAGACGCTGTACCCCGAAATTGACTGCATGGATCGTGAAGAATATGAGGCGGCGAAGGGTTGGATCGCGGACGTCAAAGAAGACAACGTGGCTGTGGTTCTCATCATCAAAATTAACCGCCCGTTGCAGGTCTCAAGGCACGCATAGGAATCGTGACAGGTCACGAGTGAGCCACATTGTTTGCGAATGGAACCGGCTTCAGGTAGTTCGAGTAAGATCAGAACACGCTCACAATGAAGCGTCTCATCTTCAAAAGAACGTTGCGAGCACAGGTTGCAGCCTTCACTATAACAGGCTTGAAACAGCTTTGGACAAGAGGTCAAGACGTTGACTTGTGACATGAGAGAATTCTGTAGGCCAAAGGTAAGAGAGCAGAGTCGATGATCCGCTTGCAATACTTTCTCTCACCTATCATTGTCCTCTCTCCTAGGTACATATGGTATATCTTTGCCTCTACCGTGATATCTAAACTCCCACAAAACAACACACACCAACAACTCCATCTTAAAACAGTCATGCAGCATGTCCAGATACCAAAGCCTCAATTACAGCCTCCGGTTGTGGCTACCACTGCATCGGGCGTCCAGAACAAAGCAGATATGTAAGAATTCATCTACCCTTAGCATGCTCAAGTACGTGGAAAGCTCGCTGCTGACGGCTGATAGCTCTCTTCGCAACCAGCTCGAATGCCCACTGCTCCAGATTCCTCCCGAGGTCAGAAACGAGATCTGCAAGCTTGCCGTGCTATCGACCTACGAGGACGGTTCTATCTCATTCGACAGTCTCGGTGCTATTGATGCTGAGCATCAGCTACCCTGGACGCATGTTTGCAAGCAACTCTGGACTGAGACGTTCATGCTTCCATTCGCAATCTGCGCATTCAGCTTCGGCACAGGAAGGGACTACGCAACTTTTGTCGACACCACGAGTGCTGGGCAACGGGATGCTCTTCGAGAACTGACTCTTGGGCTCATATGTGAAGACGGAGAAGTGACGTGGGCGACAGGCATCCTGGACGAGATGGACGATGAAGATGAAGATGAAGGTGGAGATGGAGACGAAGATGAAGATCAGGGCGACGACGAGAACGAGACCGGGGACAAGGATGAGATACGCCTCAAGTCCGCATCTCCCAACTTGCAAAGGCTGAACATCGAAAATCTCTTTCGAGAAACGCGAGAACGCCATTGTCAAGCGCTGGATTGCCGATGTAAAGAGAAACAACGAGGGTGTGGTCATCAGGATAAAGAGGGGCGCAAGTTGGTGAAGACTCACGGAAAAGAGGGACTCAAGGGCTCGGTCTGAGCTGCGGAGGGCTCAGAGGAAGGGGGCGTTCAGCGGTGTCTTCACTTGCTTCAGAACGTGCCTTTTGCTATGCTCTTGCACACGAGAAGCGTCTTGCAACCAGGTCAATCTACGAGGTTCGAAAGTAGCTCATACGTCTGGGCCATATTCACGAAAACATTGTATTGGGTTCAAAATCATGACCGAGTCATTGATTTGAGGCATGACTGGTCTTTGCGCTGACTTCCCAACCGAAAATGACAGCCCATTCAAGCTTTCTGTCTCAATATTTCACCTGCAGCCACCCCAATTCACGTTCATCTGCTGACTGCCTTCAGGCTTGCTACTCTTCACGACCCCTCATAACCAAAGAAGCCTCGCAAGCCCAAGTTCAAGTCGCCACTGCTCCACCTTCCCGCCGAGATCAGCGACGAAATCATCAGAATCGCAGTATATTCGACTTTCGACGAGCCAATAGGGTCACCCGTTTCCAGAAAAAGACACAAAGTGCTGTGGACTGTCACATACAGACAATTGTGAACCGAGACACGCCTGCTCCCATTCGCCATCTGCACCTTCTGGTTCGACTCGCACTTCGAATGGGCGATGTTCAAGCTCAACACGACCGTGGAACAGCGTCAGATTGTCACTGTTGTTCGCCTCGAGTGCGATTGCTACGTATCGGAGATGTTCTGGTTTCGACATTTTGAGATAGTGTGGGTCTCGGGGCAAAAGGCAACCAACCCAGAATAAACATTGTCCAAGGACACATACCCTAACCTGCAAAAGGTTGAGATCGACATCTCGTACTACGACGTGAATGCAGAGGCCTTCTTTGAGAAATGGGTTGCTAGAATGAGCGCACGCAATCCGGGCATGGCGCGGGACGTCAGGCCCGAACTTCTGGAGGATTTACCTGAGGATTGATCGCGCACATTGAAACCTCAAATATGGGTACATTGACGAAGTCCCAAGGGCTGGATGTGCAATGTGTCTCCGGGATCCATTGGAACTTGGCTGATGAGGGCACGTATTCCGACGATTCTTGATACAATAGATGCATCTTGGAATGATTTAACTGTGTATCTTTCTATTTTTGCAAATCGTAATGTTTGGAGGAGGAATGTCAGAGCATCATGAAGATGACGTGTTGATTAGCGCGCTTTGGCCTGACCCACTGAATGTCTGCAGCTCAGCTCCTCCTGATCACCGTCACGACACACCAGATTTCCATTCGACCTCACGATAAAGGAACGTCTGTGTATCGCAAAGCGCGCCAATTGGATTCCATATCATTGCCTGGTCGACGCGACCTCTGACTTCGCATTGACGGCATGGCGAGGAGGTTGACGTCGAGCCTGGAACTCCCGAAATGCCTTGATGCAGTCGCAGCCTGATGTGAGTCACGATCGGAGGCTCAATACAGATTACAGTGCTGCACATCCGTAAGAGATCGGCTGTCAAAAGATCGCAACCTCTGTCCAGATTGTCCAAAAGCTCCTGAAACAGTCGGAACGTTTGTCAGAAGAAGGCCGGTGAGGCTGCACGGCACTAAGCCATAACCGATTTCAAACCGAACAGTTTCACGCACCAATACTGAAACACACATCGCGAGCTGGCCGAAAAACCATTTCTCGGAAGTTGTTGATTCTCGGTATGCCTCGGTTGACTTTTGGCAGACTCGACATGGTCTTGACTGGGATCTGTCATCATCAAAGACCCATACCGACCGCTTACCGACCCTGCACTGCACGCATTGCTTTCTTCTGGGATCCGTTCGAACAAAACGACACAAGATCTTGCGTTTTGATCGCCAGGTTTAGAACGAGGCTTGGCTTCTGATACATTCCGAGTCCCCAGATGCCAAACGTCAATGCGCCCTCCGACAACGCGAGAATGTTCAGCCGACACGTCTGCACGCACTGCCACTGGGACAGACCCATTCGAGCGACTGGAGAAGATCTACCCGTAGCGCGCATCCTGGCGCGAGTGATCATAGTGGACCCAGCGGGAGGATCGTTCGACCAGCATCGTCTCAGCTCCCACCTCCGGGTCTGTGCACTCAGTATCACAGTCTCCATCCTCACGTTTGGAAACCTGAATCAATGCCATGCAGCCTAGCCATCGGCAACTTTCTGAGGCGAATGCTTGTGTGTGGCTAAGCTTTGGGTCGCCGCAACTGTGCCCGCATGTGGTATATAAGGATTTGCACTCACCCTCCAGAAGAATCATCAACATCCACAACATTTCCAGACTCGCTTTCCAGTTTCTTCTTACTAATTACATTCTTGCGCCGGCCGCTTGTTTAATCAGCTTCAACTCTATCACGCTCATCAGCAATCTCCAGACCTTCCTTATCAACAACTTTTAATAACTCCAACCAAACATCAAAATGCGTTACTCCATCGCCTTCGCCGCCGCTGCTCTTGCCAGCTCCGTCTCCGCCCACGGTGTCATCACCTCGGTCCAGGGCGCCAACGGTGTCACCATGCCCGGTCTCTCAGTCATCGACGGCACTCCTCGTGACTCCGGCAACCCCCTGTCCGGCTCTGAGGCCGATACCTCTATCATCCGCACCAAGGAGATGGGCGGCAAGGCCTCCGCTCTTGGCCGCACCCAGGGTGGCGGTGCTGTCGATGCTGCCTCTGCTATCGCTACCTTCATGGGTACCGGTGGTGCCGGCGCTGCTGCCACCAAGCGTGGTCTTCTCGATGCCCTCACTGGCGGTGCTGGTGGTAAGGGCGCGGCTGGTGGTGCTGCCGGTGGTGCTGCCGGTACCAAGACCGCCAAGGGTACTGCTGAGGCTGGTGTCGCCGCTGCTGCTGGGTCCGGTGCTTCCCAGGGTCTCCCCACCACCGCTGATGATGGCACCATCACCATGACCTTCCACCAGGTCAACCAGGACGGCGCTGGTCCTCTGACCGCTGCCATCGACGCCACCTCCGGTGGCACCGACCCCGCTGCCTTCCAGAAGGCCACCGTCACCCAGGACGTTCCTGGAATTGGTATCGGTGGTCTTTCCGCTGCCTCTTCCATGGACTTCCCTGTCAAGGTAAGCAACCTCCATCATGATCTATGCATCACATCTAACACACAAACAGGTCCAGATGCCCCAGGGTATGACTTGCCAGGGTACCGCCGGTGGCGCCCAGAACGTCTGCATTGTCCGCATGCAGAACGCCGCTCTCGCTGGTCCTTTCGGTGGCTCCGCTGCCTTCACACAGTCCACCGCCGCCAAGAAGCGCGCTGTTGAGTACAACCTCCGCAAGCGCCACATGGCTCGCGGCATCCTCGGCAAGCCCGAGTAAGCTTCTACGAGTAACGTTTACGAAGATGATGAGAAAGAGAAGTTGGTGGTTGCTGGGCAATCTAGAATATGAGCTGATAGAGGGCAAAGCTACTGCCTGTTCCTTACTGTAACTCACTCATACCTTCTTTTAGTGTTTGCTGCGTTGTATTTAGTGGAGGACTGGAACCAATTGGTACGTAATGTTGGTAGTGTAAATATAGCGAGTCTGGATCTGTTCATAAACTCATTTGCCTCATGCTATGATGACTGCTTGGATGGTGACACATCTTTTTTTCCCTTTTTAAACCAGGCGTGATCTCCACAGCGAGACAAACAGTCTGCAGCTCCGACTCGAGTGCGTTCAAGGTTCTGCCAGGTCCACCAGCTGTTTCGAAGTCCTCCCGGGTGAGGTCCATGCGGAAACGACGCACGTCTCGCAAAGCTTAACACAAAGCTTATGATGAAACAAGGATTGCAAAACTCTGAGAGTATGATCCCTGTCGTAACCAGTATTGAGGATCTTAGAGGGACTTGCACTATTCGCCTAGGCAGTTGCAGGTAGTTGTGCAATCTTGAGATGGGAAATGGCATTTGTGTTGGTGTGCTTGAGCATGTAGGCCGGAGGTAATCAATGGTCGGGAATTGTGTCTGCAGAACCATCAGTAGTGTGTCAACCCTTGGACGTGATGTACTTGTTGTGCTCCGGCAACTTGACCGTGATGTCGACGATGCCTTTTCTTGCACAAGGAATGAGTGGCTTGGTGGACGCCCGCGTCTTCGTAAATCATATTCACGTGCTGAGACTGTTGTCACAGACTGAGTAATATGTGGCCTACGCGTGTCTGCGACAGACAATGGGAGTTTGATGACAGGCGCAGTCACGAAAATGCTTTTGCTCTCGTGGGAATGCGGCACAGGCTGAGCCCACTCTGCAGGTAAAGCTGCGACTGACGACGAGTCATGCGTCTCATTCATGTCAGCGTAGATATCAGCCAGTGTCTTGCAACCGTAGGGAAGCGGCACATCAGACTGCATGCGCCAGTCCGAGGCCAGCTTCTTTTGGATAGCTGCGCACTTGTGCTTCCAAGAATTTTCTCGGCGTTTGGCGTTGTACTTCAGCTCCCTTTGGTCGCGGGCGTGCTCATTCTACTTCACCGCGAGACGTAGTGCTGGCGGTAGTCCTGGACCTGCCAGAGTGAGAGGTGGTAGAACTCGACCACTTTCCTGTCTACGCCGTCGCGATGCGCACCTTCCCGATTGTGCCAGATTAAAATTTGAAGAGAAGGTATAAAGCCCCCATTGGGGGATAAATTCCGGAGCGTGGTAGTTAGCGATGTTCAGTGCTAAGCTGATCATGATCTCGTGGTCGTCGAACAGAGCTGGTATCAGGGCACGGACGTCGCACTGAACGAGCGGTGAGAAGCGCAGCTAGTAGAGAGTGGCTGCTCGAGTAGACGGGCTGGGATGACGTGTCAGGGCCTCGAAGAGTGAAAGATGGTACGATCGGCG
Organism: Didymella pomorum; assembly: GCA_022225945.1. Classification (NCBI taxonomy): domain Eukaryota; kingdom Fungi; phylum Ascomycota; class Dothideomycetes; order Pleosporales; family Didymellaceae; genus Didymella; species Didymella pomorum. The sequence continues at coordinate 477,510 of JAKJXN010000007.1, forward strand.
AAAACAGGAAGTCGAGTAACTCCACGTCTTTTGTGTCAGACCAAAAATCGGACGCACTACATTTGGCAGCGGGGCTCGATTGAAGCCCCATCGAAATCGCAGCAAGGGTTGACGTCCAAATCACAAGCCCTAGGCAGGAACGTTGTGGGCTGCTGTCCCTAGTGGGGCTTGGCGGTGGTGTTGAGCAAGGTGAATCCAGCTCGATGACGAACGGTTCGATGTCGAACTCCAAGCCTATGGTCCGCGAGATCCCCTTCATTGCGGTTGTTGAAAATGATTTGAGTGCCGCCAGGAAGAGAGGCTATAGTTTGGCGCGTATATACAATTTCACCCAAGGAAATAGTGAAAATGGCTCTGATGTGACGATGTATGATCGTAACACTGTGTGAAGTTACAGAAGCCTTTCGCCAGTGGAAGCGCTACATGGCTTCGATGGAACGATCCAGACAGTGGACTCGGTGAAAGTTGAGCGTGACTAGGGTACTCAAGAGGGTATCATTTTTATTCACTGAATAGTCGCTGGTGTCGACGATGGTGGAGTGTAACTTCGAATACACGTTGTAAGGGTGACATGAGATCTGGGGTTTCTATTGACCCACGGGCTGACTTCCGTTCCGCTTCGAGCACCTTCGTTCCGCAGAACGAGCTCTAGAGAGTGAGAGCTTCGAGTCAGATAGCTATGTAGCGTTTGTGCAAGCCGGCGCAGACTCGTCGTAAAAAGCAAGATTATACGTACGAGGCTCAATATGACTGCCATAGCTAAGTTCAAGCTTCTTTCGTCGTGCCCTGAAAATTTGTGTTGCTGTCCGGCATGTCATCTCAAGTCGACCACGTAAGCTCGTAGCCGTAAACTGTTCGGCGAAGAAGCTCATCCTGATAGATGTCAGCACATGAGCATGGTATCACGATTTACGACTCACACCCGGGTCTTCCTCGAACATCACCTTGTCCATGACCTTTTCCAGAGTCTTGACGACAGTAAAGCCAGCCTCGCGCGCCAAGTCGAAGAACGCAAGGTCTTTCTCGAGAAGCCAGGGTCGATATGGCGTAAAGAATACGTAGGCTTTGGAGGTTGGGGACTTCTTCAGGGTCAGTTCCACAGTCTTGATGAGCTTTGCGTGCTCAGAATGGTTGAACAGAAGGTCTGCAAGGATAAGCACATCAAAGGCCGCATCGTTGGTCAGATGACTCGTTACGATCTCGGTCGATGCACCCCACAGATAACCCTAATGCAAATTAGTGACGGTATGAGAGAGAAGGAGGTCGCCTCACCTCTGCAGCAATCTTCCTTGGCGTAGGTAACAGATCACAGTGATCAATATTGTACCGAAGATTCTCAACTAAGTCGGCATCAGGATAGTCGGTTACGACCACTTGTGAGGCTCCATTGATCGCACAGACGAGACTGGGAAGTCCGGCCCCTGCACCAAGCTCGAGCACTAACTTTCCCTTCACAAGTTTGTCTGCATGCTCTTCCAGATAGTCTGATATCGTTCTACCAGCGTTCCAGAGAAAGTGTCCCTACAAATGTCAGTGAATGTGCCGCGATAGCCGTTGACATTGTCAGAGAGGGTAGTGGTTCGGTCGCTAACACTAGGCTATGAGCGATACCGGACAAGGCAGCCTTCGAGAACGTGATTGCGGGGAAGAAGGGTGAGGCTGTAAAGGACTTTGCTAGTCACCGACCAGGGAATGGTGAAGCCTTACCCACAGCGGATTATGACCGACCAATCGCACGGAGAACTCATTCCCAGATAGAAGCTTGTGTGTAGCGAACGTTGCCTCCTTTTCTGGTTCAAAGTAGTCAGCAGGCTCCTGGAAGAGGTCCAAGCCTCCCTCATCATCTGAAGCCATGGCGATAAGGCAAGTTGTAACAAGATCACCCTGCCCGTGCGTTGTGCGCCCAAAGGAATGAGCGAGACGCTAAATTCCTCAAGCCACAGATATGAGCCGCATGCCAAGATTAGTACCCGACCGAGCCACTATCACGTGCCAACACAAAAATTGGGTTGCGAACCGCAGCGCGACTCCGCAGACACCCTTGGTGTTTCTTGTGCGGTTCGTCGCGGGAAAGGGCCGCGGTTGCCCTGATATTTAGGCTCGCCATTGTCAGAATACTGGCGCACAGATGCACGAACTGTGGCTTCAAATGTTTCGTCTAAGCAGGTAGCCTTCCAGAAAGCTGCCCTCGATGGAACACCGACGTCAGACGTCGAGCAAAGTTCACAAGCACGTTGCTTGCACGACCTAAATCGACGCCTAGTTGACCCTACCTCCGGGCGAATGCATCTCACTGCTGACCGGAAACCATGGGCGCCGTCGCAAAACTTCCCCACACGTTCCCTTATGGTTTCCGCCCAGTGAGTCCTATATTCGCACAGAGGCACGATTCTCTGGTTCCACTGCCCCTTCTTCCTCACATCTATTCCTCCGCAACCGACTTACATTTCGTCCCGTCTCTGTCGCTCATTCAGTACTCTTGTCCCGTTTCTCCAAGGCTATATTGCCTGAAGCATCCAGTGTCCGGTCTCAGCGGACTAGCCCGAATGAGAGGAAACTTGCTCATCTAGCGCGCCGTCTTCACGACCTCCAGTCTCACGACACTTCGGACAGCCCAACCAACGAGAACCGTGCATTAACGCTGCAACCTCGAGTCAACAGGCGTGCAGCGAGAGGCTAAGAACCTCGAGGGTCTCGAAAATCGATTGCCGCTCACTCCGCCGCCGTAGGAATCAGGCGCAAACCACAGTGAACGGCATCCATACCGGCTGATCTCCTGTGGTTAACGGTTCGCTTCCGGCTCTTCTTCCCTGGTGCCCTCGCAAAGAACAGCGTTCTTGCCTGCCCTGTTCGTGTTCAGAACAATCCCTTCGTTCGAGCATCGCACATCATCTTGAGCTTGTCCAACACCAAAATCGCAGGAACCCGTCGGCACCTTTCCGGTTGCAAGACATCACCAGCCACGCGGGTAGAGGACCCCTACAAGTCGCACAGGCCATATCCAGCCTCGAGCGGTTACTTCTTTTCTCCCGAACAACAGCAGCTGCAGGGCACCTACAGGAAGGCATAGTCGAGCCCAGTCGATCCTTTGCCGTGCGACCAGGATCGGTGTCTAGCCCACAGCCTGTCGCCAACACTTCAGCGACACGCCACTGTACCCCTCTGCAACATATTCTCCACGTGCGCTGTGCGCATCGAAGTCAAATACACGATCGCTCGAGTCACCAATCCCGCGCATTTCATTTCACTCCGGCCCACCGCCGGGTTCAGTTTCGTAGATTGAGCAAGTTTCGACAAACTTGTCTTAACCCCGCATCATGTGGGCCGACATCAATGGAGAGCGCAAGAAGGTCGCCTGGTAAGCCCACCTCACTCTACCTTTCTTATGCGACGTTTCTTGCTCGACACGAGGTGTTCACTCTTATCATAACTCCCATCTGATCTCCTTATCCTGCCGCCAGAGTAGGCACCCTGCAGCGAAGCGACCCAGTCACGAGCAAGCAATCATCTATAGCCGGTAAAGCTACACTTTACCGGGTGTACGGTCACGGCATGCAGGCAGGCAATTGCAGATGTGGACGTCAGACAGAGAACTTCAGTTTATCATCAGCCACACACCACACACAAGTACACCGACTATGCTAACAGCATGCCAGTGGTCCTTGCATACGAGGACACCGCTCTTCAAAATGCGATCACCGGGACCGAGTTCTTGTCGAGGTCCGAAAACCTGGTCGACCACTGAGTAGTTGTCCACATCCCACAGGCTCATGTAGTTGCGAGCGGATTGTCATCAACTACACAATCCCCAAGACCTCAGAATGTGCTTGTCCTTCAGAACGGGCACAATCAGTGTCGGTCGCTGGCAGTAGCCGAGTCTCGAAACCGAAACGGAGGTCGACTGCGATACATCCTGCTTCGTTAGAGAAAGCCATCAAAGCCAGCCAAGACAACGAGACCGACACATCATCTTACAACACACCAACCGAGCGAAGCGCCAGCAACGAGGCCTCACCACCTTCGAGTGCAAGTTCTACTCCTCGTATGCTTCCCACTCAGAAAGAGGAGGTGTCCAGCTGTTGTAAGCCGAAAGCCACCCCTGCCCCTGTCGCCCAAGGCGGCAGTTGTTGCAGTAGCAAAGTCAAGCAGCAACCCCCGCCGACTCCTGTCCCAATCGTAGCACCTGTCAAATCATGTTGCTCTGGCAAGTCACAATCGAACAATATCCCGAATGTCCAGAGCGGTGTACAGAACATTGGCCAGCAGTTTCAATTCCAGGTACAGCCTCAGTTCAGGACACCACAGTACCAGAACTTCCAAACACAAGCGTTAACGGCCCCACCTCCGTTCGGCTTTGGTGCTCCGATATACAACCACGCTGCCGCAGCTTACCAACAATCAATGGCGATGCCTATGAACAGAGGTATGCCTGGCCCATTGCCACAGCATGCTGCCAGTCACCAAATACAGCAGCATAACTCAGAGCACAACTGCCACTGCGGCGAGGGATGCAGTTGTTTTGGCTGCGCCGCTCATCCGAACAACGCTACTATGATGGAGTATGTTCGACTGATGGCACAGTTCCAGTACACTGGCGCATTTGGAGGTCAACAGGCGCCTCTCTACGACATGCCAACCTACCCTCACCACCCCGGCTTCGGCGCCGAAGCGAGTCCCGCTATGGGTTTCTCGCCTCTACCCCAACCATACGCATCGCCCAACCCATCACACATATCTTTCCAAGCAAGTCTTGATGCTACAGTCATGAGCGGCACACCACTCAACATGCCCAGCCCGTGGCGTCAACCCTCCGTATCCACACCGTCATTAGAGCGAACCCAGTTCCTTGACAGCGCGACACCAACACCCACCGAATCGCAACTCAAGCTCGAGATGGCGCCGCCACCTACAGTTCCAGCAGCAGCGACACCCGTCGCCGACAGTCCCAGCGGCAGCAACGAAGAGGAGACGCCAACGCTCTCACCCTCATCTTTCTTTTGGAACGAGATGGTGCTCCCGGGGTGCAACGATGCTACGGGAACATGTCAGTGCGGAGACGGGTGCGAGTGTGTTGGTTGCTTGACGCACGGCGGGCATAACGGGATTGCTCTCGAAGCGCCGATTGTGAGCGAGCATGAGCCATTTCCCAGCTTCACGGCGGACGTGGGTCTGAATATGGATCTGGGGGACCCGCATGCATTTTTGAACCTCAACCCTGCGAGCTGACGAGAGTCGCGAGTTTGATCACTCGGAGTGGGAATCCATCTCCATTCTTTTCCTCGTACATGTTTATTGTTTAGGCCGCCCGCGCGTGGAAATGCGCTAGGATAGTTCATAGTCACAAAGGAAGCATCTGCATTGGGATGGGTATTGCATTCAAGGATGGATAGACTGTGGTTTCGCAAAGATACCCAAAGGCCATTGATAGAGCTGGCATTCTAGCCCCGCAAGGAAAGAGAAAGGTCACCAAGTTCTACGTGCAGATGTGAAAGTAGGCAGATATATATGTGAACGGACTTTTGCATTGATTTTTTGACTTCAAATGGGCGAACACTCCCCGTAACCTCCTGCGGTTCGCGATATGACGTGGAGCCTCCAACCCAGTAATCCGAAATGTGGTAAATTGCCAAACTGGCCGAACAGTAATAACACTTGCCCGTGTATGCTTGTGCCGTCTCAAGAACGTCCCTATAGATGCAGCAAGCCTTAGACGACCGAGTTGACGCCGATAAAGAAGCGAGATGAAAGCATAATACATATGAAACGAAACCTTGCATCTGAACGAGATCAGAGGTCCTCCAAAAGATCGTGAAGATCTGCCAAGATGCCCTCGGCGTGACGAAGTATGAACGGAGATGAAATGAGGTATGACAGATTGCGGAGCTGGAATCTAGAAGCCATGAACATGAAGGGGTAGACTGAGTCGAATGCTGAGCCAGGACTCACGGCGACTAGTCGTCGGTCAAGACAAGGGTGAGGGTGCTGCCTTCGCTGATACCAGCGGTGCAGCCGTCCTTGATGTTGTCGAACCACTTGTCGCCTTGACCGTACTTGCCGGTAGAAGCCTTGTACTTGCAAGCATTTGTCACACCGTCGCCAATAAAGGTGATCGAGTAGTCGAGCTTCTCATTCCAGTTGAGCTCGTTCTGCTTAAGGCTAGAGTAGCCGACATTGGAGGCGATGTCGTCGAACGAGGTACCGAATATGGTGGGTGACCAGTTGCCGACACCTTTACCTTCGTAACCCCAAGTACAGGCCTCGCTCTCTGGTACACCTTGTTTGTTGACGTAGTAGTGGGCAGAGGTAGCCTTTCCTTCCCAGAAGAAGTACTTGCTCTGGTCGGGATTGGCAAGGTAGCCGATCTCGCCGGGGCCAATAGTGAGAGGGAAGGTCATGGATTCGGTGCCTGAGATGATTAGTCGTGTGAATGTACGGAAGGTGAACGAGCTTACCAGGGTAATCGGTGCGGCAGATCGAGACGGATTTCTTGAGCTTATTCTGCACCTTGACGGTCATCTTGTTGGAGCCTTTGCCACAGAGAGTCTTGCCAATGGAGCCATCAGCCATCTCAAGCATGCCTTGATCATTGCAGAAGAGACCGCCGACGGTCTGACCAGTCTTGCCCTGCTTCTTAGGGAAAGACAACTTGAGGTAGGGGTTCGGGCAACCGTAAGAGCAGTACGTGCCCTCTGTGCAGCAGGAACCGTCAGAACACGAGCCCTTGACGACCGTCCTGATGTTGTCGAATCCATCAGCACCGCGGTAGACAGGGTCCTGAATGCCCGACCACCCACCAAGGCCTTCGTTGTTGAGAGGCATGGCTCCATAGCCGTAGGGGAACTGACTGCATGGGATGATGCCGTTAGGGAACGGCTTGTCGCACGATGCGCAGTTGCCGTTGGCGTCGATAAGGTCGTTAGGATCATCTGGCGACGCATCTGGTGCAGGAGCCGGTGCCGGAGCTGACGATGGAGCAGGCGTGGTTGTGGTAGGAGCATTCGCTATAGAAGAGACAATCGCTTGAGTCTCCACCTGCTGGACTTGTGTGGTAGTAGGTTGATTCTGGACAGGCTCTTTCACCTCGTTCGAGGGCGCAGTTGGGGGAATCGTGGGTAGCGCGACTGGTAGCTTGATAGAAGTTGACAGTTTGCCGTCGTCGCCCCAACGGAAAGTGCCATTAGCAATGCCTCGGCGAGCGTCTTCTTCAGAGATCAAGTGACCGTCCAGCTCGTACACGATGATGGTCTCCACTGGCGCGGGTGCATACACAGCACTGTCTGGGTGAGCCATGCGTGCGGCGTGTGCTCTAGCATGGCGGTGGTTGCGCTGATGGGTTTGCGCCACGGTGACTGCAGCCGCAACCGCGAAGACAGCAAGATATTGATACTTCATCGCGGGTCGTTGCTTCGCACGCGCTTTGATTGGGCGTTGCCAACAACTGCAGTCATGGTCAGTCAGTGTGTCGTAGGCAGGCGAGTGTGAGACAGTGTACCTATTCAGTGCGCAAGTGCGTGCGAGACTTCGCGTGGGGACCTGCGCGGATGTGTCTCGAAGTTGGTGTTTTGTGGATTTGTTTTGGTGCGGCACGTGCCTGGAATGGAGAAGGAGCGTATGGTATATACAGGTGATGCTGAAGGAGCGGACTGGAGGATCTCCAACAAATTACAGGAAGAAAGATGTGTATAAAGCGCAAGCCACGGATGAGGGTACTGTCGCAGAAGTGATTCGCTTGCAGGTAGAAGAAGACAGGGGTGGCGGAGTTTGTTTGTATCAAGCGCATGCCAAGCCCAGGGTCTGCGCGTGATTGCTCGAAGGCGCAGTGAAGGTGAGAATGTGACAATGCCCCGATCTGGATTGGCCTAATTTGGCACAGCCTACGAGGACTCTATCGGTTGTTTGGCCAGATCTGGGAATCAATCTCGGCAGTGAGCGATGGTGTATGGCAACAACTGCCAAGAATGTGAGATATTGAACGACAGAGGTTGAGAAAGGAGACACTGCATCAAAGCAACGTGGGCGACAGCGGCATAGATGATATTTGGGGGACGGCAGCCATGTGGACAAGGGAAGATGGACGAGCAAGGATCCGTAACACCGTGGTCACAGTCACCAAGTCGCCTGTATCGCGAGTTGTGCAATCATACCTCTGGCTGTAGACAGACCTGATCTCCAGCCGCAGACCCGGGCAAAGCGAGATGCAACTGGAGTTGGTTTCTGCCTCTCTCTAGCATCATGGCGTCGTCAGATCGTCCGGTATTTCTCAGCCGACAATAGAGCTTGCGCATGGCCGCCGAATGTCTCGCCCTGTGGGGAGGTGATGCGAGCAACTGTTGTGTAACAATGGGTCCCTGGCTATTCCTCCAAGGGCTTGAGCGCCTACATTCCACGAGATGAGAATGTGGCACCTGAGATGATTTCGACTGATTTCTTTAGGGCGGGTCCAGATTTGCTACATTAAGTTGTCGCCCTGGAAGCATACCAGTCTTTGCTACGCCTACGAGATTGCGGCTCCTGTTACTGTTTGTCAACATGCTGCAAAAGTCTCGAGGTGATTACGCAAGCTCTGTCGGCTGTAGAGATTTTGCCGCTTGTGCACCCCATGGACGTGCATAGTAGACGGCGCTGTTGTCTTACGTGCTCATCTTGTGGCGGGAACGTGGACGGATGTGCACGCACTCTTAATCAGATGAGGCTGCCTGACCTGAACGCTGACATTCACCAGTGCAAGAGACATGATGGAGGACAGGGTGTTGAGATGACACGATGTGGAAGTGACGTGGTGATTGATGAGCGCGATTAGTATGAAAACGAAAGTGCGGAAGATGCGCTAGAACTGCCCCACATGCATCGCTGCCGGAACAGATCCATGTGTTGAGGCGTTTTCGTGTCACGATCACGCGTATACGTGCTGAAATGTGTATGGTGTTGACGGAAGTAAAATGATTTGATGACATCTAACGCTCAATATGCAATGCAACCGTACTCTTGAACGACTGCCCGGCAGGTGGTCTATACCTGCTGGATATAGTTGGCAGGGACACTCCGCACGACGCCATCCTTCTCAACATCTGCCCAGCCGTCTCCGGCATCCATGTTGATAAGAACAAATCGCTCGCCCTCAGCCATCGAATGCTCAACGTCACTCTGCGCATTGTACTCGTAGAGCGCCTCAACATATTTGAGCTTCTTCGCTCCACGTTTCGGTGCCACAGCTGGCCCTTTCTTCTTTCCGCCAGTCAGCTGAGCTGCAAGGTTTGTTGTGGATGCTGATGACGCAGAGTACGTCGAGTCAGGGCGTGTCGAAGAAAACGTAGATGCAGTAGTAGGGGGTGTCGCTGCAGCGAGGACTTCAACGTACGAGGCAGGAACGAGGCCCTCCTTGCCTCCGGCGCGGACTTTCATCCACCCAGACCCGTCTGTGCGGTTTGTAAGCGAAATGTCCAGGAGATACTGAAGCATAGGAGTGATTGTGAGGGAGGACCTACCATCAGTTTCCAGGATGGTGACATCACGCCCGTCAGCAACCGAAATCTCGCCTTCTCCACCAGCCTCATAGGCATACAACATCCTGCCCTTGACTTCTGGTGCCCCAGATGCTGGCGGTGGAGCATCCTCATCAGCTTTGATATATGCTGCAGGTGGTGGCGCAACGACTCGATGTTTCCTACCACCGATCGCTGGCGCCTTCTTCTCCGCTGGCGGTGGCTCCTCAGTGGTTGGTGACATCCCTCCGGATATCGACCTGTGAGCTGTTGCTGAATAGCCGGAGCTGAGTGTGTTCATTGAGTTAACAGTGTCGCTCCTGCCTAACCGTGGCATATCGGCCGTCGACCCTGCGGTAGCGCCGTTTGATGTTGTGACGGTGTGCGACGCTTTTTGACGCTCTTCTTTGAGCTTCTTCTTCTCCTCCTTTGACTGCTCTCCCGGGCAATCTGCGGGGACCTTCAGCTCACACTTGCTATGACACGTGTAGCCACAATCCCTGCAGTCGAAGCCTTTTGCGGACAGCCCCCATATCCTGTCGCCACATAAATCGCAGTTTGTGGGTATCTTGAAAGTCTGGGACTTGAAATTGTGGTTTCTTGCACCGATGCTGACATCGCCGACCACCGAAGTGATTGTCGATACCTCCACCTCCGCGGTGACCTTCTGCTTCTCGATCTCATGGGCCTGCTCTTGAATTGCGAAAATAGCACGGACTACGTCAACTTCGTCTCTCTTGTCCTTCCCTTCTTTGATATTTCGTCGCACGGCCTTCGCATTCTCGACCTCCTTCAGTTTCTTGTCGAGATCTCGCCTGTGTTCTCCAAGCGAGCCTTTGGTCTTCAACAAGACATTTCGCAGAAAGGTGACCGCGGACTCATCCACGGCCAAGTTCCCATCATCCAGCCACACTGGACTTGGTTCGAACTGGAAGTCGCCCGGTTCCTGCCACCCGCCCGCATTATGTCGGACGAACATCATCGAGTCGAGTAGAGGGTTGTTGCGAGGGATCTCGGCGGAAAGATGCTGCAGGTACTCGGTACTGCGTGTAAGCGTTTGGGTCTCGATCGAGGCGGCTAACGACCAGATTGCGTTCAGCTTGTTGACACGGGTTTCTGACAGGTCTTGCATACTCTGCTCCGCTGTTAGTCACAGATTGAGAATGGGGAGAGGATGTACCCACGTCCAACAACTCAGGTACATACTCGTGGTAATACATCTCCTTCTGCTTATTCGTGACGTTGATTGTGATGAGGTAGGTGTTCTTGACGTTGCGCATTTCGACCTGTTGTTGCTCAAAAGCGTTTCGTGCCTTGTTCTTGCCGTGATCGAAAGCACCGTCAACTTTCTTGCGGCGGCTCTCGACTTCCTGACATACACTATCATATTTGCCCTTGGTCTTGCGTAGTTCGGCGTACTGTCCGTCTCGTTCTTTCTCGAGTTTCGCTGCGTAGTCGCCGTGAAGTTTGCGAAGCTCTTCGGTCCGGGTCGCGAGGGTCTTCAATGGATCGGCGAGTTGTGATATGAGGGCCATGGCGAATTGGTCGTGCTCAGTCGCGCGTTGTTCGAGGGTGTTAAGTTGCACTCCCCATGTGGTCATAGAGGCACTGTACATCCATCAGCGACTGCCATGCGTCTGGTCATCTTCGAGACCGCACCTCTCCAGCGAGCCTGGAGTGACTGTCGGCGTATCACCGACACTCAGGCTGCTCACTTTCCGCGCCTTCTTCTCATAGTACTTTTTGGCCAGTGCGCTAAGCTTCTGAGAGTACTCCTTCTCGATGGCGCTTCGTTCGCGGTAGAATTGCTGTATGTCGTCGAGCCATGTGATGCCTCCGGAGACCTAAGCCTCGAATCAGCATAATGTTGGATGGTCGCAGCAGTTGTAGATGTCGCCCGCGGAGTGCCGTGCGGCATGATAGGGCGTTGTAAGGGCATGCTGGAGACATACCCAAGCGTTGACCGTCTTGAAGCCATCCTACGAATTATCCGTGTCAGTCCATATTGCGGCGGTGCACTCTGGGGGTTCGGCGACCGTGTACCTTCAGCTCAGCGCCGAATTGCGGCGCAATGTCGACCTCCATGTTGCTGTATATGCGGTGGAGCAAATGCTACTGCATATGCGATCGGCGCATCGAACCAGAAGAGAATGTTCGCTCACAGAGAGCGGTGCTTGAAGGGCCTCGGGGCTCCAACTGGCGGCCCAATTGAAGTGGGGGTCGAAGGCTGGTGGAGGCGGTGCGCGCCGAGCAGGGTGGCCGGGATCTTTGCCGTTTTTCCTTTGGCACCACGTAATTGCTAGCAATGCGTAATACTTGACTGTAGGCAGAAGAGGCAGAAGAGGCAGTTGTTCTATAGCCAATGACGACAGATTGGTCCATATTGCTTTCACTCTGCACGTTGGAAACTGCTGTTCATGCAGGTGCGACCGGAGCAGCCTTGCCACCTAAAGCAGCCTAGTGCTCAGGCACCTTCCGCCTGGAACTTCCCCGCGATGAGCGCACCAAATAGCTTTTGTTCGTGTTCTTTGACCTGCCCAAACAACGAAATATAAATTCCATTCATTGCATCCACGAAACTCTTTGAGGGATTGCCCGAGCTCTCACTTCACCGCAAGCTTCCACGACTATAATTGGAGCTCGCCAGTGCACTCCAAGGCGCCCCGCCCGCCGCCACTCACTCACTGGGTCACCTCAAGCCCTCACAAACAGACGCGTCTCTCACCATGTCTTCCGCCGAAGAGCCCAAGAAAACCTCGTGGGCGGATGCTGCAGAAGAGGAGGCTACAGCAAAGAAGACTTCCGCAGAGACTCCCGCAGAGACACCTGCTGCGACCACCACTGAGGCTCCCGCTGAAGAGAGCTCACTCGCACAAGCTCAAGTCGATGGTAGTGGACCTCCAGGCAACGGCTCTAACATGGTCGAGACTGAGTTCAACGTCGAGGTAAAGCTTGCGGACATGCAAGCGGACCCAAACAACCCTCTGTTCTCTGCGAAGACATTCGAGGAGCTCAAGCTGTAAGCTAGGAATGTCGCACCTGCATTGTCAGTATACTAATCAGAGCAGATCTGAAGACCTTCTCCAAGGCATCCGCTCCATGAATTTCCGCAAGCCATCGAAGATTCAAGAGAAAGCTCTGCCTCTGCTGCTCATGGACCCTCCCACAAACATGATTGCGCAATCGCAGTCCGGTACTGGAAAGACAGCCGCATTCTCTCTCAATTGCCTGTCGCGCGTCGACCTCTCGAAGGTGCAGCCGCAAGCTCTGGTGCTCGCGCCCAGCCGAGAGCTTGCACGTCAGATTCTGGGCGTCATCACACACATGGGACAGTTCATGCAAGGTCTTAAGACAATGGCTGTCATCCCTGATCCTTCCAGGCGTGGCCAGAAGTTTGATGCGCATATTCTTGTTGGCACACCAGGCTCCGTCACAGATATGTTGAGGAGGCGTCTTATTAACCCCCAGGGCATCAAGATCCTCGTCCTCGATGAGGCCGACAACATGCTTGACCAGCAGGGTCTGGGCGAGCAGTGCACTCGTGCTAAGACGTGAGTATCGATGCGCCAAATTGCTCTTATAGTCACTAACAACCTCAGAATGCTTCCTAAGGACTGTCAGACGGTGCTGTTCTCTGCTACGTTCCCCGCTAACGTCATCGCATACGCCCAACGTTTTGCGCCGAAGGCCAACACGCTGACCCTCGCGCACGACGACTTGACCATCGAGGGTATCAAGCAGCTTTACATCGACATCGGAGATGACACCGACAAGTACCAGACACTGCTGAAGTTCTATGGCCTCATGACACAAGCTTCCTCGATCATCTTTGTGCGTACTCGCCGAACTGCAGAGGAGCTCGAGCGCCGCATGACAGCCGAGGGGCACAAGGTCGCGCAGCTCAGCGGTGCCATGGAAGGCCCTGATCGTGATATAATTATCGATAAGTTCAGGTCTGGAGAGGCGAAGGTGCTTATTACGACGAATGTGCTCGCTCGTGGAATAGATGTGCAGTCCGTGACTATGGTCATCAACTACGTGAGCTGCGAATTTGTTTCACCGCTCGATCGAGTACTGACATCCTGCAGGACGTTCCCACCATGGCTAACGGCTATGATCCCGATCCCGAGACGTACCTGCACCGCATCGGTCGCACCGGCCGTTTCGGACGTGTGGGCGTTGCGCTGTCGTTCGTCCATGACAAGAACAGCCACGACCAGCTGCAGGCCATCATGAATTATTTCAAGACCGACGCGATCCCTATCGACACAAGCGACTGGGACGCCGTTGAGGAGCTCATCCAGAACGTCATCAAGAGCTCTCGTGCGGGCAAATCAACCGAAGAGATGAATGCTATCGTCAGCGGTGACGCCTAGTGGGCGGACCTAGCGAGGCGACCGTGATTATCGCTCGGTATGGGTTGAGATGAACATGTACGAGCATGTGAACATGGATGATACGCAACAGCGCCGATCTACGACGTACACACAGAAACGGTGGAGACATTGTCCTTTATAGCGAGCATGGGCATAGTGGACTGTACAATGTCCGGAAGATAGACACGACACATGTACCTTTCGAGATACCCAACACTTACGTTTGAAATATTGCCTCAAGGTCATATAGGCCTCATGTGATTGATCCAGTATTCGACAGCCTCAGAAGGTGCGTCATCGAACGATGTATTCCCTATGCAAATTGTGGTATCATAGCTCCTCCACTGCCGCTTCTCCCTCTCCTGCCACGCAGCTCAGCGTACCCAACTCAGCATAGCCGTTGCAGCCCGAAACGGCAGGTACCTTGTGCCTTACGCCTTTGTGTCTCGCGTCTATTTGGCCTCAAGCTCCTTGACGATATCGGCCTTCAGGTCCTCAGGCTTCTTCGTGCTGGCCCAGCGGCCCTTTACCTTGCCGTCCTTGCCCACAAGGAACTTCTCGAAGTTCCACTTGACACGCTTCAGGCCCATCAGTCCGGGCTTCTCGTTCTTCAGCCACTCGAAGGCCGGGTCTGCGTTGTCGCCGTTGACCTGTCTCACTGTCAGCTTGCGTTCTTTTCTGCCCAGATGCTCGCGCTTCCTTGGTCGCTTGCTTCCTTGCGCCAGTCTCACTCATCTCCTTCATCGACGAGAGGTGCGGTAGGGTTCAAACATACATCAATTTTGCCCAGCACCGGAAAGCTAACGCCATAGTTCAACTGGCAAAACTCCTGAATCTGGTCGTTAGACCCCGGATCCTGACCGCCGAACTGGTTGCACGGGAAACCGAGGAACTCGACTTTGTCGCCGTACGTGCCCTTCAGCTCCTTGTACAGCTTCTCAAGCCCAGCGAACTGCGGCGTGAATCCGCACTTCGACGCTGTGTTGATCACTAGCACGACTTTGCCGTTGAGCTTCGAGAGAGGGTACTCGCTGCCTTTCTCTGATGTGCGTTAGTGTGTGCGCAATGTGCGGTAGGCCTGATGGAGGAGACGTACTGTCTTTGGGCTTGAAGTCGAAGAAGGAGGTTGCGGACGCCATGGCTGAGGTATCTGTTGCTTTGTTCCAGAAAGTCCGGGTGCGTGAGTACGTGTATGTAGCGGTGTCGGTGAGTTTGCGCGGAACAGGGAAGCAGGAAGGTGTTGTTATAAGGTGCTGCTGCGATACCCGTCTCGCGGCTGTCGCGATGCGCGGGGCACTAAATCTCGCCGCTCGGATCATGTCATGTGCAAGGCCGCAAATATCCTGATCAGTGACCAAAAGTCCTATCAGATCGCAAATCCACCCGTATTGGGCGTGTATTTTGCTTCTGGCCCAAGTCGGTGTTCGCAGCTTACCAAACCTGCTGGCGCGAGCGCGATTCGACGACTCGATGCCTCGGTCGTGGCGGACGAACTGCGGTGCAATAGCGTACACAGGCGGGCAGGCGATGACGTGAGTCGGTCTTTTGGGCGGCGCAGATGCTAGATTTGGATGCGCTGCGGTCTGAGCGGAGGGTGCAGGATTGTGATCCGAGAGATTGGCTGTCAGGGCATGCAGGCCGAAGTAGACCGAGGTGAGTGTCGTGCGATGGTATCACAAAGCATGGAAGTCGAGAACTCGATATTAGAAGGTGTTGAGTGAGATGCTTGGTCACGACACGATCTTTCGTGCGTAGCGGATGTCACCCAGGATATGGGTTGCAGGGATTTGAATATGCATGAATTCGATAAACCTTCTACACGACTGAGGTGCAGGCTGACATCCTCCCTTGGGAGAGATAGCAGCGCAGACTGCACCCTACATGAGTGACCACTCTGGTCTTTCCTCCAACTGTAATAGCTCAGAAGCTAGCAAGTAACCACCAAATCCGGTAAGCATCAGTACAAACTTGATCAATTTAAGATCGCCCATATCTACACTCATGCCATTCCTGATGCCATGAGCAGGAGCTATGTCCCTCTACCCCTAAGGGGTTGCTATCGCGCAGAGCGCTCAAGCCGTCCAGGTCCGGCAGTTCATGGTGTCCAGTCCACGGCAGGGACATATCCTTTGGGCAAGGTAATCCTCCAGGGAAGGCATCCATCCGGCATGTGGGAAGTCAACATCCGCTAGGGCGGGAGATCCATCCAGGCCTGTGGAGAACGCAGCAAAGAGCAAGGCATGCAGGGTACAAACATGCCAGGCTGTGGGAAAAGAAGTGTGTCGAGAGTCCAGGGGCAAACAAACCTTGCTCAGGCGTCTAGCAGACCGGAGTCTATTGATGTCTAAGCTTCATTCAGCCGCCGTGCTTGAACTTAGTGCTAATGTCGTGCAGCGCCATGACGTCCTGGCTGAGCTTGAGGTCGTCTGACAGCTCATTGGGGCCGGTGAGGTTGGTCAAGAAGTCGATGATGTGCTGCTTCTTGCTGGCGAAGTCCTGAGCAAGCTGGTCGCGACGCTGCTGAAGCTGCTGCTCGGCGGTGAGCTTGATGACTTTCTGGCGCTTCTCAGAGAAGTCTTCGGCGGAAGCCTTGCGCTTGCGAGAGACAGGCTTGCGGGGGACCTGACCCTGCAGAGGTGGAGAAGGCTCAGTAGTAGGACCCTCAAACTGGTGAACACGCTTCATGTGATCGAAGAGGTTGTAGCGACGAGGAAAGCCGTGTCCAGGGACAGCACGCTCGCAGTCTTGGAAGTGGCAGAGATGAGGTCGAGCGCCATGTCCGTGCATGCCGTGAGCCTCGCGCTCGTGGCGCAGCAGGCAAGCAGTGGAGGAGAACTGAACGCCAACGCAAGTCTTCTTGTTGCAGCGGAAGGGCTTCAAGTGCGAGTCGACGTACTTGTCGTAGTTGCACTTCAGAGGTGTAGGCTTGTGGGTGCAACCAGTCTTGCCTTCCTCGGGGCAATGGTACTTGCCGTCCTTATCGGGACCTTGCTGGTAGAGGGCATGGCTGCGAGCGACCTTTGTGCGCTCCTCCTCAAGTTTGACCTCTGCGTCAGTGGGTGACTGGATATCCTCGTGTCCGTTCGCAGACTGGGGTTCGAGAGAGGTGGATGCGCTTTCCTCTGTGTCATTCCTGCCTTCATTAGGTCATGTTCTTCCTGGGCCAGGAGAGCAACTTACTTCTGGACGTACTGTGTCTGCTCGAAGTCGACTGCTTGGGGCAGCTGGACGCTGACTGTGCTGGTGGGTGAAGCGACGAAAGCGTTGAAGCCAGCATCGTTAGACGAAGTTCGTCGCGAGGGCTGGTGAGCAGTGTAGGATGATGAGCAGCGTACGGGAGTAGGGCGCACGTGGCTCCACTGACGGTGAAGTGGCGTTGCTGTGGTGAACATCGTTTCGTTCGAGTCGGTGGGATAGGATGTGAAGTTGTACGCGTTCTGGTACTGAGAGTCAACGGGACTCCAGATGTTGGCGGATGTGGGGTTGAATCGCGAGGCGTTTGAAGTTGGGTAGAGTGAGAAGTCCTGCCCAGTAGTATAGTTAGCAAATCCCATGGATCCATCCTGGGCTTCCCAGGCAGCGGGAAGTTGCATCTGGGTCATGTCTTGGAAGTTGTTATAGCTGTCAGAGCTCATTGATGGCGAGTAGATGTCGCTGCCAACAAAGTGAGCACCCATTGTGCTCTGGCTATCCTGAGAAAAGGGCTGTGGTCTCTTGGTTCCGCGCCGGCTTGCGCTAGTCTGGCTCTGATATGCGCTGTCCATGCTGCACTGGGAGGCAGTATCCTTGAAGTCAAACAGCTCAGTTTGCATGTCCTGGAAATCGGAAGAAAAGGAAATATCCTGTCCAGAGCCAAGGGGTGTAGGGATGTCCTTTCGCCACTCAGTGATGTTGGAGACGAAGAAATCAGTCTCCGGTGGTGAGTCGAAGAGTGATGTGCTGAACGCAGGGGTTAGTGTCCAAGTCAAATAACAAAATGTAGCAAAAACGACGTTGTAACAAAAGAAAGCGCCGTGTTAGTAGTGCCAGTACCTGTAAACAAAATCAGCATGTTGAGACACGTGAGCGGAGAGCAATACGCACCGAATGAGGAGGTGACATTTAACCGTCAGCCAGGTCGTGTGTCACAGCCAGTTGTCCAGTAAGCTAGACGTTAGGTGTACCAGTGCTCCAGTGGTCATTCGTTCAAGCCCGTGAGGTCGACAGAGTCCAGTTACACAGCAATGCAGGATCCATGGGACAAGTGTTTGAGCAGTCACCTAATTTGAGGCTTTCCACTTCCTTCAACACCACGTCAAGTCAGTTTCGAAGATCAAATGAGGTTGGGTAGACAGGAAAGGCAAGCATGAGCCTTCTGTACGTACTTTGTCCCTCTCCAAATTACTCCGACAATCGACACTGCGTGGTCGCGCCACTGCAGTTAGCATCCATGGGGCGTGAAGGATAGGCATCCTTAGAGCAAGTCCTAGGGTCGGCAACCCTTCAAGCAAATCCAGCGGCTTGGTCCAGGCTGTGGAAGCCTTCCTTGGTGCGATGCTCCGTGACATGGTAGTCGATTGTTGCATAGTCGAACAAGAACATGATTGAGCGACGTCGCTGGTGTGTTGCATGTCTACGAATATTGCTTGGCACTGCAGCAGGTGTGTCGTATGATCCGCGGCCGGAAGCGAGAACCGCCCGGGGGTCATGCACTGAGATCCACGATGTGTTCACCGACATTTCGAAAGCTCTGACTTTGAAGCTCCGAACTCGGCGCACCTAGAGATCGAGTTGTCGAGTCTACGAGTGCTGTGCAGCTCGAGTGTTGTGTCTACGTGTGTCGTGCTCCAGGCAAAGTGATCCGGGAAAATAGTCCAATGCACCCCGAGGAACGAGGAAACTGGAGAGTCCTGGGAAATCCTTGGAAATGGAGAAACCTTTGGGAAAAGAGTCCTGTGGAACGGATGTCCATGTGGAAGTCCTGTAGCCTGGATGCTAGATGGCGGCGAAAATAGCAGAAACAACAACTGAAACAAATATACATGATTCAAGCGCAACATGATGTCGAGAACAGAAGGCAGCAAAGCAATGAAACATAACAAAAGAGGAAACCGTTGGGCAGTAAGTACCTGGTAAAGGCTCCGTCTGGGCTCCGAATTGTCATCCTGAGCGAGGGCTCTGATCGATCTTATTGATATGATGAGATCTTGGTGATGTGCCGCACAAAAGTTGTGTCGTAGTAGCGATGCTGATAACGGCGAAGGTCGTCGAAAGTTTGGTGCGATGAAGGTGAGGAGGAGGGGAGAAAAGAGGTGAACAAATGTGGGCAGGAGATGCTGACCAGTTCGCTTCCTGGGCAGGAAAGTGACAACGCAGCAGTTGTAACCAAATCCAGGCTAGCGTCCAAATTTGATACGATGTGAGGCCATCCCACGTCCAAAATCCTGCTGAAGTCCACGGTCCCTCGGCTCGTCCGAACAAGATTGGCTGTAAATTCGCGCTCGGCTCGAGGGGCAGTCACACCTCTTATGATTCTGCTCATGGTGACCACGTAAGAGAGGGGACCCCTCTTCGAGAAGCGCCGCGACGGAGTGTTCTGTTCGGCGAAATATGCGTGATGCTCACGGCAGAAAGGCAATCATTTCCAGTTTGAATGATGAAATTCAGGGCCATGTCGCACCTGTTGTGTTCGGGGCCGTAAAGCGGAAGGGATCAACGCTGACGGACCGCCGACCGCGCCTTGGGGATGCGGCTCGAGGACGGCGCCAAACCTGCCAACCTTGAACTTTAGTTCCTGTGCGCGTACGAGGAGGACCAACACGGACTTCTTTTTCGTCCTGCGTCAGATCTACGAACACAGATGTGTGGCGGAGCAATGCCGCCGACAGATTGCAGTTCAACAGATCGCAACATGAGCGGTTGGAGGATGACGCCGGCGGGCAAGGATTGATGAATCATGGTTCATTTGAGATTGCTTTTCACTTCCAGACGGTCCGAAACATCAAATCGCGCGCCGAGGTCAATGTGTCTCCTTTTCACGTCGCAAGCAACAGTGCTTCAGTCGCAGTCGCAGTCGCGAAAAGGAGGCAATGTTGACAGCGCCTCGTGACATGACAGTGCTCGCCGTTATGGAACACAAAACGACGCGACAACTTACCGGAGCCCACTTCCCGAACGTTCTGTCGTACCAAAGCGTCGGCGGCGGTGCTTGAACCACCTCGTACTGCAGTTTTTTACGAACAGGGATATGACAGGACGTTAGATGAACAATCGCTTTGTTCTATGCACAAAGGGTCTTGGGTCAAACCAGCTGTCAATCACTTGGGCACATATTGTAGATCACGCGAATGTAAGCGCAAAGAGCGGTCCTATAGTGTTGTCAGCGCTTGCTCGATAAGAAGCTATGCAAAGAATCGGGTGTTTGGTGAGATCAGATAGGAGCGAAAGACGTTGCTGAATTTGTTTCCACAGTGGGCTAGTAGACCCTCGGCTGAACTATGCTTATAAAGTGTGTATCATCATTGAAAGGAGAGAGATGTAATAAAAGATTTGACTTACATTTTGATAGAGCGTGAGGTAGTCACCTGTATGGTGAAAGTCCACTTCTGACTGAGAAGTGATTGATGCATTCAGTCATACCGCTGTAAGCATCTGAAGGTTGGACTTGGTGTTGATCGCGGGAAGATCAGACGCAGCAGGTTGAGAGCACGAGCTGACAAGAGGCTGTCGTTGGTCGCTCGGCAGTCGCCAGTAGCAGAGGGTTCGCGCCGGCCCAGCAGGTCCCTGAAGATCGCAGCCCTGAGGCCTGGAGCTGGATTGCTGCCCAACTCCAAGCCCCGAGTCCCATGCATAGGCTGCACGTGTCTCCTCCGCCTGCTACTCAACCGTTGCGACTTACTCAATCGCCTTGAATCAGAGACATGTTGGTGATCGGCGAATCGTGTTATCGACCTTTGCTGGACACGCAAAAGCTCGCGGTGTGGTGAATATGATGGAGGTGGCTTGAGAAGCAAGTGCAAAATTTGCAGAGGAACATGTGTCGCTTCCCGGCGAAACCATCGCCGACGGCACTTGCCCTCTTTGGATCCCATGACATCACGGGGCTCTTCCCCTTTGACTAACGATCAATTGCACATTGAGATCAACAATCTCTGGCATTTCAACCTCCATAACAAAAACGTGGTGATTCAGGAAGTCTTTGTGCAACAGCACGAAGTCGAGCCTTTGAGAGATGACATCAGAGTAACGAACAAGTACGGGCCTGCCCACGTGCATGAGCGTTATCGCAAGGACAGCAAGCCTGCACGGAAGAACGCTCGGGAAAGATTTGAGAGCACTCTCGGACTGCAACTCAGCCGCCAAAGTCACAACTGCTTCCTGTCAAAGCTCATATTAGTGCAGTCCTACTCCAATCATATCGTTCCAAATACCGCATCATTGTCATCGCCCGCGACTCCCCCAGTCGGGCCGGATCCGCTTCCCGCATCCTGCAAGCAAGAAGAGTTAGTGCGATCGCGCGTGTGCTCGTTTTGGCGCACCCTCGATCTCATCTACAGGTCTATGAGCCTCATGAAGACCGTTGGAAGGATCGTGCACCGGACTGAAAGCCCCCGAGAGCAAAGAGCTGCGTTCGTGTCAGGGTCGGAGCAGGCCAGAACAGCTGCTTCAAGAGCGTGAGGTGAGGTGCTATGTTAACTTTTCAGTGTCTTACTCGTCGAACTTTAGTACAGCCATGCGGTTGGAAAGCGTCTCAGGCGTGCTCGCTACTCATGTCATCCCATTGTTACAAACATTCGCCAGGGTCCAGCTGCATGGAGTAGTGCGGGGAAGCCATCTTCCATCATTGATTGGTACGATCACGCATCAACTGCGTAATGGTCGAATGACACGCGATCGAGGTAACTCTTGAGAGATTCAGCTGGGCTCGAGTGGGGTTTATCTACCAGTGCGTCTCCTCGTCTTGGTTTTGTTTTCATCGAGTCATCAGTGCCCTCACATCTTCGATTACATATTCTCTGCCAACCAACACAAATAATACACCAAGTTCAATTTTCTATCTATCATCATGCCTTCCCCATTTCACCAAAAGTACTCTAGCCAGAGCTACGTTGTCCCAGCCATGCCCGATGCTCCTAAGGAAGATGCTCAGCGTCGAAGCTCAGACAGCTCAATGAACGAGCCCTCATCGCCGGACCCACGTCGAAGGGTATGTCGATATCGTATCCGTTGTATCCGTCTCATACTCATTCACTACAGTCCTCTGCCGCTCAGCGATTTGGCAACCTCGAGATGCTGAAGCGCTCACAAGATCCTGAGAGTACAGCACGCCGTGCGTCCCTTCACGACTCGTACGGAAAGTCAGGTTTCCTTGGTACCATGTGGAACAAGTCAGTCCTTCGTGTCCCCCCCCCCCCCTCGACGAACGTTCATTGACACTACTTAGCTTCACCCGAGGTCCTTCTGGTGCCAGCCCGCCTGCGGCTCCCAAGCAGGTCGAGCCTCGAGACACCACCACTCTCCGCGGTTAACAGCTGATGTGAGATTCGCTCATCCCAATCTCTGAGTAGAGGACGGGCTTATCGGTCCACAAGTTGTCACGATTGTTATTATAGCACGTTCAAGAAGCGACTGTTCGTTCGTCATTCCCTGCCAGCACCGCGTAGCAGGCGTTGATCATAGTTATGTACCAAATATCTCAATCAATGTTTTTAAGTCTATAAACTCGATCCATGTGCATGTACGCGATGTGTTGGCTGCCTGGACATTCGCAGCTAAGTGGGGCTCTGACGATGCGGGGAGGAAAGTGTGGACGATTGGTCCATGGAAGTCGCGAAGTGTGACGTTGCTGTATTGTCGACACGCCAAAAACGACAGCTCCACCCAAAGCACAACTAGCCTTCAGTCTTTAGCATCAACGCGCATATAACAACCTCCTGTCAGTTTTGCCAAACGGCACCTAATCCGAAGCTCGCTTTTTCAGGAGCACGCTCTTGACACCACATTTGCACTGCACCGCCCGCCTCAGAAAGTCGCCAGGCACCACACAATGGCTTCGACAAGGTCACGATCACCGTCAGGGTATCCTGACCCAACACCAATAAATCTTACACGGTTACTGTCAAGACTGGAACACACTGTTCTCGTCGAGCCTTCACCGCAACTGAGAAAGTCGCCCTATGAGCGAGCACGCGTGAGTGCTGTACGTTCATCTGCCACCTCGAGAAGCTGCTCGCAGTTTTTGCTGATCCCACATAGAACGTCGAGCACGCACGTACCCTTCTCCTCAACCTCGAACATTCGGCCTCGACACTGCCCTCGAAATCGAAGAAGTCAGCGCTACAAGCCGATCTGCAGCAGAAGCGCGAGATGATCAAGCAGCTGAATCAACGGCTATATGAGCTGAATCAGTTAGATGACTCGTCGTCAGAGGCTTCAGTGGACTCCGAGGACGAAGATGAGGACCAATTCCCCTCGTATGCGCCGAGGATCAAGACGCAAGATGGGATAGATATCACGTCAAAGGAGGGAGAGGGCAACGAGGCACTCCAGAATGCAGCGAGGAATCTCACTTCACAAATGCGACGGAGGGGACAGGCACAAGAAGCTGAAGGGGCACAAACTGCATCAGGGAATTCACTGTTCCCCTCCAAGGCTACTACTACAACGGGCAATCTTTCTTTGGCACAAACCGAAGCACTCTTGTCGCACGACCGCAACGAGCAAGAGAACCTCACAGAAAGTCTCCTCGAGATGGCGAAGCAGCTCAAAGCACAGTCGGTACACTTCAGCAATACTCTCGACGGCGACAAGGGCGTTGTAGATCGAGCGGTGTCAGGTCTAGACAAAAACCAGATCAACATGGATGCCGCCAGCCAGAGAATGGGCACGCTCGGGCGGATGACAGAAGGCAAAGGCTGGTGGGACCGCATGAAGCTCTACGCCATGATCGGCGGACTTTGGCTAATTGCGTTTCTGATTGTCTTCGTTGGGCCAAAGATACGGTTCTGAGCTTGCAGTACGTCGACTTTGCTTCAGTCATGTCTACAGCAATGATATACCCGAGCATCGCACAGTTAATCTCAACCTTTCCACTTGCGGAGCATCCAGCCACACTGAAGCCTCGCGGCTTTGCCGAGTGCAGGTGCGATCGCAAATGATCGCGCGCACCCCGGCGATCTGGGCCCTGCGCAAGCTTACTTTCAGCCGCTTTAGCGCCGAATCGATCACCGAGCTGCCAGCTCAAGAATAACAACACATCCTCACAACCTCCACTCCACACAATCTGCAACTAGTTCCCTTGGGTTTGGAGTCGCTATAACATGGCCGCCATGGAGATGATGTCAATGGGCTCGCGCTGTACGATGGTGCCTGATTGCACATGGAATTACACTAACATCTACCAGCGCTCAACCACTCCAACAGCGATGCTGAGGCAGAATACGACCGTCTCCGGGATCTCGCCCGTCAAGAAGCTGCAAAACGCAGCTCTTGCTTCGACCGAGCGCACCAAGCCTACGAGTCCGGCGACGGGGCTCGCGCCCACGACCTCTCAGAGGAGGGGAAACAACACGCCTCCAAAATGGAGCAGTACAACCGTCAAGCGCGCGACTACATCTTCCGCGAGAACAACGCAAATGGGCGCGTTCAGGACGACACAATCGATCTGCACGGCCTCTTCGTCGAGGAAGCAGAGGACGTGCTCGAAGAACGCATCAAAGCCGCCCGCAGCAGAGGCGAAGACCACCTTCATGTCATCGTCGGCAAGGGAAATCACTCGCGCAACCACGTCCAGAAAATCAAACCCCGCGTCGAGCAGGTCTGCCGTGAACTGGGACTCCAGTACCAGACCGAGGAGAACGAGGGCAGGATCTACGTCAATCTTCAGGGCGGCGCCGTGCACCAGATGCCACCTCCGCCGCAGCACCCGCAGTATGGCGGCGGCGGCTATCCGGGCCAACACGGCGGTCAACAGCATGGTGGACAACAACATGGTGGCCAGGCTTGGGGCGGACAGCAGCACAGTGGTCAGCAACAGCATACCGGACAGAACTACGGTCAGCAGCACGGCGGACAACACCAAAACCAGAACAACCAAAACGACCAGAATGATGAGATCGAACAGATGGTCCGTAAGGGGCTGCCCAAGCTGCTCAAGAAGTTGGGCTGCTGTAATGTTATGTAGGACTGCGATGATACCCTTGGTCTTTTGGATAGATGATGTGTACATAGTACGTTGTCAATACTTGTTCCACAGCGAAAGTGCTACGTTGGATATGCATTAATCGAAAGGAATAGTAGAGTGCATGACAGAGTAGTGGAAGGGCCGCGCAGCAAATGCAAGCAGTGTTCGATACTTGACAGACTTGCCTATTGTAGCAATTTCAGAGCCGCTGGAAAGGCGAACTTGGACCTCAGATAGGTACTGTGTAAAGAGCCAATATGAAGGGTCTGTGGACGTGCTGCGAAGTAACATTGATTGCGCAGCCTTCAGTGTTTTCTTAGTCGCCATAGTGCACTGACTGTTATAGTATAAACTTGCCCATAATGAGACATCCTCGCATTTTTCCGACTGACGAGGAAAGACGTTTGCTGCACACCCATCTGCAACAGGCTAGACGCCCCTGTTGAAGGCGAGCTGCTATGACGAGTGATGGGGGTGGGCTCGGACAGTTTTCGATACTTCTTCAAAATATCCTAAAGTAGCACCTTCCGAGGAGTGGCGGTGCTGTTCTTAGCGTAGTTCGACTACAAGTCGAGATTTGATGCGTTGTTCTGGGTGGGTCAACAGGGGTGTTTCAGCGCGTACCGTGGTACTGAACAGGCGGTCTTACAGCACGACTTTCGAAGGCGTGTAGTCTGGGTGTAATACTTTCGTACATTTTTAGACTACCAGATGGTTTCGTTCGGGGCGGTCGCATACATCTGGACTATCTTGGTTGCACTGGTTTTCTCCGCTGCTAAAAGTGTACATCGTTGAGCAACAAATTCTGTTAGTCTTCTTCTCCCACTGTTTGTGTGTAGATGTTGACGTTCACAGTGCAATAGAGTATCCTCTGTACGTTCGCATGCCATGGATTTGATCAGAGAGACAGTGTCTGCCAGTGAAACGAAGTGAGGCAGACAAAAATGTGAAGTCATAAGGATAGTCGTCGTCATGAAGCACCCTTCGGCATGAGGCAGTCTTCTTGTGAAAATTTTCGTGTGGTTCTGACCAAAAGAGGGCTTGGGCGAGGCATCTGAGGATTGTGCATACGAGTTAGCCAGACCTTTATGAAAGATGGTGAAGGGTAGGTCCTTCCTTCCCTCGAACACACAATGATGATTAAAGCGCGACTCCAAACAGCATGAACTAAACCTCAACGCCCACACTCGAAGCGAACATACATGAAGCCTTAATGTTGCGCAATCCAGTGTTGTGATCCTGTCCACGTCCGCGGTGTAGAGGAGGCTGGTATGGTGATGCATGTGCGCACCGTCATTCGTCCCTTTGTTTTGAGTCGGATGAGTCGGAGCTGTATTGCACGAGCAGCTACAGTCTGGTAGAGAGATACATATCTCATGAAGACTGTTTACAGATTTGAGCGCAATCTCCCTCTCCCCTCGCGCGTAAGCTCTATCATTCCCGTGACAAGTATTGAGATTCCCGTCAGACTACTTCTCAACATTACCTGTCGCTACTCGCCATATTCACTGTGTTCCTGCCTGCTAGTCTTAAAACCATTGACATTCCTCTCCTCTCCAGCTGCCGTCAAATGACATGTAGCTTCAACGCACAAAGCGCCACTCGCACGATGTCGAACTACCGGGGCAATATCCCAGTTGCTGAGCTCCCGGATACCTCTCAGCGACCACTCCCAACCAGGTACCACAACAGCCCTGCCCTCTCCAGTGGTCAAGCATCGGGCGACTACACAACAGACGGCCATGCTTCCAACAATTACTGGAACATGGCGAACGAGATGGAGCATCACGCTTACCCCACACGAACGGTCGCCCCAAATCCTCGCCGCTGGCAGGCGTACGCTGGGACGCAGCAGCCACAGTCACTTCCGCGGCAACGGCCGATCACTGCACCGTTGGGCGCCACGGTGAACAATGCTGCTAGATAGACGCAGCACTACTACGTGCCTTCATTCCCTTCACTCCCTTCACCGCCTGCACATCGTCGGGGTGTTAATTTCGTTCCTGACTGCTACATCGCGGCACCAGTAGCTCGACTTATGGTGCCAGAGGGCGCAGTCGGCGTTGTCAAAGAGGTGACCCTCGAGCCCAACCAGCCACCACCAAGCGCCGCGTCTCCTTCACGCCGAACACTCAGCCTCCAGTCACCACGATCCAGGCGACAGCCAGACAGGCGTCGGCGTCAACTGACCAGTCGCACACTGTGACGCTCGATCGGCTCCGGGCCATCAAGTCCCAGGTTCGAAGCGGATCAGACGAGGCTCACGACCCTGTGCCACGCGATCTTGCCCCTCAAAACGAGGCTGGTCTTTTGCCAGGCCGCAAGCTTTCACGAAGAGGTTCTGTCAGGAAACTATTTGGGAATGCTGCACAAGGTTTTCTGACTGCGCTACGCATGGAGGAGCCCCCGGCGGAAGTCAAGGCAAAGGAGACGATGATGACCTTTGATGATTGGAAGACATTCATGTCCGAAGGTCAATCAGGACGAAGAGAAGATGGAAGAAGCGTTTGACCCCTTTCAGGACTCGATGGAGAACGCTTTCAACGCCAAATACAAGGAGTTCTTAGGCGAAGGCAAATTTCTCATTGACGAGAGAGAGGAAGCCGAGTTGTCAGCAGAAGTCTTAATTGAGCTGCCAGTCCAGGAGGCAGAAGTCGTACCTACCGAGGAAGCTGATACCTGGCTGGTGCACGAAAAAACCGAAGAGGCTTCTCTGAAGCTCGCGACCCCTACACAGGCAGTGCTATGCGCCGACTTTCCGTCTCCGAACTTGTAAGCCACCCGCCAAAGCCTCGGGCTTACTCTGTTCGTCCCGAGTTCGTGAGAGAGCCGCGTTGTCGGACTTGCTCAATGCCATGTTCCACCGAGACAACACCTACGCCTCGATCGGTGGGAACAGACTCCACTGAGCCAGAATCTGCTGACGATCAGCACTACTCAACGCCAGGTTCTGCTGAGACTCCCGAGCCCGAGGCGGAAGTGGAGATTGACCAGCCGAAGACACCGAGTCCTCCTCCTCCATCAAGACTATCGCAAGCTGCGTCCATGGACCGTAGTCGGAGATCGCTGTCACGACGAACACCACCAAATCGTTGACAGGGTACTGCACAGCCAGTTGCTGAGTCTATAGTACAGCACCGCAAAGACTCAGCTCAGACTGGCTCCCCCACCCAGCCTTCCGCAAAGCCTCTTGGAAACCGTTCAACGCAGTCTCACGCGCTACCCCAAGACTCGCAGAGGTATGCAAAGATTCGGAATGGGAATCAAACGCCCACCCAAAGGCGGTGGAAATGAAATCAATGAAGAGCCAAGTCGGCCTGATCATCACTGGAATCCAGATACCAGGTACAGGACTTGTCAACCAGGAACGCGCAGTGGCCTTATCGAATCACGGCAGCTCTGTGAACTTCAGCCTTCGCTTTGGAATCGGATGGCGCATTCCTGGGACCCAGCACCCACCTTCTGATCCCTTTGCAGCAAGTGATTTCCCTTCCTCGATTGCAAGCCTTTACACGCGGCTCTCATCTGCTGGAATCGCCCATGAGTCCTCATGGTGTCAGATCGCCCTTGAGGAGTGAGACTTTGTCTCAGTGCTACTCCATGAGGAATGGACGGCGTGAGAAAGACTTCTGTTTGGATTCGGGGGCTCAGGAATGACGGACAATCGAGACCTTCACTGGGTGTCTTTCGTAGTCAGAAGGCCGAGTCGGCGGGAGACAGAACCATCAGCACCGACTTCCTTCCTCAGCACCGTTGAGATTCGAGGCCTTGACCGACTGTGGTGTGAGACTGCACGCGACTGTGGCACATGCTCATGTTGTGTCCAGGGTAGCATGGAACGGGATGTTGTAGATCGTAGGAATGAAGTCATGTTTTCCAAGATGCTGCAAAGACATGACCACCCACTCTGCAAGCTCGGCAAGTCTTGGATCCTTGGAAGTGGCATCCATTGCAGAGCTGTTTGCCTATTGTGACTTGCGTGACGTGAGACGCTCATTTAGCACGCTGCCACGACGTGCATCTTGCTGCAGCGTGACGAGAGGTCGAGTCTTCTGACTACTGGGAGACTTTCCCGGGCAAAAGTCGAACGCAGAAAATCTGGTTGTTTACTCAATCATCGTTACATCGTAAGGGCAGTGTGGAGTAACCTGGCGCTGGTGGATGCAGATCGTTGCGCCTGACTTTAACCCCAGATTTTCATGAGCTGTGGAAAACCTGGCGAAGTCGGGACTGGCCTGTTAGGATCCCTGGATTCGCGGTGATGTGCCGTTTGAATCTGACTTGTGATCTTCCCGGGCGAATGGCGACCAAGATCGTGCTGGCACTGCAAGGGAGGAATCGGTCGCAGCCGCGGCCCGTCAGGCAGGATCCTTACTGGTGAACGGACGATAATGACGTCGCCAGATGAAGAACGGCATTTGGGACAGCACGAGCTGTTCCGGTGTGCGCATGGCGATTGGAAGGTTGGCCGACTGACAAGAAACGAGTGGGTAAGTTGGAATTGTTGACAGTGGCCTGTGACCTACCGGGAAGGATGGATTCGGCTCATGATCCTGCTTGCCTCTTTGGGCGTGTAGAGAGGAAGAGCGTGTGTAACGTAGATAACTCGCGCTTTCTTCCCGAGGTTATGATCTCAGGCACAGACGCGCCCACCGTCCTGCGATACTGCAGAAAGTACCACCATCGCGACATCTGTCGACCACCTCGACTACCATACAGCTCATATTGCATGCATCGCACGACGTTGTACGGAGGTACGTGGTTGCACTTGTGGGCGATACTTACACGTGGCCCCGCAAGGCTGTTATTTACCCCACAAAGTTACACCAATTTATCTCTAGCCCCGGACATTGTCATCGCCAATGCACAGTGGGATCGTCATGGCTTCCTGCAGACCATCATTGCATTTTCTGACATCTACGCAGTGACCGACCACTCGCAGTTGCTCATTTCACATAGCGTTTCCATCAACAATCTACTTCGGTAGCTGCGTCACACAACCGCCTATCCGCAGCCGTTTGCCCTGCATGTCTCCGGCTATAGCACCCTCGAGTATGCTGGACGGACTCGTGACGAATTGTAAGATCGTCAACCATCCCAACTTCTCGTGGAACCGTTACCACATGTCATGTCAAATTCCGTGGTCATGGGTGATCACAAAGAGCAAGGGCTAAGTACCATGTTTAGTAGACTATATAGAGCGAACATGGCTTCCTCGATACAATGGCTCCTTGACCGCTTCCGCTATGCCAGCCACAACAACAGCATTCTTCCAAGGCCTATTACTACTTGGCTCATACTTCTTCAGATGGGGAGATGCAGTGCCCTTCAAGCGAGCAGATGACTGCCCAGGGTACAAAGCCAGCAATGTCGTGCGCGGAGACAACAGCGTCACAGCCGACTTGACTTTGGCTGGCGCTGCTTGCAACCTGTACAGTCCGGACTTGATAGATCTGAAATTCTTGGTAGAATGGCAAACTGGTGAGTCAATCCTCAGATGTCGTTTCGACCTGTACTAACGTGACTAGACTCACGCCTCCATGTCATGATTTATGACAAGGACGAACAGGTCTACCAGGTGCCTGACTTCGTTGTGCCGAGGCCTGGTGGGTCTTTTAGCTCAGAGTCATCGTTACTGGATGTGTCCGTAGAGGAAGAGCCCTTCTCATTTACCGTCACGCGCAAGAGCAATGACGAGGTCCTCTTCAGCACAAAGGGTTCAAACCTCATCTTCGAAACCCAGTATCTGCGTCTCAGGACATCCCTACCAGACAACCCATCTCTATACGGCTTAGGAGAGCACACTGATTCGCTACGTCTCCCGACATCGAACTATGTCCGTACTCTGTGGGCGCGCGACTCTGGTGCGGTGCCTCTGAAAACCAACCTTTATGGAACACATCCGGTCTACTTCGAACACCGTGCCGATTCTGGACTGTCACACGGCGTGCTCATGCTCAACAGCAACGGCATGGATGTCAAGATTAACAATGACAACGGCCAGTATTTGGAATACAACATCATCGGCGGCGTTGTTGATCTTTACTTTATGGCTGGTCCTCTACCATTCGATGTTGCTCGCGAGTACAGTGAGATCTCCGAGAAGGCCACCATGATGCCATACTGGGGTCTGGGCTTCCATCAATGTAGATTCGGCTACGAAAGCATTGGTGAGGTCGCCGCTGTTGTCGCCAATTACAGTGCTGCTGGCATCCCGCTTGAGACGATGTGGACGGATATTGACTACATGGACAAGTACAAGGTCTTCACCCTGGGAGAGAGGTTCCCGCTTGACCAAGTTCGAGATTTTGTCAGTGACCTGCACAGCAAGAACCAACACTATATTGTGATGGTTGATCCTGCTGTCGCCTCTCAGGATTACCCACCTTACAATAGAGGTGTTGAAGCTGGTGCTTTCGTCAAAAACAGTGTTGGTGACCCTTGGAAAGGCGAGGTCTGGCCAGGCACTACTGCCTTCCCAGATTGGTTTGCGCCGAACACTCAAAGATATTGGGACAATGAGTTCGCGACCTTCTTCAACAAGGATACTGGTGTCGATATTGACGCGCTTTGGATCGACATGAACGAGCCGTCATCGTTCTGCGACTTCCCATGCGACCAGAACAAGGCTACCACAGCCGCCCAATCCAACATTGTCAACGTTCAGTCTAGACAATCGAGTGGAGACAAGAAAGGGCTCCCAAACCGTGATCTTCTCTTCCCCAAGTATGAAATCAAGAACGAAGCGGGCGGGCTTAGCAACAAGACTGCCCAGACAGACCTGATTCACTCAGGAGGCTGGACTGAGTACGATACCCACAACCTGTACGGGACCATGATGAGCGAAGCCAGTCGTAACAGCATGCTCAAGAGACGACCTGGCAAGCGTCCTATGGTCATCACTCGCAGCACATTTGTTGGTGCTGGCAGCTATGTCGGCCACTGGCTTGGTGACAACGTTTCTGCTTGGGATCAGTACATTACATCCATACGTCATCTCCTTCAATTCGTCTCTTTCTTCCAGGTTCCAATGGTATGCCACGAACTCCACGTCTCGTTCTCAAGCTAATTGTTCATAGGCTGGTGCAGATGTATGCGGTTTCCTGAACGATGTGGATGAGGATCTGTGCGCGCGCTGGACTGTGTTGGGTGCCTTCTACCCATTTTACAGGAACCACAATGTGGCTGGTGCGAGGTCTCAAGAAGCCTATCGTTGGGCGTCCGTGACTACAGCTGCAAAGAAGGCTATCGACCTTCGATACAGGCTTCTGGACTACATCTACACTGCTATGCACAAGCAGACCGTCGATGGCACACCCATGCTGGCGCCTCTATGGTAAGGTTGATTACCGTGTACATGAACTTTGGCTCACCACGCGCAGGATGCACTATCCGAAAGATGCCAACACGTATGCCATTGAGACACAGTTCTTCTATGGCCCGTCTCTCATGGTCAGCCCTGTGACACAGGAGGGCTCGTCGTCCGTTTCCTTCTACGTACCAGGCGGAGTCTGGTATGATCTCTTTACACGCAAAGTCGTACAAGGCGCTGGGAGCACCATCACATACTCCGACATGTCAACATCGGACATCGCAGTCCTCGTGCACGGCGGTTCTATTGTGCCCCTGCGCACCGAGAGTGCAAACACTACCAGGGCGCTTCGTGACAAGTCGTTCGAGCTACTTGTTGCTCCCGAGAGCGATGGTACTGCAAGTGGATCTTTGTACCTGGACGACGGCGAGAGCCTCGAGCAGTCTGGTACGAGCGAGATCAAGTTCACGCTAAATGGAACAATACTCAAGGCTGAGGGAACGTTCGGCTTTCCAACGGTCTTGCAAATCGAGAGTGTGACGATTATGGGCAGCGGTGACGCACAATCGTACGAGTTGCACAAGGGCTTCGATGACGGCTGGAGTGTAGATGTTGGAAGTCTGAAGAAGCTGTGAAAAGGATCGAGTTATGACATCATACCGTTAGCGCAGAATTGAAGATTATGAATACTTGCACACTCAATGCACCCTCACATTTGAATTCTTGCCCTCTGGCGACCTTGCGCAATATCACTTCTTGCGAAGCATATCTTCGAACACTCCATGTGGCAACCTGCAGCGACAATGCTGTTGTCCAGCCCTGCGATCGCGGTGCCTAGACTTGGCACAACTCACGGTCTAGGCCCGACGGCGCGGATCTTGATGCCAAACGAGTGAAACAACGGCAAGGCGGTTCGAATTCGACGTCATCGGGCCGGCGTCCACAAGCAGCAACGAGAACAGTACGCAAACGATAACAGGGCGTGTCTGGCTGTCTCCATGAGACGGTGCAAGAGCGAAAGGAAAGGGCCAGGACCGCCAATGCATTGCGGAAGGTACTCTTAGCTGCGCCAGTGTTCCCGGCACGGCTTCGACATCTGTTGCGCTTGTGGCGTCAACAAGCGTGCTGCATCATACCGATTTCTCCAGATCGTCGACCGCGAAAAACCGGCTCTTTACACCGACGGCTGCAATGCCACCCCACCAGCCACTTCCCAGATAAGGGGTTTGCGCTGAATCAATCCCATCGACTATGGACGACGTATCGCCTGAGCTGTCTACAGCCTCCGAGGGTGCGCATGCAGCTGGCGAATCGAGTCCCTTGGAGATTGCGGCGCTCCAGGAGTTGGACAGCCTCAGTCTGAAGGAAATTCTCGACGAAGACTCACGACCAACCTTTGTGCTCGATCTGGACCCGGATTTGGTCGACGAGTCCCTCGCAATCCAGCCGGTATTCTGTAATGCAGCACTGAAACTGCACAGTCGGCTGCTGGACAGCATTGTCGAGGCTTCAGAGGAATGTATCAGCAGGGACCCCGCCGCAGCGACTTACGACGGGTTCCGGAGTTGGGCTACGGGAATCAGCAGATTCAACAACTCGAAAGACATATTTCCGCTCACTATCCTATATCAAGGCTTACTCTGGACGGGCTCTACTTTACGCCAGAGGTGGCGAATTATATCTGGCAATGCCTTGTATCGTGCGTCCGACATCCCAAAGAGCGGGCTCTCAGCTACCCTGACATTGCGACCAACCATCCAGAAGCGAGATTCAGAAGCAGCAAAGGCCCGCAAGGCAGCGGCGCCGGTTCTCTCGCCACCGGAAGTGACTGTATCAGCTCCTCCTCCCCTGCAAGTATATCAGAAATCCGAGACCGTATCAGCAGCTGCTTCGAATACTTTCAGCAAAAACGCCAGCTCAAATTCCTCGAGTATCAGTTCTAGCATAACAATCCAGACCAGAGACGATGTTACGCCAGACTATACAGTCGCTCAGCCGAAGGGCAACTTCTCAGACCCACATATCCAGTTCTTCCGGAATATCGACTGGGCGAACACGGGCCTTGGTCATATGGATACATGGTCCTCAGCGTTGCGGGAGGTTGTCAACCTATTGATCCGTAACCCGTATCCCACGGCGTTATTCTGGGGCCCCGAACTTACGGTCATCTACAACGACGCCTACAGAGTCGAAGTTGCGGGCAACAAACATCCGGAACTTATGGGCACAGGAATGGCAGGTCCGTTCGCTGAGGTTTGGGAGGGAGTTGCGCCTGTATTCAAGGGCTGCGCCGATACTGGAAAAGCGTCAAAGTTTGAGAACGACTATCTGCCTCTCGAAAGATTTGGATATCTTGAGGAGTGCTTCTTCTCCTGGTCCATCACTCCGATGTACGGAGGAACCGATAAGATCCTTGGTTTCTACAACATACCGTTCGAAACCACATACCAGGTCGTCAGCACCCGGAGGATGCACACATTACGGTACCTCAGCGAGCGTCTCAGCGCGACACGCACGGTGAAGGAATTCTGGTCCCGTATGCTGGAGGGACTCGAGCACAATCCAATTGACATTCCGTTTGCATTGCTGTACTCGATCGTTGACAACGACGATGCAGACACAGCTTCACATTCATCGGACAGTACGATTTCTCTCAAATCTTGTCTGCTGGAAGGTTCGATCGGCATTCCAGAAGGTCATCCTGCGTCGCCGCGAAAACTAGATCTGAAGCGTAGTCAAGAGGGCTTTGTTCCGGCGTTCAGAGAGGCCATGAGGACACGCGAGCCCACAACATTGCAGACAAGAGACGGGACGCTGCCTGAGTCCTTGCTCGAAGGAATCGACTGGCGCGGGTATGGTGATCCCTGTAAGGAAGCTATCATCTTCCCTGTGCGTCCTACGAACGGCGATCAGGTGTTCGCATTCCTGCTTGTCGGTGTGCAGCCACGAAGGGCATATGATGACGAGTACAAGGCGTTTGCTGCGCAGCTCAACAGACAGTTGGCAACATCACTTGCGTCCGTGATGCTGTTCGAGGACGAGATGAAGCGAAGTAGGAACGCAGCCGAGCTTGCCCAAGTCCAGCGGGAACAACTCAGCAAAGAGCTCGCGTTGCAGACGAGCCGCATGCGGCGCATGACTGAGCTGTCGCCGCTGGGTATGTACCTGTTCAACCCGGAAGGTATGCTTCTCGAAGGCAATGAGAGGTACTTTGAGATGACCGGTCATCCAAGAGAAGGGTACAAAGAGTTCTCGTTCCTGGACCTAATGGCTGAGACAAGCGTGGATGTGTGCCAGGAGATGTGGTATGATCTCCACAGAACGAAGCAGACATGCGTTCGGGAGCTTCAACTGAACAACACCCATGTGCAGCCCCGAGATCTCAGTGGTAACCCTATTGAGTATTGGGTCTTGTCTCATTCGTCTCCCGAGATTGGACCTAACGGCGATATTCTCAGTATCATGGGTTCCATCACCGATATCTCGCAAACCAAGTGGGCGCAAGGCCTCCAGGAGACTCGACTGCGAGAGGCTGAAGAGACGAAGCGGCAGCAGAACGAGTTCATCGAGTAAGCCATGTTTGTGTCAGTTTTAGCCGCAGCAACTAATACGAATGTTAGTATCACTTCACACGAGATGAGAAATCCTTTGTCAGCTATCCTCATCTGCTCGGATGATATCCGCGATACCCTGACTCAACACGAATTTGGCGAGGAAGACCGCGGTGTCGTCGCGGATTGTGTCGAGGCAGCCAACAACATCGCTCTATGCGTACAGCACCAGAAGTCTATCGTTGATGACATCTTGACTGTGTCGAAGCTGGACTCAAATCTGCTCCTTATTACACCAGTACCTGCACAGCCAATCGCGGTAGTGCAGCGCGCCATGAACATGTTCAAGCCAGAAGTCCAGGCTAAGAGCATCGACTTTACTTTCCACCCTGACACCTCACTGACCAGCCTCAGCATCGATTGGGTGTTGCTGGACCCCAGTAGACTGCTTCAGATTACTGTCAATCTGATCACTAATGCAATCAAGTTCACCCAAGCCGAACCTCAGCGTGCGATATCCGTACATGTCAGTGCATCTTCCGCAGAGCTTGATACTTATACCAAGGGCTTCCAGTTCGTACCGACAAGAGGCATACCACTTCTCGACGTCACGACAGGCGAAGATTGGGGCTCCGGAGAACTGCTCTACTTGAGAGTGGAAGTACGAGATACAGGCTGCGGGCTCACGCCTGAAGAGAAGGACCTACTTTTCGAGCGCTTCGCGCAGGCATCTCCACGAACACACGCTCACTACGGTGGCAGCGGTCTCGGCCTCTTCATCTCACGTCAACTCGCCGAGCTGCACGGCGGCCAAATCGGTGTTTCCTCAGAGGCCGGTGTGGGCAGTATCTTCGGCTTCTTCATCCAATGCAAACGCACTGTCTCATCAAGTCGGCCTGTCATGCACCGTACAATTACAAGCCAGAGCACAGACCACGCCGAGAAGAACCGCGATCTTGCAGCTTCGGTCGCTGGGATGGACATCAATCATCCAACTCCCAAGGAGATTGTAGCCGAGCTACCAGGCACCATTACGCCCAAGGCTACTACAACCACTGTAACAACAGGCTCACCATTGCCCGCCCCAGCGG
The DNA here is from genome assembly GCA_022225945.1 of Didymella pomorum. Taxonomy (NCBI): domain Eukaryota; kingdom Fungi; phylum Ascomycota; class Dothideomycetes; order Pleosporales; family Didymellaceae; genus Didymella; species Didymella pomorum. The sequence goes on from JAKJXN010000007.1 coordinate 514,483, forward strand.
AGCCAGGCCCGCTGCACATCCTTGTTGTCGAGGACAACATCGTTAACCAAAAAGTCCTCGCCAAGCAGCTCCGCAAAGCCGGTTGTGTAGTCTCGACCGCCGACAACGGCCTCTTCGCTCTCACCGAGCTCAGAAAAACGGCACGCTACACTCCTGGCGGCGTTCCGCTCTCCATCATTCTCATGGACTGGGAGATGCCCGAGATGAACGGCCTCGAATGTGCGCGCGAGATCCGCCGTATGCAAGCCGAGGGGGAGATCGAAGGGCACGTGCCCATCATCGCTGTCACGGCGAATGTGCGGGGCGAGCAGATTGCGACGGCGAGAGAGAGTGGCATGGATGATGTTGTGAGCAAGCCGTTTAGGGTGCCGGAGTTGTTGGTTAAGGTCAAGGACTTGTTGGAGACGCTGGAGGTGGAGAAGCGGGAAGAGGAAGTGTAGGCATACATGTGTAACCGCAGGAAACAGACGGCGTTCTGGCGAAGAGCTTGCTTCGTGGCATACCCATTTACTTTTGCTGCATTTGTAGGCTGAGCGTTAGATGGTGCATGACAGTAGAGGTAGATTTGTATTGACTGTATCCAAGAGCTATGTACTATACCTCCTCCACTTCTTGCCACTGACCTTGATGGTCCAAATTCACGGTCATCCAGGCGTGTGCGTGCCATAGGCACGTCCATTCGGCCTGCAGCTTTCGTTGAGATCAACGATGACGTTCTGTCAATAAGACCGGTAAGGCGGAGACGGCCTCGCCGCATGCTTTAGGTGTATCCAACCGGAAGCTTCTCCCCGAGTTGAGTGTCATACCCAAGTATGCTTACTCTTCCGAAGATTCATCCGGAGTCTGTTTCCACAAGACCTCGGCAGCCTCGTAGGTGCGCTTGTACTGGCACTTGTCGCGGCAGGAGTCGTGGTCTCCAGAGGGCGTGCAGTCACAGATCTCCTTGCATATAGCATTGTCCCCTCAGCGCTGAATGTCTGAATCAGTGGTTCGTCAAAGATAAGATGCTGGGATCTTGTGTCAACGAAGTGAGTGACTGGGTGTATCTTACCTGGTAGCAGGGGGCCAAGCCGGTCTTGCAAACGTTGCAGGTGGGCTTGTTTTCGCCTGCGGTAACGGTAATGATATGGAGGGCAAGAATGAGATTGTGGAGGTTAAGCATGGTTGCTGTTGGGTGCTTTAGTTGGTCTGGTTGAAAATTGTCGTGGGTGAATGAATTTGGGTGCGGGGAATTGGTTACACGAGCGAGCTTGACCTCTTGGATGGTTTACGTGAAAGACGGGAAGCTGCTAGAGCGCTAGTGACTCGTTGTGAAGAATATGTGGGTGAAGAAGCACAGTGAAACATTGAAGGGAAAGTGTGAAAATAGATTCATTTGATTTGGGGCAGTGCTATCCGGCGAGGCACCCTAACCCAGAAAAGCTGACTATAGTTGACTCTAGAGGTTAGAATATGTGAGGTTGTCAATGGCTTGCTGTAACTATCTTACACTACAATAGGCCTTATGCTGGCTACAAATGACTTAGGCTCTGCCCCACAGAACAGTACCTCGCCAGAGATTAGATATGCCTCGCCGGATATCATCGCCCTTGATTTGCCCCTCTGAGATGACAAAATGTAGCACCTCAAATGTAGGAATCACTGTACTGAAAAGCGGCAGAGCCCAAGGTCCCTTTTGCAAGCATACAATGAGATGGATGTGATACTCGCTACCCCGCATTGTTTGCCTTCATGAATGCTTTTCCTTGCCATTGCAAGATCCATAGTGATCCACGACATCGTCTGCCCTGATCTTACCAGGGCAAACCATCCGGAAGCTCAGGCTCATTCTCGATAGGCTTGTTGAAACCATACTGACACATTTCTCTGCAGAACTTGTCGACCCTAGAGAGCCGGCACTCGCAATAGTTGACGCAGTACTTGCCGCCGTGACAGTCCTACATTGTATGTCAGCAAGTCCGTTGTATCGAAGCGAGAGATTGCGACGTTACGTCAACACACGACTTCATCATGGCGGGGCAGTAGCTGGCGCAGGTGCGCTTCTCACCACCAGCGATGACGGTGATGGCGAGGAAGGCGAGGACGACGTTGCAGAGGTTGAACATGGTCGTCGATTGTTGTGGAGAAACGTATTGGTTTCGGATCGAGTTGATGGAGCACAAGAATGTTGTAGTATGTGGAAGGAGCGATCGCTTACGTTGGGTAAGTAGGCCTTTGAAGTTGCGGTTTCGGTTTGCGCTAGGCAGCCTCGCACAGGAAGGCGCAGTGAAAGAAGCATCTGCAGGGTCTCATGCGGCATTATTCATTATGTTGCACACAGTGCTAAACCTAGTGTGATTCAATCTTTAGCTCGATTCATCGATTTACTGGGGCAGGTCCTTAGGGAGATCCTCGAACGCTTCCATCATCTCGGCGTGGTTGTCCCAGTCGCAGCGGTAGTGGCAGGTGTCGGCGCAGAAATCGTCGTGCTTCCAGGACAGCTCATGCTCGCTGTAGGTAGAGCAAGAGGCAGACCAGAAGCACTTCTGTGGACTACTTTAGCGAATTGACACTTAGATACTGGCTCGGATACTTACGAGGAGAGAGCCCTGGATGCGGTTGTGGCACTCATCGCAGGTTCGTTCGTTGTTCCCAGCAGCGACGGTGACGACGATGGTGGCCAGAACGAGGCCCAAAATTGGGAGACGCATGGCAACAGTGAAGGGGAGACAAAAACGGAGATGTAATTAGTCGGCGGATATCTCCTAGGGTAGGTAAAGTTGAGTGTGTGGGCAGATGGTGGAGAGAGGCACAGAGGAAACGGGTCGAGCTTTACGTATTCTGCAGCTACGGACACTAAGCGAAGTGGAATATGTTAGAGACGACAATTCACCTAGATAGCTTTGGTGACGATGTTATGACAGTCTGTAAGCTTGTGAGGTAGGAATTCGAAAAGCAAAGTCAATTTCTCAATTCGCGCAAATTCTCTCACTAGGTGTTCAAGCCAGCAATCAGTCTTCTTTGCCAGTTAGTGAATCAATCACCTCGTGTGCCCTCCGTTTCTTACTTGCATTCTCAGTCTCCGCATTACAGTTCTGGCTTGAATCATTGTTGACCTCGACCATTCTTCTGAATCGGGTAATCACAAACGGCACTCGGGTGAAACCTCGCCTACACAATCAATACAAACACAAGTCCGCGACACAACAGCAAACGATACTGCCCCACCGTTTACAAACAATGATGCTCCTAGTGATGAGGCCCGTGTATATAGTCACGCCACTCCCCCGCCGTCGTCTACTCAGAAAGACTAACAATAACATCTACACCCCCACATACCAAAAAGATACACCCCCTTCACCACGACCTCGTCTGCAATCAACCACCATGAACCCTCAGCCACCTACCTCTCGAGCTCCACCTACAATCTACACGACGCGAATGCGTCAAACGTTCTCATTACCTCAGCCATCATCCTAGCCGCTGCGCTCATCTTCCCTGGCTCCTCATACGCATTTTTCGAGCGTTCCTCCATGCGCGACATCTTCCAGACTGTTTTGTTCTACCCTTGGGTAGGATTGTACCTTCTTGTCGCATGGTTTGCCGGAGTGACAGGACAGTTCTGGATCCTCGACATCTTTCGCGGACGGATCTGCGGCAACAAGTTCATGAACTGTCGACCCTGGAATCAGTGGTGAGGGGGGTGAATATATGTCGCGATTGTGGCATCTCAGTATGTAGAGACTAATTTGATGTATCAATGAGCGAGTAAGTCCTCCCGATGATTTGACCTGTGCCTTCTCTCTCTCAGCCAGTGTCGCCCCAACCGTATTCTGAGCCACTTTCCGAACCACCGTGACTATTGTTAGAATTTCCGTAGCTCCTGTCGGAACTTCCAGAGCTGCTGGGGCTTCAACTCGAAGCGCTTTCCTACTCCGCCCAGGTATTACCACCACGCTCCTAAGAGCCAAGATCTGAATAGATGCTACGGTGCCAGATGCCATCCAGGACATCAGCTTCCTGAGTGGACGACGACGACTGCGGACAACGCTGATACCAACAATCATCTCGGCCAATATTTGCACTCACTGCCTCATGTTGCCTACGTACTTCTTCCTCACGCTTGTGCGCTTCCTCCTCGACTTTGCGCGCTTCTTCTTGACTGCGCTCTTGACTGCGCTGTTCCTGCTGAAAGCGGAAATCTTCTGCTTTCTTGAAGAGAGTCGCTGTCGAGTCTTTGCGTTTTCCTTCCGCGATCCACAGGCCTCTCTTGATGGCTGTACGTGGGCTTGTACTGAATGCTCTTGACGGAGATTTACCAACAGCTTTTGTGCTCTGCGTGAAGACTGTGGTGCTTACCTGATTGGCTCTGGGCTGGTAGGCAGGTGTTGCGCGCGCAAGGCGAAGTGCGGTTTGTCGGAACATTTTTATGCGCTTCAATGGAATTCTTCGTGCTGTATTGTAATTTCTTGTACTTGGTCGGAACGAAAGGAGCGAGGGGGCGTGTGCTGATATAGTTTGAGTTAGGTGTGAACCAAGGTTCTCAATTGCTGGGCGGTCTTGATCCTCAAAGTTCCCCTTCATAACTCATCATGCTCCTTCAAGTCTGGAGGAAAGGGATTGCCGTAATGTCTTTATTGATCATGTTAGGCAGAACTGAGTATCTCTCCAGGTGGCCACGATGTCTTGATGATCATGTTAGGCCACCGCGCTCTCCGCGGACAAGCACACCGACTCAACTCCACAGCCGTGCCTTCAGACGTCTCTTCGCATACTCAGAAGTCGCAGGACTCAGCAAGCAAAGCAGCAAGCTCTTCAAGAGCCCTCTGATCCTCCTCATCAAACCCATTCTCCTCAGCGCAATCAATGTCAATGATAGCCATGACCTTCCCATCCTTGACAATCGGCACGACAATCTCGCTTTTACTCGCACCATCACACGCGATATGTCCCGGGAACTTCTCCACATCAGGCACGAGCTGCGTCTGCATAGTCTTCGCCGCGGCACCACAAACACCGCGCCCAAACGCAATCGTCTGGCATGCTACTTGGCCGTGAAACGGGCCGAGCAGCAGTTGCTGCGGGTTCGACGGATTGAGAAAGTAGAAGCCGCTCCAGTTGACGCTGGACGACGGTGCGGGCAACGAGTGGTACGCGTGCCAGAGCAGGGACGCCATGTTTGCGAAGTTGCTTCGCATGTTAGCACTTACTCGCATTACACATCAGAGCGACTTGGAATATGTTTTTATTGCGCTTTGGAGGGCGTACGTACCAGACCTGATAATGATAATATTCGTCAGCGGATTCTTTGATTGAGGGCAGCAAGGAAGCTTAGACATACCCAATTTCTCTGCCCATCGAACAGCGCGCCAGCCTGCTCCAGCACCTGCGCGTACACCTCGCGCTTCGTCAGGCCATCCTTAAAATTGGATGCGTCTGCGTGAACCTTTCTGGTATTCAGTATCCCGGTACCCAGGACTCGCAGCTTTACGGTGCGCATACCATATTGTGCGGTTCGCTTTTGCGAGTGTTGTTACGCGAGGGTGAGTTTTGCGGAGTGGAACGCGAAACGTAAAAGTTTGGTGAGCGTCGTTGGCCTTGCCGTGAGCCTCCGAGATGAGGGTCTAAGTCCTGATTGGCGGCGAACTTCACGATCTTAGTGAACGGTCGACCGCGAAACTTATGACAGTCGGCGTAATCGGCGTAGTGGAATAAGAGTTGTGTGGGAGATGTTGGCGCGAAAGAGTGCTTAAACGAGATGAGGCTCGATTTTACTTCTCAATTCTGTTTGGGTGCTTCCTGCCTCATTTGTAATCGACCTTCACATTGCGTGCTTGATCCTTGTCTCTTCAAGCTTCCAAGGTCCTTATTCCATAGCTGCAAGACAAGTGCACCATTGCTCAATTCTTAGCGGATATGCAAGGCTGATGAGTAGTCGTCGATACATAGCACCGACTTGATCACACAGCCCCTGACTCATCCACCGCAAACTTCTCCAAGCAATCCCACGGCTGGAGCAAACAAAGAACAAACAAACTAGCTACTCGCTGAACTTGACCTGGAAGACATGCAAGTCATTGGATGGAGGTAGAACGAGAGAAACAGACAGCTGCAAAAAGGCCCTTTTAAACGTGGATAATATATTGCATAAGTTCTCTGTCTTACATCTCAGTTTTAAAAACTGGCCGGTTGGCGCAATGGTAGCGCGTGGCCCTCCTAAGGCCAAGGTTGTGGGTTCGAGTCCCATATCGGTCGCCAGCTTTTTATTTTGTCTCAAGAACGTCCACGGTGATGTTTTTGGGTGTCGAAATGATGGACGGACGGACAGACGATGGTGTTGTGCGTCGGGAAAGGCTGTTGCACACAAGGGAAAGAGGGGAATGCGCAACCCCCGCGACCCCCAAAAGTACCTTCAAAGCGACACGACTTGTCGACACAAAGAACTTTTACAATTGGAAAAGCGTGAAAGCTCTTTGCGGCTATGGCGTAGGTTTTAAGTAATATTCTTGTGAAGCACAGCAGTTTGACGTTGCATGGATGTTTGACATCAGTATTCTTGCGCGAGCAAGAATTTTGCGTGAGTTGAGGAGATGCTTCGTACTCGTAGACAATGCCCATCCCTCGTTACTTGTGGGCACAAGGTGTGCCCATCAATACTGTGCATCATAGGGTATCATTCGACTGGCCAAATGCCTATGTTATAGAATGCATTCACCCTGGCCTTCCCAATCACTCGTTCTCAGCAATACAACTTTAAGCTAGCGCACTACCTCCCAGGATTCGAAGTCGAGGAGATATATGATTTGCACTGCATTGCAGTGTATGCACAGAATCTGGTTTGTAGCTGCTCAACGCGCATATTCACAACTTCTTCTGCGCCGCCTCCGTCCATTCAATGATCTTCTGCAACAACCCCACATCAGCAAGCGCCTGTTCCCTCGCCTCGCCCGCCTCAACAACAGCACCCAGCTCTCCACCCTCCAAAACCAACTCCTTTTGGAACAGCGCGGCGACATCCGTCAACGGTCCAATGTACGACGCAACGTCCAGACTCTTGACCGCCAGCGGCTCGTGCAGATGCCGCGCCTGCAAGAGGAGGTAATAGAAATTGAGCGCCGCAACGTAGAAGCCGAGTTCCTGTCTGAATTGCATCCAGGAATCGGTAACTTCAAGGGTGAGCGAGGCGTAGTGGGTGCTGAGGTCGGGCCACAGGTACGGTGCCACGGTCTGCAGCGCGACGGGGGTCGCGAAGATGGATGTTGGAGCGTCGTCTGAGGAGTCGCCCTCGGTGTCGGCGTGTGGGCTGTTGGCTTCGAGGGTTTCGCCTTTGAGCCAGGATACGGCGCTTGCTTTGAGGTTCTCGTATGGACAGTGCTCTAGGGTGTCGCGGATGAATGTCAGACGGACTAGATCGTGGGGATGTGAGCGCAGAATCGTGGTTGTGAGGTAGTGCGCGTGACCGCGCAGGCTTGGTGACGGTGTATTCGCAGAGATGATTGAGACGGTCTGAAGGTATTGTGCAAAGGACTCGTCGTCTTGCGGTTCGCCAACGTTGTTGTTCTCGAGAGCGATCAGACCCAGGGCAAGGATAGTGTCGAGCAATGCTTCAGGCTCGAGACCGACTGTTTGAGGACCAAGAGCGCCGACAAAGTTCTTGAGTATCGTTGCGTGGTCGGCAAAGATCGAGAGCGAAGATCTGTCGTCACCCTGAGCCGCTGCATACAGCTCCTGTTTCACGTTTCGCGCCGTGTACAGGATGAGTGCTCCTGTCCTCGATAGCGGTATGTCGGCAGCAGTAGCAGGCGGCTCATCTTCTGTGCCTGGGACGCCCCGCTTCTCAACCTCGGAGTCCAGTATGGTGGAGATCAGCTCCTCCGTCTTCAACCCTAAATCTTGCGCCAATGCGACTACCTGCCCAAGAATAGCGGTTCTAGATCGGAGGTCTTCATCTTCTGCAAATCGATCTGCATACTTCTGGTAATTCGGCTTATTTGGGATTTTCGATGGCTCGTACTTCTCCATCAATCTGCTGGCCCACGACAGACCAGGTACATCATCATCTGATGTCAGCGAGAGCACGTAGTCTTCGAGGACGTGTGTGATGAATGACTGGAGAAGGCGATTGACGAGCGTTGTCTCATCGACGTTCGGTGCTTGGCTTTGTGCCTCTGGATCGGCCTGGCTCTCATTTGTGTTCGTCCTGCTCAAAAGATTGCCGCTACTCCGTCTGGACGGCAGAAGTGGTCTCTTTGTTCCTGAAAGTGTCTTCACAAGCTTGATAGCAGCCAGTGTAAGCTCTTCCTGATGCGAAGTCGCTCTGTTGAATGCAACGAGAACAGCCTGCAGACTAGTCGACAGGAAACGACTCGGGAACTTGGTCTTGACTCTCTTGTGCAGCGTAGCAAGCAAGTTGAGCAGGATCTCGAACTTGAGCACCGGCAAGGGCGGAAGCACTTTACGTGGGAAAGCCGGGCTGGTGCTCGATTCTCCCACGCCAACATCTGGCACCTTCAGCTTCACCCCACCTTCGTCGCCGGCCTCCTCTTCCTCCTCGTCTGTCTCTTGGTGGGACTCCTCGAATTCGAGTAGCCGCAGTGCTTCTGTAACCTTCAACACGCATTCTCTTGGGTTCCCCTTGGTAGCGATATCCTGCAAACATTCCTCGGATGCTGGGAGAAGAGGCAGCAGTAGGTGTATGAGGTCCCAGCCGATGTTGGCCGTCAGCTCAGGGTCCTGCAGGACTTGATGCAGAACTGGCAGATTTTCTTCTGTGAGGTTGTATTCCACGATGGTCAGGTATGTAATGTGATCAGTCGTAGGCGGGCGTGCTGCCAAGAGCGGGTGCTCCTCCCTCTCCTTCTGTGTCTGGCCTTGTAGCGCAGCCATGGTGGTGGTCAAGGTGGGGCGGTGTGTGTTATGTGGCCGCAGTTTGAGCGGCGTTGTCGACTGGGCGTTGATTATGCTTCCCCTTAATGAATGTATGCGACCTTTGGAGCAGCTCGTTGCTTTGATCGTTCCTTGTTCTAGTGGTTGTTGAGACATTAAGCAATTGTCCACGAACCCAGACCTGTCTGACGCAATACCTTACCGCTTGTGGGCTAGCCTTAGGTACTCGCGTGGATGTCCCCGCGCCAAGGATCGCAGCTGCCAAAGTGAATCTCGCGTTGATCATTGCCTGCGCAGCTCAGCACCACAACTTACACCATGGACGACAAAGAAGAGACCAACGAGCCACTCGACCTTGTGCGCCTTTGCATCGATGAGATTGTCGTCGTGAAACTGCGAGGTGATCGCGAATTGAAGGGCAGACTACACGTATGTTTGCGCGCACCAGCGAGGCGCAACGCCAGAAGCTAACAGGACCCCTCAGGCATACGATTCGCATTGCAACCTCGTCCTCGGCGACGTCGAAGAGACTATATTTGTGGCAGAGGAAGAGGAAGAGGACCAGGAGCCGCGCGTACGGACGGTCAAGAAGCAGAGCGAGATGCTGTTTGTACGAGGTATGTGGCATATGGACAGAGTGCATGGGGATAGGGCTAATACTAGACAGGCGATTCAGTCGTGTTGATTGCACCGGCAGAGGGCGCCTCGCAGTGAGCCCGCGACATGGCCATCTACACAGGCGTAAGACCTATCCCGCGCACTGGCAGGACGGAGGCAACGACCCACGGACCGGCACACGCCGATGCAAGCATTGAGATACCCGAGCGAACGTACGGCGAGGCAGGATATAAGTGGTGGAAACCGATTGGCTGAAATTCGCACCGCGGGTTGGAAGCAGGCTGGTTGATGGGGCGACGCGGTATGCGAACGCTCGATCTGAAAGCAATGAGTCACTGGAGACCGTTTTGCCAGCTTGATTGTAAACCAGTTGGCCGGGCGACCGCTTATAAGGCCTGGCAGCAGTGTCACATGTGATAGCAGCTCACATCCAGGGAGCTACAAGCCAATGCCAATCCATGAAACGCAAGGTCCTGCCGGACGATCTTCTTTGTCCCATTCTCGCCTCCCTCGTGCGTGCGGTCCCTGAAACGCAACATGTGTAACGGTTGGCACGTCAACTTGTAGAAGTACCGCGAGATGCATCACACGTACGGTCAATCAGATTTGAAGGATACAGGCATTAATTAGCTTCTTTTGAGCACACGTCCGTGAGGACGATCGCATGACGCCAAAGCAGATGAAGAACACTGGACGACTCGCACATAGCGCGATGTCTGTCTAACTCCTTGAGAACCAAAGCCTCCAAGACTGAACCAAAAGTAAAAAGATACCAGAAAGCTTGTTAAGGAAACCTTTCCACGCCGTGATGGGGGAATTAAAATCTGGTGCGCTGTGCTGATGTTCATGACTTCGTGTCATCGTGATGTATCCGCCACGCTCGCAATGCTGAAAATATACTCGGAAGGGAAATGGTGCTTTGACGACGCTATGCTCGCTATGCTGAGAACGAGAGCGCTTGTGTTGCTGGCTGGAGGCGGTCAAACTACTGGAAGGCCGTAGTTGCCGAATGGTGATCGAGCTGCTGGTGGCCGGGGATGCTGTTGGAGTGCACCGTGATCCAGAAAGCCGCCAAATCGCCTCGTGCTACTGTCTGGAAACAATAAACAAGAATGAAGGAGATTCCGGTGGTGACCGTGTTGGGGATTGCTGGGAATATGAACGTTCTGGTGAGAGATCAAGTGCGCTGCCATGCAACACCTGTAAGCTCGTCAGAACCGATGCCCAAGTCAGGGGTCATTGTGTAGGTGAATAGGAGGTATTCACTTTCGTCGCCACGTTTGACCACCAAGACTGTCTCTTGAGCCGTATGGAAGCTGGAAACCCTTCGAAACTTCCGTCTCTACGAAAATGGATGCGCGTTTGTAGCGCTTGTCGGTGTACTTCTCGTAGACCGCGGCGTGATGCTTCTGAGGGGCGTCGCAGCATTCCATGACGCAAGAGACAAGCTGTCGAAGCTGGCTCATCGTGTAGCCAGAGTAGTGAACGTGAGCTTGAGACTAGTGATTGTTAGCATGAAATTGTTGGGGGATGGACGCGCACACATACCCAGTCACCCTTCTTCAGCATGAAGCGCGCCAGGCAATGAGCGCCGGCAGCGAGGAAGCTTGGAGCACAACTGACGAAGCGCTCGTCCATGACAGTAATCTCGAGGAAGTACTTCGCTAATGTCCTGGTCTCGAGGTCGTAGTCGTCCGCCTTGCTGATGCGGCGCAGGAAGCTCATTGGCCCAGGCCAGCCAAGCTCGAATTGCAGCATGCTGAGCATGAAGCGCTCAGCCTTGAGAACCTCATCCACAGTGTAGGCACCATCGACCATGTAGACGATCTCCTGGACTGAGGGGCAGTTGATCTCCTCGTACTTGGCGGCAACGAATAAGGCTGTCGCGCCGACCAGCTGAAGCTTGCCCAGGGAGACAACTTTGGCGGTGAGAAAGCGGTCAACGTAGTTGACCGCGAGAAACAGTGTTTCCGGCAGAAGTGTGAAGCGGTTGTGGACCTGGACCATCCAGTCCATCAGCACTGATCGCATCGACCACTGGATCTCGGCCTGGTGGTCCATGTAGTTGGGGTTGGGTTTCATCTTCTCTTCCAGGCTGTGCATGTACTCGAAAATCTCGTCACCATACTCGGCAACCATCGACGTATCCCACTGCTCGTCCTCAACGTCCTCTTCTGACCGCGTTGACTCGACGAATAGTCTCGCAGACTCCAGCTCACGTTGCGTCTTGGCGGTGATGCGTGGCGCAAGGACCAATGTGACACCACCTGTTGTGTTGTCACCGCGCGAACGGAGAGATCTGGCGGTTGTGTACCCATCGGCGTCATAGTACTCTTCCTCGTCATCTTCATCCCAGTATTCCTCTTGGTTGAGCTTTGCTAGCTCGTCGTTGCGCTCTTGCTCGATGACGCGCGCCTGTTCTTCCAGAGCATCGAGATACTCATGCTTCTCCTCATCGACGGTGATCGCCTTCACTTGTCCTTCTACGTTGAGATTGATCTCGGTCTCGACTGCCCTAATGGCTGCTGGCTCTGGTGCACGGTCCTCGACGGGAAATGAGGTGGTCCGCGATGTTAATGCCTGCCTTGTCGACGGCGCGGTTGCTATGGCAGTCTCGGAAGTAATCTCAATTCTAGCTTCGTGGAAAACAGTGGTGGGCTTCTTCGTGATGGTCTTGCGGGCAATGGCGGAGGTATCGTTGGTGGTTTGCTTTGGAACAACGGACTCGACGGATTCAGGGTTGACTGGCGCGTTCGCCTTCGCAGAGATCGTCGAGAGGGGTCGTTGCGCAGGACGTAGCAGTGCATTGGGCTTCTCGTGGTCCCTGTTGATTGCCACCGCGGGGTCCTTCAGCACTAGGTGCTCCTTCTTCTTGCCGGCAAGATGGAGATCGTCCTTCGACAGCGGCTGTCTCGTCGTGTTGCTGACATCTGCAAAAGGGGCCCGCTTAGCGGCCGGCTTGATGGCTCCGGCTGGCATTGAGAGACCATTCAGCGCAGACACAGACTTGCCCTGCCTAAGGACTCTTCCGGCTGGCAACTGAGGGGCCGCGTTCTCGTCGCGCACACGGAGGTTGCGCAAAGGGCGTTGCGGCTGTTGAAAGAGTGTATTAGTGAGTGTTGTGAATGTTTTGTGCAGAAGCCTCGGATATCAAATTCAAACGGGCGCCGATAAACAGCAGGCTAGTCGCATGGCCCCGCAGCGAGGTGAAGGCAGAGGGGAAGCTGCGCACTCACCTTTGCGTCCATTTTGCTGTGTATCTGTCAATTGGTGTTAGAAGTCCCTCGGATGGATGTTGGTCCTGGCAGCGATCGCAGACGGAATGAGGGTCGGCGACGAGCTCGATAGGGGCGGCGCTGGTGTCGAAGCACTACAAAACAGAAGGCGATATAACAAAACTCTCCATCTAACTTGGCGACAATGAGATACTCGAACAGCTGTTGTCGGGCGACACGAGACGTGATGGTGACAACAGCAGCCGGGCTGGATGCAAAGTATATATGGAGACGGGTCGAGCTCTGTCAGTAAACAACAAACATAAACCGTGCGCACCGAATCAACAGAGCTCGAGCGATCCGCCCTAACGCCGGATCGAGCGCTAGCGTGCCTGCCAGAGCAACGGCGTCATAGCACGACGCGTCTGCCAAACACAACCACAAAGGGCCTTACTCAATGCGCTCCTCCACACACTGCAGTTGAAACCTCAATAATTCTTCTCGGGCCCCCCAAATCAATCAAAAGTCATCTTAGCAACTCTCTAGGTATTTCCGAAACTTGTGCGACGAGCAACCTTGCTGCTTACCGCTCCTGTTGAGAAGACGCGCCAAGACGTTAGTGCTGTCACGAAAAGAAGACGTTTGCACGTGAGGGGACATCGAAAACGAAGACTCATCGACGACGCATGTAACTCCCCGCAAGTGTTTCAGAACAGTGCGGTCGCATTCGCGAAGGTTGGAGATGTTGTTGCGATCATTGCGCCGCCATCCCCGCCGGGCAGGAGAGGCCCACAATGCGCAGCGCACAGCCAACCATCCGGCGCACTGCCTCTGAGTCTCAAACCTGCCGCCTTGCGGTCCTCTGGCCCTTGCGCCGTCGTCCGGGTCGCATCGCGAAAGGATGTCTGCTTTGTGCTCGTATGGGAGTCCTTGCGGGCTCGTTGTTGTCGCAGGTGGTTCGCGTGCTTTGTCTTCCACCGCCGCGGGCTGAAGGTGGGCCGACTTCACCGCTGTCGAACTTTCCAGGTTCCCGACACGATCCGTGGCTCTGACGAGACGGCGCTGTGCCCAGATGTACAAGATCGGCCTGTCAAAAGGCCCGCGACTGGTTTCCCGCGCTGAGATGGCTTTGGCAGAGTGCGGGAGAGCTACAATTCAAGGATGAGGGGTTCGTTCTCGGCCGGTTATCCATGCCAGAAAGCTACAAGTGTATCTGCGGCGCTACTCACGTCTGGTCTGGCACCTCGTTCATTCGCATGCAGGGCCGGGACGTCTAGAAGCACAATCATTTGGGAATCGCCGTGGAGTTTACAAACCGTTTCTGCTGGAGTGTGCTGTTCACGGAAGTGGGTCGCAAACTGCGATCTTGCGATTGTGCTGTCACAGAATCATCCACAACAGCAGGCCGATTTTAGAGCGCTATGGTGGGGCGCATGCCCTCGAACACTTCCAATATGTACGGAGAGTTCAGGCGATCACGTCGACAGTTGTTATCCAAAGAAACGATCCCCACAGAATGTGTTTAGCATTGATCGTTGCACGGAGATTTCTCCAATGGCACGCCGAGAATCAGCTGCCAACGAAGCCCCAGCGCTTCCCTCGACCTGGGTGATATGAGGCGTCTGCCCTGCCTAAATATATCTGGGTAATGAGGCGACTCCGATATTGAGCTTTTGAAGTACCCTGAAGGTGTTCAGTCCGCGCATCAGGGTGCTCGTGCTGTCTACATTGGAGCTAGAGAATGGGCCAACAAAACGGCGTATCAGCTTGGGAGCCAAGTCCGGTGTACCGTCGAGCACCTTTGCAGCGTATTCTGAATGAATAACTTGGGCATGTTTGATATGAACCAAGCTAGATATTCGCATGCGATACCTGCTGCATGCCACTTTGGCTCTCATCCCTGGGCGCAAGAGAGCCGCCCTGAGGCTCTACATGATGTCGAATGACGTGCGCCAACGAAGCAGCATATGGCTCCGGTGATGTTCAAGTACTATCTACATGCATTGTTCCATTATGTGATAGGCCCAGGAGGTCATAATGAGAGCGTGGGGGCAGTACGGGTGCAATGCGCTCGCAGCTGTACAGACATGGGATGCATGCGCCTTAGCAAGAACTCTCACAGACCGATACATGTACCACTTGAGATGATTCTCGCTGCAAAGGCGACCAGCAATATGTAGGGTTGAGCGCTGTAGGAAGGTGCATTGTTGCCGCTCAAGCATTCCCAAGTCGCTGGCGTCGTGTCGGAAGGTCATTTAGCGACTGACCACCTCAACGCACTCCGCTTCCTCTCCACACCACCTTCCAGAGCCAACACAACCACTCTCTCGTAAGTCTCCAGCACCTTCCTTCGCCATACAGAGCACTGGAAACCGTCATTCAGCGCTCCGACGGCTCCAATCTTGCCGGGCGCACTCGACCGCTAACCGGTGCCTCAGCCAGCGGCGGTACCCATCGCAAACCCCCAGGAGAGCCCGTTTGGCCTCACATACTCCACAGCCGGTATGTATGTCTCTCAGTATGCCCGCGCGACCGCTTGAGTACATGCGACTGTCTCTGATGGCGGCCCCCTGGTGGTCCAACCCTGCCGTCGCCGGCTTCCCTCAGGGCGGCCCACCCGGCAGCGGTGACGACGTCCCATACCATCTAACCCATCAAGGCCGCTCGAGGCCATCAGTGGGAGCGCCGAGCATCATACGAGCCATCATTGAGGGCCATCTGCTGATAGGAGTGCTCCCAGACTCGATATTCGGATACCCTCCCCCCGACCGCTATTCGCTCCGAGGCCCTTGCGACACCGGCAGGTTCGGTCAATCATCCACACCCATACACACGAAGCCTCTATATACGGGCTACAGAACAGTATTCTGGAAGCAGGGGCAGTGGTATGCAAGTCTCCCACCTCCTTGCGCAACCTCGTGTGTCGAGCGCAAGATCCACCACGGAGAGCATCGAAGGCCGTGCTGCGGGCCACCACCACAACCCAAGGCATTCAGTCCCAGACTACGATATGCTGGCACAGGAACGTGACCCGGGCATGATGGAGATCTATCCCAGTACCGAGACTGCCTCGGCGCACGATTCCCTGTCGCCCTCTAAGCAGGTGCCATCCAAGCAGGTCAGCTTTGAGCTTCTGCTTCCTCAGTCCCCCCAGGCCAGGGCTCGACTTCCAATGAGGGTAAACATCTTCCCTCACGATACGACCGATTCGATAATCACAACTGTCAAGAACTTCTACGGGCTGTATGAGCGCAGGGGCGTCATCTTCGAAGATCGCCATGGCAACATCTTGATTGCTAGGTATGAGAACTTCGACCATGGCATGGTCGTCTATGTTCGGGTCTCAGCAGAGGATCCTGATGCAGAGGACTACTCACCTGCCCCTTGTCAGTTGACCGTCTCTCCCCGTCGCCCTCGTCACCTCCTGGAGGAAGGCTACCAGATGCTGCCACCCAACCTCAACCAACAGCTAGGCTCAAGAGCAGGCTCGCGCTCCGGACGTCAGAGCCAGTCTCCTCACCCTCGTGGAAGGAGCACATCAGCTGCCACTCACTCCCGTCGCAATCGTCCCGCTGTCAAGAGCCGCGGCAACAGCTCCCATGGAAGCTTCGCTGAACAGCATGGAGAGTACAGTGACAGCGACGGCGAGGGCTCTGTCTCTAGCTCACGTCGCTCTCGGAAAGAGCCTCTGGCAAGTGCCGACATCAGTGTGGACAATATCGTCGAGGGTGGTCGTCGTAAACGAGCGAAGTTTGACAGCTCCGTAAGTGATTCTCGACTGTTTATACTACATACATATTCTAACACCAGCTCCTTTTCCAGGAGCTACCGCTCTTCGTTCCTCCTCAGGTCCCCATGACCAATTCCATCTCGTCCGTTTCCCCACAGCGTCGAATCAGCGGCAACAACATGGCTGGTTCACCATACTCGACGAACCAGCAGACCTTCTCATACCCCCTACCTTCGCCGCAGAGCTACAACCAGGGCGACAACTCCTACATGTCGAATGGGCTCGTCACACCGTACTCGATGTCCAGCGGTACAGCAGGCTACAAGCCGCGCCAGTACACGCACCGATATTCCAATAGTGGTGGAGTCTTGCCAACTCCTGAGCACACACTTAGCGTCATCTCTGACGAAGACGTCGCTCGCCAGCTGATGCGCCTGGGTGATGCCTCCAACTTCTCCACCCATGGCCGCACTTCCACCTCTACTCTTGACGACACCTTCAGCGGCAAGGCCGACGCTGCCTCTTCGAGTGACGAGAGTGACGATGGCAGCCAGAACGGCAGCGAGCTTCCTCCTCTGCCCTACACCATCGAGCGTTCCAACAACCACGTTCGTGCCTACGAGAATGCCTTCAGCAGTGGCGACGAGTACGACGATAACAATGACTCCTTTAAGGGAGAGAGCGACGATGTCGTTCCCCACCACCATGATGAGGTCCGAGTCCAGTTCGGAGCGCCCAAGGCTCGCTCTTCAGTATCGAACAAGTCTGGCAAGCCTTCCAAGCCTCGCTCGCTCTCGAGCAAGTCCAAGCCCAAGACAAATGGCGCCAGCAAGCCGCCCATGTCCCCCACCTCATTGCCTTCGCAGTCGCGTAAGGCTTCAAATGCCTCACTCAACTTCCAGCACCAGTTCGGTGCGGATGACGAGGACCTTTCGTCCAAACCACGATGCCAGCGTTGCCGTAAAAGTAAGAAGGGTTGCGATCGTCAGAGACCTTGCCAGCGTTGCAAGGATGCCGGCATCGGTGCTGAGGGCTGTGTCAGTGAGGACGAGGGCAACGGTCGCAAAGGGCGCTATGGACGCCATATGGGCGTGTCAGTCAAGACTGCTCCGGCTACAACCTCCATGGGCCCTCCGCCCATGCACGAGCACCACAGCATGCCACTTGATGCTGCTTCGCACTTTGCGCTTACGGCTAGCGCCCTCGACAAGAGCAAGAAGCGCAAGAGGTGACATGGCCGCGAAAGTCAAGTCAGCGGCGTAAATGGACATGCTGCACATTAAGGTTCTGTCATTTTTTCATCGCAGCTTCCGCCTGTCCCTTAGCGGTTCGAAGGCACATATCTCAGTTGCCTACGAGGACTATCCTTCAGCGCATGTTTGAATACTGGTTCAGCGCAGCGCAGCGTTGTTTTCCGCGGCCCGAAAAGCATGTCTACTGAAGTTGTGTTTCACATGTCTCAAGCTGGAGTTGTATCTGCCGGACTGGCTTTATGTTGGCGCTATGGACAGGGAGAAATTGAGTAGGGTATAGATGGTTGGTGGTCTGGTCAGGTTGGGAAGAGAGTCTGGATTGGCAAAAGTGCTTCGGCCGCCCATTTCATCTGTCTCGCACCTATGCCTCGGAATGCACCGCTGCAATATTTAGTCTGAGATACGGCATCGAATGACTCCTTATATTGATGCTCTGCATGACGTCTGGGGTGAATTGCACGAGCAACCGGTGAACCGTATTGACCAGGAACCGAGCGTCCAATCGGGCCTAGTGATGTACTACACGAGGCAATACCTCATTTGATGATTATGGTTGAACGAATTCGACCTCAGGACGGTCATGCTGGACGTTCAATGCATCATCTCCAGAAGAGGACTGCGGGCTCCAACGCAAGGCTGATCCGTACCTGAGTTGCTTGCAGCCAGAGACCTGAATCTATTTATGTCTCGGCTGAGTCTTGGAGTTGCGGCAGGAACGGCTTGGGGCAGGTGGGGCGGAGTCAGCCACACTGCCGGAGCCTAGCCCGAGGTGCAGGTTGCCTGAAAGTGAATTGGCTCCCCATTTGATGAGCATGGCACAGAGTCAGCACTGCCTGAACAACCACCGTACCACTGTGATGATGTTTGTCTAAGTGCTGGTCTCCACGCTCGCCGTTCGTTCGCGCCGCTCGCTGTCTCTCTTTCTCTTCCAGCAGCCACAATTACCAACCTTTCCTAGCGCAGATCAGCACTCCACAATTCTCCAAGCCTCGACGCAATGGCTGAAGTCGAGCCTCAGAGCATCAAGTCGCGCATTGCAGCGCTCAACCTTGAAAAGGTCCACGCGCCCACGCCTGGCTCGCGCCCAACCTACAGCTACGATGCAGTCACGACCGCGAAGAAGAAGCCGCCCCCACCTCCGCCGGCGCAACGCCCTCCTCAGCTGCGACACCAGACTGTGAACAACCCGCCCATACAAGACAGCTTGCCTGCCTCGACACACCGCATAGGCAACCAGCCTCAGATCGAGCAGCCGGCTCCGAGAATCTCGCCTGCACTTCCACCGCGTCCACCACCTCGAAACCCCAGCCAGCAGTCGCCAGCCTTGCCCCCGCGCAAGTCCTCGGATCGCAGCGTGACACGGCGCGAGTCGTCTGAGTCGATCTCCACGATCGCATCTGGCGTGTCGACACTGTCGCTGGGCTCAGTCAAGACAAATGGCAGTAATGGTAGCACGTTGTACCAGGTGCGCGCACCAGCGTACGACCCTTCAAAACTGCCCCCTCTGCCACCAAAGAAGCAAGAGGAGCCGAAGAGTGCTACAAGAGTCGCTATGACGAGCAAGCGCAGTGCTGTGGCCAGCCGAGAGCTGCCGCCGCAGATCAAGCCATCTGCTCCAGGTGAGTGCTCTGAATATTAGTCTTACATTGCAGTCACTGACATGAATTGTAGCTCTACCGTCCAGACCATCGCTGCCGCCCAGGCAACCTACAAATGCTTCAGAGCGCTCGCCTGAGAGGCGTGTTCCGGCACTACCGAGTCGATCTGCAACGGCAGTGGAAACGAAGAGAGCCATTATACCACCACCGCAACGACCAGTACGATCCGCCCTGTCGCTCGGATTCAACATTAAGGCTATGGTCGAGCCACCACCGATCCCTTCGAGTCGACCCGTGCAAGGCGTCAATGGCGCACCTCCTCCGGTCCCGACATCCTCCCGACCAAATCTTGATGCTATCATGGCCTCGAAGCCCAAGCCAGGAGCGGTCGCGCAGTGCCTCATCTGTCGCGATTTCTCGGGTCCGGATAGTCATGCTGTGAGGTTCCCTCGTCAATCGCTTCCCTCGTCGGATGTGGGCTACCTTGCGTCGCTGCTTTGTGATCCTTTCCCATCAGCTACTGATAAGGCGAGGTCTATTTTCACATGGCTGCATCACAACGTCGATTATGATGTTGCAAACTACAGAGCCGGTACCATCAAGCCGTCAACACCGGAGGGAACGATCACAAGTGGTCTGGTACGTTTCACTTCCGTATCTCGACAACGACTACTAACTAGACATAGGCGGTATGCGAAGGCTATGCTGGACTTTTCGCCGCTCTCGCGCTCAAGGGCGGGCTAGAATGTCTCGTTGTCTCAGGCGCGAGTAAAGGTGGTTCCTATGCGCCAATGGGCCCCAACGACCCACTGCCACCTTACAAGATGACACACGCCTGGAATGCCGTCAAGATCGACAATGGTGTGTGGAAGCTCATTGACGCGTGTTGGGGTGCCGGTAGTGTCGGCTGCCAGAACAGGGGCGAAGGATACAAACGACACTTTAAGCCCCATGAGTTCACGGCATCCAACATTGACTTCGGCATGAGACATTTCCCTGGAGACACTTCCCAGCAGTTGCGTGAAGACGGACGCACTATTACCTACGAGGAGTATGCGAGGGACGACCAGGGAGGTCGCGTTATGGTTTACGGAGATGCACAGGAGGAAGGACTTGGCAGTCGAACTTTTCAACCAGTGTTGGCAAATATCAAAGTCCACGATCCAGTTGGCCCGTCAGTGGTCCGCTTCCAGTTTGCCTCTGTGTGCGAACACTGGGACAACGCACGACACGGCAAGGGCAAACCACTTGTCATGTTGCTGTCCATCGGCGGCGTCGACGGTCGCAATCCTGAGTACCGGCCATTCAACACTAATGGACAAGTCTGGTGGCTCGACGTTCCTCGCGCGGAATTGGGGTGCGCCGGCCAGAAAGTCAATGTTTACTCGGTCACCAAGTTCTGCGACAGAGACGCGAGAGGCCTGACATACGAGGAGTGGAATGACAAGACCGCTTACAGCGCTGCCTTTGGAGGTATCGCGATGTGGAGTCTGGTTTAATGGGGACAAGGAAGATCTCCAGGCTTGGAGAACGTGCATGATGATACGGATACCCTGGGATTTAGTCGTACATTGGATAATGGGAATGAGGAAATGGTCGCAATGTTTTCAAACTTTTCGAATACCTCGAGTTGCACAACTTCAACATGCTTATGAAATTTTGCTTTGGTTGAGTAGCTGTGACGGATGGTAGGAATTAAAACCCATCTTCACGTATCTCGTCAAGTTCAGGAAGTGACCGGACCTTGTGTCATAGAGATTGTCAATTCTCGACCGCTACATCGCCAAGTCAAGGCTCTGACCTCGACCACTGACTGCTACGACAATTTGCATCGAGCCCGAATCTAATACTAGCAGACCACGGGTCTCGACTGCACAGCAAGCTACAAGCATCTGCAGCGTCGTTACATCAGGCCGTTGTGGCTGTGCGCTAAGGAAAGCTTGGCTCATCAATCCCTGCGAGCTGCACTTTCTCACGCACGATCGAACCTCCACGCCATCCAGTTCCGGAGAGGTCGTCAACCAGTACTCTCGCCTTCCTCCCGACTGCTGTCCATCGCCTCAGAGGTATTCATTGCTGGAGGTATTCAGTTGCTTCCGCGCCCGTTGCCTCAGCCATGGCTTCAGGCTTCATTGGCATCTCGGTCGTCGTGACTCTGCAGAACCCGCCAAACACGCTCGTACACGGCGTGGTCGCGGCTGTTAACCCGCAGAATGCCACGCTGACCCTGCAGGACGGTATGTCACACATGGAAAGGCACGCAGACGCGTTTTTGCTGACTGAGCGCAGTGTACTTCCCTGCGAGCGGCCACCGCCTCAACTCGTACAATGTTGAAGGCCACGCGATCGCCGACATCAAAGTCAACCACCCTGCGCCTGCGCCCGCTCGCGCTCCTGTCCACGCGCCCGTGCCCGCGCCCGCGCCCGCGCCCGCGCCTCAGCAGCCTGTTCCCCCTCGCTCGAATACGCAGTCGTACGCTCAATATCCCTCGAACCACGCCCAGCAGCCTCTGCGACAGTCGACCCAGCAGTATGGCAACCAGTCTGCGATGCCACATGCTCCTCAGGCCGTTCGCCAGCCTGCGCCCCAGCCTGCGACCCAAGCTCAGCCCGCACCGTTCGTGGACCCTGCAATCCTCAGCATGGGCAAGCGAGCGCCGCATGCTCCAAATACCAGCCTTGCTGCGACAATGCTGCCTCAGGAAGCACCCGCTACACCTATCAAGCCTGTGGCAGCTACCACCATTGCGCCGGCGGCAAAGGCCTCGTCTCCCTTCACTGGGCAGGCGAAGCGCGCCAGTGCCAGGAAGCAGAGTGCTGCTACACTGGCCGGTCCATTTTCGTCGCTCGACATTGCAGACGCAGAGGAGGCCGACAGCGAAACGAGGGCAGCCATGCCTGCAGTACGACGGGCGAGCATAAATAAGACCAGAAACGGCAAGCCCATGGAGGATGTGAGCCCGCAGAAGAACGACGATGGGGGCAAGCGTACGAGGAGAGGTGGCAAGTCTCGTAAGAAGGAACTTGCCGCCCAGGAGAGGAGGAACGGTGGTGACAACCCGACAAAGGGCAACGGTTGGAGGAGCACTCCCATGCTTCAGTCCGTCGAGGAGCCGCAGACGCGCACTCCGGGCGTGATTGCTGGCAGGGTGGGCCTGGAGGCTGCCAATGCTTCAGCGCGCAAGTCGCGGCGCCAGAAGGCCCTCGACGCTACCAACGGATGGGCCACTGAAGATGCGACCGACGTGCAGGAGATGCCCGAGTTCGACTTCCAGGCCAATCTCTCCAAGTTCGACAAGCGCGGAGTGTTTGACCAAATCAGGAATGAGGACACAACCGCCGATGAAGACCGTCTCGTCAGCTTCAACCGACTCGCACGTCCTGGAACACATGGCGGAAAGAACCTGCACCCCACGGAGAACGTGCTAGACAGCGCGAAGCTGAAAAGCACCACCAACACAAGCTCTGACGACGATTCGGATCTCGGCAGCCGTCACTCCAGGCGCGCAATGTCTCGAGCATCAGTCTCGGTCAAGAGGGCGCCAACAAGACAGGGCAGTGGCATTCAGGCTGGCCATCTAGAGATGCTAGGTTCTGGACTCTTACCACGCACGAACCGGTCCCTCATCGGTGCATACGCATCTTCGCATGGTGCTACCGGAAGCCCAAAGCTTGGGAAGATGGCTACACCACCAGATTCCCCATTCGACTCGAGCTCGAAAGGATGTCTGCGCCTTGTCACTAACAACCGCAAATGCCACACCGTCACCCCTGGCGGTATGCTGGCAGTCGAGGAGATGGCTGAGGTGGAGTTCGGTCTTACTGAAGACCTCCTCGCTGAAAACGCTGGCCGTGGCATCGCAGAAGTCACTCTCAAAGCCATCAATCCCGGTGGCCAGCGCCTCTCCCGCGACAACCCCAACGCCCGCCCCGTCATCGTCGTCCTCGCCGGCAACCATCGCGGCGGCGCGCGTGCCATCGCCGCCGCCCGGCACCTCCTCGCCCGCGGCCCTAAAGTCATGGTCGCCCTGCTCGGCTTCGAGCGCAACGCAGACTGGGACCGCGACGTGCGGCGCCAAGTCGACCTCTTTCAGAAACTCGGCGGCGCCGTGCGCGCCTGGTCTCACACCGAAGAAGCCCTCAAACGCCTCCCCTCACCCCCTGAACTCATCATCGATGCCCTCCTCGGCCGCCATAAGGAATTCGACGCCCTCGGCGACCAGGACAGGAACACCGTGCTCACCATCGTCGGCTGGGCGAATAAATCCCGCGCCGCGTGTTTGGCGGTTGAGACCCCGTCCGGCGTCGCGGGCAGCACGGGCGAGGTCGCTATCCTCGAGGGCGAACCGCTCGAGGTCAGAGCGAAGTACATTGTGTGTCTTGGCGCGCCGCGGAGTGGGCTCGTTCGCGCGCTGCAGAACGGTGCTGGGCGCGATCCGGCGTGGAGTGTGTGGCTCGTTGATATTGGTGTCAATAAGCCCTGGCGGAATGCGGGGATTAGTGGAGGCAAAGGTATCAAGTTCGATGAGCATTGGGTTGTGCAGGCCCGCTTTGTCGAGGAGAACTCGGTGTGAGATTATGATCTGGGGTGGTGGCATGTGCTTTGTCTTGCATTGCGCGGCGTTTGACGAAGGTGCGTTGGATACGCATCTACCACAAGATTCAAAGGAAAATATAGATATCAAAGCCCGGGAGGCATGTGAAGCAAGATATCGCAGGAGAACCATCAAGCCTTTCCGTGCAATTTCCCCCGACTCCACTTTCATGCCGACTACTGTTAATCAATTGTTACTCTCACCCAAGGGCGAGGTTCAGCTTACCGAGCAGTCGAGCAGTCTCTTGCCTTCTCGTGGCAACGCCGCTGATTCTGTGCCGTAGCTATCATTGCTACCGGGCTCTCTGTTGGACAGGTCTGCTATTAGTGATTCCTCGTGCTGGCAACAACTCGAGTTCCCATCCCTTCCAACCTTGCTCTTTCCAATCCCGCAATAGTAGTAGCTCCAGCCGTTTCCTCGAATAACCTCGCTGCACATTTCTCCTCAACTCACAAGCAAAAAGTTTTCGAGCAAGGATACCTTCGGGAGAGCATCCGCGATCCCTCGCAGCGCCCGCTAGAGTGGCATGTAGCATGGGCAGCAGTAATAAGTCAGCTAATACGATTACTTTGTGGGTTGGTGCTTCTTGAAATATATTGCGCGAGGTATGCACACCTGTCGCTTCTACCAGTAGCCAATCGATAAATCCTCTCGCGAGAATACCTGAAGCCTAAAGCGCTTAGTCTGTATACAATCTTTGCGCCCGGCTTCAAGATGTCGTACAAGCCCTGCCGCCTGTCAAAGCCTGGAAGATAATGCGCGTTTGATGTAACTGAGCATTGAGCGGGAACCCCGTGGTTGGACGACCCTGGTGACTGTGTGATACCCTTGCAAATGTCCCGCCGAATGCCAACTTATTATATGCGATAATGGTAGTCGCATGCTGTGGCCACGCGAGAAGAAGGATGGACAAGGCGAGGAGTAAGCAGTCGTTTGAACGACGCACGAGTGAAATAGAATAAAAGGTATCATTTCCTCGGGCGCTGTTAACTCGAGGAGCAAGTGGAC
Organism: Didymella pomorum; assembly: GCA_022225945.1. Taxonomy (NCBI): domain Eukaryota; kingdom Fungi; phylum Ascomycota; class Dothideomycetes; order Pleosporales; family Didymellaceae; genus Didymella; species Didymella pomorum. Next base: position 539,365 of record JAKJXN010000007.1, read on the forward strand.
TGCTGGCGAGTAGCTGCCCAGGGTTTATGATTCAGGAGTCAAGTGATATCTTGGTGCATCTACAGGCACAGCACCTAGCTGGATGTGAAAGCCATAGAGGGACCCATGAGGAACGCGCAGGAAACAGACATTTCATTCTTGGTGTCTCTCGAGCAGTCACCAAAACTAAAACCACGAATCCCCCGTGAAATCCACAAGCACGTGTCGAGTTCCAGGACCCGTAATCAGTTCCGCACAGCGTATGCCCAATTCGCGCGACATAAGCATCCGCCAGGGTGACAGCATCATGGTCCCAAACTTTGTCCGCCCTATCCGTGTCTGCGGGTCAGTCAATCTTGATCCCGCTATAGCTAGGGCGAATTGCAAAGTCTCCGCGGAGGCTCTGCACTTGAACTCTCGTCACGAATCTCCAAATCGTGCGGCAGCTCATCAGTCCAATAGGACCGTGGTCCCGCCCAGCGAACGATATGCAGTAAGCTCTAGGTTTCACCTGCTTGTAGCTGTGGGCTTCAGGACGGCACGTGTTGCAGTTGCAGAATAGTAGGCCGTGAGAGGACCGTCCCAAACACTATTTCATACGCCACGGACCTGGATGCCGCCGGCTGTAGGGTCTGATTTGGTATGCCCTGGACTCTTCGCACTGGTGTCAAGGCCTTTGTTGTGGCATGTCGACGCGGAGACATCTCCGGTTGGCTGGGATTCGATCGCGAGCGGCGATACCGATGGAAGGACTACGAATACGGTGCTGGGACTCTGAGGCGCAGAGCTTGTCACTGAGCTCGTCTGCTTGGGTTCTGGACATGGAGAGTGGTCATCTGGAGCGGGTTCGTGTTCGGACTGATGTCGCCGATCGTTCATTTGACAGTCGTATAAGGGACGAAATTAGGTCTGGAGCATCACAGACGACGTTGCTAGGTCCGCCGATATTGATCAGCGCAGCATACTAGGGTTTCTGCAGCTTACACGATCCTGCACTGGAACCGAGATCCGTCAGTGAGAATTGCCGGCTCAGCTCCACGCAGCAGCCAGTCAGCATTTAGGCTTTGCGGATCCTATTTACCACCAAGGATCGCGCATAGCATCTGCTCTAAACATGTTGAGGATCGAGATCTGATGTCGTAAGCAATGCATGTGGCGCCTTTTCCAACATGCTCGAACAGCCCTGAGAGCGGCTCATATCGCAGTCTAGAATCGCAGTGTCAAAATGCCATAGCAAACATTTGTAGTCTGGGTCAACCTAGACACCTGTCTGCTGACTTGGGAAGGCGCCCTGGCGGCAGGCCCCGGATCATTGCGGATTCTGTCTAATAACCGCGGAGTCAGTAAGCAAATCAAAGAATGATGGAAACGACTCCGTCGCGCTTGTCGCGAGGCTGAGTGGCGTGCATGATTGTTCACTCCCTCTAGCGCACTGTGGGGAAACGTGGAGTGATTAGGTCGCCTTAGCGTTGTGTCACTCGTGCGGAACGCGGATGCGACTCGGCTCGCAATTCTTTGAAGTGAGCGACCAGTGTTGTGCTGGATGGCCGCCTTAATACTTGTGAGTGATGATAAACTTCAACATGGGGAAATAATAATGATGGCAATGATGATGTATTTTGTTACTGAGATATGAGAAGTCAGCTCAAATCGACTTTTGTCCCTTGATGATAACTCCAGATATGATCGAACTCCCCGAAATCGTGAAGCAAGATCGTTCGTTCAGTCATAGTAGGTGTAATTTGACTGAAGCCGAAGCCATGGGCCATCCTCCGTCTAGGAGACTCAGCCTTCTCTTTGAAAGACAGGATCTTGAGGCGCAGTTGATAACATAACCCGTCTCTCGTCGAACATTGATTTTGCAGGGAAACGCCGGATAACAAAATACTCCTATTACAGGTGACGGCACGCTGCCGACGTAAAGAAACAACGAAGACGCATTCGCTAGGAGCCGAGACGGGCCTTCGAAAAACTGTACAAGAAGGTGGTTGCGAACAGTAGATAGCAGCGTTCGTGGGTACCGGTAGGCTGCGTATGGGAGAGCATTCAGCAGTAGTGCTCGATGCTAGAGCCGTACGCTGACGACTCCATGTTTGTGTTGTTCCAGTATAACCAACAGGGGTATCGTGCATGTCGTGTCGTCGTGGGCAACAATGTATGTGCATAGCATCAAAATTTTGTACAAGATCGTGTGGAAGAGACTTTACGAAGTGTGGCCGAGGATAGAGTTTTCAGCTCGCTGGTTGATGCAGTGAGCGTGTGCTTCCAAAGCTCGTGCTTGGACTTGTGTAACTGCTGTTGAGGTTAGCTTTTGTTCATTGGCCGATTCAATATCAACTTACCAGGCCAGACGGCAGCTTTTGACAGCATGTATGAAGTGACCATCAAAAGCTTCGTACCAAAGCCACACCGGCTCATACCTGACAAGCTGGGAACTGAACTGATGACGTTGCTGATGGAAAGGTCGTATGCCATCTTCATATCAGCGTTATGCAATATGGTCGAGATCTTCTGAAGTAGCTTGACGTCCTCCTCTTCTAGACACATGATAGCGGGAACGGTGCCGAATTCAATGTCATCTCTCCCAAGCACACCAAGGTAACGACCAACACGGTCTTGGACGGTTGCCACCCACTCAGCGAGCACTTGAGCACAGTCAAAGGTGCAGAGTGCAGACGAATTAGGCAGTTCCCTGGCGGTGAACTCGGCGTATGTGGCGCCCAGCTTGTCCGCCATCGACAAAGAGTCGGCAGCGTAGAAAGCAGCTTTTCTCAGGTGCCTCTCACGTTTGGAAGATGGTTGGATGCCCGATGAGCCGTTGAATGCAACTCCATCCAGCTGTTGAGCGAATTGACCGGGTGAGGCACCCTTCCCAGAATCAGAACGTTCGGGTGTTCCATCAGCTTGCGCAACAATGTCGACTCCTTTGGCGAGCTCATTGGCCATGCCCTCGAAATCTCTCTGCCAAAGTAATTCTTTTGCCCGAGAAAGATTCACGAAGAGGCGAACATAGGCTAGGTCCAGCAAAGGTATGCAGTCCGCAGACAATGGTCCAAATGGACTAGGCCTTTCGATGCTGTGGTTTGGGTTGGCCTTCCAAGCAGCTTGCCATGCTTTGAGGGCAGGCTCGACCTGAGCGTGCATGGCTTCAGTTTCCTGTGTCTTCCAAAGGCGGCCCGTGTGTCTTTGTCGAGTCTCCCAAATGTAAACATGCAATGCGTTGATCAGGATGTAGCACCCGAAAGTACTAGGCTGAATGTCACTGTGCATGTCACTGTCCATGTGATTCGGCAAGGAGCTACTTCCAAATGCTTGGCCATAGTTCTGCCCATGAGCAGCACTTTGACGCGTGCTTGCTTCGAGCAAGTAGGTCATGGCGGCATTGAAAGATAGGTTCCTCGATTGCGCAACCATCGAGCCGCCCATTGCCATCCACGCTTGGGCATTCTCGGCAGACCAGAGGTCCTCTTCGCATGGAAGGTCAAGACGAATCTCGGAGTTTAGAATTCTGGGAGCGTGAGCGTACGCCGAGACAAGTAGGCTTGACATGGAGAAGACAGCGTAATAGGTCCTTTTCTTCTCTTCAGCCTTCTTCCAGTGGATCCACTGCGTGTACTCGTTGTGTACATCTCCGGGTGAATCTGCCTGCCCGTTTGCGTCATCTGCCATCTTTGTATCGTCACCATTGGGCTGGGACGGCGGACTTTGAGTCATCGCCTCTGGACTTGCTGGCTTGTCTAGCCCTGCAGCTTTCGCAAGGCTTACCAAGGCCGCGCAGTGGGTACTTGCGACCTCGGCAGCTTGACGATCCCCACAGTTGTGACCGAAGATCAAGTTGAGCAACATAGCTTGTACCAGCCATAGGGGAGGCTTGTTGATGGATTCATTCGCCGCACTGGGGCCATTGACCGCAGCTGTAAGCCCTGCGCGTCGGCGCTCGTCCAGATAGTATAGAATCAGCTTCTTGGCAGCCTCAAACAGATCCTTCGCCACAACTTGCTCAAACTCGTACAGGGCCCCGATCGCAGCCATAGCGAGGATAAGACAACCGCCACCGCCAACCATGCCATCATGGTTGTAATTGTGTGAGGTGCGAAGCTGATAGGTGTAGGCTGGAGTATCGAAAGATAGAGTTGGGATGTGAAGGAAGGGCATGTGGGGGTGGAAGTACATGATGTAGGCATTCACATAACGCTGAATGTCCATAGTACTGGGTAGCGTCGCAGTCTGGCCTTGCGCTGAGAGAGGCGAGCTGATCTGGGGCTGGGAGAAACGCCGCTGTGGATTTCCCACCGCAAGAGCCTGTTGCAGATTGATGATTAGAGCCTGTCGTGTAGCCTCGGTAATGGTTTCGGTCGAGACTGAAGTGACAGAACTGTGTCGCGCGCTGCCATTCATGGACGCTGAGGAAATACTGCCGGCATCAGATTGAAAGGTCATGGGCGCCTGGAAGTACTGGTTTGGCATACCAGGAATTCCTGCTGAAGGACTCATTGCCGAAAGTGGAGGCGGCGAGGTCATGTAGAAGTCGTTCTGCACGGCGGAATCCGCGAGCTCCTGTGACGGCAAAGTGTTGATCATCAGCTCTGGAAATACGGGTGCCATAGCTTCTGTATATGCCATAGAATTGATGTGAGAGTGTGTTGGCATTGGCTGGTGCCACATAGCGGCGGATGTCGGTTGTCCTGACCCATCCAACATGACTTCGTTGAAAGCGCCTTGGCTAGCAGTGCTGATGGCTGAGGGAGAAGATCCTTCGATGGCGTTCTCGTTCGAGAACATCATCGAGTTATCCATGCCTGCATTCCATGCAAAATCATCCTCCTCGATAGGATTGTTGCCAGCAAAAGGGTTAGCGAACTGCCTAAAGGGCGATTGTGGGTGAGCTAGATTGGCGTTGAAATGGTGCAGCTGGTTTGGGTTGATAGTGGAACCGGAAGAATGGCCGAAGAATTTCTCAAGTTCAACGTCATCGGGTCCTTGTGCTCCCTGTATGGGTGCAGTTCGTAGTCCTCCACCACTCATGCCTCCAAAACCGATATGAGTGTCTAGTCGTGGCAGGCCGTGACCGTGGTTGCCAATCGCTGTTGACATGCCTCTATAATCAAATTGACTAGGACCACCGAACCCGGAGATGCTTGCATGGCGTGAATGGCCAGGATGAACTCCATTGCCTGCTGACATTGATACATTGTGGAGTGCAAGGAAATTGGCGTCGATGGCGCCGATGGTATTGGCGCGCGGTCGCATGCTACCGGTACCTGGGATGATGCTGCCGGCATTGCTTGATATCGAGTTCTTGCGCACTCGGTTTGCGGAGTTTGTGGGGGGCAGGCCTGTTGTACTCTCGCGTCGTGCATTACGTGGTCTCGAAGAGGTCGCGCCTTGTTGATGGAGCTTCTGTTGGTGACGCAGCAGCAGGTCGCGCCGCGCAAAACATCTTGTGCATTGTGGGCATTCGAAGGGCTTCTCTTTCGTGTGCGATCGCTCGTGGCGCTTGAGATGCTCCAAGCGTGCGAAGGAGCGAGTACAGGTGGTACAGACGTGCGGCCGTGGCTTATCGGTCTTGGGAGGAGGGAAGGTAGTAGCAGGAGGCTGCGTAGTCTCTGGCTTTGCTGTTTGTACAGAAGCTGTAATTGGAGGTCTTGTTAGCTGTGAGCTGGCACATTGGGTCGTTTTGCCTACTGTTGCTGCTGCCGCCGCCGCCGTTGCTGCTCCCTGATTCGTCGCTCGGTAGGTTCGCAGGCCCTGTGGGGCTCTCCGCGGGCGGGTTCGACATGGTGGACAGTTGATGTGGAATGTCTTGGGCGTGTCTCAATACCCGACACTATTCTCCTGGTAGCCTGAGGACTGTTTCAGCAGTTTGTGGACTGTCAGGGTAGTAGACGGGTAAGGCTGTTGAACAGTATGGGAATCGCCGGATCCAGTTGGTGCTACCCGTGATTCCAGTGATCTCGCCGAGCACTACCAAACAAAGGGGAATGAGGCAGTAAGATACACTAATCTAGGAGCATCAGCTGAGGTCCCAGTTAACCAGCAGACCGGGTTCCAAGGAGAAGGATGGTACCTTTTCAGAACTTGAACGTGCAGACCCTAGGGGTTGTGGTGGTTCTGAGACGTGTTGACTCCGAGAACCGGGACTCTACCAATGGTACAGATTAGACTAGACAATGCAACTTTGCTGTAAGGATAACATGTGACGTCCAGTACAGCTGTTTTGGGGAGTCCAATTGAGCGCCAGAGATTGATGTTGAGCGACGGGCGGTAGGTGCGATGGAACGATGAGGTAGGTAGTTGCTAGTAGGTGCGGCTCAAGATGGAAATGAGGCGATAATTATTCAAAGGGGAAGAACCACGGGGACGGTAGATGTCCTTGGGCTAGTCGGGCCGCTCACACACTGGTCTGCGTACGAATGCGTGGTGTTCACGGAAGGGCCCGGTAGCTGGAGGCCGGTGTTGTTGACCGCCGTAGACGCACTGGGGACACAGGGCGAATGCACGCAGCGTGTCGACCAGCAAACAGTAGGCGATGATGGCAAGACTGCTCGGTTGCGCCGTTCGTGGACCGAATCTCAGGATACAGAGCAGTCACAGCGTCAGAGAGAGCAATTGGAAGCTCTCAGGTTCGCTGCGCTGCAATTGGCCGGGGGCGCCAGGAATCGAGTGGAGGGGCAGCCGAGAAGCTGGGGTATTGACCGGGATGTTTGTGCCTTCCTCGCTCAAGCAGAAAGGGAAGGAACGACAACCACACGAAAGATCAAAGGATAATAGCGACAACGTTCGCACAAGGTGTGACGGTGGAGGCAAAGGCAACGTCCAGCAGGCGGCGCAAGTCCCCAAGTAAGCAGATCGTCCAGGGCCAAAGCAGCGAACCAGAGGCTGCGCGCGCGGTTGCATGACACACCAACGCTCCAAGCTAGACCCCAGAGCTGTTCGGCAACAGACGCCTCGCTGCAGCACCAGGGCCGTCGAGAACGGTATCGCGTCCTCATCTTCGACGTTTAGCGTTTCCAGGGTCTGGCTCCGCCGCCCGACAAGGCCCCGAAGATGCACACTTCTTCTAGAGGCGGCAACGATGAACAGCACACGCTGATCCTGATGCTCGACGACCCGCTTTGGAGCCCGGAAGCCGGCAGGCATCGCAGCGCCTCAGACGGCGCGGAATCCTCGCACACCTCATGCTTGGCCGCAGCAAGAGGATACAGGGGTCTGGGAGGCATGCAGCGCCTCGGCCCATTGTCGAAAAGGGCTACGCGAGGACAATGTTGACTTTGAGCATACCGAGTGCAACAATATCGGCCTCTCGTAATTGACCGTCCGAGTCCCTACTATCGAATTGCCCCTGATTGCTTTTCTGGGCGCACTGTTTTCAATTTCGCCAGGCTGGAAGGTTGGCAGGTGCCAGTGTGTAGCGGGCCCTAAATTAACTCGCTGCGGACATCAGTGTCACTTGCCCATGGAAGTTTATCACAACACGCCCATGTAGGTTGAAGTTTTATGAAAGGACCAGGCGCGGCATGATTCTGTGATCTCGACACTGAGCAAAAGCTTGAGCGCTGCGTAGTCCTCTCATTGACGGCGGGCGCATCCAATGCACGTAAATGCTGACGGTCGTTGGCAAGCGCCGAACTACATGGACAGCCACAAAAACCGCACGCTACGAAGTACGCGGCCTGGTCATGCCCTGCCTGCGGAACTGAACGCGGACGGTGACATGGTGCGCACCGTGCAATACGTACCCGTTTCGCTGCAGCGTTGGAGCTCTCTTCACCGATGTCAGCTTCCGCGCAGAGTCCGTGTGCGAAAAGTCTGGGGAAGCTGGAGCTGTGGACATGGAGGCTGCGGGCTTGAATCGAAACATCCAGTGGACGGGGCCGTTCTGTGGCCCATGGCTTCCCCACAGTCTCAGAGCAGCTTAGATCCTGGCGCACTCTCGTGCAGACGGCCAGTGCTTCCATGCATCCCGTTGATTGGAACCGCTTACAGCCCACCTCGACTTCTCCGAAACGGCTTGCCAGTTCCTTTGAGGACCCAGGCCATACCCCTGGTCCGCCGATGCAGCCTGCCACACCACGGTCTGCCAGCGCTGATCAGGGCTGTCTTTGCGAATCCCGCTTGGCTGAAGGCATGAAATTGGGCTGTCAATTGACGCTCCCAGATGAGGGCAGCAGCACGTTATCGAACACATGGCTACAAGAGGGCCACAAGAGGGCCGCATCCCGCTACTTGCATCATGCCGCCGAGGCGACGAGAGCGATTTTCGTCCAGCCTGTAAGACTCGAATACAAAGGACCCTGTCCAGTACACGTCTCGTACCAATGCAGAGACCCGCCAATAATGGGTCACTGTGGGTACATATTTTGCAGCACATGACCCTCCAGAGCGGGCCCTGACTACTTTCTGCTTGAGCAGGCTGTAACGTCCAGCCATCCAGCTTTCTCCGCTGTTCTCCTAGCCCCAACTTTGGAACGTCATCACGTTTGACGACAACTGATTTGGGCGCATGTCGCAAAGCCGAGATGTACTCTCACCTTATTCAAAGCCAAGCTCTCACTACACGGCTGGTCCACTACCGCAGTAGATGCTTGGCTATCTCTCCACACGGCTAATTCCTGACGGTCTTGGAGACTGGCGTAGAAAGTGACGTTTATCTGTGCTCGCACAGCACGATTTGATGATGTTGCGCGTGCGCGCTGTCAAGCTCGTGGGAGATCAGCGCCGTACATCTCTACTCCACAACTCAGCCACCAAACTACGTCAACCGAGCCAGGTCGCGGGCACTTGTTCGATATCGGGTAATTTGAACAGCCCAACGAAGAGACCTAACTCAATGGTTGTCAAGAAGATGTTCTACCGCACCACGAAATCTTCGAATTGACGTTTCTGATCAGCGATCAATTGCTTCAATCAGCCAACAGTCGCCCCACAATGCACGCAAGGAATCCAGAGATCGCTCGCCAAATTTCGAAGACTGCTGATCAAAACAATTTTCCGCAGTAGGCGAACCTCTCACGTTCATGGGATGCTTTCTTTGTGCCGCTGAGTCAGCACTCAATTCAGCGCAGATACTCAGCAATTACGCAGACAATCAGACCATCATCATCTCATCCTGCAACAATTGATCGCATTTGCATCCCTTCACGACAACATGACTACAGGTTCCAAAGTACTGCAAGAAGGACCGCTATTTTTGGGCTATTTCGATTGCTAGCGCGGTTGGCACGTTCGGCGTACCGATGCTGCTGCGCATGACGTATCACCTTTCATCGACATCAACGTAGGATACTCGGGACGGAGGTCGACGACACAAATTGCAAACATGTTCCGACCGACACGGAATCCGCGCATAGACTCGATGACGAGCGTCTGCTTCTTGCCGTTTGTACAGGAACATGGAAGGCACAGCCAATCATATGACTGAGACTAAGCTGTAATAGGAAGTACCGATGCGCGACCCCACCAAACGTCCTCCCCAAACGCTTGCTGCTCAGTGCCTGCGCAGACTGCACTCCAGCCGCCCGTCCTATCAGCTCATCATGCATGAAGCCACAAGCTGAATTATTCCAGTCCGACCCATGGAGAAGTAAGGCACACTGTGCAGAGTAAGAGCTGTGCTGATCGAGTCTGGAAGCGCAGAGCCTACGAATCCTTCACAACGGTCCGCACGAGCGATCGGTTCACAGCTGTCGCGTCACACCAGAGGTCTAGTCTGCCGTGTCTTTGTTACACATGCTGATCGCAGGCGCTCGTAGCACCCGCGTTGCCTCCTTCAGCGAACTTTGACCACAGTTTGCACCTCATCAGGACACTACACAAGTCTGATGCTCAACACAAAACGCTGTGCAGTTTTGATCACGAACAGGAAACGTGCTGCACAGCGGCCCAGGCAACAGCCCACTCCGCTCCTGCTCAATGGACTACCTCAGAAGCTCTTGGCAGGATGTACAGCTGGCTCAGCAGCATGCAGCCTAGTCGAGATACACTGTACGTACCTCGCCACATCCTTCGACAACCTGCTGACGTTCGATTGGTCGCTTAGCCCTGAACTCTTTCCTAACGCTCAAGCAACAAGTTCCAGACGCTCATTCCACAATTTCACAAAATGAGCGGGAACGCTCTTGCTACAACATCGTGCATTGCTGCGCATTATGACGGGGACTTCACTTCCCCGTAGGTTAACTTGCTTCTGTTTTCTCCGTCGTCGCCATACGTCGCCATACTCCGAGGATTCGCGGAATACAGTCCGCGATACTTCAACGCCGACATCTTGCTGGCGGCAATTAATGCTGTAACCGTGACCTTGCAGCCTTCCAAGCTTGTCGGTCGTTCACGCGCCTCGGTCTATCCCTCTTCCGCTTCCCGAAACTGGTCGGCAGTTGCATCATGCACCTTAGCTGAAGCCTCACGATGCACCTCCGGCCCGATGCGTTTTCCTGGCTTTGTCTCGCCAACACCTAACAGCCAACTCCTCTTAATGGGAAGGCACAAGGGCCTCTGCAGAATTCGATTGCGTCCTTCCAACTTATTCGTTGTCCCTCGATCTGCGATGTTGCGGCTTAGCCTTGACTTTGCCGCCTTAGGACCCTTGAGTTATCTCCGGACGCCTGATTCGCCGGATATGGTCTTTCATTTGGACCCTGCTTTGGTGACGTCGCCCGTGTCACGATAGAAGGCGCACCTCAAGGTTAGGAACGACCTCATGGCAAGGATTGTCTCGCCATCTGGAGACGGATGGAACCTCAAGCACAAGGACGCCCTTCAATTTCCGCGCCTCAGGGTGCCCACAACGGCCCCACAACGGCTCTCTTAGTCTACAACCAGTTCGGCACAAGGCGAGTTCAACAATAGCAACCGACCTCGCCTTAGGAAGTGGATCGTTGGCCCAACAGAACTTTGGACATGACCGACTCGCCAGCAGTATCTTGAGTGGGATTTAGCCTTGCCTCTTCGCTTCAAATGGCTCGCCCTCAGTCCATGCGGTTCGCTTCTACCGGAAGAGCATCCGCTGTGACTAAGGTCTATCACATACACAGTCTCAGTATACCCCACGCTGCTCAACCACGTTGCCACGATGGACGTAACTCAGCAACGAACTCGAGACGCAGGCGAACCCTTGCAAATGTTGAGGCTGTTCGCAAGAGCGGCTTTCCGACTATCGGCTATTGAAATGCGGCGAAGCACGTGTGCTGCACCCCATCACATCGGATCACGGTGCAGAGAACTAGCACGGCTTACTGCGTGCAAGACATCTGAGATCGCCTTGGAAGCGTTCGACTCATCGGTAGGAGTGGGGTGGTAGGTAAGCAACACTGCGTCAGCATCGCGACAATCGTAAGCCCAGACGTTTCACCTTCGGCCACGCGGCAAGCGCTGATAATCGTGTGAGCGATGGTGAATAGGCCAAGACCAAAGTTTCGCTGCGCTGATTGACGTGCATGATGAACTTTCGAAGCTACTTCTGGGTATTTAAAGAAGACCATACCATGACTTCAAAAACAGTCCGTACATTTGCAGCCTCTCTCCCCTCAAAGGACCTGGCTGAGGTATTCCCATAATAGACCGGTATCTGGCAATTGGCCCTCTTGGTGCTGCAGAAATAATCAGACACCAGCTTAGATGCCTGCAGAAAATGGTATTTAATCAATATTTGTCCACGTATTATTTGAGCGCGTGTAGGTCATGTGCTGTCTATAACAACTCTGCAGTGCAAGTGTGACCATGTCGTGTTCATCCTAGTGTTGCCTACATCAGTTCTCTATACGTGAAGGGCCCCAGAGACAGCAACCAGGTCTCCAATAGTATGTCATCACCGTTCGCAACTGCCCTCCAATGACCGAGCCAATATCGATGTTCGAAGAAGCCCATGGCGGATAGATACAAGACAGCTCAAAACAAAGATAGTGAGCCTATGAGTGACGAGGCGGCAGCCAGGGGATCGTTCGACGATTAACGACCAACGATACGTGATATACAACCTTCCCTGACATGGTTGTTGTTGGGCGTTGCGTGTAAACTCTCTTTCCTAGCTCTCGCTGCGTTGAGTGTGCTATTTCCAAGTTCTGGAAGAGAATTCCCAAAGTCATCTTTCTTAATCTTCATCGAACAGGAGGGTGCTCACTAATCAAATCTTCGTCCGGTGAGCAACTGAGGATCACTACGCTCGAAGGTGCGGGGCTCTTGCTGACACAAACTCTGAGGTAGTGCGAGGGAAGGCGTGGATGAGTCGTCGGTACACGTCCTCTGCTTCGTTAGGAAGGACCTGGATTCGTGATGCGTTTGGCCAGTCCAACGGGTTGTTGTGATTTCAATCCCGCACAATTTCTGTTGAGCATGGACAGAGATCAATCCCACAAAGACCTTAGCACATACATTCTATCTCAGGTTCGGAAAATTGGAGCCCATAGTTCTCACTGATCTACGCTTCAAATCAGACTATCTGTGAACGATACGATAGTTGAGGTATGAAGATGTCGTTACATGCTACAAATCTGGCAATATTGGACCTGGCGTGCGTCGATGATAAGGCATTGAGCAGACTTAGAGCCGCATTAATCAGCCTGGCCGATACTCTCCGCGATACCAAACCAGTTCGAAGGCAGTCAGGCTCTCTCTAGGTCACTACCCTAGCAGTATCTCGCTCAGCAAGTCGTTCCTACCAATGGCCATCATCCTAGATATACCTGTACTCAAAGCATGGGCTCAGCATCACCACTCCCGTCCAGACCCTCGACGAACCCCACAACCCTCTTCACCAAATCCCCAACGACTTCCTCCGGATCGCCATCAAGATTGTGGTGCCCACCTTCTACAACCCCACCATGCGCCTCGTCCACATCCGCGCCTCCTTCCTTCACAAACCCTGCCCACCGACTCAGCAGCGCCCGTTTGTCAGTGCTCTCGTGCACAAACGGATCCTCGCTGCCCAGCAGAAACATAACCTTCACATGCTGCGGGATTCTCGCAAACGTGTTCCTTAACGTATCGTCAGACAGGTCCGTCGAGAAGTAATCGTCGTCGCCTCCCTTGGCGAGGAGCGAGTGTGTCCGGTACGCGGACATGGGTGCGCCGAGTTCTTTTTGCACAATGTTGTTGGTGCGTGGGATAAGGTCCTTCTCGTTGCCGGACGAAATGAGCCGCTGAGCTTCGGCTAATACAGCAGTGCAAGATTGCTTCTCTTCCTCCGAAGCAAGGAGAAAGTCCCAAGCCTCTCTGTCGCTCACGCCGCCTTGGAGAATGGCTCCGTTGATTGACGGCCGAGTTTCGTGTCCTAAGTGCTGTTAGTACAGTGCCAACCGCGGCTTCGTATCGCTGAAAATAACATACCCTTGCCAACAAGATACTCCATGATATCCTGACACCCCGTCGAGTGTCCCATGCACACGATCTTCTTCCCGGGCCGCAGCATCTGGAAGTACTCAACGCACTGCGCCAGCTCTCGAGCGTCTTTCTGTAGCGAGCCTGTTCCCCATCCCTTGTACGAGCTGGACAGCAGGACCTCTGCAATGGCCCAGTCTGGACCTAGACTCTGAGCGATGGTCGACGGGTATCTGGATGTGTCAGTTCACTGATCCGGTATTTGAGAAATGACAATCTTCATCATTGTTACTGTGTCAATAGTAGCAGTCTTATTATGAACAGAAGCTGGAAGAGGAGCGGAGAGACAGAAGTCCTCAGTATGGGGATGACTCACTGTACAGTAAGTAATCCATCGCCTAGGCCGCCGATCCAGAGCAGAGTATTCGGCGTGTCTTCGTCGTTGCTGGAGTGCGCGCCCGCGTGCTCAAAGGCGATGAGTTTTACTGAGTACTTGTGTGCTGTGCCCGAGTGCGCCATGCTGACCCTGTCCTCGATCTGACTTATTTAAAGCTTTTGTGGTGCGGGCCTGCAAACAGCAAACAGTGGAAATGAGTATGGGATGCAGGGTGATGTCAGATCAGCAGGATCAGATAAGATTACGACGCTGGAAGATGTGAAAGAAGGCTTTGAAGCTACACAGCTTTAAGCATTGCATTGCCCCTCGTAAGCCAAGCGAGAGCTTTATCGATAGCAGCGGGGCGGCTGACCAGCCCTCGAACAGATGTACCTGAACAAGGATGGGAGTCAGCAAGTATCACCATGATATAGGACAGATAATCAGCATTGAAAGATCCATTGACGACTTAGAATATTGTTGACGTGGCTATGCTTGTGATTATAGCTCGTACACGAGCTTTTACGCTTGCACCCTTGTTCCAGGAGGTTGCAGCATCAGTCAATTCTCACGGCCCAGGAACCTCCATCTCATTGTACATATCCCTCTGTTTCTCCGGTCTTTCCTCCAGCCTTCCACGGACCAGCTCATCGAATTCTAGCCATAGTTTCTTCGTCTGCATGTGAGCCGTCCATTCATCAGCTGCGAAGAGCATGCCGTCGCACACCAGCCACAGGCCCCATGTGCAGGAGAATCCCCTGTCTTTCAATTGGTGTGCGAAGCAATAGGCTCCCCAGAATGCGCTGAAGCCGCCAAGGCCAATGTGTTTTCACCTATTTTTGGGGGCTCAATACATGCTGAACAGTGCTATAGCGAGGCTGCTCACTAATACTGTTGGTACCGCGTCGACGTTGGGTAGTCGTTGTGACCACCTCAAGCCCTGACTCCTGACCGATCCATCGGCGCATGTGCACAGGTCGCTTGACGGAGCGGTGTATTGCGTGTACATGACGTGCGCAACGACAAGCGCGTGACAACAGGAGGCAAAGCCGATCTCGCTCCGCTGGAACTTCTTCCGCCATTCCGTGGGGACGTTAACCAAGTCCCACAGGAGGTGACCCTTCTGCCCTTTGTCGTGGTCCAACTCTTGCGCTTTGACGGCCAAGCTGAGTGCGTTCAAACCTTCACCGTCGCTGAGTAAGAGCGCCAGGAGTGGTACGAGGAAGGCTGCGAAGCTGAAGATGGTCCAGGATATCATTAAGACCCTTGCCATGCCAGGGGGCGTAGGCGCGTAGAGGGAGAGAGTAATAGTCCGGACGAGGCTGAAGGAGTTGCGTTTCATGACCGACAGAGATGCCGCACCACCATCGCCGGAGCTGAAAATGTAGACTGCTCTGAAGCGATGAGACCATGGAATCTCGCTATTGCAAAACATGGCCAGATGTATAGAACCGAAGATGGCGTTGAGAGTAAGCGTGAATGGACTCTCGTCAGGTACGATTGTAGGAACAGAGGAAGGCGATACAGGTTTCGAGCTGGCAATGCCAACAGAGTTGCTATCGTCTTGCCTGCTCTTTCCCTAAACAGTATACGCCCAAAGGTAGAGAGCCCCGGCTAGGTAACTACAGCCGTCGTCTATTTGGTTATGGGTTGCCAGACCGAAAAAGAAGCTCTTGATGCAATGCCATGACGGCGACTTGGATGGAAGACATATGCTAGCTGTGAGGGATTGTAAGTACAAGACTAGTGATGAACAGGTGTTGGTGACGTCCGATAAGCCGACGCTCGACATCGTGTGGTTGGACAGAGTGAGGATTGACGTTCGGTGCGAAGCAAGTACGAGTCGACTTCGCGTGAGTGAAAGCTCATATCGGGAGATGTGCAGCTTGCAAACAACGTGTTTTGCTTGGTGGTCCAAGACGTTTTGCGTCTGCCCAGGTGCACATTGAGTACACTAGGTGCTGGAGAGCCGCAACAAAGTAACAAATCTTTAGCAGGGTTACTAGCCACCACACGTCAACCAGGATTTGACTGCAGGCGTGCAGTGTAAGCCTGGCCTACTTATCCCCGCTAGAGATCGGAGATCTCACATCGCTCGGCGCTGACGATGGTATGACCAGTATTATTTCGAGCAACCTCGTGTCTTCGCCTGTTGATGACCTGGTGCAAATGACCGTACTTCTCACACCACTCCATCGATGGCTCCAGACGAACCAATCGGGAAATGCGGGTATCGAAACCGCAAGCCTTGCCAACGCCGTAGGTATTCGGCATTGTTACAACACTTCTATGGCAGTGTCTAGTCAAAGTTGAAGAATGCGTCGTCGAAAGCAGAATCACCCCCTTCCGGGTTATCATAGTCGTCAAGGTTGAACAGGTCGTCGAGATTGTTGGTTGTCATGGTCTCCATGGGCTCGTCAATGTTGCCCGCATTGTCGTCAGCCGGGGCAGTTGGCTTCGTGTCTACTGAATCCTGAGCAGGCTTGGTGTCCTTTGCATCGTGTGCTGGAGGAGACGCCTGTTGAGCTTGTTCGGTGGGTTTGGGCTGCTCTCCTGTTGGTTTTGCGTCGCTGGTCATATCCGGTAGATCAGGCATGGAAAAGTCGAGATCCATGTTCGAGCCTGCTCCGTTGTTTTGGTCCTCGCCGCCTTTTTGGTTTGCGAAGTCTTCAAGTCCACGCAGGAGCGAGGGTCCCTCGTCAAGTGTAAAGTCCATGTCGCCAGACGTATCCATCATGTCGCCGTTGTCATTCGTACCAGACGCCATTGCGTCGCCAAACTCGAAGTCAAAGTCGAACTCGTGCTCTTGCGTAGTCGAGTTGGTGGGCGTTGCGTCAAACAGGGGATCTGCGGGTGGCGCAGTGGTAGTGTTCTCAATCGTTGGTGCCTGCGTAGGCTCCTCCTCGACCTTGGGCGCTGCTTCAGGCGACTTGGCTCTGGCGGGCTGTTTGACGGGTGCCGGCGCTGGTGCTTCAGCCGGCGCTGGCGTTATGGCTTCGGGCTTCACGACCACTTCTTCCTTCTTCGCTGGGACGCTGAGCCGCGACTCTGCCGCTGCGCGTGCCCTCTCGGCCTCATGCTGCTTCGCTACAGCCTCGCGCTTCTTGCGGTCCTGCTTGAGCAACGCAAGATCCCTCCGCAGCACTGTTTGCGCCAAGCGGACCTCGTTCTCGAGCTCGTCAAGTGCATCGTTGAAGCGCTCGTTCGCTGCAGGGACCGCACGCTGCAATCCCTGCTTTATGCGCCCGACACCGCCGCCCGCCTGGTGCTCCTTGATGAAGCGGCCGGCCGTCAGAAGCTGCGAGCATGGTCAGCGCATTATTCGCAAGAGCTATGGTGGATACCCGTACGACTAGGTTCAGCATCCCTTGCAACTGGTCCAGATTGGGGTTGCCCGCGGCCATGCGAGGCTTTGGCTGCTCGGGCGCAGGCGCTTCTGCTTTGACGGCCGCCATTGTTGTGTGCTGCAGTCGTGCTAAGGAAGCGCGGTGTGTGAGCGCAAGTGACGCCTGAGGCCCGTTGACGACTGCTGCACCTCTCAAAGAAGGGTCCCGCTAGGCCCCATCACCAAGCTTCCGTCTCTGCGAACTTGCCGGTATCAGAGATACCCTTCTGGAATGCGCTAGCACTCTTCTGCACGACAATACACGGCCAAGCCTGCTGCAATCTCACGCACCACGCACAATTGCATTGTCTGCCAGGCCTCCGAGGACAACGAGCCACTCGTCAGCCCCCTCGCAGCTCCACAGGGGCCTCGTGTGGTTCGCAGACCCTCGCAGTCCCGGGCCGCATACTAAACTCGCGAATAGGCCTCGAGGCTCGTAAATTACAACGGGCGGCTCGCTGCTGTACTATGGTAGGGCTAGCTGCCGGCCCGCTGCATCAATCAGGCGCCGGTCTAATCATCTCGCAACCGCCGCGACACCTTTCTCTCTCCTCCACCCCACAGTTGGAAGAAGCCCAGAAACAGCTACCTGTCGTTGTTTGGCGCAGGGTCCGTTTCTCGTCTTTTCCGCATCTCCTTTTGCTGTCTCCTTATTCCTTCTCTTTCGTGTTGTCAGTCATAGTGTAGGTCGCTGAGCTCGCGCCTGCCTTAACGATTTCCTTGCCGTCCCACGAGCAGCTGTCAACACCCCACCTCGCTCACCACCACCGCTTCCTATCTGCTTGCGTCGCCGTCGACCTTCTCGCATCGTCTCTCTCGTCGCACGGCCTTCGAGTTTGCAGCATAGAAATAAAATATTGCAACTAGCCTTTTGCCGCTTATTCCACAGGCGCATTTCCTCCCACCAGCCATGGCCGACTCTGCACCTCCTGGCACCAGCCTGCCTCCCCCACCGCCTGCCGCTGGACCCCCTGGCTACGATGGCCAGCAGGGCAGCACTCAGCAGCACATGCCTCCTCCCGCGCTCGCCCCTGTGATCATCCCACAGAACACCAACCCCATCCCGACTGCGATCAGCTCGCCCATGTCTGGTGGTGTCATGTCTCCCACCAGCGCTGGAGGTTACACCCCGCGCCGTGCTGCGCCTGAGCCGAACAAGAGGGCATTGTATGTTGGAGGTCTGGACCCTCGTGTCACCGAGGACGTCCTACGCCAGATCTTCGAGACCACTGGCCACGTTCAGAGCGTCAAGATCATCCCTGACAAGACCGCAAGCTCTCCTACTGTAAGTTGCGACTGCACATTCCCTTTGCGCAACCATGGCATCCCTCAGCCTTGCCTGGGCATTATACAGACGAGTTGAATTCGAGCTGACATGTGAATCTGCAGGGTTTCAACTACGGATTCGTTGAGTACGATGACCCTGGCGCGGCCGAGCGAGGCATGCAGACGCTCAACGGCCGCCGTATCCACAACAACGTGAGTGATATTATCTGTGTTATCTGAGTGTGGTTCTGACGAAAGCCAGGAAATCCGTGTGAACTGGGCCTACCAGTCCAACAACACCGCGAAGGAGGATACTTCGAACCACTTCCATATCTTCGTTGGTGATCTCTCCAACGAGGTCAACGATGAGGTTCTTCTTCAGGCCTTCTCCACCTTTGGCCCTGTCTCCGAGGCCCGCGTCATGTGGGACATGAAGACCGGCAGGTCTCGTGGCTATGGTTTCGTTGCCTTCCGCGACCGTCCTGACGCTGAGCGTGCTCTCAGCTCCATGGACGGAGAGTGGCTCGGTTCTCGCGCCATTCGCTGCAACTGGGCCAACCAGAAGGGCCAGCCTTCTATTTCTCAGCAGCAAGCTATGGCCTCGATGGGCATGACGCCAACCACCCCCTTTGGTCACCACCACTTCCCCACTCATGGCGTCCAGAGCTACGACATGGTTGTGGCACAGACTCCTCAGTGGCAGACAACCTGCTACGTTGGCAACCTTACCCCTTACACTTCCCAGTCTGATCTCGTTCCTCTCTTCCAGAACTTTGGCTACGTTACCGAGACTCGTTTCCAGTCTGATCGTGGATTCGCTTTCATCAAGATGGATACCCACGAGAACGCTGCCATGGCCATCTGCCAACTCAACGGGTACAACGTCAACGGCCGTCCCCTGAAGTGCAGCGTAGGTTGAGTTGATTCCTTTGTTCCTTTTCTTCTGCTTACTCTCGTTCTAGTGGGGCAAAGACCGCCCACCAACCGGCCAATTTGAAGGCTACTCGCCTGCAGGCCCTAGCCCAGCTTACGCTCAAGCGCCTGGCGCATACTTCCCTCAGTATGGTGGCGGACCAGGTGGTCCCATGTCACCTTCAGGTGAGCGGCACCGGAGGAAGCTACAGTACCGAAAATCACAATCTAATGCGCGGGCAGGACCCAGCCCCGGCGGACAACCCTTTGCCCAGCAGCAAGCCGGCTTCGGGGGTCCTGGCATGAACTACCAGCAGATGCAGCCACAGCAGATGCAGCCCGGTAGTGCTGGTGGCTACGGTCGTGGTGCTCCCGCTCCTCAGCAGCAGTGGGGTCAGCCTGGCCAGGGCGGCTTCAACCAAAACGGCTTCGGCGGCTACCAGGGCTAGACTCCTGTCTCTCGCCTTCGTCACGTTTCGCATCGTCCAGCCTCTACTTTCGACATGCCTGGTTGTTTACAAGGCACTTCTTGATTAGCGTCGATCTCCGCATCCTCCTATCTGCTACTATCTATCATGTCCTTACAAGGAGACTGTGTTCCGTCAGGACGGGGCGAGCTGTGTGCTATTTTGTCTGGCAAATTCTGTTCTGGTTGTTAGTGCGACTACCCTTTGTACGTTTCCTCCTGTCTGATCTGGCGGACTGTCTTGTTGGGCATGTTCACAATGGGCCACGGTCGTCGCTCAATGGATTTCCTTACATTGCGTTGCTCTCGTTACGATGGGCCACATGCCTTTTACGATCTTTCTTCTATCTAAGTTGATGTCGATCTATATTTCGATCTACTCTGATCTTCCTTTTGACTTTCAAAAAGCATGTGGAATGTTTGCATGGCGCCCAGTTGCATACCCATATCTGTTGTCTGAGCGAGCTGCTACGGCCGTAATTCCTTATCGACACGATTTATTTGATTGAACGACTTCCCAGCATTTTTACGACTGATGACCAAAAGCATTGCATTGCCAGGCGGCTTTTAGAGGATCGCCGAAGGAAAAATGCTGCGCTTGCTCGATAGAGACTTGACGGTACATGAGTAAAGGCAGGACCAAACATATCAATCGATGATCACCACTTCTAGTATTCCTGGTTGAATATGACCACTGCGAATAAGTGACTGTGATTAGATGCATGCATCGCAAAAAGTCCACTGTGATCAATTTCACCTCCCAGTTGCCTTGTCAGGGTCCGAACGGCCGAGGCAGGTGCGATCACGTGTGCGGCGTCACCACTACTAGGAAATCGCGAGTCGCGTCTACGCGTTGAGTGGGTCCGACTTACCACATGTACGGCATCCTCGACACACTCACTTTATCGCTTTCCTTTCTTGTCGCCGCCTTCCTTTGCTGTATGCTTTACGCTCTTACAAGACAGGGTGCGTCGCTACGATTGTTTCCTGCGAGGGGGTCGCAGCTTCCACTCCCGCGCGCGCACCTTTCTTCAACACGCCTCTCTACAGCGCCCAGGCGGCCACAACAGATTGGTTTCGCCCCACGCCATTACTACGGCTACCTCGCCGCCCGACCATACACCACACAGAATATGCTCAAGCAAGCTGTCCAGGAGCACAATGCTGTGTCCGCCGCCGCCACGCCTCCTGCTTCCTCGAACCCCGCCTTCAAGCAGCCATCACTCGCCAATACATTGAACCGCGCAGGGTCTATGCAAAGACCAGGGACGCGTCCCGTCGCGTTCGGTGCCAACAACATCGCGAAGAAGAATGCTGCAGGAGTGCACCGCACCCCTACGCAGGTGGCACACGGGACGAAACGAACATCAAGTGGATTAGCAAAGTCATGGAGTTCGAATGAAGACATGTTCGAGTATCCCACGCTTAATATCTCTGAGACGGAGAAGGAAAACGATTTGCCCGCCTACCGAACACCATCGCGGAGTAACAGCGGCAGCCTAGCTACAGCCCTGTTCGACGAAGACGACTTCGATAGTGACATCGACCTCGACGTTGAAGACCCCGCAACGAAAGGCACTGTCACATACCCGAAGCTTCCTCCTGTATCGACGGCAGCTATCAAAGACTCTGGGTATTCGTCGCGACCACAGTCGGTACAACTCAAAATCGAGCTGGATAGCAGCCAGCCCATCCCATGGTCATCTTCTCCAGCCGAACACTTCAAGACACCGCCGAAACCGCAGCCACCGAAGAGTAAGCGCCGCGCACTACCCTGGTCCCAGCAGCAGTTACAGCCAAAGCAGCAGCTCACGCCCGAGCCAGAGGAGGATGTCACAGCGAACAAAAAGCGGAGATCAGCGATGGATACAGCGCAAAGGACGCACACACCCCAAGCTAAGGAGCCGTCGAAATCGCAATACCCGTGGAATACGACCGCAAGCGCAATCAAGTTGCAGCAGAAGACCTTAAGAGAACAGCACAAAGCAAAGGTGGCTGAGAGCGTAGACGATACAGAAAATGTGAAGCGCAAAAAGAAGAATATCATTGCCAAGATGTTCCTATCAGATGAGCAGAAGAATGTATTGGACCTGGTCATCGCGCACAAGAAGAGTGTGTTCTTCACAGGTTCTGCTGGTACGTGTGAGACACAGATATTCATGTGATGTGAAGCTGACCTTTATAGGTACTGGTAAATCAGTCTTGCTGCGCGAGATCATCTCTGGGCTGCGGAAGAAGTTCATTCGAGAGCCGGATCGAGTCGCCGTTACAGCATCGACAGGCCTTGCAGCGTGTAACATCGGAGGCGTTACAATCCACAGCTTCGCAGGTATCGGTCTTGGCAAGGAGCCTGCAGAAGATCTCGTCAAGAAAATTAGACGGAATGCCAAAGCGAAGCAGCGATGGATGCGTACCAAGGTTCTGATCGTTGACGAGGTTTCAATGGTCGATGGCGACCTGTTCGACAAGTTGGAGCAGATTGCCCGTACCATTCGAAACAACGGACGACCATTTGGCGGCATCCAGTTGGTCATCACTGGTGACTTCTTCCAACTGCCACCTGTGCCAGAGTTCGGTAAACCCTCAAAGTTTGCGTTCGATGCCGGAACATGGACCACCTCTATCGAGCACACCATCGGCCTTCATCACGTCTTTCGTCAAAAGGATCCTGTATTTGCGGGCATGCTGAATGAGATGCGTGAAGGGCGGATGTCGAACGAGTCGATAGCAAATTTTAGGAAGCTGGAGCGGCCTTTACCCGCCTCGGAAGGAAACATTGAAGCAACGGAGCTCTTCCCCACTCGTATGGAAGTCGATCGCGCGAACACCCTCCGGATGCAGCAGCTGCACGGCGATACTTTCAGCTTTGAAGCACGAGATGGTGGCACCATCACCAACAAAGAACAGCGTGACAGATTACTTCAGAGCTGCATGGTCCCAGAAGTCGTACATCTGAAGAAGGGAGCTCAAGTCATGTTGGTCAAGAACATGGACGACACCCTTGTGAACGGCTCTCTAGGCAAGGTCATTGGCTTCATGACAGAACAGCAGTTCACCTTCTGGAAAGAGAACGAAGAAGACATGCTCGAAGGCAACATCACTGAAGCGCAGATGAAGGCAGAAATGGCGAAGACTGTCCTTGGTCTCAACACCGCTCAGGTCTTTCCGCTCATTCGCTTCGCCATCGCAGACGGCACAACACGAGATCTTCTCTGCAAACGCGAAGACTGGAAAGTCGAACTCCCCAACGGCGAGGTCCAGGCCTCTCGCTCCCAGATCCCGCTCATCCTCGCTTGGGCCCTGTCCATCCACAAAGCTCAGGGCCAGACGCTGGAGCGTGTACGTGTTGATCTAGGCCGCGTGTTCGAGAAGGGTCAGGCATATGTGGCACTCTCAAGAGCAACAAGCATGGCCGGTCTGCAGATCCTTCGCTTCGATCCGAGAAAGATTATGGCGCATGAGAAGGTTAGGTCGTTCTACAGCAGCTTGAGTCGGGCGGAGCAGGTTGAGGCTAAGGCGAAGAGCGAGACGATCCTGGGTAAGATGCAGGCGGCAAATGAGAAGGCGAAGAGGAGGAGGGATCCCGATGATGAGGATTGAGAGTGGGATTGAGCAAAGATGCATTTATTGGCGTTTCGGGGGACGGTAGATGCTACATAGGGTATTTATATGCGAGGTCAGGCGTTGTGCCGGGGCGACCTGTTACCAACATCACGAGCAATGTTTCATTTTCACAAGTGATCGGCACGCTTCATCGCACAGGGGCAATATGAGCTCGAATTCGAAGGGGTATAGGAAGAAGACTTCAAAATAAACTCGTCGCCTTGGTATGTCTCTGTCCTCACATGCTCCCTCGCCGCAGCCAGGAAAAAAAACGGGGGTTCGTTACCCCATGTCCTGTCCGAGATAAAAGATGCGTGGTTCATATATATGTGGGACGAGGCTCGAAAATCTTCCGTCATGTTCTGGTTTGCTTTGCGTACGAAATCGTTGTTAAGTATCAAATGGGAGGTCTGTTGGCTGGTCGCACACATGTTCGGATGCCTTCACATTTTCATTGTCAAGACCGAGTAAGGTATGGCGTTGCACTACTTCGTATGTGTAGAAAGCGCCTGCTGGCTCAGCGACTTGGTACCCACTTGTCATTCTCAAAGATTCTGCAAATCAAAACTCGCAGATTGGACTTCAATGTCTGTGGCGCCTGAGAATTGCCAAAATGACTGGTGGCGTAAGGGAATGTGTCTGCCATTTGCAAAGACCTAAAACCTCAATGCTTTTTACCTATGTCTTCTAGGTGTACGCTGCTTGAAGGCGTGTTCTTCGGTGCCACTGATATGATTGCGTCTCACGTCTTCCGAAAAATATGATGCAGCATCTCATGCTCTGTCGCCGTCGCTCTTAAAAATGCAGTTACCGTTTCTTGTGCTGTGACGAATAGGATGCGGCGACATCTCATGTTCTGTCAGAGTCCAACGCCCGCGCATGGCCGAGTAACGGCAACCGTCTCGAAGCCATTTTGACAACAGGGACCTTCGAACTAGAACATTACGCGTACTTTGGAAATTGTCATTGATGCGGAGTTGGCTCCTGCCAGAAACAGGCATTCCAACATCCTAGCGCAGATCTAGAGCCAATGACGTAGCCCCTTACCATCTCATCTGCACAACATCAACGTGGCAGAAGTCATCACACACCACCAATCATGCCAGACGAGAAGAAAGAAGACCAAAAATCCGAGAGCAAGTCTCAGAATGGCTATTCCGAGGACGAAGTCCGCAAAGAGTCCTCGAAGGCTGCCAAACAAGCCAAAGCAGCCCAAGACAAAGCAACCGAACTGATGCAAGCCGCCGCCGCAGCAGGTGATCCTGACGAGCGCCAAAAACTCCTGGAAGAAGCACTCGAGCAGCAAATTCAATCCAAATCCCTCGGCAAAACAGCAAAGTACCTGCGCTCCGGGACCTTCCAGGGCATGGCTGTGGGCGCAGGTCTCGGCATCGCGCCAGGAGCCTCACTGGGCGCGATTACGGGGACTTTAGTTGGTGGCGTGAGTTCGACGGCGCTTGGGGGAATTGGTGCGGGACTTGGGGCTGCAACGGGGTGGATGCATGGCCCGTTCTGGGATATGCCGGATATAGCGAAGGGAGGAGGCAAGCTGATGCAGAAGATTACGGGGAATTTGCCGGGGTGGAAGGCAACTGAGCAGCAGAAAAAGCAGCTGGAGAAGATGGTTGGGCAGATCAATGAACAGGATACGCCGAGTATGCAGGAGTTGGAGAGTATGGGAGAGGATGCAGGTGGACTAAGCGGGGACCAGGAGAAGGTCGTGAATGATGTCAAGGCAAAGATGCCGTCTATGCCTTCGGCGGGCGGGTCAAATGAATCTGCGAAGGATGAAAACAAAGAGGAGAAGTCTAAGACAGAGGGCTCTGCAACATCTGAGACTGGGGAGAAAGAACGCAAGAAGCCGCGGAAGTTACAGCCCAAGACAGAGGATAGTAGTCCATCATCTGAAGAGCCAGGCGGTGCTAAGAAGAAGCCCCGTAAGCTTGAGAGGAAGCCAGAGTGATTCACCTGGGGGTTCGCGGGCAATTGGGTCCGGGATGAATCTTCCACAATGTCTTAACGAGCGTTCACTTCTCGAACACAGTGCCCTATGCGCGAGGCCACATGCAAAAACTTTCACAACAACCTTTCAGCTTCCTCCTCCCATTTTCAACCTTCAACCCAACCACAATGCCCAAGCCTGACAAGTCAAAGGCAATCGAGACGTCGAGCACCGCTCTGGCTACGGCGACATGCAAGCCCACCGCGAAGCGGAAGGGATGAAGGAGCACATTGTGCAGATGATTCCTGAGGGTCAGATTGACGAGAAGATGGCTACCGAACTGCTCAAGCCCCTTCACCAGAAGCGCGAGTATACAACAAAGTATCTCGCTACTCACCCTAACTACACTGGCAAGCAGCCTGAGATGACCACGTTCGAGCAAGCCGAGAAGCTCCGCCGCAAAAAAGACAAGGAGCAGCTCAGGTGGGTCGAGGACTACGATGCTGGTCGCATCGATGAGAATGGCGATCGTCTCGTGCCAGACAGTCCTGAAGACGGGAGCAGGGCAGCGGTGACTCGCAGGAGACCGAGGTCTCTGTCGAGGAGCAAGTCGATGCGCGTCCAGGTTGTGGTGGTAAGATTCTTTCTATAAGGCCTAGCAATGTATCGTTAACGGAAGTATTAGAATCCTCACCGTCACTGGAGCCTGTGTCTCCCCTGTCACCAAAGTGCCCGCATTCTCCAGCACAGCTCTCCACAGCCAGACAGCCCCCTCATAAGCGCAAGCGCAAGGAGCCCCGAAAGGTCATCAACCCAGATCCTCTACCCGGCAGCAGGACTCACGTGCAGTACAGCTATAACCAGCTCGTAGCTGTAGGCCGCTGGCACCAGATCTTCACTCCTGGTGGCAAGGAAGAAGTCTGTGAGGCGATCATCGAAGATGATTACAACGTCAACAAGGGCCTGCCGCGGAACCACACAAAGTACAAGAAGTTCATGACCGAGTGTCCGGAGGAGCTTAGAGCTCCAGGGATCAGGGGGCCCTTTGAGGTCGAGAACAAGGAAGAGGACGAGGATGAGGAAGGCGAGGAGGGAGAGTAGATTTCCAGGCTCTCTCCTAAGATGATAACAACGCCCTCTCGGTATTGTAGGTTTAGCGTCCACGAATCGCCGCCACAAGATGGCATGTGTACACTGATGGGTATCTCTTTACTATGCAACTACAATGAAACGAAATGAAGTCACAGCACCTCCTTCTACTGCGTACTTGTGTTCGTATGCCGCCTGACCAGCTCGTTCTCCAGCTCCAGTCTCTCTTCAACCGTCAAATCGCTAGAAGCTTTGCCAATCTTGACACCCAGGAACATCAGTATAAGGCCGGCGCTCGACAGTGCGGTGGCCAGCCAGAAAGCAACCTTGTAGCTTTCCCTCGGTCCTCTCTCCTCTGTCTCGCTCACAGCTAGGTCCGCGAAACTCAAGAACACTGCGATACCGAGGAACAGCAGGCTGTTCATGAAGGCACCAGCTAGACCTTGTCGGTTCTTCGGCATCGAGGTGGTGATGAAGATGTTGCTGACGTTGTATGTGATGTCGATTCCGAGCGTGGCGCAGATCATGGCTGGGAAGACGTAGGCCCAGTAGTTGAAGTGGACAGGTAGAATGGCGAAGAGAAGGGTACAGAGGATGTATGCAGTCCCGCTGATGAGGAGCAGGATCCGGCCAGGCAGAAGATGCAGAACAAGGCCGCCGACGGTGACGAGGATGAGCCCGCCTACGCACATGGGGGCGAACCAGGCGGCGGTGAGAAGCGGGCTAGCGCCTACGACTTCTTCGATGTAGAAGGAAGCGTAGAAGAGGAAGATGCCAAATGTGCCATACTGGAAGAACAGGGCCGTTGCAAGCCACTTCATGCCTTTCACATGGAACATGTCGCCTGGAAGCAATGGCTGCTCGGCGATCCAGCCTTCGATATAGATGAAAGTTCCCAAGAAGATCCAGCCGATTACAAATGTGACGGGGATGTAAGGTGTGGCCCAACCTTGTGGAGCGTGGCTACCATCTGTAAGGGCGAAGATGACGAGGACAAGACCAGGGACAACAGTGACCAAGCCCCACCAATCCATTTTGATACCCTTTCCGTGTTTGTCCTCGGGTCTGTTTGGTACGCAGAAGTATGCCACTACGCCGACGGTGGCCAGGATGATAGCGCCAATCCAGAAGAACCATCGCCAGGTTGTGAATTGCGCTGAGACGCCAGCAAAGAAGATGCCTGTGAAGAAGCCGACGGGGGCAAATGCACCGTAGAGACTGAAGACGAGGTTCTTTCGGGGTCCTGGACGGTACTGCTGCTTGTTAGTTTACCTTCTGCTGTAGTGCACGTAACCCTAAACTTACAATGCTGCCCAGCAGCATGATACCAGATGGCAGGAATGCTGCAGGACCAAAGCCTTGCAGTGCTCGGCAAAAGATGAGCATGGTGTAGTTCTCAGAGAATCCTGCAATGATCGTCCATACAAGAAGCCAGACGAATCCACTGACGAAGACAATGTATCCGCCATACATGTCAGCCAGTCGCCCGGCTGGCAGCAGGAAAGCCCCAGTAACCAAGGAGAAGACACTGGCAGGCCATGTCTCTGCTTGCTTTGGGATGTCGAGAGCCGGAGTCAACGATGGCAGCAAGATGTTGAAGCCAGAGATAAGGTACTCGGCAACAAACATGGATCCCAGGAGGGCAACGCAAAAACCCAGTTCGACCCATATCGAGCTGAAGACAGCAGGTCGCTCTCGCCCTAGCCTCTCGATCTCAGATGCGCTGTAGCCTCCCTGCGACTGTGGAGGAGAGGCCTCGTCAACCTCTTTTGACGTTGTCATGGTCCTGCACCCAAATGAAGGCGACAGTAGTGCCTGATATGGGGATCTCAAAATCGATAAAGCTAGAAATAGCTAGTCGTGATAGGGGCTTGCGGGAGATTGCCGTCGACACGAGGACGAAATTGAGGCCGAATGATGTGTGATAGGCGGTATTACAGCTGTCAATACTGTAGTCGCTCTTGAGATGTGATAGGCGTTACTTGGGTAGGGACCTCGAATTATGAGGCCGACTTGGTCGTTCACGGCACGTCTTCTATATCCTGGATATCGGCCCCCGTGACGGCCGCAATATGACTGAAGTTCAAAGTGTACGACATTTTGGCTGAGAAATCCACCATCAGAAATCACCACGGTTCGATTGCGTCTGTGACGTCCGTACAAAAGGTGGTGACGATGTGGAGCAGAAATGCCAAGGTATGCAAGAGATGAGCTTGGCCTTCCCGTCGCGGTTAGCCAGCTCAGGTGGCGAGAGCCCATGTCCCAAGCGAAAGCACTGCAAACAGGTCAAAGGCGCAAGAAGCGCAAGCCCAGTGCCTTTGTCAGCGAATCGACATGTGTGAGTGGCTGATGACGCCGAGGAGTGCGACTTTGGCCGATCTCGCTTGCCGTACAGG
This sequence comes from Didymella pomorum, assembly GCA_022225945.1. Classification (NCBI taxonomy): domain Eukaryota; kingdom Fungi; phylum Ascomycota; class Dothideomycetes; order Pleosporales; family Didymellaceae; genus Didymella; species Didymella pomorum. Next base: position 568,093 of record JAKJXN010000007.1, read on the forward strand.
TTGACATCCTCTAGCCTTTTCATAGCGGAGCCGGCGGCCAACGTGGATTCAAGGACCCTGAGAATAGGGCGTTCATCGACAACCGTCAATAAGCCGAGCTCTTCTGCATCTCCTCGAGAGCCCACACTTCCTTACGGTCAATCTTCGACACATCTTGCATGGCGCTTGTCCAATGAGCGCGACACTGCTCAACCTGCCCACGAAAGCCTGCCACAACTGCCGCAGACGTCGCTGGAAGTGTGATCGCTCGTCACCAGTCTGCCACAAATGTCTTTCGTCTGGTACCGAATGCCTGGGTTACGGCAAGCTCTTTGTGTGGAATCGTGGGGTTGCGAGTCGGGGGAAGATGATGGGGAAATCCTATGAGGAGCGACTGGATGCAGCCGACCGATCTTCGAAAGAGGAAGCCAAGCCTCACGACGCACCTGCCATCACTTGGGAGTCTGATCTTATTGTCGCAAAGTCACAAACAGCGCCCTCGGAATCCGCGGACGGGACGTTGACCGAAACTGCGAGAGATGGCCCCGCTCTCGGCTCAGAAGCCGAAGAGAAGGCAGAGATGGTCCTTCACCGGCCTTTGGTCGATCCATTGGTCAACGACTTAGACCGCCATTCGCGGTACTATCTGTACCACTTCGCAACTCAACTATGTGAGGACATGGTTGTGTACGACATGCCAGGAAATAATCCCTTTCGCGATTTGGTGCCTGCCACGTCGGCAAATCCGTTGCTGCTGCACATAATTGTTGCCAATGCGGCCCACCATGTCTTCAACATATCGCGAAATCCTATGGGTCAATCGGCGTACCAAGCTCAGCAGAGCTCTTGTCTAGTGGCGTATTATCAAGCGGTCAGCCGATACGGTGGACCATTGCAGTCTTCGTATCGAGATGCTCTCACCGCGAAGACTAACGCACTGTCGCTGCTAGCACAGAACGTCGCTTCTGTCACCCCAGCAAATATCGACTTAGTCCTAGTGACTATCCTTTTGTTCGTCAACTACACTCTTGTCGAGTCTGGGAAAGACAAATGGAAGGTACACATGGACGGTGCGTTGTCTCTGATCAATCTTCTAGGAGAGCCACCTTATCTGCAGCAACCGATGAGCAGACTTCGTTTGACTATCCTCTCCGACCTTCTGGTGTTCTACGTTCTAGGCTCTACGCTATCCTTCTCGACTGTGACGAAGTTCGTGCCGGACACGATTGATCTCGAGCCAATCTTACGCTACGCAGAGACAAACAACTACCTATCGATGCCTTCGCCTCTGCTCCGCATCATGCTCGAGTCTTTCGAGCTTCCAGACTCCCGTGACGGCGCTTCTGGAAACTTGCGAGGCCATATCCAGATGGAAGTGGGCGATCTTCTGCAACGGGCGCTGGATTTCGACCCAATTGCATGGTCGTGCGACTTCGAACCTGCTTCACCTTTCGAAGACCTGAAGCAGCGCGTGCGTATTGCCTCGGCGCATCGATCTGCAGTCTGCATTTACCTCGCTCGCGTGCTTCCTGCCACGCATCCGCTCCTTGACCCCACCAGCGATACAGCACTTGTCAACTTGACAATGCTCGCCAATGATGTCGTTCAGCACATCTCACATCTTAAGCCCGGCGACGCAGTTTTCAAGTGCATATGCTGGCCGTTGTTCCTGGCTGGCGCCGAGTCCGAGGATCCTGCTCAGCGCGAGTGGATCATGAATATTCTGGACACACTGTACAGCGAGATGTACTGGGGTTATTTGCATACAGTAAAACGGGTGCTGGAAACCATCTGGATGTGCAAAGACCGTGCAGAGTTAGGCGCAGACAATTGCTGGGTAGACGAGGTCAAGGAGATGGGCACTGACGTCCTGATTGCTTGAGAGTTCCATCGCCTGATTGGTGCTGCAAAAGCTGGATCATCGTTGATCGAGTCGGTGCATCTGGATTTCGAGCTGTGCAGTTCGCGGATATACCTGCGCACACAACGCAGAATTTCGGCAGCGATGACCAAGGTTGACGACCAAGCCATCTCAGCTTTAACTCCATCAACATCCAGCACCATCATCAGAAACGCTGTCAACTGGACGCAACCACAGTCCTTGCTCATCTCCAAATGGAGGATGCACAATTAGCACGTTCGCCAGGGCACGTGTGTGGCTTGCCTAAACCTCCGAGGTCTTGGTGGTGGTGGGGTCGTCTCAGCTTCACATCTTCGAGACGCAGCTCTGCACAACGACAATCATACTCGCCGATAAGCTCGAAAGGGATGATATTGCACGCCGACCTATAGCGCATTTGCACATCGCTGTCCGTGCGCCGCAGCGATCGCCTCCACTTTGACGAGCCCAGCCAGGCACATCCGCCCTACCGATGCACATCCCACTCTCATACCTCGTGCTATCCGTCGCGTTTGCGGATGCATATCGCTGGGCGCCGAAAAGAAAGGACGCAATCTTCCATTTTGGCCAACCTCCAATCGCAGATCAGCACATATTGGGTGTGAAACGGCACCATGTCGCAGAACAGGCGCGGTTAAAAATAACGCTAAGGTATGCTATGCGGCTCTCGACAACCGTCTCCACTTCCCTGCTCAGCTTGCAATTCGACACTGTTGGTTGTTTCGACTGCTCTTGAGCAAATGAACGGAGGGTGGGCAGGTGCGCTGCCTAAGGCTGTGCAGTTATGGAGCACGAGCACAGCGCGTCGCTATTGCTACATAGTTGTCGCGCGACAGCTTCTGTGGGCAGGTGCTCAATTGAGGCTTTCCTCCTCCACACTCGTTTTTCAGCAGCCACTTAGCATTCTTAATACCCATCTTAATCGTTGTGTCGCTGCTCAGGAGACATTAAAGTTGTTATTGCCAACATGCATTCGTCTTTCCTTGTACACTCGCTACTGCTCAGCATATCTTTCATTCCTAACACATCCGCACAAAGTCTATACGACTCAGTAACCGATCCCACCAAACGCGCCGAATTCGCTCTTTCCAGGCTACAGATCTGGTACAATGCCGGTACGGGTCTTTGGGACACAGCAGGGTGGTGGAACAGCGCAAACGCCATGAGTGAGTAAACACTGAGCTGGAGTGTGTAGTTCCACCGCTGACCCAGGATAGCTATGATTGCAAACCTTGCAAAGAGCGACCCAAAGAACGCACAACTGCAGAATCTTGCGGAAAGGGTTTTTGCGAACACATTACTCCAGGCACCTGCGAAGAACCCTCAGCCCGGTGTTGAGAACGAGGCGAAGAGGAGACGAGATGTCGACTTCAGCAACGGCACCTTCGCACTTTTCAATGAGACTGGTCTGGAGTCGGGATACACAAAAAACCTTAACCCCGGGGGCGTGCACGAGCCCGTGACCATCTTCCCTACGGACTGGGACGCTGACGACGGTCAGTACGTCGATATTCAGAGCCTTCCCAGCTTTGCTTCAGCGTCCAAAGATTCTGCCACCCAGGCTGCTGTTGCATCCAATCCAAACCCCGAGGACTGGCTGGATGGCTTCTACGATGACGATCTTTGGTGGGCGCTTGCTTGGATCGGAGCCTACGACGTCACACAAAAGATTGAATACCTCCAGTTGGCAGAAGGTATCTTCGGCCAGGTCACTAAGGCGTGGCCAACTAAGTGTGGCAACGGCGGCATCTGGTGGAGCTGGAAGAAGGATTACATGAACGCTATCGCTAATGAGCTGTTCCTTTCGACGGCGGCACACCTTGCAAACCGAGCTCAGAATAAAGGCACCTACGTAGGGTGGGCGACGTTGACGCTCGAGTGGTTCCTGAACAGTGGAATGATCAACGGTCAAAGCACCATCAACGATGGGCTCACTGAGGGGTGCAAGAACAACGGATACCGTAAGTACGCTCGCAAGAATGACTTGCCAATGCACCAAGCTGACATTATTTCAGAAACATGGTCCTATAACCAGGGCGTTATCCTCGGCGGTCTCGTCGAACTCAACAGAGCCGCGCCGAACGACACATACCTGCCTCTGGCAACCGAAATCGCCAAAGCAGCCATAAAAGAGCTCTCAGACGACAAAGGCGTCATTCATGATGGCTGCGAGCCTGGATGCGGCGGCGACGGCAACCAGTTTAAGGGTGTCTTCATGCGCAATCTGCAGCTTCTCCATGAAGCTGCGCCAGACGATGCGTTTGCTAAATCGATAAAGACGAACGCCGACAGCATCTGGTTGAACAACAGGAACGAAGATGAGGGGAACACATTAAGCGTTGTATGGTCTGGGCCTTTTGTTAGCCCGGCAAATGCAAGTACGCACTCAAGCGCCATGGATGCGCTCGTTGCTGCTATTTCTGTTTGATCATAGACTAGTCTCAGCTGTACAGGCTGAAGAAATAATGAATAATGATGCATTACTACTTTTTGTCATTTCTTACGGGAAGGACCCTTGTAGACACACTGTCAAAACGTTCTATGTCCGCCCATCTACTGGATTAGACTGACAGTCTCGCGTTTCCAACAGTTGCAATTAGGCACCAAGCCACTTGATTGGGATCAAGCCCGCGCCGTTCGAGTAGTCCAGCTTGCCCACCGGGACGCCCTTATGCCTCAGTATGTCGTACATAGTCGTGACATGAAACCAGAAGTTTGGATGCGCCTGCCTCGTCACATACTCGAACGCAGTGAACTTGACTTCAAGAGGGCCCTTTGGATGCTGTTTGAGCAGGTGCAGCAAGACTTCGCTGTCTTCTCTGTCATCGAGGAGATTGGCCTCGATGCTGCGCACGTACTCGAGCGTCTTCTCGATACGCGCAAGTAGCTCTGAGAATGTCTTCTCCTCGTCCGGCAGGGTCAGGGTTGGGGCTGATGGGTTGGAGCGCTCGACGATGAACTTGGCGGTGTCGGTGAAGCGGTACACTTGGTAGCAGAAGTCGCCCATGTCGGGGTAGAGGCGTGCGGTTAGGTACTCGGTTGCATCGATGTTGTTGTCTTTGGCGTGTGCTTCGCCTTTGCGAATCACGGCGGCGGCATTTTGCAGGCCGAAGATGATGGGCTGGAGGGCGACGGCGTGGAAGGACTTTGGTGCCATGTTGGCAATTGGGGTTGTTGATGGTTGTTTGAGGAGAGGTGACTGCTCGATGCAAACCCGTCAGTCAATCGCGGTGGGGTTGTTTCGAGACTGTGAGGAAGTGGGAGTTCTGTGTGAGTTGCAACGTGGTGTCCAAGGCTGTAGTTATAGTCTCTTTCCTTTTCATAAAGTGGTCATAGCGTAGGGCGCACGAAGCGCCTTGTGCATTCAGCTTCATTGAGTTCAGCTCTGAAGCAATGGAATTCCATAGATACCGGCAGCCTCGTTGACGAACCGGACGAATACACGAAACCCGAAATCCGGTGCTGACAGTCCTGCCGAATGAGGCATAGCGCATGGAGACAGACCAATCAGGGGGCAGTCACCAATGCTTCGAATTGGGCAGGATCGCGAAATACGGGTGGTTGCTGGGGGCTCTCGTAAGCAAGCGTAGTCAGTGGATCAAGGCTTCGGTTGCCATGATAAGAGTAGTCCAGTCATGATATTACGGCTTCGGTCTGGAAAAGGGTACTGAGCCCTCCCTCTGCTATCGAGGTGTAGAGATCTTCGATCTCTTGCATGTATAGACGTGTAGTCGTGTACCTCTGGACGGTTCCTTTCAGACCCATTTCGAAAGGTTTATCCCTTGTTGCAAACATGACATAACGCTGTTCGAGCTGGCCGGCGGTGTCTGCAACATCGTTCGCTTTTCGAACTTGCGGCCAGATCTCTTTAACCAAAGCCTTCCGCGCCGACTTGTCTTCTGTATAGTATTGTGGGAGCAATTCGATGATTGCCGCGGGTCTGCTCCTGCCTGTCCCGACCAGCAGACAGGCATGTACTTTGGGATGCTGTGCCATCAAGCGTTCGTGTAGCATCGGATTGAACTTCGCGCCGTTCCTGAAGACAATGATATCATCCTTCCGACCTTCGTGTTTCCAATGGTGAGGCTTCGTCGGGTGTTTCGAGTAGAGATCGCGCATCGAGTATTCCAAAAGGTGGGGGAAGACTTTGAACACGCCCTGGAAGTCGGCGCATTCTGGCTTTCTGACATAGACGAGCTCGAAGAGATCAGCTACCGGTCGCATTTCAATGCCGTTGAGCAAAGGGTTGATGCAGACGTATGACCAGTCTTCGTGGTCTGTGACATGTTGTGCCATGGTGACAGTTTCGGTCGATGCCATCAGGGTTACAAGTGGGATGTACTGGGACACAATATCTCCAGCGGCTTGAGAAATCGATCCTGGATGATTGAGTTAGCTGGCAACAATTTTGCTGACAAAATAACCAACCTCCCACGTAGGCAATGTGCTTCAGCCCTCGCAAATTTGCCAATGCGTCCGGACGCCTTGCAAGCTCTTCAAGTACTGCCGGTGTGCAGCTCGCTGAGTCAACGTCCGCGAAGCGCACCATGGCTAGGAGAGTCTCGATGGTCGTCTGTTCAGGAGGCCCAAGGACAGTGGTGATGTTATTGAAGCAAATATCTGTGATGCCAGCACCGATTCCTGAGCTTGAGGAAATTGGCCACCCCAGATAGTTACGGCGTCTTGCGTCAAACAAATCGCCCCATACGGTCGGTCGTCCGTCCAAAGGAGCCACAAGATGGTGCTGATCGGTCGTGCTGATCGACCAGTGGGTGGGCGTCACTGGTGCCGGCAGACCTGTTGATCCTGACGTGTGCATGACAAAGCAAGGATCGTGCTTTGCTTCCTCGAATGTCTTCGTGTAAGGGAATGGCTCGCAGGGTGTATCGTCGAGGAGTGTGGCCAGTTCCGGAGCTTGTAGAGTGTCAAGAGGACACCTTTCGAGGATGCCTGACACTGGGAAGCCAGCTGTGTGGAGTAGAATGGTACAGTTGGTCTGGTTGATGAGGTTCGCATGTCCCGCGAGACTATTGCGATGAGAACTGAACAGGACCTAGTCCAGATCAGCTCAGTACCAAGCGCAGTGCAAATTGCTATGCGGGAGACGATCCCTTACCTTGTGGCCTGTCTTCATGCTGGCCGAAGGGTCAGCCACGTCTTCGATACATGCTGCAGCTTCCGAGTTGGTGGCGAGACTGAACTTACGCAGCTACAAGAACGATGTAGGTTCGAAGATCTGGGAATCCCATGTACATGAACGTCTTGATCACATTGCCCGTTCCAAGGTGCCTTTGGAGGAAACGTGCCATTCTGTTGACAGCGTTCGCAAACTTGCTGCTGTCAGCGCTACCCTGCCAAGCATTGACTGATTGTACTGACCTGCCTCCAATTGACATCCTGAAATCCCTGGTGCAGGTTTGCATAACATCTGGGGAACGAGAAGCATACTCGTTCTGGTTGATGCTGCGCATTGTCGTCGACGATGTTGGGTATGAGTCGTCTTCCATATGACTTTGCATTCGTCGTGCTCAAAACCGTGTCCCAGAAGGCCATGGACGTTTTCGAAGGCGTTGTAAAGAAGCTATCGTGTACTTGTAACCTCGGAAGGATCGAAGCGCCAGGTACATCTGATTAAAACGTCGCTGGTTCTCCGTGCCTTCTGACTGGTCGGTGAACATCGTGCCACTAACCCTACATCTGGCCCAGATAATCGAGATTAGTTTCACCAAAGATTGGGAGCCGCAGGGCTAGGTAGATGATCACGGCATGCCGCGCCAGACTTCGGCGATCGACTGCGCGTAATTCTGGAAGAGCCGCGAGATGCCATTGCAGCTGCCGAACTTGATGCGCATGCCAGGCAGCAGTGGCAGCAGTGTCGCAGCCGTCAAAGTGGAGGGAGTGGAGACGGAGGTCGTCGCTCTGGCAAGTACCGTCATGTCGGAGGTTTGATCCGCGGTGGCTTGAGCGCTCTTGCCTGCCCTTTGTTCACCCAACCTCCAAATTCCAGCGGCAAGCTCGGCTAACCTTCTCAACTATAACATTAAGACACATCATGTCCCATCACCAAATCATCTGATTCCGCGCTCTATTCCGCGTGCATACCTGATCAGCGTTTGCCTACCCCAGGCTCGAGTCGAGGCAGAGGCGTCTTACCCACGAAGAGGCGCCCAATGATGCCCAGCGGGCCTGCAAATGGAGTGCACTACGACGGCACAACGGCATGCAATTGGGTTTGGCAGCTTCGCCATTTCTGCCATTTTCATCCTGGTATACATGAAAGCTGAAGATAGTCTACCACGCTGAAACACATTACAAATGTTCTTCTTGTAGCCACACCATACGAGATACGCATAGCAACTGCCTGAATCGAGAGAGCCGCTCAGTGTCGGCTTTCTAGCCCTTCAGTAGGCTCTTCAACCCTCTTACCAACGCTTAGCAGATCTGGAGAAGCGTCGCATTCGAGTACACGCTGCACCATCAACAAGCCGCAGCCATGGCAGTCTTGATCTCGCAGTAGCCCAAGCACGAAGTTATAACCAGCTCGCTTTCGACCGGCATTTCCGGCCCACAAGACAGTCGAGAAGTCGACTAAGAAGGAGATCATACCAAGCCAGCATGTCAATATTGCAGACAGGACAGGCGTATATCCCAATCACTACCGACTTCCTTCTCAACGAATATGCCAGCTGCTGCAGAAGTGTCTGCTGAGGTACACAACTCGTTTGGTATAGAGAAGAAGAGCAGCAATGATGTTGGCCCTACTAAGGCGTTGACGCGTTCTCTTCAAGAGAATCACAGCGACCTCATGGCCACCTTCTCCTCACTTCATATTGACAGCCTCGAGCTTTCCGTGATGCTTTATCTGGACATTTGTAACCCAAATTGCCAGATCGCACTTCTCTTTCAATGCCATCAGCCTTGAGAGCAGACATACAGGACAGGGACAGGCTTGGGGTATTCCAGACCTCCCAAACAAAGACATCAAATGCGTGTGGTTATCCTGGATGCAGAAAAGAGACGATACGGTGGATCGAGATCAGATGTCATCCTCCACTCTGGAGTCGATTGTATGCCAGCAGGAATGACTTGACCTGTCAATGGCTTCCAGAACATTTTGCGGAGCGTGTGGATATTTCGGATATGTTGATTATGCATAGCTTCAAGGAGCAGTCAATAACATATGAGCGTGGGGACATTCTACATATCGAGAGCTGAGATCATGAGTCGGTGTCAGGACACTGCTGGAGCCTTTCTGGTCACGCGAATGTAGCCAAGTACTGTGATCGTCTTGGCTAGTGTCGCAGTACTGGTACCCTCGTGACATGAGCTCGGCTTTGCCAACCCTAAGAAACCAGCCGGCACACTTACAGTAGGAATTCCTTTGGCGTTTCAGAGGCCGAGCAGACGCATAAGTCGAACTGAGTGCCCATTTGTTGTCCGTTGGACATGGCAAGCGATTGCGCAGGCTTCGAGCCGTATCAAGGAATGAAAGGAGAGAGCTACGGAGATAACATTCTGCTTTTGTAACGTTGTCGCCATCGTCGAAGACCCAGTGACTTCACATCGTCGACTCCATTCTTTTTCGAGGTACGGTATTGGTCGCCTAGATCCTGACCTTTTTGAGATACTTCCAACACAGTCCAGCACGTTCCAGGGCCTCATATGCACTTCAATCTCGACAAAAGGCACACGGCAAAGAGGCGCGTGAGTTTGGAGGATTCACGGACAAAGACAAACAATAACTATCTTCAGCTTTCGATGATGCAGAAACGTATTATTAAGACAGAACAGTAGAAGCTGATGTAGACATACAGTTATACCCTGACAGGGACGTCTCGGTAACTATGAGGCAGTCGTGGCCACTTTGGAGACTGATGTAGTCATGGAACATACCACTTTCTGACACCGGCAGTGAGTGCGCGTTTCCATGCTCAGGAAGAGTATGCATGGTGCCGCTACGATCTTTCGGTGTCGACCGTCGCGTAGCACATCCTGATCAGAGGACGACATGAGACTGCTTCCATTGGACTTTTAAGAATCAGTAGAATTGTGAAGAGCAAGGATTCGAGCAAAAGGAAAAAGCCTCCAGCAGGTCCATGAAGATATGAAGGCAGAGCGAGAACATGGCGGAAGTCCATGGTGCTTTTCGTCTCCAACGGACAGGTCATGACAGGGTCGTCTTATTGTCTTGGTCCGCCAGATCCTGGAATATGCAGTGTAAAATCAGCAGGGAAGCCCTTTTGTATATCACACTCTGGCGTAAGGTGGCCCTCGCGAGCCACGTTCGAGAACAGCTGGCGCAACTCCATCGCTCACACTCACGATACCTTTCAACCTTCAGTGCAGTGCAATCCAAAAAGCAGGACACAGCACAATTTTCGGACCTGCAGCTCGAACGCTTGGCATCTTTTTTTGCGTCTCGACCCTTCCAACAGATATGCGATCTCCTTCGTACCCAGTGAAAACTCCTCACAGACAGACAAACAGACATGGCGGGTTCATCCATTAAATTTTCAGAGACGATTGAAGTACCGTGAAGAACAAATTACGGGCAATATTCTGGGATTCAATGGGGATATTTGTATGCGGGCAGAAGCCATCGGGCAGCATGAAGGGCCTACTATCCATTTTTAAGCAACATCGGACAGCGATTGTAAGTCCCACGAACACGGGATGCTCGCAAGTAACTTTTGATGAGCAGTCAAATTATTCGAGGAGATAGTGAATGCAGATAGATGTCCAAAAGAGGCTTTTTATATCCAGTGTCGTGGAAAGTAGCAGCCTCGCATGCGTAATTTACTGCGTGAATTGAGGCAAGAGCAAGTCAAAACAAAGTCCAGAAAATAGAAACGGCCCTACCCACATCACGACTGTGTTTGTAGCATTTGAGCGGACACGACACTCATTCGACAGTCCAAATGATTGTTCTGAACTCCTCCGGCAGACGAACTTTGAATGTTTTGCCGACGAGCGGGACCAGGAGACATACTCCAGACCTTCCTTGTTTTAAACATAGAAGTGGTCGACTGTTGCAGACATAGTGCTTGCCAGTCTGCCTTTACAGACCTCGGATTTATATGTAGAGTGTTCAAGAGGAGACACTAGACATACCTCCTGCGCAAAAACCTTTTGGCTCGTGCAGACACCGATAGGAGCGATCGGTAAATCTTCATTCACTGACAGAGCAGCGTCATGAAGTGTGGTGCCCCAGATTTGTGAATCATGGACCGTAGAAGATGTGGTTTCGTGCAGACGATCTTCTCACCATATTTGTCAAGTTCTCGATAGTCTCGATGCCGTCAAAGAAGCCAGAGGACGAGTTCCGCAGAACTGCTCGCAGACACACATATATTGTCACCGCTTAATTTTTCGAGCAGACATACCTGAAAACGTTCGCCGCTTGAATAGTGAGAAGAGAGGTCGGAGAGTACATGTTGTAGGCGTTGCCAGAGCCTAAGACCATCGATCGTCATTTTGGCGTTCTTGGACACATAAAGAAGCGCAATGAAGGTTTGAGGGAGGCGTGAAGCTGCTCGAGACTGCGAGACATAAGAACAAAGGCGCTTGCATTTGGTTGGCAGGAACAGGGTATCCGAAAACAGAACTCAGATTCTGGAATGTGGAAAGCAGATTGATAGAGAATGAGAGAAGATGCTCCAGCAGCGAACCGGGCTTTTTATACACCTCCCACAGCCACACCACCCAATAAGCAGCCACTCGCAGGTAATGATGTTACTTGATAAGTACTTTGATATATCCAATAGTGTCGCTCAAGATAACGCTCCAAAACGCCTGTCTATGCAAGACTTGCGCGTACGCCGTAAATGCAATTACATGGTACACATATCACCATCTCGTCGTAGATCGCTCGTATCCAACAGCCTTCTCTTTCCAACCGAACCTCTTAGACGGTCACTGCGCTTCTTCAATCGTCTTTCCGTTCACCATCATCCCACTGATCCCGATCCCTCGCCTTGCGCTCGCGACTCCCGCTCTTCTTGCCCTTCATGGGCTTATCCAAGAACCCTTCAGGAAGATCATTCCAATTCCTAGTCGCAGGCATGGTCTTGGTCTTTGTTTCGGTTCTTCTCTCAGCAGCCTGTTCGTCGCTGGAGACGTCGTACTCGTCATCATCGTTGTCATCGTCCTCGGAGATGTAATTATACTGGTCGAACTTCTTCTTCGTTTCGATGGTTTGCAGCGGGACATCGCCGTCGGCGTACATGCCCTGCTCGCGGCCCAGAATCTGGTCGGCTTTGCTGGGGCTTCTGCGGCCGTCGCGGTGGGCATTCACTGTGCCGTTACTGGTGGTGGCGGAGAGGTACTGGGTTTGGTCGGCGTGCCGGTAGGATACGCGGGGGGAGGGCGGGTTGTAGGCGCCTGGTTGCCAGCCCTGGGACACGCGGCCGACGCGGCGGAACTCTGCTTCGGTGGGTGTGTCGACGCCCCAGCCAGCGGCCCGCTCGCGCTGCTTCTGCTGTTGCTCTTCGTGCTCGCGGTCCTGGCGGATGCGGTCCCGCGCGGCGATCCACTTTGGGCTCGGCTCCCAAGACCAGCCATTGCCCGTTGTGTTCGTGATGGGTATGAACCACTTCAGAGGCGAGGGCCCAAACACGTGCCCCACGTTGCGCCTCCAGCCCAGGTCGAAGGCGTTGGGCAGCTGCTCGTTGTCTCGCTCGTCGAGGTAGTTGTCGTAGCGGTCCTGGTACTGCTGGCGTTCGCGGTGCTCGTACGAATTGTATGCGGGGTGTGCGTAGCCGTTGCTCTGCCCGTTCGGGGGCGCCGGTGAGCGCGAGGGCGTCTCGCCTTCTTCCGGGCGGGTCACTCCAGGGAGCGCGTTCGCGTGGATCTCGCGCAGTTGGTCGCCGATGCTGAGGCGGCCGTTGGCCTGGGCGTCGAGGTAGTTGCGGTCGTTGAGGGTGTGCTGCATGGCCTGGCGGAGCGGCGACAGGTAGCGCGTCTTCTCCAGGCTCTCGATGGTGGTCTGGCCCTTGACGGTGAGCCACAGGTGCCAGGCGGTGAAGCCGGTGATGACGATCCCGATGATGCCCGACAGCACGGCCAGCAGGACGTCGTTGATGGGCATGAACGACTCGGTGTACTGGTTGTCGCTCAGGATCTCGCTCCACACCCACGTCGCGCTCGTCGCAAAGCACACCCAGCAGAAGAGCGTGAGGTAGACCAGGAACAGCAGGAAGGCCTTGTAGTTCTTGAGCCCGACGCAGGTCGCCAGCCAGGGGCAGTGGTGGTCCATCTTCAGCACGCAGCGCTTGCAGGTGCTGCAGTGGTGGGCGCGGTCGGGCTTGTGGGTCTGGCACTTGTTGCAGAAGCGCACGCCGCCGTCGGAGGCCTTGACGGTGAAGGACGTGTACTGCATGTCGCCGCCTTCTTGTTGGGGCAGGTTGCTGTAGCCATTGCGGTAGTTGAGCGGCGACCCGGGGTCGGTGAAGACGGCGGTGGTGTAGCTCCAGTTGAGCAGGCAGTAGAGGGCGAAGCCGAGCGCCGAGGTGAAGTGGCCTGTCGGGTGTTAGCGATGCCTCGCAATGTCGCACTGTGTCTCTGGTCCAACGGTTGCGGACTTGTGGGGATGATCACACACCAGTCCAGGCATTCTTGCTAGGCACGAAGCCGATGCCGACCTCGACCCAGGCGGCCCAGGAGGTCAGGCCGTAGACGAACAGCAGCGGGAAGTAGGTGATGGTGTTGCAGCAGTAGCGCTCGACCCGGCGCGCCCACGCGCGAGGGCGCATTCTGTTTGGCGACGAGGGAGGAGAGGGCGAGCCCAGAGTGGCCATTCCGCTTGCTACCGGAGACAGGGCATGAGAGTCTGAGCCAGAGGTACCGGACACTGCGAGGACACCGCGAGAGACACTGAGCGAGCGACGGGTGCGATGCGGTTCGGATGGCACGATTGCGGTACGGGGGCCACACTAGCGCAGGCGATCTACTTCGAGAAGGCGTGTGGAAGGCGTTCAAGAGGGCCGAGCTGGGCTGTTGCGCAACGCGTTTCAGGCCAGCGGTCACAACAGGGGCACAAGCAACAATGGCTGTATGAGGGTCCAAAAAGAGCGTGACAGCACGCGGAGGGCAGGAAGACGTGGCAACGGACAGAGAGGCTCAGAGAAGCCAGCAGCGCTGCGTAGGCGCCTCCGCCAGCACTCGTCCGGGGTACTGGCATGGGGCTCTGTCCGCAGCCCCCAAGCCTTGCTCTGATCTCGACGGATGACTAACCACAAACACCAGTTGTGCCATGTCCCTGCAATTACATCTCCAATTACAGCCACGAAGAAGACGCAAGACGGGCTCTCAATATTGAAAAAAGCCTCCGCCCTTGCGCTCCTCACCTGTAGTACCTACTCTCCCTCGATGCTAATGACATGTTCGTCCACCTGGCTAGTTGTCTGGCTGTCTGGCTACACACAGTCGCACACACGCGTCCCGTCTCCAGTGTCTCCACCGCTGCCATCATCATCCCTGGTGACCGACGCGGTTCAATTAAACGTAGCTTGACACAACTGATACAGATGCGCCAATCGACACTGCCCATCCCTGTCACAGACGGCCCCAGTGCACCTGCGACGAGCCATGATAAACGTTGACCTGCCCTGTTGGGCCTGCCACACGGTCCTGCCTTCGTTGTACGCTCTGCTGTCGCCGCCTTTCACCTCTTCTCTGCTGCTGACGCCTGGTGCAAACGTCTCCAACTCTGCGAGCATGCTCTGATCCACTCGTTGGCCTTCTGTCTCTTCCGCCCACCACAAAGCCATGCTCGCGACCAGGAAACGGCCGCTGCCGCTGCTGGCTGTTCTCACCCTCGTTCTCGTCGTCATCTTCTACCACAGAGACCATGCCGACCGTCTGTATCAGCAATGGTCGACTTCCATCGAGTCGCATCCCATGAAGCTTCCCTCCAACAGCACCCTTGGCTTTGGCGCCGTCATCGTTGTCTCAAAAGACGGCTCTGAACGCCGTCACGCCCTGCTCCAGTCTGCGAACGTGACCGACATTGATCTCACCATCCCAGAGCAGCCGCAGTGGACCGAAGGCGACGTCCAGCGCTTCATCAACGGTCAAGATAACGTGCAGCGAGGCTCAATACTAGCGTGGTTGGGCCACCACAACGCTCTTCGCTGGTAAGCCGCGCATCTGCAGGGCCTGGCTTGGCTGCAGCCTCGTACTCCCAGAACCACCGCTGATTTGCACCCGCAGGTTCTTAGACTCAGGCGCTGAGACGGCACTCATTCTTGAAGACGACGTCGACTGGGACATTCGTCTTCGCAGCATACAGATTCCACTGGCAGCAAGCGCTGCACGCCAGCTCCTTCCACCATTGCGGTCACACCATCCATTTGCGAACTTTGGTAGCAAGCACGTGCAGTATTGGGGCAACCATGACGACTGGGACCTGCTCTATCTTGGCCACTGCGGCGACTACTTCGACGAGATCACTGAAGATGGACCGAAAGCCACGAACAAGCGTTACAACCTGACAGGCACTCCGCACGTACTCTACAAGGACTACACTCTGCCTATGAGATCTGACCTCCACCCGTTCACGCAAGCCTTGTTCGGCGCTTTGCAGATGCCGGCGCACTCTCGAGTCTTCCACCGTTCCAAGTTCCCGCTCTGCTCTTTCGGCTATGCAGTAACTCGCCCGGCCGCCGAACGACTGCTCAGCGATCTCGCGCCAGCAAAGCTCCGTAAGAAGGGACCTCGCGCATTCGACGTTTCGCTTCTGCACGCCTGCAACAAAGGGTCTAAGACGCCCTCGCCCACGGCGAACTGGAACAACCCCAATCCTCACCCGGATCCAAAACTACGATACAAATACGCGAGTAAAGGCCTTCGTTGCTGGACACTGAACTCCGAGCTATTCCACCACATGCCTGGGCAGAGTGAGATAGCAGAGATCGGCGCAAGAGCTGGAGAAGAGGAGGCAGGCATCCCGCCTGTTGACCTGGCAGGCCAAGCGCAAGTCATCTACCGCAACGAGACGACGAACATCGACTGCGGCTTCTGGAGCGGCGCATTCGCCTTCGACGAGAACGACACCGACCAGCTGCGCACGCTGCAAGAAAAAGTCGGCAGAGAAGGCAGGTGCCTGAAAGAAGGCCGCCGAGAAACAGACGACACGCTGCAAAAGCTCATGGACTAGAAGCCCGGCGCTTCGCAGTGGTCGCGCGCCTACGATCCAGCGCGCACGCTCATCGATTGAGCAATCACTACCTGTACATATACCATATCGACGGCATACATTAGCGACTACGGAGTTATTCGGCGTAGATGAGCGCGGCACGTTGATACGTTTTTTGATACCATGCAGCGCGGACTGCACATATGGCGCATGTAGGCATTTGGCTCAAGTCACTTTTTGGATTTGAACGAGGCTTGGGATGGGAAACAATGATACCATTGTAGATTTAGATGGAAAATACCCACACTTATCAGTCTGAAGCAGCCACTCCTCCAGGTGTTGTGAAACGCATGTCGAATACAGGAAACGCACTGCCTCATTCATCTCCCATGATGAACGAAATGATGAAGCGTTCGCGAGCGCACGCACGTCCCAATTAACCCCCTCCAACCGCTCACTCGATCGCGAGCTCGCACTCCACGCAAACACCTCAATGACGAACCATCATCTCCGATGTGTCTGTCCGCGAGAGTCGTGCTGATCGTCACTCAAGTGCTGTCAGGCCATCCTAGCGCAAGCACCTGAAACACACCCGCCGCGCAAACAGCGGACGCTCCCTCCTCCGAGTCTGTACCCTGTTCAATATCGAGTCAGTGATCTGTGTCGTCGCCGACGGCCCGAGGTGACGTGGGAGAGCAACGCGTGTACCGCGATGACAAGTCGTGATTGGGTGGATCTGAAGAATGCAAAGGGAGCGAGGGTGCTAAGCTTTTGAAACGTGGGCTAAGCTTTGTGGACCTGTCAATGGGACGATCATGCGTGAGATTAGTGTGGGGGCTGGTGGTAGAGTGGGCGAATGGAGAGGGTAAAGAGTCGCGTGAGGAACGCGTAGCTGGAAGGCGCAGCGTGCTACGTGTTGTGGCCGTCAGATCACAACTCTGAAGCCCAGGGCTTTACAAAACGCGTACACAAGAAGCGTGGACTATGAATGTTCATTGGATTTTCGGATTCATTGGAAGGAAGATGCAGTTGTATGAAGATGCCCTGGGTATGCGCTTGGAATATCAGACCCGTAACGCCTTGCTCAAACTCCCAAAATGCAGAATGATCACGAAAGATCATAGGCTCGACGGCCGTGAGAAACCCCGTGCATGGATATGTACGCCTCGCCGGGCTGACATATAGGAATTCGTTCATCACCACTTCAGCTTTAAGCCTCGAAGTTGTTGAGCCAGTGTTTGACGACAAGTCTGCCCTCATCAAACGACTTCTTGTCCATGCGCACAATGATGGCTGCGTGCGAGTGACGGTGGTTGTGGATGTAGACTGGATACTTCTTGATGCCTACGTTGTCCAGGGCCTCGATCATCTTGAACTGGTCTTGCCTCAGAGCGAGAGCAGGGAACTCGAGGGGAGACGCGCGCTTGTTCTCGGTGATCGACATGGCTTCGACGTCACCAACCGGGTTCCTGCGCTCGAAACGAGGCGACGTGGGCTGCGTCGGAGACACCATCTCCTCGCTGTCACTGCCCAGGTACTCTTGCTCGTGGGCGTTATTGGCATTCTCGTACATCTCTTCGGCCTCTTGGCGTGCAGCGTTCAGCATGAGGGGAATGCGGTATCGACCCGCCTCGATACCGGCACTGCCTGCCTCGTGCAGACGAATGCGCTGCTGGCTGCGGAAGGACTGTACAGCAGAGTTGCAAAGGAAGAGTGTCGTGCCGATAGGAATGAATACGACAAGAAAGGCGAATAGAGGCAGGCGGGTGAAGACAGTGCGCGTCGACGCAGTCAGGCGCTGCACGAGAGCTGGCGTGGGCTCATGTTCCCTGGGTGACACCGGATTCTCGCTATCGATGATGACGTTCTCATAGCCGGGGATGTAGTTGATCTTCAACTCGTCCGGCCTGACAAACGGGTCGGTCTGAGAAATCCCAGCGGTGTAGTATGTGACAGTGCGGTCGTTGACGACGTTTGCGTATAGGCTTCTGTTCTTGAATTGGGCCAACGCTTTTACGAAGATGGTGTCTGGGTCTGCTAGGACGGCGAGAATAGGCTTGCCCGTGTCGCGGAACTTGTCGATGCCGAACAGTTGCCTTCCGCTGGCAGAGAGGGTTCTTGCGCCCAGTACGTTCCAGACATGGCTGGTGTAGCCTCGAAGGGGTGTTCTGACGCCGAGATGTGGAGTAGCAAAGGTCGTGAAGTTCTGCCCAACTTGTCAGTAATAGTCATTCACCTCAGTCTGCGCAGCACATACAACTGGTTCGATCTGCTCGAAGATGCCCTTGTGGTAGAGGAGGCCAATGGCATAGCGAGCGACCAGACCACCGAACGAGTAGCCGGTGATGCTGAACTTGGTGATGGTGTGCCCTTCCTTCCTCAGCTCTTCGAGCCTAGTTTCAACCTCGTCTGCGACTCTCTCGCCTCCTACCTCAGCGCCATCGTAAGTGAAGCTGCCGGCGTTGCTCTTGGGGACAAGGACGTCGAGATCCGGGTATCGTTCGCGAATGGAAGTTGTGAGGTACTTCAGGTGGTCAGGGTTGCCCCAAAGACTGTAAAGTGGTCAGCGTGGCTCCTTCCTTGACAACATGAAAGGCAAGCGTCGCTGGAAACCATTTGACTTACCCATGAACAAGGACGACAAGATGAGTGACTTTGCGATCGGTGTTAATGGGTGTCGAGTCAGCCATTGCCAGCCTTGAAAGTGTGGGAACTTGGTGGAAGGTAAGTGTCTCAGGCCGGAAGGGGGGAGGTGGAAGTTATTGTAGTCGCATGCTCCCACACTCGTCCGGGAAGGCGGGCTTATCGGACTCCCGCTCGGAACGCAGTTGCTATCAACTTGGCGTTTGCACTAAGCGCAAAGGAAAAGTGAAGGTGGTAGGGATGATTGCGGTGTATATAGTTGCTCCGAGTCACCCTTGAATCGTTCAAAGTCGTTTCGTTGCTGCTTGAATGCAACGAGTTTGGAGCAATGCGCGACGGCTCAAACGTCATGATTCGGAACGAGGCGAGTCGAGCCGTGTTTGGTGCGCGTGCCCGTCGCCGCCGACGCGTTCCCTGCAGCTTGGCACCCGGCGTTTGGCCTGGCCTGCAGCATGCGCCACAGATCACTCTCACCACGCGTCTCGAGATCTCGAGTGTGAAGCTGCGAATTGTTCAGCTCTGATACCCGCGGTGAGGTGAGGTGGACAAACTGTGAAAAGTGGGCCCGCGATAGCAGCCAAAGAAGGCACGCAAGGGTGATTGGGGTTGCTCCTTCCACGCAGGGCTGGCTCAACGGTGCTCGACGCTTTCCTTTTGACTCGAAATCAACAAGTTTCCTCACCTGTCAGTTGACAACGTCACTTCAGTGCACTCTTCACGCGACCGACTCATATGGTACGTCTTGACTGTGGACGACTTTGCGTCTGTCGCTCACCACGTCTGCCGTGTAGCAATAGGGTGGTAATCCAGAATGTGGCCATCGGTACCTGCGCTCAGAAGCTTTGGCAATACTTCGTGTCCTGCAGGTACAAAGTGCGAGCTCCCTTACTGCATCTTTAGCCATGATGCTATCAAATCGCGCAACACGCTCCCCACGTCAACAGCAAGCATTACCCAAATTCACGAGCCAGCTGCGAAGCGTCAAAAGCTCCACCATGATACTGCAGAAAACGAATCGTCGAGCAAGGCACAGCCTGTACCTGCGGCGCCAAGAGCTATCTTCACTGGGCTATCTGCTGGCAAGGACAAGGCTATTGTAGCAAACAAGGGAGCAAGTACCGCCACTGCAGCATCATCAAACCCAACCAACAATGGGGGAAATATTGAGTCTTTACCGCAGTCAGCGACAAGGCCAGTGTCGCCGCCCCCTAGGGCGTCAGAGGCCAAAACCACCCCCACGCCAGCGGGCCCAGTGGCATTGATGCCTCGTAAGCTCGTGAAGGAACCAGCAATCTTCACCAGACGACTTGCCCTCCTCAAAATGCTACACGGCTTCATGAAGCCGATCAATGACAAGGTTGCGAAGGCTGTCAAGCCTGAGATCAAGGCCCTGCACTTGGATACCAACCAGCTCAACAAGCTGGCGGTCGATGAGGAAGAACGGATCGCAATAGCGAACCCCGGGGTCTACGAGAATGTGCTAAAGCAACGACTGCTCAAAGTCAAGAAGATGACACCAGAAGAGTGGGTCAAAGAAAGGTTCGAGGCAGTAGCGAAAGAGAAGGGCTTGCCTCCAAAGAAGTCCCCGCCCAAGAAGGTCGACACGGGGCTCACGCCGCAGGAGGAGGTCACATTTCTGTCGACTCTCATCTGTCCACAGGACGGTTTAGACAAGCATGGATACGTCACAGCACTCCCCACAGCAACGGAACTGGATGATGCGAGATTAGCGCAGGTCTCAGCAGACTTCTGGGAAGTTTGCGATCGTTGCAATACTCGGTTTCAAGTCTTTCCAGAGCGCAGAGAAGAAGACGGTGCACTTACCACTGGTGGACAATGCACACATCATTGGGGCAGGAAGGTCTATCCTAAAAGGTCGAAGAACGCTGGGCCGGAACAGACCACTTACTCCTGTTGCCATGAGCCAGTAGGCTCGCCTGGATGCACAACGTCCGGCACCCATGTCTACAAGATCTCAGACCCCAAACGTCTCTCTCTGGTCATGCCCTTCATCGAGACACCTGAGAACAGCGAGGCACCGTCGGATATGGCTATCTGCTTTGACTGCGAGATGGGATACACCACACACGGTCTAGAGCTCATGCGCCTCACAGCAATTGCCTGGCCGTCACACAAGCCTCTCGTTGACGTCCTTGTTCGCCCGATCGGCCATCTCCTCGACGTGAACACGCGATTCTCCGGTATCACTGTAGAGCAGTTCCTCAATGCAGAACCATACGACCCAGCTGATCCTAAACCTCGACGGAACAACATCCGCATCGTGGAGTCTCCTTATGTTGCACGAGACCTCTTCCTAGCCCACATCACCACCACCACGCCCGTCCTTGGCCACGCTCTTGAGAACGATCTCAACACCCTCAGAATCATTCATCCCAGCATCATCGACACGGTACTACTGTTCCCACACAAGCGAGGGCTACCGCTTCGTCACGGTCTACGCGCTCTCGCCAAGGAAAAGCTCGACATCGATATACAGCAAGCTGGTGCAGCCGGGCACGACAGCTACGAGGATGCAAAGACGACTGGCGAGCTCATCCGTTTCAAGGTAGCAGAGAAGTGGAGGCAGCTTAAGCATGACGGCTGGGAGTTCCGTGATGGCGGTGTCTTCCCACCGATACCGCCTGGCACACCGCCTCCACAGAGATTTTCTACGCCCCATATGATGCCGCCAGCTCCTATGATGGTCCTGGAAGGCAACCCAGCTGAGAAGCGCAAGCTTCAGGACGACAAAGTTGTGGATGGGCAGCCACCCGGGAAGAAGCGAGCCGTGGTGCTGGAACATCAGTAGGCTCTCAGGAGCGTTGAGGTTTGACCCATCTTGTGACATGCCCGGTATATGGATACATAGCATAGTATGCATAGCTATGGGTATGTTGAGTCACTCCTGGCTTCATTACCATTGACCGGCTTCGACTCGGCTCCACATCTCCCGCCCGACCACGCGACTCCAAATACCTCTCATATTCTTGTTGCGATCCTGCCAGCAGTCGACGCGGCAGCTTGACAGTTGTCGCCGCTTTCGCCGCCATTACTCCTCACCCTCATTATCCCCTTTTTCATATTGGCCATATCCCAAGGCCAGTCCAGATTCAATCCCTCGATCTATTTCTCACCCCCGCCCCTCCACCCCCGCAACAACAAGCCCCTGCACGCCCTCCAGACTCTCCTGAACGGGTTCGCGTATAACATCGACGTCCAAGTCCTTCATGACCCCGATCACCACGCCCGCGCTCTCGAAGAACCCGTTTACGGCGACCCGCAGCATGCGGTTTGTCGTCGCTGCGTAGTTGACGACAAGGACATTCGATTCTTTCTCTGGCTCCCTCTGGTCGCCAGCAAGGCTAAACGAGCGGCGTACTAGAGGCGAGAGCTCGGCGTCGACGGCGAGCGCGCGGAGGGCGGTTGAGGCGTAGTGGGAAGAGGGGAAGGGGATGTTGAGTTGTCTATAGCGGGAACGTCAGCCTGGAGTATGCCAGGAAGTAAGGGGGACATACAATGTGCAAGGAAAGTCCTCCGCCTTCCACGTCTGTGTATTCGCCATGGTGTCGTATGAGCGCTTCATAAGACGCCGCGACGACTGGCACAAAAGTTTATCGATTGTGATCGCGACTTGGCCCTGCTGCGCGATGCCCCGCGCCCCACACCGCGCGATGGAACGCGTCTCGACCCTTGCAGGAAGCTATGGCCACCAGCTGCGTTCATACCGTCATCGATCGTTCATAGCTGTTGCGCGACGTGCAAACGCATCATGGCTGGTCTAACGCTGCTAACCTCGGAAGCGCATTCCTGGAATCGCTTCTTCATCACTCAACCTCCATGATCTCAACTGCCTGTACCAATTGACGATCTCCACACCCCAAACCACTCCCAATCGAACACACGATCATAATGCTCCGCACATTCACCCGCACCTCGCGGACACTCCGCGTCAATGCCCGCCCGTTTTCCCAGAGCGCTGTAAGGAGGGTCGAGGGCTACCCGAACAATGCGTCGACGAACGCAAAGACGGATACAAGCATGCTCCCGGACGACGAGCACAGCGTGAACAAGGCGAAGAAGGGCGATAAGAACGATGTCCAGACGAGTAATCTGAGTGATGGGCTGAAGTACGTACAACATCCCACACCCAGCCAGAGGTCTTCACACCCGTGGAGTCCTTACAACACCTAATCACGACATGCTGCCCTGCATGTATTGATGGCAGGTGCCATCGCACTCGGCCTTGCGCTTCGGCCTGGAGCTTAGAGCTTTGGCCCGACTGAGTGGATTGTGTCGGATGTTGGATGATGTGTGCTGACGAGTTCACAGGAGCGCGAAGGAAGGCACCGGCGGCCATGCGACAGAGGGCCGCGACTCGGCGGGCGGAAAGGAGAAGGCGAAGCAGGAGTTCCCCGAGGCACCGGACCCAGCTATTGGCATGCAGGATGAGCGTGGCGGCCGTGGTGGAAGGTAGACAGCAAGGATGATGGACGAATAAGAACTGCTGTGCTAGTAGGATGTATGCTATCGGCATCGAAACAAGTGAAACACATACGAAAGACTGCGGTGTTTGCTGTGGGTAGTTGAGCTGGCAGGTAAGAAGGGTGTGAGGCATGTCACCATGGTCGTTTGTCACAAAGAGTTTTTGAAATATAAAGGCTCTCACAACCTACGAGCTCCCGACTTCCTACCCCTTTGCCTACGTTCGGCAGTCTTCAAAGTATGGAACTTCGTCTACCATGTGGCGCCGCTGCTGCTTCTTCCAAAACCATGTCCTCAAGTCTGCATATCTGTGTCTACCCTACGCCTCAAAGCCGGAACATTTCTTGTCATGCGGACGTTCGGTCCCCGCCAAAAAAACATCTCATCATATTCTGCGTTGTCTCTGCCTTGGAAGTAAAGCATTCGAAAACGTGTCGCCTTGATCTGCTACTTCATGCATACCAAAAACAGCTTCGCCAGCATATCATGGTCGCCGACTTTCGCGGTTTCTTTTAAAAGCCAAAACGACAATCCTGATTTGCTTGCTGGTTCTTTCGAGTCCCCAGAGCTGCAGAAGGCCCTGGATCATGCGTCTCTATGAATTTCAAAAGATTTCCTGACTCGGTACGAACTTGTGCAACAAAAGCTTTGCTTCGTAACCTGTCTTTAACCTTCCCATCTATCAGCTCTTCCCTCATCCCAAAAGCCAGCTGGTTTTGCTACATGGTGTGGCGGTCCGTTCAGAAAGGCTCATAACTGCTATTATGCCTGCCGCCGTCTTGCTGCCAGCGGGTCAGAAAAGGATGTTCAGTGGTCTGGTCGAAGGCAGAATCTCACATGTTATCATACATGTTACAACATGGGAACGACTCCAGACATATGTGGACTCGAGCCGGTATCGATCAAAGCTAAGAGCATAGGTACGGCCTTCGGCCTCAAGAGATTCCTAAGAGATATGATAGCTGAATCTAAGTTAGGTTCGATACGTGCACTTCTCAGATACTCAAGAGAAGACTAAGAAAACTCAATGTTAGCAAGCGCGGGTCTCAATGAGCATAAAGCTTCTGCAGCTTGCGTTCTTTTACCATCTACGTCCTACCACTGCCGCTGGATCCAAACTTTGGTTGACAGAATGCATCTTTCGCTGCTGTCTGTTCTGCCTCCAAAATCATGCGAGCCAACCTCACTTGTCTGCAGCTGCCTCTCCGCGCTGGAATCCATCTGTGAGACAGAGTGGCATGTGTTCTCTATACCAGAAGCCAAAAGCTCTGGCCAGAATTTCCAACAATATGTTTCTTTGATGTGGAAGCAGAGACCATGTCCGTCCGAAAGACAACGCTTTTCTTCGCATGTCTATCTGCAGGCCAGTGCAAGAAATACACAGATAGCTGGGATGCAACTGGATTTTTGCGCTCGCAGCGTGAGACCATATCTCCTTCATAAGGGCAAAGAAATCTAACCTCTGCTTGCACATCCCTCCTGCTCTGCTCTTCGGCACTCCATCCCGAAAATTCCAAAAAGATCCAGACCACAGGAAATATGCTGCCGCTATTTTCCAAATCCTTGCGGAGACACTGGGATGTCCTGGTCAAGCTGCTTCCGTATTTGACTATTGAAGAGTCTTTAGCGCTTGCCGCGCATCTTCAAAAGAGTGTTATACCACCATATGAATCTTCTGTCTGTACTCGCAGGCGCTCTCATGGTGAAGGGGCGAATGGCATGGACATGCCGAGATGGTATTGCTATGAAGCTGCTATACATTGGAGATGCCAAGTCTCCAGCTTCGAGGAATAAACCCCGTTCCAGTGACATGGCCTTCGATGACGGTATCAGGTACGCTGAGCCAACTGCACGCTATCCAGCCATCTTTCAATTCCCTCTTCATCCCCTTCTCTAGGGGTCTTCACGAAGTGCAGGTGCCCCTTCAGCTCTGTAGTCCTCGGTCGCATTAGGCTTGCGATCGCTGGATCATTCCGTCGCCTAGTACGCTAGAGAGAAGATGTCGCAAGCCATTGACCTCTCGATGCCCTGTCTTTTTTGCAGCGCGAGGTACTTCATCTCGTAGCTGCAGGCTTTCGCAGGTGCTGAACATTCTCTGCGGTGCAGCATGTGCGCATGGCAGGGTATGCGCACGTCACAAGCCGTTGGGCTAGTTCCGTGAATTGGAGTGTGTCCGGCACGGCGGGCCATCCGGCCTCAGATCGGCAACAGCATCGCATGCTAAGCTAGCAAATTGGAGGCTGACGTGGACACCACAGACGATTAATCGAGTTGCGCGCTTTATTAACAACGCCGCCCTAGTGTTCTGGGCGCGCTCATTGTTGGCGCAATAGGGTCCGCGCATGGTTGATTCGCTCGTGTGCAGTGTCGCCAGGCTGCAATAGTGATTTGATAAGTATCTGTCGACGGCAGGTACCGTCGACGGCCACTTCCAAGGTTCACGTAGTCTGCCCAGAAGACCCGGAACGGAGTATCTTTCCAAGCATCCAGTGTGAGAACTTGAGAGCCGGCATGATCATTGCTGCCACCACGCGTGAGATTGCCTCGTGAAGTTTCCAGAGGATGGTCTCTTGGATTTGATCCGCGCTCATCTCTTTGACCTCCTCGATTTGCTCCCTCAGTCGAGCAGCTTTGGTGGGAAGCTCTAGTCCAAGGAGCAAGTAGAGGCCAACTACGATGTACTCCATGATGACTTGCCTGCGAGTATGTGTTAGCAGAGGTACAACGGGGGAAGGTGAAAGTCGAGTAGGGTAGGTGTGCAGTGGGACGAAGGATGACAGTCCAGACGCCTTTATCAGCGAGGTCAAAGACCTTTGGCCTAAGAACATAAAGGCGGGATGTGGCGCGGTAGGGCTGTACGTACATGCACAACTGGATTGTAACATCGCCGGAAATGACGTTGAACTTCATGTCGGAGGTTTTGTCGACCCAGCTCTCGAATGCGAAACATGTCATGTAAACAATGTCGACAACGAAGAAAGGTAGACTAAGGACAACCGTAGTCAAGATCTTGATTTCCTGTGGGTCTGCCAGATACAGACGCGCAGATATGACTGCGGTTGCCCAGATGAGAATTAAGAAACAAACGATATAAAGACTGATGCCGGCCTTGGTTGCTTCGGTTGCTGCGTAGGTAGGTCCATCGCGAGAGTCCGGATCAATGCCGCCAGCGACGATGAGAATGAAAGAAATGACTAGAGGAATATGGACGAAGAGCAGGATCCATTGCATGCGCCGTCCCTTTGGTTTAGTTGTCGTGTTGAGAAGACTGCTTGTTGACATGAACAGTGGCGTAAGACCCATGGACGTGAGGATAGCGACACCAGAAGAGACGCTGGTATTAGGTACTTGTTCGATGGGGGTGAGTTGCGTGGTCGCCAAATCCATAGACACCTGCACAAGCCGGCAAACACATAGCGTCGTAAGCCAGATCCATGGCCAGCTTCGCCCAAGACCACGGCTAAGAATCAGGTAAAGCGAGATTACGAGATAGACGAAGAAGACGATGAGCGTGACGATGTTGACGATACCGGGA
Organism: Didymella pomorum; assembly: GCA_022225945.1. Lineage (NCBI taxonomy): Eukaryota > Fungi > Ascomycota > Dothideomycetes > Pleosporales > Didymellaceae > Didymella > Didymella pomorum. The sequence goes on from JAKJXN010000007.1 coordinate 594,766, forward strand.
TACTCGAGCGGTTGACCCATCGATGCTGTTGACGAAGCATGGTAGGCGTCGTGAGGGAACAAGGAGCGCCGTCAACTCCGCTGAGATCCACGGCTCAACTAGCTGCTTGGCAGATGGCCACGCCAAGGCCACGGACGCTCGGTGAAATTGCGCGTGAACTTTCGACGACCGACCCTCGCAGGTGCTTTTCCAGCGCAGCATCACAATGCAGACTATAATGCTTAGAGACTGCCATTGCGCAGCATACACTGTACAAAAACGCTCACTTGCTCACTCGATGATGCGCATCAATCTGTGAAGTTGCCACCTCCTCCCGGCTGTGTTGCGGCTGTGTTGGCCACGGACCATTGTCGGCCTGCGTCATCTTGCAATCTGCATGTTTCCTGCTAAAATCCCGATCATCGAGTCACCGACGATAATTGAGCCGATACAAGTGGGCTCAGTGCTAAAATCGAAGGTTTGCCGCACGCAGGCACTTTCCGACCATTATGGGGATACGAAAGGCGCCGTATTCAAAGAGGGGACGTCGTTGCCTCAGGCAGACAACCTAAGTCGACACGAGGCCTGTTTGGCCGTGATGCATGAACGATTAATTGCACACTGTTATGTGAGCTGTGCACCGCAATTTCAAACAGCGGCATGCAAATCTGATCTACAAAACACCCAGCGGATATGCAGGACTGATGTTATCCTTGTCAGGCACGATCACCGGTACGCTCTCGTATTGAGGGGTTTCCACAACCTCTCTTGCCCAAGTTGGCGGCCTTCTGATCTTCAATAACTGCTCAACAGCATAGCCGATACCGAGTAGCTTCTGCTCTTCCCAAGGCCTTCCGAGGATTTCCATGCCAATTGGCACGCCAATCGGTGCATCCTTACTTGGCTCAGAGAAGCCAGCAGGAACCGTCACCACAGGAACCCCCGTGAGCGCCGCGAGAATGCCATTGCGGCCACTCTGAGATGCAGATCCGAGCTTCACAACCAGATTCTTTTGCTCCGGATAAATGATCGCGTCCAGGTTGTTCGCAGCGAAAGTCTGCTGCAATGCCAGAGTGAGATTGCGGATGCCATTTTGACGCTGGATATATGTCTCGTTACTCGTTGAAGAGACCAGTGCTGTGTTGACGTACTCATACTGCGATGGCAGCACTAAGAATTCACCACCAGATCCGTTGACTGCTTTGCGCGAGTACAGCTCATTGAGCGTGTTGGGGTGTTTGCCGGAGAGTGTAGGGCGCTGAAGATATTCGTCCATGAGCTCGCGGTACTCGTAACGCTGTACGTCAAGTGTAGCTTGGATTGCGGTTGCGTTGTATATCGACTCATTGATAGGGACCAAGGAGACGTTCTCGGCCTCCAGTCTGGACATGACCGCGTCCATGGCGTTGTTGACAGGTGTGATTTCTGATGAATCAGAGCGGTTGAAGAAGCCATTGAGAACGCCGATGCGAAGGCCAGCAAGCTCGGTAGCCCCGAGTGTTGCAGAGTAGTCGATGTCGCGCTTCGGCACTAATGCCGTTGCATTGTCCGCAGGATCATAGCCAGTCGTAGCCAAAACCGTTAGAGCTGTTGCCACATCCTTGACCGATCTCGCAATCGGTCCAATAGTGTCGTGAGTATACGATATGGGTATAATGCCAGTGCGTGTCACAAGACCTCGCGTGGGTCGAATGCTACACAAGGAGTTCGCTGATGCCGGGCTGCGAAGCGAGTTGACCGTATCTGTGCCAGTGCCGAAGACGCAAAACGATGACGCAACAGCTGCGCCAGTTCCGCCAGAACTTCCACCTGGCGTACGACTCGCGTCGTATGGGTTGATGGTTTGACCGCCCAAAGACGACACACTGATTCCCTCCAGCGCCAGCTCATGTAGGTTCGTCTTGCCAAGGATGATGGCTCCAGCGTTCATGAATGCTGCAACGCTTGGTGCATCCTTAGTTGGCTGTGACTTCGCAAGTGCCAGATTCGCTCCTGTAGTCGGCATCTCCGCTGTGTCGTAGTTGTCCTTGAGCAGAATGGGCACACCAAAAAGTGGTCCAGTAGCGTTGCCTGCCGCAAGTTGCTCGTCAAGGGCGTCCGCCAAACCCAACGCCTTGGGATTCAGGGTGATGATCGCATTCGTCAGGTTGTTGTGAGCTTCGATGCGCGCAATGAAAGCGGATACAACCTCCCGACATGTTGATAGTCCAGAGTAAAGCGCATGATGAACAGAGTCAATCGTCGCCTCGCGAGCATCGAAGGGCATGACGTTCGTAGCTGCCAAAACCTGGCTGCAGACTGCTGCAATGGCCAGCTTGAGGCTCGATACCATCCTGGGGGGAGGTTCTTAGCGGTAGTCTTGAAAGATGAGTGCAAGCAAGCATTACCACTACAGCAGCAAGAACTGCATTATAAGTGCTCAAGCCCGCAATCAATCATGCGTCGTTGAACGGCAGATACAACCCGCGAGTTCCCTAGCTGTGCTTGGCCTGCGACATGTATCGCGGTGTACCCATCCAATGAAGCCCAGTCAACGTTGTTGATAATGACCATGGTGTTCGCGAGCTTATCGTTGTGGTCCACTGGAGAAACAGAAATCGGAGTGACGTAGTGCGGCTGGGGATTAGCACCTGCCTAATTCGTCTTTGCCAACGGAAAAAGTCCCAGTACCAATAGGTATCTCAAAGTTCACCGGAGCTGGGGAATGAGGGAAAAACGAAGGACGAACAATCGGCGGTAGGCCTCGGTATGCAATGGGTTCATGGGTGTAGCCTTCGAGACGATGAAGAACGGCACCGACACCAAGCGCAGAACTCACAACTTTGAACACGATGCGCAGAGGGAACCTCTGCAGCTGGATCGCATCGTGGCATAGTGAATGTGTCTTCATAAGCATCGGACAAGTATCAAATGTTACATGGACATCCAATCTGCTACGCTGTAAGGATAAGACGATACGCGGTAGCCGTCTGTCTACCCACCGACGTCAGCCGGCGCGTTTGATGCACGACATTTGCAGCGCAGCCAAGTGTGCACGACGAGCGTTTCGCGTAGCTTTTCGTTGCAAGAGCATTTGTACCCAATGCCCCAGTGTGATTGTCGAAGCCGCTGAGATAGTAGCTCAGAAGCAGGATCACGGTGGAGGTTAGACTGGGGAGACTACAGGTTCTCACGAAGCAAGAGGCATTGGAACGCGACGGGCACAGTCATCAAAGCCTATTGCGGTCAGCGCTTGTCGCGCAACACTTGATGACTTGTCGCGTCACGCACGCGCTCGCACTTACCCGTCGAGCAGGTTCACCTTCCCTCTAGCAGCAACATGCACGAGATTGCAGGTGTGCAGATGGATCTGTTGCTGCACGACATATATGTTTACAAACTCCAGGAAGGTATTGTGTTCGGTGCTTCTTCTGTTTGGCGCGAATCCATGGTGTTGTTTGCCAAGGCCGATTTCGTGTCTGGCGGCTGTTTTCAGGCGCAGTTGAGCCTCACCCAAAACTCAACACCATTCTCCAGAGCCCCCATCTACTTGACGATATCCGCTCCGACGCCTCTCTGCATCGTTAGCCACACTTTGTGCGACATCGCAGACCGGAACATGGCTTGTCCGGACACAGAACTTCCCCAAACTTCGCTTGATTGGCCGCCTGACCGGCGGTGAAACCACAATGTGGCATTAAACCAAACTCTCAGCCAAACTCGGCATCACGAAACTCGAGCCCACACAAAAACGTAGTGGACCATGCGTGACATCCACAACACAGGCCTGACCTAGCTTTGCCGGATGCATTGGGTCCGTACAGCCAAGGGACTGCTTGCTTGTGAGCACTCCACCAAACGGCTCAGGCAAACGCAGTGAGGAAGAAGCTTCATGCAGACGACTGCCGAGTCTGTGTTTGCTGCTATCAACGCTGTCATGTTTGTCTTGCTGGCAATTGCAATGATGGACAGACTAGTGAGCCCCACACGATGAGAAAAGGACACCTTTCGACAGCTTACAAACTAACATCAGTCCAGGTAAGTTTCGCGACAAACGCATTACTATGCATACCTACACAGCCTCGTTCGGTTTCACGAGCCTCAGGGATTGAATACACTGCCTGCCAAGCTTTGCACTATGAGACGGCCTGAAGCTTAGGCACAGTCAAGATGGTGCTAGACGTACACCAGACGCAGCAGATCTGCAGCCCGCACGTGTCGTAGCCTCGGGTGTCGTTGCTGATGCTTGCTTCCGCTGAACACGATCCTACAACGATGCAGCCGACTCCGTACACTTCACTGTCTCACCCTGCTTCGCGATCGACGCTCATAGGTCCCTCTTCTGGTACCAGACTTGCTCGGCCTGGAGCATCCCGGCCCATGATCTTGTCAAGATCCACACAAACAGAGGAACGTCGGTTTCTTCCGATCTATTGTTACCTCATGCACGTTTCGAACGTCCTTGGTGGAGTCAAACTTCAGGCAGGATATTGTTCTCGCGCCTCATTGTTGCGTCGAAACCTTACATCGACCTCTTACTACGTCTTGGCCAAAACTTCACAGCGCTTCACCATGGCCGGGCCAACCGTGACCGATGCGACTCTACGGAAAGTCGGGGTCAGGTCTACAATGGTTTGCCTCTCGCACTCATGTATAAATGAGGGTAGGTACGCGACCGAAAGAAGAGCATCCAGTACTCAGGTTCCCAACCCAGCTTCTACAGTAATCACTACTTCTCTTCCATTCTATTAATAACTCTTCTACTCTATTCACTTAATCATCTGACTGGTTCAGACTATTATTCTCATATCCAAAATGTACTTCACCAAGTCCTCCGTTGTTGCTTTCAGCCTTCTGGCTTCCTCTACACTCGTGGCTGGCCACGGTGCTATCATCAAGGCTACTGGCGATGCCGGCGGTGCTGGCTCTGCCATCGGCGTGGTTCCCACTACTCCTCGCGACGGCACAAACCGCAACCCTTTCCAGCAGGACTCGACTCGTTTCCGTGGCGATGCCGCAGCCACTTGCGGTGAGACCCTCGGCGGAGGTGACAACGACGTCCAGGCCGGTACCGCTCAGGTCATGCAGCTCAACGGCGCCACTCTCCCTCAGGTCACCGCTGGCGGTGCGCTCATGATGACCGTCCACCAGGTCAACTCCGACGGTGCTGGTCCTTACAAGTGCATGATCGACGCCACTGGCACCGGTACCAACTGGGTCCCCATGACCGTTACCCAGAACCTTCAGGGTAACGACCGTGGCCGCAACCGGGACACTCAGATGCAGGATCTTCCTCTCAACGTCCAGATCGACGCTGCTCAGACTTGCACCGGTACCGTCGCTGGACAGAGCAACGTCTGCATGGTCCGTTGTGAGAACCCTGCTCGTGCTGGTCCCTTCGGTGGATGTGTGCCAATTCAGATGGCTGGCGCGGCTGCTGCTGCGCCCGCGACCGGTGCGGCTGCTGCTGCTGCGCCCATTGCCTCTACCCCCGCTTCCGCCGGTGTCGCTGGTGCAAACACGGGTGCCACTACAGGCTCTGCTTCTACCGGCGTCGCCGCTGGCACTGGAGCAACAACCGGTACTGGAGCAACAACCGGCACTGGAGCAACAACCGGCACTGGAGCAACAACCAGCACTGGAGCAACCGCTGGCGTAGGTGCCGTCCCCGCATCCGGCGCCGCCGCTGGCGTTGCTTCAGGCGCTACTACAGGCGCCACTACCGGCTCTGCTGCTACTTCAGCCAACACCATCTCTTCGCCCGCTCAGCGTCGCAAGAACTCTCCTGCCCTCACTGAGGACGACCAGGAGGAGGAGATTGACCTCCTCGAGGGCGGGTTCTAAGCTCCCGGCTACTTGAGCTACGACAACGACAACAACAATGATACGGTGGACAAGGCAACAATGGACGATGCAGTGCATCTTATGACTAATGTACATACCACGCAATGTTTTATTAGTAGTAGGGGATAAGTGGTAGAGTGCGATGTAGTCCTGCTGGTCTGCGACTAGAGGATGAGATCATGTGCGAGTTGGTAGATGGTAGGGGGCAGTGGTTGCGTAAATACTGGCTTGGGAACCGGTCTGTTACGCTCCTTTGGTAATGGTTAGGTAGTAGTCTATCAATTGGTGCTTTCAAGCTGTGCTTCTACCTTACTAGATGCTCCAGTGACTTTTCTGCCTAATCGAGCAGACTGCGGCATGAACACATGCATTGACGAACCTGAAAAACAAGGTGTAGTCGGGCTAAGCTTTGATGTGCAAGGTGTGGCTGAGGCCTGAGCTGAGGCCTATATGTGACGGTATATGGTTCAGGCGTTTCACATTGGTCTCCGCACTGTTCGCACAGACCGGGCTACAATTGCACAATGCCGCAGAAACGCTATTTAGCACAAGGCTGAGGTTTACAAACATGAAGTTGCTGACAGGCCCACATCCTATTACAGCGCCTTGGTGTTGCGGACGTCGGAGTGGGAGTTACGTGTTTGACGAGAACGATCGACAATGCTGCACTCTGCATCTTTCACAAAATTGTGAGGCAGCCAATGTTATTGGGAGGCCGATTTTGAATCTCTAAGTTCTTACAAAGACTACATACCTGTAAGTTGGTTCGAGACAGACGAAAGATCCGTCCGCGACCTTGCCCCAGACATCGATGATCTCGAGGACCAGTCCATACAGCTTGTTTGGCGCGGTAAACCTGTCTTTTGCCCTCCCTGGACCAGGGACGGCTTCGAGCTCAAACTTCCGGCTGATGAGTTCAACGTGGAGCATAGAGCAGGACCCCTCGCTAGGACGGTTTTGCTTGTATTTGGCGTAGATGAACCATAAGCACTGCGACGTTATGTCGTTGATACTGTAGCAGCCGCTCTTGCTGTCCTCAGTGACGTTATGCCAGTGCTTGATCACGAAGACGGGATCGTCCAGCGAGCCGACTGGAGCAACGTCATTCTTCTCGTCGACGTCCACTAGGTGACTATTGAAGCCTTTGACTTTTGCGCTTGCAGCGCAGTCAAGCCCGACGTACGTGTTGAAGAGAATGATTAGTCTACTATCGAGCTCTGTGCAAACCCACTTGTCGCCCTCGCCATGAGTTGCAGGAGCAGGGAAGGCAGACATGGGACGTGTGTCACGGTAACACTTAGCCTCTGCAAAGAAGCGTTTCATGTCGGCGTCACGCGGCAAATCGATGCCGAATCAACGGAAGATCGTGGCAGCGTCCGGACCGTGGCTTTACCAGTGGCTCATTGTCAGCGTCTGAGAAGCCGAGGTCCGAGATGACAAAAGAAGACGATGGACTGGCCTTGGACTGTGTGGTGCTCACCCGGCGGGCCGGGTTGGCAGACGAGGTTTCTTGCGAAGATGATGTGTGATATGAGGTCTTTAGCCCCTTGCTGCGCATGGTATATGAAATGTCCTGTGAAGACAATGAAGTCGTGAGATAAGACTGTGCCTTTGAGTCGATCTTGACGCCCGATTTCTTACCCTTTGGTAGACGAAGCAAAGGAGATTCCTGTCGGTCTCTTTTCGAACAGGGTAGTCGTGGAACAGACGAACGATTGGCACCGTTGTTGGACGTAACTTCATCCTCCAACGAAGGTCCGTCCTTCACGCGCACTGGCTCCTGCTTCACGAGCACCGGATCCTACTTCAGACGGCTATGGGTGACGTTGTAAGATATGTGTGGGCAGGGGTATTTGAGGAGGATCAGTTGAAATCCATGAATAGATAGGAAGGCACGCAGGAGGCAGTCAAGTCATTTAGTGGGAACGAGATACATATAAGCCATTCAACTAAGTTACTTCAATCTCCTATGAGAAGGTGATCCTGATCTGTCGCGCGACATTCGAGTCGTCTAATAGTAGTATGGCTTGTTGGGATCAGTGAGGTCGAAGATAACAGCGGAGTGGGGCTTAGCTCCACCACGGTTGGCGAATTGGCTGGGAAAGTTGATGCTGCGGTTGAAGCTGAGACTGCCGTCCGGGAGAATATCAATCCACTGAGCCTTGAAGTCAGCAGGGGTGTTGACAACACCGATCTCTCCAGTCTGGACAAAGTAGTCGGTGACGAGCAAATTCTTCTTGTCGGGACTGATCTTGAGGTAGTGAGGTCCTACAATGCCCTGATCTTCATCGGGGTTGTCGAGACGCTTGACGTTATTGAGGTCCGAGATGTCCAACGCCGCGACGTGGTTGCCGAGGGTGAGGGTAAAGTAGGCGAACTTGCCATCGTCGGTGATGTCGGAGTAGATAGCAAGGTTCTCCCGGGCACGAGGCCCGAGGTCAAAGAGCAGCTCTGCAACGCCTTGGTTGCCGTTGGCGTCCTTGCGGAACGGGTAGATAATCCAGACTTGGCCAGGGCCTACAGCGGTGGCAAGGGCAGCGGACTCTTTGTTTCCGGGAATGAACTTGACATCCTGGATACCTTGACCGGAAGGAATAGTGATGGTGGAGATGATCTTGCGCGAGCTGAGCTCCCACAGGCGAAGCGTGTTGGCCTTTTGGATGCCAATGGCGGAGGCGGGCTTCAGAATAGTGACAGGCACAACGAAGTCAGAGGTCAAGATGATGTTCTTGTCGAAGTCAATGCTCAGGCCGTGCGGGCTGAACTGCTCGCCAAGGATGTTAAGAGTACCCGCGACATCCTCAGGCCACTCGTGAATAATATTGAACTCAGCATCAGTCTCTACGAGACGGCCCGGAGAAGTACCAGCAGCGGAGCCCATATAGGTGATGAAGAAGCCTCCGTCAGGCTTTGCGCGGATCTCATCCGTGATCGAAGAGAGCAGAGCGCGGTTGCTCTTCTTGAACTTGGGTTGGTAAGGATTGGTTGTGTCGAAGTAGTAAGCAGTGTCTTGGGTCTTCAACAGTGACAGGAGCCCACCACCGACAAGGGTCTTGCCGTCGAGGGAAGAACCCAGGTGGTGGGGCGAGTTGCCGCTAGACGGCACATCGGTGACCCAAAGGAGCGTGCCGAAGGTGTCATCGTCAAGCGAGTACGTCGCCAGGAAGTCCTTGTGGTTGTTGTCGCCTGCAGCAGTCCAGAAGTACCCAATCTTCTTGGGTTTGAGGTTTTGGTTGCCCACAAAAGGAGGGCTTTCGAGAGGAGGGGTTGGAATCTGCAAAATTGGTAAAGGAGGAGCGTTGGTCGAGAGGGGCTCCGTCACACCCGGGATGGAAGGGATGAGAGGAGGCAGGGAAACTGCGCCTGCCGCGCTGGCAAAAAGCGCTGAGAAGAGGGTAGTAGAGTGCATTATGATGACCCAAGCGCAGTCGAGACGCGATGCTAGAGCTATTGATGAGAGGCTTTGAGCAAGTTGTGAGCTGGTTTTCGATTCGTGGTCAGCGGCCCTATACTTATACTGTCATGCTGCCCTTCTGCATACTCTCTTTGAATTTGGTCGCCGACTCAGGAGATTCTCACCGTGCTCAACACCGACTATCCTCATCTTCTTCTACTGGCGGCGATGGTACCATTCAGCCAAAACTGACGACCACAGTCAAACTTCATCGAGTTTCGGAGTCGATTAAACCACTTCCATGATGAGATCGACGGGAGCGCGCAGCTACAGTGTCAGCCCTGCAGAGCTACAACAGTCAATACCAAGCTCTACAAACCTTGGATCAAGGCACGGCATTCGCCAAGGCGACAACGATCGTCAGTAGAGGAGTGATCTCGGCCGTACAAGGAGCCTCGTCGAAGCTAGAGCCTTGACATTACTTCTACTTCGGGATCGGATATACTCTATATGGCAGAGTCTAACTTTGGTGTTTCATTTTTCCAACCTACAATGTGCTTGATAGACATGCCGGACGAGTTCGTGCTCGACGCAGCAGGTCTTCCGGCCTGAAGAGTATAGGCTGGTCAACCAGTCCCTTTGTTGAGATCGACTGGCAGCGCTCGCAACCCAGTGCCAATCGCGGCTTTTGTCACAAGGGAGATGAAGAGGCGTTATGGCGTCAAGACGGTAGCTTTTGCATCCGGTGTGAATGCAGCCTGCGTTTGAGCACAGAGACGAGTACCAAGAGATACACTCAAAGTTGGAAGGGCTGGGAGACCGTTAGTGGTAGGAGTGAAATGACTGCGGTATGTCTTTATAGGATAGAAGCAGTCGTCTCGCTGGACTCCTGGTACCAGTACCAGAGGTTACCACAAAAGTCCATGAGCCACGAGACAATGTCCATCATGTTGCCAACGCACACGCTTCGCTTGCATCACTCCAGTACTGTGAGGATGTCAGGAAAAACGCTGGAATCGTGTCTCGGGATTGCAGAGTGATGGCAATTCGATGCACAGATGGTGTGATTGCACTAGCGTGCCAATCCGGGGTCGATCTGCGTTGTCAACACCACAACGTTTCGAACGCCAAGCATCGCGACATCTTGTCCAATGCTTGCGACCGTGGGGTTCGTGGAAAGAACCGAGATCTCCGCCGATTACTGAATGGAGATCGCCATGTTTTCCCAATCGGCAGTAGACGATAGTAGCGCAGTCAGGGCGCAGCAAGGCGGTCCAATGACAAGAGTTGTGCCCATATGGTGAGCTGCACTCCAAATGGATCTCAGCGGGAGGCGAGCATGCATGTTGCCTTGGCACTGAACCGCGTGCCTGGAGGGGACCTGGAACAGACGCAGCGCCATAGGCGGCCAGGAAGGGGTTATCGCGTCCTCGAATTATGCCATCGCGCCTCCTCCTATAAGTTGTGCTTGGTCCTGCAGCATTGACCGGCTCGGTCAGACACGCATTCGTCGTCCTTCAATAATACAGGATGAGATTTTCCAGCGCGATCAGCGTGCTCTTCACGTCGACAGCTCTGGCTGGTGTGGTCAAGCGTCAGACTCCTGCTCCATTCACCGATGGCCAACCAATCGATGGCAAAGGCAAAGGCGCTCCAATTCTAGGTATGATGAGCCGCATCCATGAAGTGTTCGTAAATGCTGACTCTCAATAGGCGGCACCAATCACCAAGTAGATCTTGAGAACCCCTCAAACTTGGGTCAACAGAGCACCGATTCGGGCACCGTGCCAAACCTCAAGTGGCGCTTTTCCGACTCGAAGACCAGAATCTTCCCCGGTGGCTGGGTCCGTGAGCAGGTCGACAATGATTTGCCGCAGAGCCACGACATCGCAGCCGCACAGCAGCACTTGAAGAAAGGCGCTATTCGTGAACTTCACTGGCATCGCGTTGTATGTCCTTTCTGATCCACAACGCCTGAGCCCTTGGCTGACCCGATCGTAGGCAGAATGGGGCCAAGTACTCTTCGGTCGTGTGCTCGTATCGGCGGTCGATGAGAATGGCCGTCACCAGGTCACCGAGCTTGGTTTTGGAGATATCTGGTACTTTCCTAAGGGCCAGGCGCATACTGTGCAGGGCTTAGACGATGAGAACGAGTATTTGCTGGCATTTGACGATGGTAACTTCGATGCAACTGGGTAAGCTGGACCGAAATCCCTTGCTTTCACCTGACTCATAGTTTCGCAGAACGACCTTCAACCTGGACGACTGGCTTGCAAAGACGCCCAAGTCGATCCTGGCGAAGACTTTCGGTCTACCTGAATCGACCTTCGACAACTTGCCAAAGACGAATCCGTACATTCAGAACAGCACGACTGGTGCACCTGCGAGACAGAGGAACATCACTGGAGGTGCTGGCGAGCTCGTCGCTGATGCGTCGTACGTTTATCGCACCTTCTCGCACGCCCCTGAGCCTGCGCCTGGAGGCGCTGGTGTATGGTGGAAGATCGACTCGACCAACTTTCCCATCTCAAAGACAATCGCATCGACATATGTAGTTCTTGAGCCCAAAGGCATCAGAGAGCTGCATTGGCACCCTACTGTAAGTTATCAAGACTCTCATTTGTCACAAATTAGTACTAACATTTGACAGTCCGAGGAATGGTTGTACTTCCACGAAGGCAAAGGCCGTGCAACGGTTTTCACTGGCAACAGCAACTCGCGCACATTTGACTTCGGCCCTGGCGATACTGCGGTCTTCCCGGATAACTCTGGACACTACATTGAGAACACATCCGAGACTCAGAACCTCACCTGGATTGAGATCTACAAAGCAGACCGCGTCGCCGACGTGTCACTGACCCAGTGGCTGGCCTTGACTCCCGCAGACATTGTCGCGGATGTGCTGAAGCTGCCGTTGGACGTCGTCGAAGGACTGAAGAAGGAGAAGCAGGTGCTAGTGCATGGCAAATAGAGTTTGCGGCGCCTTCCCCTTGTTGCAGGAGAGGAACACTGTTGGTCTGGATGTAGTACACACCGCGACTCTGGCCACATTGCCGAATAGGAGTGATTGCCGTATTTTAACAATGAGATCTTCCCACATCGCATCATCTGGCGCATTGATGGAGAAGTACGTGTTGTTCTGCGACTGGGTCGGCAGATAGAAACCGAGCAGGAACGGCTCACGATGGACCGCCTGCCCCACTTGGCGGGAAACTGACGCTTTTGACGGACGCGTCCCGGCGCTGGACGGTAGCACTCTCCGGAGAGCCGTGATTCGCTCAAAGGGAGTGATACTCAATTCCTGGTGGATTTGAGCCGCTTTGTGAAGTCCTCCACTCACCATTGTGGCGAGCGCCCCGCATGTACATTGCCCAGGTGCACGCCCCGCACCGCCCTGCCTCGGTAGCTCGTACAGCCAGACCCAGTAAATTTTTGCGTTGAATCCTTGCTCTTGCCAATCCTTGATATCGCGCTCGGGTTGGTCGTTCAAGAAAGGCGGGACCTCGAGCAGCGTGAGGTCGTGCGCCATGCACACGAACCTGTTGGGATGCGCGTCCAGTCCTTGTAACGCCTTAGTGCTCTGGAGAGCTGATGGCGCAAAGCCGAAGCCCATCGAAGAAAGGCGAAGTCCTAGTTGTCTTCGATTTTGTTTTAGCAGCTTGAGCAAGCCATGCCTTTTGAATAAGGGAGGCTTTCAAGATGTATTTGCCTGTATCTTGTTAGCATAGAGTAGCTATGATGGCTACAGTGATTTGCGCCTCGCAGAATACTAAAATAGCCTCACGCAATATCGTTACCCTATCCTTGAAGCCTGTTCCAACTAGTCCCTTGACGTTTGTTCGGTACTTCTCAGCTGCACCGTGGTGGTCTCAATGCCGAAGGGACCAGAAAATGGCATCTGGGCTAGTTAAACAGATACCAGCCTGTTCAAGTATTTCGTGAGTGTCTTTCTCTACATTCAGGTCCATGTTATTGATGTTCAGTTGTCGCCCTGTTGCGGGAGACTAGTTTCTGAAGTCTTTGCGTGCGCCACTGTGGATTAGCAATCTCTCGTTGAGTGAAGGATGTTCAAGCAGGAGGGTGATCGATGTCAAATTTGGAACTTCGAATCCAGCAAGGACCGGCTGGATCGAACCCTTCCGGAGCAACACAAATCTGTATCTCCACATCGATAGCGCGAAGACGGACGCAAGTGTTCGATGGAGGAATCGTAAATGCTGCCGTGGTGTGTATCATACCTTGATATTCGCGCCTAAAGCAGCGTACCTTCGGCTTGGTCTGTACAATTGAATGACACCCGTAGAGCTTTGCGTATCGCGTCGCAGCGAAATGCACATGGGGTTAGGCCGTATGAAACTGATATCGAGCACTAGCTTCGTGTGAGCTGTGGGTCGCCGTTGCTCGTTCTAGCGTTTCTAGCCCTTGACAAGAAGTCAGAATCACTCCAATGGTGACCACTCAGACTGCGACCAACCGGCGGTGTGTGGACAACCTTAGTCTGTCAGTCATCTTAGATATACTCCTCTCCTGATGGAGTTGCAATAAGCCGCAGAGTCCAATAACAACATGCTCGTTCTGTGGGCCAACGGCCATCTTCTAGCTCTCCATGCAGGTGCTTGCAACGGGGTCGCACTGACCGCCTCTTATGGCCAGAAAGCGAGCTCAACGTGGAGTGAACGTCGGACGGAAGGCTGCCCTGGAACGTCTGGAGTGATCTATCGCTAGCAAATATATTTCCGCACGCACAGCCTCCGCCATAGCAAGCATCTCTCAGGTTTAGTGCACCACTCGGCGTTTTACGCACGTGCGAAGACCGAGACGGCAGTGAGAAGACGGGTGCTGCTGGCCGCAGAGAGTCGGCAACAATACCAGTTTGGTTCTCGATCAGGCTCTCAATTTGACAATGGGGAGGATTGCTTCCTTCTCGGACCCTCGGCGTCCTATTGCACGTGCGATGCGTGAGACAGGATGTTGTGTAACGCATCCTGCGCGATACGGATGTGATGATCGTGACGGAAAAGCAGGTGTATGGCTTCCGTGGAAAGAGCTCCCGTTGGTTTGGGCCGCCCTTGCCGTTAGGGTGGTCGAGACTAGCGGAAGATTCCTTGAAAGCTTTGACAGCTGGTCCTCTCGAGCTCGTCAACGATCGTCAAAATCTGGGTAAGCTTTCTTGTTAGCACGCTCAGAAACATTCCACTCGATTCCAGACGCATGCCGCAAGCCCTCGAACGGCTGTTCCTACAGGCCTCTGCTGGTTTACTATAGTAACATCCTCCTAGAGCTCGGACGGGCTCGGTGGCATTACTCGCACCGCGCTGAGATTGATCTCGAATTGGTCACCAGGACGCAGGCCTCGGCTGCAGATAGCAAGCATGTTCACCACGCATATCTGCATGCTGCTCGTCTCACCTTCGCGGGGTTGGTGAAGATCGAGCCTTATTCGACGGTGCCACTGAGGCTTCCCTGTCCGGCCCTGCACCAGGTTTTGACCTCGTGTCCGCCTCAGATAGAGCGGGAAGCCGTTGGCAACAGCGCTCCCACATAAATGGGTCCTCCAGTCACTTCACCAGGGTTCCACTCCGCTTCCACGACGACTCAAATCTGCCGTTGCCGCCCGCTGCCGTTGGAAGGACCGTCCCGTATTCTTGGGTAGAGTTTGCGCCCATCTCAATTGCTTGTATTCGACATCCACGGCGAACTTGTTGCCTTGCAATGACGTAGATATCATTGCAGCTTCGCCGATATGACCATGGACGAGAAGGATGCCGCTGAGATTGCTGCGCGAGATTGCGACAGCGCTCGGATGGGTGTGGTCGACATTGACACCTCAAAGCAGAGCTATGTGCTCAAGATGGATTTGCGTTTGATCCCAATCCTAGGGTGCACATACACGATTCTCTTCTTGGACAGAACCAATAGTGCGTCTCATGTTCCGTGCTTATGGCCGTCAACTGACAAGTGATAGTTGCGAATGCCAGAATCGAAGGACTGGAGAAAGGCCTGAACATGCCAGCTAATGGTTATAACATGGCCTTGTGGATCTTCTTCATACCTTTCGTCCTGATCGAGGTGCCCAGTAACTTGATCATGGGTCTGCCTCGCGTGCGGCCGAATGTCTTCTTGGGCATCAATATGTTTCTCCTTGGAATTGTAGCTACATGCCAAGGCTTGACTCGTTCGTATGGCGGGCTGCTTGCCTTGCGCTTTCTGATGGGCATCTTTGAAGCTACCCTACCAGCTGGTCAGTCAGCCGTAAGATCACAACCCAGGCATCACTGACTGAGACAGGTGCTGCTTTCCTGATCAACGAGTATTACACCCGCACACAGATGTCTGTTCGCTACGCATGCTTCTTCTGCTTCGGTCTACTAGGTCCTTGCATCAGCGGTCTTTTAGCCTATGGTATTCGCAACATGGATGGTATCTCTGGACTCGAGGGCTTCAGATGGATCTTCATCATCGAGGGCCTCGTCACCATCTTGGTGTCGATTCTGGTGTTTGTCTTTGTACCGGACTTCCCTGAAAAAACCAAGATCTTGAGTGCTGGAGAACGAGAGCATCTCCTTCAAGTACTCCGTCAGGACAAAGGTAGCCAAAAACTTGACTTGAAGAAGGTGAACTGGTTGAAAACTCTTACCGACTACAAGATCTGGTTTCCGTAAGCAACGTATGACGCAATCGTTCTCAAATTCATACTGACTGTCTTAAGAACCTTGATGTTCTTCTGCTGCGACATGACGGCAGCGTCTATCGCTTCTTTCGCGCCCACTATCCTCACCGAGTTGGGCTGGACAGCTGCTCGCGCACAAGCCATGACAGTACCCATTTGGCTCAACGGGATGGTCTTTCAAGTCGTTGGTGCCATTCTGGCAAGCCGAACAGGGTGGCGCTTCCCCTTCATTTTCCTTGGAGTGCTGTGTGCTACTGCGGGTTGGGCCATCCAGGTTCTCTATTCGGAGCACGGTGAAGTGTCAGCTGCTTTACGCTACTTCAGTCTGTTCTGCATGAGCGGCGGGACCTTCCTTCAGATGACGATGTCAACTGCTTGGATGTCAGTCAATCTCCGCGGACGCGCTAGCGTCGCTGTCGGCACAGCCATCGTCCTGGGGTTCGGCAATTGTGCAAACTTTGTTGCGACGAACGTCTTCATCAAAGCGGAAGCGCCTCGCTATCCAACGGCCTTCAGAGCAGGGCTCACTATCACCATTGCTGGCGGCGTCTTTTGCCTGTCTTATGCGGCGCTGCTGTGGCGGCACAATCTGGGGTTGTCAAGAAGGAGGGCCATAGAAGGTGGCGAGGACGACCAGAAGGACTACAAGTACCAAATATAGCAATGAGAAGACTATTGAAACGGCAATTCGGGAATGAGAAGAACAGACGAAACCGACGCTTTGTTCGAAAGACGCACTCAAGTACATGATTCCACATCTGGGTGCCTCGTCTAGACCGTCATCGATTCAAGCTCCGAGACTCTGCGCCTGTAGGCTGATCAAAAACATGAGCGCAGTATCATCGGTGAGCAACCTTGAGAGCATGTCCTCCCGCCACTAGGGCGATCTATACCTACAACTAAAGCGCATCTGTTGCCAATATGGAGCTGCGAAAAAGGGATTTGCAAGCAAAGGCGAAACTCGAGAGCCTGTCAAGAAGCGCCAGGCAGACCTTGGGACTGGAGAGGAACTCTTCACCAGGACAATGCGAACGTCAGGATAGTCTCATTTCCACGAATTCTCCCCACTGCTAGGGCGTAGTGTTCAAGCTCTGGGTTTGCGGTTGTTAACGAGCTTGCCTGTTTGTCCGAGACCCCATCGAGTACGCAATCTTTTCCTCTCTTCACACATGAGGCCTATCTCATCCAGGCCCTTCCTCGATCCATTCACTAGACCAGTATGTAGAGGCTCTTCGGCCGGCAGCACGTTTGAGGCGCAATGGGTGCGAGTGAAGTGAAAGCACGCCTTCTGCTCTTCGCGAGCGTTTGTCGTTCCCTTTCGAGCAGTAGCTCCACACCTTCAACTCGCGACGCGCTCGGAGGAATATGCGCGAGACTCGCACTATTCATAAACCACCCCCTCGCGCTCACCCACTCGCCTATTCGTACACCAGACAACCCGCGTGGACTCGACTCAAGGCTACTAATTCCCCCACAGCGATACGTCATCTACATTGCACCGGCGAGATGAAGTTCCTTCATTCTTTCTTCTGCTACTTTTCCTCGTCGCCGTTGCATCTGGCGCTGCTCAACAAAACTCCGAACATGACCTTCTCCGCAACGGAAACACTAATACCACCCGCCCCGACATCGGTATACAGACTGAAATCTCGATAACCCTGGTGCTAACAAAGACAGGCCCCAATGATCTCGTATTGAATTACAACGGACTCTTTTCAGGTCCCGAGCCCGAAGATCGCTTACCCAACGTCTCTGCTCCGACATCCGCTTTCACTGGCATGTACACGGACCCCACAACAGGCAGTCATGGTGCGATTATCCGCATGGGCATGAGCAAGCAGTATGTCGCCGAATTGAAGGGCCAGCGAATGTAGGATGCTATCTACAACGCTTTGATGCAGCTGTGCCCTTTCGAACGCGGCACGATTGGCTGCTATGGTAACAACATGCCAGGTGCTTTAGATCCCGCTCAGAGACATATGCTTGCTCAGTCGGGCCGCCTTCTCAATAAGTTTTGGATTCAAGGTATTCCCTATAGAGACGACAAGGGTAACAACGCCACCATTGCATCTCTCCGCCTCACACTTCAAGGGATGTTCCGCGAACAAAACTTCCCTGGCCTGGCCCCAGCTACAATAAGGATCCACACCCCGCGATTGAGTGTATCCTAACTTCAGGCAGTACGAGACGATCGCTGGGGTGTTCAAGGTGGCGACCGAAACCGCGGCAAACTGCTACGAGGAGACCTTTAATGACCCTTCCTGACTATACACCCTTTGCAACGTGCCTGGTCGAGTCCTGGTCGTTCTTCCCGCTCACAAGGGCCAGGCCATCCAATCGTGGCTGAGTCTCAAATTGGGATTCAACGGTCAGTCGAACTACGGTGACCTCGACTGCTACAAGACCATGACGCCGATGATCAAGTTCTGGCAAGCAATTGTCTTGTCTGACGCTGCGAAGATCCTGGGCACCTCAGTAGACGACTGGAAGGAACCTTGCACGCAGTGCTTTAAGGAGTCGAAAGCGTTCGACGTGCGCCACTGGCGTGAGTACGAGTCCGAAGGTTGCTCGTACCTGGACTACGCGCCGAACTGAGTGCAATGGGCGAGCGCAGCTAGTGGTCGGTTCAATTAGTGTTCTAGTCTTTTACCTTCAAAGTATATGTGATGCGCATACAGCGCAACCTTTCAGTAGCCATGAAATTTCCACAAAGTCCGTTGTTCACTTCAGCTGATGGATATTGAAGTAATGGTGATGGGAGCTCTGATTTGCTGCGTCACCTCACCGGGTTGAGGCTTTGCGACTTCAATTTTCAACGATGGAGAGCCATATATCGAACTTTTCGACAACCTTTGCAATTGATTGCCCGCACGCCCTCAACCAAGAGGACACTGACCCACCTCAAATCTTAGTTAACCCGTCAGTTCCCGCATCTCCCAGCACTGCCGGAGCTCTTAGCGTTGTGAGAGGCTCTTGTGATACCGCGAAAGCCGGACAACTCTCGCATCGCAACGAGCCTCACGCATAATGCACTGTAGCTGCTAGAGCAACTAACAGCTTACGAGAAAGAAGTATAACTACGTTAATTGCCCCCTCTTCCTTAAAGATCTTGCGCCTACGTCTGTAATGCGAGAGTCTACACCAGCAACCAACTGTCCGACTTTTTCGGTACCACCAGAGGCGGCATTGAAGGTGCGATTAGGCGGTAGCTGCGCTCAAGGCCTTCATGACTCGTGAACTCAAGGCATGTACGCCGAGCGTACAACACAGAGGTAGTCATGAGTTGCGTGGGTCTGTTGCTTGAGCACGACCATGCGGATTCCCAAATTTCGTACACGTCGTACATCCCAAAAATGGCAGTCGCGGTGGGTGCCACATCGGCCCGGTGGCGTTCCTGGAAGGAAGGTACCTTGCGTACCACACCACAGCAGCAACATTAAGAGAGAGATTTTGAGATGCACGAACGAGCCTTAAACGATAAAGGCTTCACTTGCATCAATTCCAATACTGCCGGGCGATTGATCATTGTCAAGACGCTAATCTTGTGTTGTTCTCAGCACATGTTTTGTCCCTGCCTCGGAACGTTTCTTTGCAACTCCACTGCGGCAGCTATGGATAGCACCGTCGCCTTATCAGATCCACCCGGACGCGTCGTGGCGCATGGAGTAGAGGCACACCTGTGTATGTTGTGTATTGTTAGGGTAGACATGTACGCATAATGAGGGAACTTGATGAACTGTCTCGCCAGAGCACAAGAAGGCCGTCCCGGACCTGTCTACAGGTAGATGCACGAGTACGAAGCTTCTCTCAAGAACAGCAACACCATGGATTCCGTCGACTCAACGCAGGATCTAATCTGGCCGAACCTGCGCTCTGAACAGCATATCTAGGTGTGGAGCGCGGATATCTAGTATTGAAGATCCTTGCGGTGGGTCGCATCCTTTGGTCTGGCATCAAGCTGGAAATTGCAAGAGGATGTACGCAAGTTATGGCCAGCGCAGATGATTCGGCAATCAGAAACGTTGGACTGAGCCTTCCTCTTACGGCGCCTCCCGGGGAATAACACCAATGGGCGCCTTCCGCACTTCGTGTTTCCTTAGCACGTCGATCCTTGAGCCGCACTAGTGCTGAGTACACGCCAGACTGGGAATGAATTGTCCAGTCTTGGATGTCGCGCCGTTACGTATATAGGGATACCTCATTGGATATATGCCGACTACATGCCGGACGTTTGTCGCGGCATTCCAACCAGATGTATCGCACCCCTGTGCGAGTTTGGCGATCACGAAGAGGATGTACGACGAAGGACTTGAGATCAATGTTATATCAGTCCTTGTGTCAGTCACTGACAAAGATCAATACCAAACACCACCACGTCATCTGCCATCGCTCACGGCCTTGCACTGAGTACCTTCAGACATGCTTCTCTTTGCGTTCACATCTCTCGTAGGCCTGGCTGCAAGCCTTCCTTCGAGCTCACACGCTCATGCAGCCCGGGCAGCTGGAGAACTCATCGTGACGAAAGTTCCCGACTACGTTCGTCCATACATCGTACGCGCCTACGCATTGGACGGGTATCGCGTTGGGTCACAGGTCTACCGCTTCCCAGTGACAGGTCCATCTTCGGACTACGCCTTTACAATGATCAGCACTGCCGCTCCAGCTAGCACCAGTCTCGGTGTCCTTCCTCATGTAAGTCACTGCCACGTTTGGCAAACGATCTTCACGCTGATAAGACAAGACCCATGCGACCCACTATGAGAACTTCTACTGCCTCAAAGGTCGTTACGCTCTCTGGACGAGCAAGGACAACGTTACTTCCGGCAGGATCCTCACCCCGGGCGATTATGGCGCCGTCCCCCATGACACAACCCACACCTTCCAGCTCCTCGATCCGTTCGTTGAGCTCGTAGGCGTCATCCAGCCTGGTGGCTTCGAAGACCTCTTCTACTTTCTCGCAAACGCCAACTACAGCTCAACTACTGCTTCGCCCTTCCCACAAGGAAACTACACCGACCCTGGGGGCGACTCCGGTCTGATCACCACACTCGAAAGCTACGATGTTTACGCACAGCTGACATTCAGCCCCCCCATGGACTTCGGCGCCAACGGTGCGACAGAGAAAGATGCTATCTGGCACGATGGCTCCAATGCACTAGGCAAGGATGCTCAGACACCCTTCTACGTTGCCAAGGGATACGGACCTAAGTACCTCGCAGGCGACCAGGACTCTTCGTATGCCATTGTCGAGCCTTTCGTCACTAGCCAGCAGTCCGATGGTAACTTCACCGAAGGTACAATCACCTTGTCAAAGCCAGTCGCTGGTGCAAAGCCTGCTACGTACTCGCTGCCAGGTCATACTGCGCTCGAGGTTGTTGATGGGATCGTCACCATCGATGTCGGCGGCTTTGAGGGCACCACAACACTTTCCGTCGGCGACGTGGTCTTTGTCCCAGCAAACACTTCATTCAGCTTTTGGGGCGAGTCTGTGTACTCGAAGGTTCTGTACGTCGGTGCTGGAGAGGATACGGTCGATGCTAGGATCAGGAAGGATGCCAAGGAGTGGGACTCAGCTACTTGGCCGCAGTGAATTGTGAGTCTAGGTGGAGTCGGACGCACCGATTGCTGTAAATATTTCGTATTGTGTCTCGATCTCTTGGACGATGCGGGATTGGCGTAAGCCGTAGTGCTACCAAGACATGGGGTCGTACAATTCGTAAGCGGGCATCCTACACATGCTAGCTCCTTTGAGTAAAGGCCAAGCTCCTTTGTGCAATACTTGACGTTGATTTCTGCACATCTGCTCTTGGCGGTGCAGAGTGCCTGACGCCCTTCTGGGACAATGCATTTGTCAACGCATTCGTGAGAGGAAGTGATCATGGTAGCGACTTGGCTGGATGGCCCGGCAGAGTATAAAGGATCTGTTGAGAGTGTCATAGTTCGATCAGTATTACGATTCATCTTTTTATCTTGAGTCTGGGTCCATTGAATACTTTCACACTCACAGAATATGTCGATCAAAGTCGCGATTGCAGGAGGAACCGCTCCACAACTTGGTAAAGCTCTAGTGACAGCCATCCAAGACTATCCTGAGCAGCTGCGAGCGATTGTCTTGACAAGACCGAGCTCCAGCATCCCACCATGGTTGGCGAAGCTGAATGTAGAGATACGCCGGGTGGACTACATGTCCGAGGACTCTCTGATTGGAGCGTTGAAGGACGTACACACAGTGAGTCAAGCTTGGAGGTTGCCAATCAATCGTTGACAATGAGAGGTCATATCAACAGTCGGCGCCGACAACTGGGTCGAGGTCCAGAAGAACCTACTAGAAGCCAGCATACGTGCTGGCGTGAAGCGTTTCGCGCCTTCTGAATTTGCCGCCGGCAAGAATGCGGCGAAGACTATTGACCTGATGCGTCCAACCCTCGAGGTCATGGATGCATGCCGTGCTGCGAAGGAAGAGAACCCAGAACTCGAGGTCGCCGGTTTCCACATCGGACTCTTCATGAACTACTTGGGTTTTGGCGCCCCTCGCAACGAAGAAGATGCTGTCCACGGCATCGTCTATGAATGGCCTGTGGTGTGGGACATGAGGAACATGAAAGCAAGGATTCCATTATCGCCAGAAGGCAACATTCCTCGACTGTCTTTGACCGAGCTCAGCGACGTCGGTCGCTTCACCGCTGCAGCATGTCTGCTGCCCAAAGGTGCTTGGAAAGAGGAGTTCAACTTTGTCGGCGAGACAATCCGGATGGACGAGGTTGTGAAGGCTATCGAGAAGGTGCGTGGACAGAAGATGGAGATCAGCTATCGCCCATACGAGAAGATCGTGGAGGAAGAGGCGAAAGAGACGATTGAGTGGCCGAACAAGTTTTGGCTGCAAGCTGAGCTCGTGCACGCGCTGGACAAAGCCGGAGAGGGTGTGATCGAGCCGGTGCACAATGACTTGGTGCCTCAGGTTGAGCCGATATCGGTGGAAGAGTATCTCAAGAGATTCTGGTCACCGTAACAGCATTGAGCGTCGAATGAACAAGAGGTGCTCAACACTATTGATGGATGCCCGTCGTGAAGGAGTGATTGTGCCAGGTACCGGCCTGGGTGGGAAGCCGCGAAGTGGGGACCACCAACCTCGAACCACCGCATGTGCGCGTGTCCAACGCGTGCATGCTTTGGCAATCCGTCTCAACGACCTCACGCATGGCAACGCGTCGAATAGCGTAGACTACGCTAAAGAAATGATTTCGAATGACGTGCTCATATGCGTACCAGATAAGGGCTGCTGTCCTCACTCACATTGTGCGTCAAACGCGTGCGATCGCTGCAGGGATCGGGTTGCCCCTACAATGCTGCACAGTCCCTCTCGAACATCGTTGAGTTCAAGATGACTCGCATCAGTCTAGATCATTGGAAACGAACTGTCAATATTGAGTGCACTGAACACTGTTTGTACTTTCTTAAGCATGCTCAGTCGAGCATTCGAGCTATGGAACCAACTTCCTGCTTGCAACGAGACAACTGCGCGTACGCGCCATCACCAAACGGCCTCTGACAGGTAACGACGCGGACTATGCAGGCGCAGGGCGGCTGTTAGATGTTCTCATGCGTACCTGCAGAATCCAGACCTGTCAACGCAGATCTTGAATGCGCGCTCCATTCTGGTAGGCTACGAGCAGTGGGTAAAGGCGTCTACCCTGAACGTATACGTCGCAAACACCTTGATGAAGGAGTCTATGTTGGTCGCAGTCAGGCAGAGATACTTCCTTTGCCGCGGGTATAGACTGCTCGTAAGTATAAGTGTCAGCCTGGTGTACGCATGGCAAGTTCTACGTCGCTCTCGCTGCAAAAGTACCTTTACATTCTTTCCATTGCATCCTTCATTCATTCAGAGTCTGGTCACTCATTACTTCACATTCAGTTAATCTTTACAGCCTCATACCCAACTTCTACCCACGTTCATAACGTCACTCAGTCAACATGAAGTCCTCGATCATTGCATTCGCCCTCTTCGCCGCTGCCTTCGCTGCCCCGACACGCCGCCAGACTGGCAACCTCCAGACCTTCACCGGCGCTCTCGGTGGTATTGCAGCCACACCCGTCCAGAACTCTGGCGACGCCAAAAAGCCATTTCAAGTGAAGGGTGACACCTTTGTGAACCTGAGCGCTGCACTGGCACGCAGCTGTGACCAGCAGTTCAACGCTTGTGCCAACGCTGCGAACGGAGGAGATAAGACTTTGAGCGTAGCCCAGTGCACCTCTCAGAAAGGTACGTTCGAGACGGAAGCTGAAAATTATGGTGCAAACTGACGAATGTACAGACCAGTGTGATGCCGCCGGTTCGTCCGGTGCGGCAGCGGGAGGCAATGCCCAATCCGGTGGTGCAGGCAATGCCAACAACGGAGGCAACGCGAATGCGGGTAACAGCAACGCTGCGAACAACAATGCGAACGCTGGTGCGAACAACAACGCCAGTACTGGTGCGAACAACGCCGCAGCTGGAAATGCTGCCTCGTGCACTTAAGCCCACTGCGGCAAGGTCAAAGCAGCATGGAGACATAGCTAAATCCTAGATCACATACATCATGAGAACCCGCATACTTCCAAATCCTGATCACCCGCATGAACTACCTGTGACTCGATCTCGTGCGTGATCAAAACATGTAAGACATGATTGCTCTCCGCGGCTTATAACTCTCTGGACAATGCTACTTGTAGTCACACACGGCATGAAGAATCCTAGAATCCCCAACCACAGCCCTGGAGAGACAGAACAAGAGATCCAAGATCTTCAAGATTCGATCAGAGGCCTTCCTCAGAGGGTAGCTGACGCTAAGATATGCGAGCACGAGCAATTGACAGCCGATCGATTTCGTAACCAGCTCTCGGCTTTGAGAAACGCTCAAGGGAAGCCACAAAACAACGCTTTTGTCATCAACGCATGAGTGCAAGCAGCACTTAATGACATGCCCGATGACTTGAGCGACGGAGGCGAGAATGATCCGGACCGGACGGCGATGGTGAGCATCAAAGACCAGCGGATTGCGTTGAGATCAGCGACAGATTTGCTCTTGTCAGAGAGAGCTGGACAAAAAGCCCAAGGGAGCAGAAGATGTTCAGGACAGCTACCTTCGATGAGAGGAAGGCTTTTATAGACAAACTTCGCTCACAGTTCGAGGAGGTAATGAATGGACAAAGAAAGGCCAAGGAGCTGATTAAGCAGAAGTACGTGAAGGCTAGTGATCAGGAGGGAAAATTTTGCCTTTCAATCATCACACAATTTTGATAATACGCTGCGGTACATGCTGCTGTGAGATGTGTGAGAATGATCATTGCTCTGCAAGTCAGGAGCTCTAGGCCTGTATTTTGCCTTTACAGATCACTTGGACGTGGCTAGTCTCAAGTGTAGTCTCTCACGGTCAGGTCGACCGACCAGCCTAGAGTCGGAGCACCTGTACAACGGAGGTCGGCATTTTGAGCGCTTTTCGAAGATGGTCGCAGTCGTCCGAACGTTCCATGTAAGAGTAACAGATAAGCTTACGTCGACCATCGTACTCAACCAGGACCCAATCTTGGTCGATCGCAATGCATCGGCAACGGAAAGCATAAGAGGCGTCAGTAGCATTGACCGGCTTGCGTATACTCCATTATTGAAATGAGATTGACGATCCTGCCGAGAATACGCTGCGACAACACCTTGGCCACCTCCTGTATTCTTGGTTGTCGGGCTTTAAGGCTTGTTCTATACCAAGAGCTGTCTGCCCCTACCAAGAGTGCCTGACTTCTTGGGAGAAGATCAAGAGTGGATTTTGCGGGGAGACAGCTGGGCAGTGGGTCTTCTCCACTTCAACGCCTTCCAAGAGATGCCAGATGAACCCTATCGGTGACAGTGCTTGGTATTGTTGATCGCGATCGTGTGCGCAACTGGACCTCGTCTATGGTGTTGAGCGTGCTGGGAGAAGAGGTGACAAGATGCGGCTGCCTTCAATTGCGCCATCGCCGTTCCAGTCTCCTAGCTCTAATACCTAAATTCAAAGGCATTGCAAATAGCGCTCTTTGCCAAGTCATGAGCCGTCATCGTTGTTGATGAAGGGGTGAAGGGCTCCTTCAAGGTTGGTTCGGCGATCCGCCGCCTCGAAGTTTTCGACCCCTCGAAGCCTCGAACACCCAATCACTCTCCCACCTCAACGCCTCGTCGCCTTCAGCATCTCGCGCAACGCACCTGAGACTGTCTTCTTACCTATACTTGCGGAGAAGCTTGACTTACTAGCTCGTCTATGATGGCGATGGAGTGGACTGTTGACCGGTGAGACGGTCCAATTCTGGGATGCGTCAGCCACCCGCATGCCTACCTGCCATTCAGCAACAAGCATCGCCAATAATGCACAGACTCAGGTGTTGGACCGACCGGAAGGGTTACGAACTGGGCACGCAGTCCGCTTCGCCAAGGTTGAGGTTGTCGCACCTTCGTTCGAGATCTCGTCCCGATTGGGCTAGCCCCGCTCGATTTGCGCCTGAATTGCCTCGCGCATTACCCATCTCAAACCTCGAGCAGCGTTTACAGAGGTCCATTCCCAGCTGGCACCTCAGTCAAGCTTCTCAGGCTCCGCTGAACCAACACGTGGTCTGTTGCAGCAAAAGCTTCTCCAAGCGAAGCTCAAGCGCCGAGGCATCCTCCTGGCACAGTGATCCCCACACGAACGCTGTGGAGAAACGCCCATTGCCAAGAAGGCCGCTGTTCTGAACCTGCACGACTCTGAACCCCGATGATCATATCGAAGCTCGTCCAAGAGCTGTCCCGTCCTTTCTTTGCACGTCGCGCACTTGGCAATGCCAACATGGCGGGACAACTACAGCCTTGGAACCTCAAGCCTTCCTGACTGCTACCCTACAGATGTTGGCGTTACACATGAGCTCGACTCTGCATGCAACCTACCAATGCACTTCATTGACGACTGTTGATGATTGTTTCGATCCTCAAGGACGCTGCACATTCTGGCTCGTCCCCAGGGGGCCCTCTACCGCATCCATGAAGGAGTCGCACCCATGGCTGATGTGTCGCAAAGACTTTGGTTCAGAGGACGTTCAATATCGACTGTCCAGATTCGTCAGGACTCTTTCCTCCGCGGGCGAAGTCCATGATGCTCCAGACTGCGCTGGTCTCCACCCCTGCTGGAGTCCCTGTGCGCCCAGCTGCACCTAACGACAGTTTCCACGCTTATCACTGCTTGGCTCCGCATCACAGAAGTTTCAAGCACACTTCAAACAGCGGTAGAAGCTTGGCAACGAGGCTGCAGAAGCAACTTCTGCCACGCCTGCCACGGGTATGCTTGCATGGTCTTGAGGCTCTTGGCGTGGCTTCACAGAAGTTTCAACCCAACCCCAAACAGCCGCACAGCCTTGGCGGGGTCGCGTAGGTCCACTGCACACACCAGGGCCTCGTGTACATGTTGTGGTGTATATAAGATCCAGAAGGATGCACATCTTCAATTCTCCAGTCCGGTTACTCCATTCACTTCTAATCATCTATTGAACCATAATCAGTCGCTAGCGACCTTTTCCAAATCTTCAGAACGATCATATAATCGATTTCGAATCCAACAATCGCTAGCCGAACCCAAATAATCCAAACAACACCATCAAGATGCTTCCTCAACAGGTTCTCCTCGCTGTCCTCGCAGCCGTCTCTGTCTCCGCCGTCCCCCTCAACATCAACCTTGGCGCCTACTCCCCTGCCCTGGTAGTCGGTGATGGAGAGATCTCTCTGGGAAGCAAAGAATCAGCATCAGAGCTGATGGCCACGCTCGCCTCGGGCGCAGCCAACAAGGCCGGAGGCGAAGGACAAGGTGCGCAACAAGCCCAGCCGGCCGCTGCTCCCGCGGCTGAGCCCGCAAAAGAAGGAGAAAAGCCCGCTGAAGAGAAAGCAGCTGCCAGACGATCCATGAACCTCCGCCGTGCAGTCGACACTCTCCTCGGAAAGCGCGCTCCCAACCCGGCCGAGCAGCAGCTCAGCGCCGTCGAGGACGCCATGCAGTGGATCAAGCGCGATCTCCAGGGCTTCAACGCTGCCCTCGGTTACGCAAAGGAGGCGATGAAGAACTCACCCAAGATCGAGATGGGCTCTGAGAACGCAGGCGTCGGCCTTGTTGTCAGCCCCGGAGTCAACGTCCCGCAGAACTCGGCTGCCAACGGCGCAAAGGCGGCCAAGAAGGCGAAGCGCGACGCCGAGGCCGATGCAGAAGTCGAGGTTGCAGACGAGGAAGGCGATGCGCCGAAGATGACACTCGTTGCCATTACCGAAGTATGAGCGATACGATACTTTGAACGATACCCCTCAAGAGATGGAACGTCTTCGTCATCAGCGTGCTTGCCTTTCTTTTGTCTTTGTGCAATTTTCAGCGATGGGTTTGGAGTTTTCAGGCAACAAAATTAGGCCTGTGGTTTTGCGGTATGGCAGCTAGTCAATACGAAATATGTGATCAATCCTCTTCACCCCACCGATTCAGTCCGTTCTGACAATAGCCGACCACGCGCAGTACACTTTCGACCTTGAAGTCGAAGTCTGGGTCGCTCCGGCCCGCACCCCTGGACCCGCATGCATGACACTGTGCATGATCTGGAAGACCCAAGCTGGGAGCGGAGCCAGCGACGGAGTGGAGCTCCGTGTGGCAAATCGACCTCAGAGTCGTTGCGGCTCTGCTCAAGCACCAGCCAAGTCTCACCGAGGTCTCAGCGACATCTTGAGGGGCTTGGCGAGAGAAGCGAGGTATGCGCGGATGTCTGAGACAGTGACATGCGTAAGCGCACATGGCGAGTGGAATGAGACCATTGGCCAGCAGACTGTGACTCGAGCGGCGTCGCGGGCCGGCTGAAGTCATGCGAGCTGGGAACGAGCGGAGGCGTCTTCGTCAAAGTGAGATATGGCATACATGTTCATCTCTGTGCCCAGGAAGCGTCGAATGACGGCTTTGGTGCATGAAGAGAGCGCAGAAACATATGCGGTATGCGCATATCATTTCAGCAAGGTGCTGCAGCGCACTTTGTTTAAACACTTCGCATGGGAGCTCGCAGTCATTCCAGAGTGGAACAAGAGGAACAGTCATACCCCATATCCACTTTGTTCTTAATTGACCTTGGAAGAAGTGGCTTGATGAAGACAGGAAAACTGAAAGAGGGGAGACTATGGATATCTCGCTAGATTGACCTAAGTAACAAGTCTTCCGAGCCGGTCCTAGAGGATACAAAGGAGAATCGAAGATGCATCATGCATCTTGTTGTGTTGCAGGGAAGCAAAGCTGCCCTTTGGTCTTGCAGAAAAAACCAGTCATAACACACAGACACTCGTAGCCTCCAGAGCCTTAACCGCACTTCAGATGCCCTCCTGGCAGTCTCTAAGTACCTCCTGTCTTTTAGGTGTCCTTTTCTGATAGCTGGTTTTCTCTGTGACACGAGAGGCTGTTGTGAAGAGCAATGCGAGTTCCACCAGACATGACGAGCAGGAAGACTGCTTTTTGGGACATGGTGAGGGATCCGTTGACCTTTGACGATGAATGTATAGTCTTGAGGAAATGAGAAAAGCTCATCCACAGGACTACGGCCTTTGTATAGCGCAGGCGTACGTGGCGATTAGCACACCTGTAGAGAAGAGTGCTGTTAAACTTCCGAGCCGAAACCCGCAGCGACCATGTAGAGAGTGATGATTGATTGCTTTGAAAGACAAGGTCTCAAACTGGAGTTCTTTTAGGCATGTTTCATAGTGGGATCTTTCGGTCACGCCTGCAGCTCTCTCAAGTCCGAACATTGCTTGCGCAGCAGAAGGGAAAGGAATAACATGCCCCTGTGCTGGTTGAATTTTGAGGTCGTGCAGCGGAGAGCTCAGTGCATGAAACGGTAAAACCCGATTGCAAGAGGGTGAGCAGAGGACGACAGACATCGCTTTCATCTTGAGCGTTTTTGGAAAGAAGAGGAAGAGCAGACATGTGTGGTGTCAGCTGGCTTTTGGATGCGAAGAGAGGACGATGTAATAAAAGATGAGCAGGCTGGCTGGAGGCGAGCCTTTAGTGCAGCGTAAGAAATCCTCACGTGACTATACAGTGGACCTATGCCTCGAAATGGTGTTCATTTCTTCATGTCCTGTAGAACTTATCGCGGAGAATGCTACTCTGCGCACATGCTCATGCGTTGATGACCTCCTTCAGCGCCTCAGCACTCTTCTTCAGCTTCTCCTTCTCCTCATCATTCAATCCCATATCAATCGTCCTAACCAATCCCTGCCTCCCAATAACCGCCGGTATGCTCAGCGCCACACCCAGATCCTCCTGCCAATGACTAACCGGGCGGATATTCCTCTGATCAGACAATATGCTCTTACATATACTCGCCGCAACGCCACCAATACCGTAATTCGTCGCGCCCTTGTTCTCAATGATGTTCGTAGCCTTGTTCTTTGTGTCCTCTGCGATGGCGTCTTTGTCGAGCTTTGTGCCTGGCTTCAACGCGCGTTCGAGTGGCACGCCACCGATTGACGCTGCGCTCCATGCGACGAATTGGCTCTCACCGTGCTCGCCTAGCACGTATGCATCGATGCTGGATGCTGCGACTTCGGCTTTGGATGCGAGTTCGCCGCGCAGGCGCGCGCTGTCGAGGAAGGTGCCGGAGCCGATGACTTGCGACTTTGGGAGGTCGGAGTATTTCTGTGCGAAGTATGTGATTACGTCGACGGGATTGGCGACGAGGAGGAGGATTGTGTGCTTTGCGAATGGCTGCATGTCTTTGATTGCGGATTGGAGGATCGACTTGTTGCGGCCGATGAGGTCGGTGCGGGACTCGCCTGGGGTTGTTAGCTGCTGAGTGGGGTGATTCAAGAGTGGCTGTACCTTTCTTCTGCTTTGCGCCGGCGGTGAAGACGATGATGTCGCATTGCCCGGCCTCTTTGTGTGTGCCTGCTCGCACGCGTGTGCTGGTGTTACCGTGGAAGGTAGCATCTGACAGATCTTGAACTTGCGCGTCTCTGACTTCCTCCTTGGGGTCGATCATCAGGATGTCGCCGGCGACCGGGTTCATGATGAGCGAGTAGGCAATTGTAGCGCCGACATCGCCAGCGCCGACGATGGCGATCGAAGAGGTGAGCTTTGGGTCTGACATGGTAGTTGTTGTGGTAAGTGGTTCGAGAGGGAAAACGTGGGTGATGAGGTGTGAACGCTGGAGCTACCAGACCGATAAGTGTTGAGTACCTTCATTATTTCGTAGACGGGTACGTCATGTCGTATACGTCATTACCGTAAGTGGAGCCTTGCATGCCAGGTGCAGTCTAGGCTCCTTCCATTGGCACCTGGTCTTGTGGTGGTGCCTTGAGGAAATGCAATCATCGTGTGCCATCCATAACGCCAGTGTATCCCGCAGCCGCATTGCCTCACTACTATGCAACAATCGATGGCGTAAGAACCTCTCGCCCAAATGTACTCCTCTTCGAAAGCAGGCATCCTTCGTGTCCGGCTCGGTTGCCTTGTGATCGCGGCTTGTTATAGCTGGCCTGGGTAGTCCTTAATATGGTCCATTATGGGGTATTACGCAAACAAAATCCAAAGTGAAGTCCAATGCAAAATCCATGTGCTTCACTGTACCTTGGCGGCGGCGGCAGCAGCAGCAGCAGGTGTTGCGTCCGGCTTTCTTCGTGGTTGGGTAGCCAGTCCTTTCTTGAGTAATAGAGGAATGACATCTGTAGCCCTGTTTCGACTAATATTCTTCCTGCAAACGGGACATTGGGAGCGCTTTGCCTCGCCAGGCCCGGTACGGTTTTCGCCGGCGATGAGAGCTTCCATGAGGCACGTGTGGCAGAACAGGTGACCTGTTGATGATTAGCAAGTTTTGTGGAAATTCTGGTGGGCTGTTCATACCGCAA
This sequence comes from Didymella pomorum, assembly GCA_022225945.1. Classification (NCBI taxonomy): domain Eukaryota; kingdom Fungi; phylum Ascomycota; class Dothideomycetes; order Pleosporales; family Didymellaceae; genus Didymella; species Didymella pomorum. The sequence goes on from JAKJXN010000007.1 coordinate 626,527, forward strand.
GCTGTGGCTGTGATGTCCGTAGGACGGTCCATGCATATGACGCAATTAAAACTATTGAAGGTGGTGACTGTCTCGACCGGCTTCGCCTGCGCTTTGATGGCGTCTTCTCTTTGCTTCTTCAGCACGTCGAGGACATCATCGTCCTGCGAGAGATCGATCTGCTCGATCGGCGCATCAGGCGACTTGCTGTTCGAGCTCTCCGCTACCTTCCCGTCTTCTCGCCTCACCCTCTTGGAGGACGGTCCTGGTGTCGGCGACTCGCGTTTCCGTCGTCGCGGCGGTGAGTCTGGTTCTGTGAGATCGACGTGCGGCGAGGTCAAGTCGACGTAGCCGTTCGGTAGGCGACCTGGCTGTGCTCTCGATGACGACATGTTGTAGGGTGTAGCGTTCGTGTAGGCAAAGGCGGGGTCTTGATCGTCGACGGGGTTGTGGAGGAAGTAATCGAAGTCCCAATCATCTGCTGTCGGTGCTGGGGCAGGTTCGTGGTGAGGGTTGGCGGGCAAATCGTCAAAGTTCCAGTCCCAGTTCTGCAAGCTGTACTGGTTGCCGCGGAGTGGGTACGCATTAAACGGCGAGTCTGAGGCGGACATGGTGGCGAGCACGGCCGCAGCGGAGTTTGCTAGAAGGGCATTACAAAGAAGCTTCACACAGAGAATCACGGAGAAAGGATGGAAGATGACCTGCAGGGCCCGACCTGCGGTGGAGATAGAAAGGCGCCCGAGCGCTGGTGTGAGTGCGACCTGCAGCTGCGACGGGTAGGGCTGAGGCTACAACCGCCGCCTGATTCGCCCGTTTTCTTGTGGTGGAGATGCGAAGCTAGACGCGACTTGGATGACGACAGCGCGCAAGCTGCGATTGTCTACGATTCTGCGCCCATGCGACGAGATGCAGTAACGTGACGCTGCCCGACGCGACCATGCGCTGCAGCTCCTGCCGAACCCTTGCGAACGCTGCGCCGCGCCCGCGACCGAGACCTGGCAGAACAGAGAGGGGGGTGCTGCCGCCGCCCGCCGCGTACCAGAGAGCATCGCGACGATGCGCCACCACACAAGGCTCGTCGAAGGAGGTCGAGGGAAGCAAGAGCAGGGGAAAGAGTCTGAACTGTACATACTGTCGATCTACAATAGCATGAAAAATCCCTCTGACGCCCACAGTGCCGTCCGAAGCCCGCTTCAGCGAGATAGGGGTGCAGCACCTCTCCAGCCATGTCCACCAGCAGGTCTTCCCCGGCAAGCGCACTCAGCCGCCGCCCGAGCTCGTTGCCCTCTCGCGCGACCATCTCACCCGCCATGAGCTGCTCGGCAAGAACCAGGACTCGACCCCGCCCGTCGCCTTCGACCTGCCCGACCTGCAGGGCGCGACGCTGGACGAGCACTTCTACAAGCTGGGCATGGACGCCGCCGAGCCGTACCTGAGCATGTCGAAGAAGCTGGCCTGGGCGAACCCCCCGCCGAAGCCGCGGAAGTGGGTGCGACAGAGCGGGTGGACCAAGTACAACAGCGACGGGACCACCGAGAAGGTCGATGCGCCGAATGAGAGCATGCTGACCTTCGACACCGAGGTCATGTACAAGGAGACGTCGTTCGCGTGTATGGCATGTGCCGTCAGTCCGACTGCCTGGTACGGCTGGATATCGCCCTGGCTGCTGGATGAGTCCAAGTCAGACCGCCACCTGATACCGCTCGGCGACCCTACCATACCGCGCATCATCGTGGGACACAACATTGGCTACGATCGAGCGCGGATAGCGGAGGAGTACGACATACGGCAATCGAAGAACTGCTTCATCGACACCATGTCTCTGCACGTTGCGTCAAACGGCATGTGCTCGCGGCAACGGCCGTCTTGGATGAAGCACAAGAAGAGCAGAGACCTGCGAGACAAGATAGCGTCGTCTGAGGAGAACGCAGAGCTTTCGACATTACTCGACTCCGGTGCCATACCGGACGAAGAGGAAGAGCTGTGGATTGGGCGGAGTGCGGTCAACTCGCTACGAGATGTGGCCAAGTTCCACTGTAATATCACTATCGACAAGGCGCAGCGAGAGTACTTTGGCGAGCTCGACAGAGCAGGCATCCGGGAGAAGTTGGACGAACTGCTGGACTACTGCGCGGCAGACGTTGAGATTACACATCGAGTGTACCAGAAAGTCTTTCCGCTGTTCATCGAGACATGTCCGCACCCGGTCAGTTTCGCCGCGCTTCGATTCATGGCAGCTGAGATCCTGCCAGTCAACGAGACCTGGGATGCCTACATCAACAACGCCGAAGCTACCTATCAGAGGCTCAGCACTGCAGTCAGAGAACGACTCGTTGCTCTGGCAGACAAGGCCCTCGAGGTGAAGGAACAGCCTGAAGTGTACAACAATGACCCATGGCTGAGTCAGCTGGACTGGTCGGGCCAAGAGGTCAAGATGGTGAAGGGCAAGAAGAAGGGTGATCCGCCAAGGCCCGCTGCCAGGCAGAAAATGCCTGGTATGCCACAATGGTACAAAGACCTTTTTCCGAAGAAAGACGGTCCCATGAACCTCACAATCAGGACACGAGTCGCGCCAATATTACTTCGGCTGGCGTGGGAAGGAAATCCACTGATCTGGTCTGATGTGTACGGCTGGACGTATCAGGTGCCTATGGATGAAGTGTTTGCCTACAACGAAAAGGGCCTGAAAGAGCTCGACATGATGGAGGAGGAGAATCTCAAACTGCGCGACGATCGCCAACACGCCTATTACAAGATCCCACACAAAGATGGACCGCAAGCACGATGCACGAATCCTCTCGCCAAGGGTTATCTCCAATACTTTGAGAAAGGGAAATTGACGTCTGAATATGCATACGCTAAGGAAGCCCTGGAGATGAATGCCTCCTGCTCGTACTGGATTAGCGCAAGAGACCGAATCATGTCTCAGATGGCCGTATACAGCAACGAGGTTCCAAACACACCGAAGCTCACATCTTCATCCGGCAAAGGACGGGGGAAGAAGGTTGGCTTCATCCTGCCACAGCTCATACCCATGGGCACCATCACCCGCAGAGCAGTGGAGAACACATGGCTCACGGCCAGCAATGCGAAGAAGAATCGTGTGGGTTCGGAGCTGAAGTCCATGGTCAGAGCACCGCAAGGCTACTGTTTTGTTGGGGCCGATGTGGACTCAGAAGAGCTCTGGATTGCCAGTCTGGTCGGCGACGCCACCTTCCAGCTCCATGGTGGCAACGCGGTGGGCTTCATGACACTTGAGGGCACCAAAGCAGCTGGCACAGATCTGCACTCCCGTACAGCTGGGATCCTGGGTATATCGCGCAACGACGCCAAAGTATTCAACTACGGGCGCATCTACGGTGCAGGCCTCAAGTTCGCCGCAACTCTCCTGCGCCAATTCAACCCTGGGTTAACCGACGCGCAAACCAGCAGCACAGCCAATGCGCTCTACCAAAACACCAAAGGCAAAAAGACAACGCGAAAGCAATTGCATGAGCGCCCCTTCTGGCGCGGCGGCACCGAATCCTTCGTCTTCAACAAACTCGAAGACTTCGCCGAGCAAGAGCGCCCCCGCACCCCCGTCCTCGGCGCCGCCATCACAGAAGCCCTGCAGCGCCGCTACCTGACAAAAGGCGGCTTCATGACGTCCCGCATCAACTGGGCCATTCAGTCCAGTGGCGTTGACTACCTGCACCTGCTGATCATTGGCATGGAGTACCTCGCACGGCGGTACGACATCGACTGCCGCCTTGCCATCACCGTGCACGACGAGATACGATACCTCGTCAAAGAGCAGGATAAGTATCGCGCTGCGATGGCGATGCAAGTAGCCAATGTCTGGACAAGAGCCATGTTCGCACAACAAATGGGTATCAATGAACTCCCGCAGTCGTGCGCATACTTCTCCGCCGTCGACATCGATCACGTCCTGAGGAAAGAGGTGGATATGGACTGCATCACGCCTTCCCACTCTACACCGATCCCGCACGGCGAGAGCCTGGATATCGAGGCCCTGCTGAACAAAGGCACCGAGGCGCGTCTTGATAACAAGATCGTACCCACGGATCCCCCGCAACCGCAACTGTACGAGTACACACCGCGCGTGCCTGTCATGGCCTCCCTGCTTGGTGCCCACCCCACTTCCCCCGAGTCCCTCGCCTACCTGAAAGCGCAGATTTCTTCCGACGACAGAGAACTGCGCGACGCGCTCAAGATGCTGAAGCCAAACACATCCGCCACCCCCAGGTCTCGCAACAAGCGCTCCAAGACCGACGATCCTGACGAGCATGACATGGGCGAGGAGGAAATTAGCCAGAGTGTGCAGCATTACCAGCAGATGGCCCAGTTACTCCCTGTGGACGACCTCTGGCGCGAAGTCTACAAGAAGGCGGATAAGGCGGGGAAGGGCAAGAAGGGGGTCAAGAGTGGACCGGGGTTGTATGGACAGTGGAATGTGCATCCAAGAAGTACGGGCCCGAGGGTTAGGGCTGCTGGGTAGGGAGAGGGGTGTACGAGTATTGTTTAACTTTGTTCTTGTTGAAGGGCGTTCCGAGGGGGGATTGGAGGCGTTTGCGCACCACGTTCGCGCTGTTGTATTGACGTATCATGTTGTATCGAGTAGTGCTGAATGCTCGGCAAGCGGTGTTAAAAGCCCATTCCGCATCTGCTAATTCCATCTACACAATGCCTTCTCTTCCTTCTACCAAAAGCTCGTGTCAGCTGATTTATCGATATGCCTTGCGAATTAGTTTATGAGCGCCCGAAACTCCTCGTTGTTGATCACTAGTGCCCCGATTGCGTCATTGGCCCTAATGTCAGGGTGGAGCACAGCGACGATCGCCTCGTCGAGCTTGTGTATTGTCTTAAAGAAAGGTCGGGTCTGCTGGAAATTGTCCGTCCTCGCATACATTCTTGCCATGGTTGTTGCAAGCGCGTCTGCTTCATCGGTAGTGAGACCCAGGCATGAGATGGAGGAGATAAGTCTAGCAAGCAACTGAGGCAGGGAGTTGGAGGCTTCGAACAGCACTGCTCGGCATCTCGACTTCTTCTTGATGCTGAGAAGGTATCTATGTGGACTCATAGGAATTGAGAGCAATGCTTGTGCTAGCAACTGCGCGTCCCTTCTTCTCAAGTACCGTCCATATTCCCTACTGCTAGGATCCAATCTGACCCATGAAACCCACATATGCACATATTCGGTTTGCGAACCCGAGTCGAGTTCCTTCTCAGTGGTGTCAGTTTGCTCAATTTCCTCAAGAGAGAATATCTGTTGGTTATTTCCTTTCCGAGATGGAGAGTGCCAGCCAGGCCGCGTAGATTCCCGTAAGCTGAGCCTGATGAGGACATCGTGCGCCCCGGGGACCACCGTGGATTACCGGTCATCTAATCAGGTGTAGGTCCACGCGATGTTCGTTTTAGTCCTCATGGCAGACTCCGGGAGGATCGAGCAGAAGAGGCTACAGAGTGCCCGGTTTTTGGCCTGAGTGCTGGCAACGCCGCCTGGTGTTCTGAGTACGATCTTCCCCAACTCGCCGAAGTGACGGTGAGTTGAGTTGTGGTGGTGTCGGATAGGAGGAATAGACTGCGGATAGATGGTGGTGGTGCGAGGTCAGGTGCCTCGAAGCGGCGCAAGAGGCGGATGCTCGATGTCACTCGAAATCCCGTTGTTACGAACCCACCCGTCTCAGCTCCTCCATCACTTAGCTCATCAATGGCCTTATTTATCTCTGTCCGACTCGCCTTCCATACCAGAAAGGGTCCAACGACTGCCACAAGGGCGGTGACAGCTGTGCCTGACGCTACTTATTTCCTAGCAAGACTTCTAATATCAATCGAATCGCTCATGACGCAGTTTTTGAGGGAGAGAGTCAGTGATTGAGTGGTAGAATGGGAAACTTGATGAACACTTCGTGTGTATCAGCCGGGAGCTCTGCTGGACAATCTGTGGAAACAGGCTGAAGTTGCGGGGCATGCTGAATGGGCTTAATGTAGCGTTCATGCAGGACAGCTGCGTCTAATCACGACTCAGCTTTGCCTCATTCGACAAAAACACGTTCCTGAGCGAGAGGAATGGATAGTGTGTGCTTGTGTCTTTTTCGTGAACGACCCGGAGAGGTAATACATGGTCGCAGCCTAAACATCTCTGTCCTTCACTCTCGGGACCAGAGCCCAAGCTATACCAGTCGCAACAATGAGGCCTACTAAAATGGGCTGCATGACTTTGACACCAGCGCGACTTGCGATGACGCCTGTGATAGCAGGAAAGAAGGACCCGCCAGCTTGTGCCAGCACAAAGACATACCCTAAAGCAGCTGGTTGTAGCTCTATCGAAAACAATTTCGAGCCCACGGACATGCCTGTCGCAAACATTGGGCCAAAGAAGAAGCCCAGAAAGCAGAGCGAGACAGTGCTGCTGATGAAGTTCGGTACAAGCCAGAAGATCAGCTGTAACGCCAGCATGATAACGCAGTATGCGAGTGTCATGCGGCGCTCGCCGTACCGATATGTAGGTTCAGCAAGAACAATTCTCCCTAGGAATATGCCACCTGCGAGCGCGGCAGGAATATAGCCGACTTCTGGCAGCTTGCCGTTGCGTGCTTCGATGAGGTACTCGACGACCCAGCCACTCGCTGTGATGCCGGTGCCGAGCATGAAGAAGTAGAACATCGAAAGGAGGTACACCGCAGGCGACTTCAGAGCGGTCATGACATCTTTGTTGCCCTGCTTGCGTCGGCTTGTGACAGCCGCTGTCCGTCCTGCTAGTGATAGAGGGCTCGTGTGCATCTTGAGACTTTCGCGGAACGTGGCGCTCACAGCTAGCATGTTGAGAACTCCGATACCGACGAGGTATACGTAGTACAGGGCCCAGCGAGTTTGAGCTGCGGTTGCGACGCCGGTGGCTACAAATGGACTGACCAGCGTTCCCAGAGCGTACATAGCGTGAACGAAACTCAGTGGACGGTGTGCGCTCTTCAGCGATGCGACGAAGGTGTTGGCATGCGATTCATTATACGCCATACCCATTGCTTGCAGGAAGAACGTGACCACGAAGAGCGGAAATGGTGGTGTCCAGCAACGCAAGGCGTGAGCGACAACTTGGATGCCGGCGCCAAGCGTGAGGATGGTACCAAGCCCAAGGTATCGAGCCATGTGGCCGTTGGTGGCAGCTGCGAAGAGCCAGCCAAAGAAGGTTGCGCCATAGATGAAAGCAATGTACTCGGTTCCAATGCTGTAAGTCCGCAAGATATACGGCGTGAGTGCCCCAAGACTGCCGTCGTTGTTGCCGGCGAAGAAGAAAGACATGCTGGCGGCCAGGATCTTGAGAAGGTTTGTCCTAATAGATGCTACATCTTCGATCTCATCAGACGCAGCACCTGTCAGAGGGCCTTCATGCTGGGCTGAGCCCGTATGGGCATTGATGTTCTCGAGTTCGATATGCTGCAAAGCTGTGGCTGGCTCCGTCTTGGTCGAGAGAACAGTCGTTGTGGCCATTACTGATGGAGAGATAGCTCCGAAATGTCAAATATCGAGCTTATTCGCAGGCTGTGGTCAGTGAAGGGCATATCAATTATGTAGCACGTGAGTCTCGAGGATATGCAGGCCAAGCATCTTTCGCAATCCTTCGCCCGATGCGGTAAGCTGCCTCATTGGCGGTCGAGCGGGCCGCAACGCCGTAGCACTGCCATTCATCTGTCCGTCTGAGCCAAAGTCATTTGAGATCATATTTGAGAGTGCAAAATAGCACGAAGCAGGGTGGAGATCTGTCGTGGTAGATGTGTAGGGGGAACCCGGGTCAATGTTTGATGTTGCCAAACGTCATCATTGGTCCCTGCGCGGGACGCGTTGCAGTCGTGTCCTCCTCTCTCGAGACTTGTGCGCCGAACATCCTTTGAAACACACAAAGATGATTCGACTCGCAACCGTGGGCAGCCTCGACAACATGCAGCACTTCCGCCAATTGAACAAACTCGTCATTCGGATGGGTCCAACCAGCCTGTCGATTGTCTTTCCCCTTCTCGAGCTCCCCGCCTGACACGAGTTGGTGCTTGCAAATGCATTCAATACCGAATCAGAAGAACACCCACAAAATCACGCAAATCTGCGTGGAAATCTACCACTAAACATCAGCTACCTCAGAATTTACGTCGAGAATGCACCAGAGAGGACGATCCATATGAGTCCCAATGGTGGAGAGACAGTCTTCGGAACCTTGCTCAAGATTGCAGAGCCGACTGTCCCCACTTGAAAGCCATCCTTGTTTCCGACAAATGTACTGGTGTATTGCCAATCGACGAGGACATTAGGAAACTGAAGGCACAGTTCAGAGAGCAGGGCGTGAGCCTGTTGATCAAGGGCGAGCATCTAGTGACGCCCATCCCTGCGGTCCAGGAGTGGAAAAGGCTGACCGCTGACTGTGACATCGTGCTGAACGGCATGGGCCGGAAGAGTAAGATGCACACACTTCACATCTACAACAGCCACAACAACGATTGTCTACTGCACAACCGGCATGGATCATATCCTGGGCTTTGGCAAGAGATCCGAGTCGGAGGTCGAGCCAGTGCTATGGGGAGCAGATGAGCTCAAAGGTTCGTCCTCGGCAGCGTTTTCTCGGCAAAAAAAGATCACATACAACAGCGGGTATTCGCTAGTGGTCACCCACCTAACTACTAATCCGCCGGTACGTTGCTTAAATAGGGCTGAGCGAACGGGAAGCCTTGTTTTCAACGTCCTATGGTCGTATGTGGAATGAAGATGGTGTTTGACCATTATGTCCCGAGCTAATTGTACTGGCGCCAAAGCGGCCACCCGCATCATACACAAGACTGTTGATGTCTGGGAATGCAACACAAAGCTCTAGTCTTATGTCTAAGGAAACCGCTGCCGAGTGGAGATTTCGTATTGTATTGCGACAGACGTCATCTTAACCTTACGGTATGCTATACTGCGTCCTTCTCATCGGCATGCATCCCCTGATCTAGATTCCAGTACCTCGTCATCTTCGCAATCTCGCTCCTCCTCTTCTCCCGTGCGGCCTCCGCCTCTTTTTCGCCTGCTGACCGAACAAAACTGCCCTGGTCAAGACTCCAAAACGACCTGGGGATCTCCAGCTTTTCAGGCGCTTTGCAAACGCACTTGCACGAACAGTCCACGACGACTTCTCTGACCATCTCCCGAGGCACATATACCATCTGAGGCACCAGTGCTGCGTTCTGTGGCGATGTCTGTTCTGATGCCAATGGAGTTTCCAACTCTTCTTGGAGTATCTCCTGCCTTCGTGCGACCCTTTTTGGTGATGATTGAGGTGCTGCGTCGTACTCTGCTCTTCCTTGTTCGTGATAGGTATGGCGTTGATGCGTCGACTTCAGGACGGAGTACATCAAGAGCGCACCAATTGCGCCGGTGAAGAACATATTGTCCGACTTCCGTGCCAGTGATTAATGAACGTGTTTTCTTATTGTCGGACTGCGGGTGGTCGATGCTGATTGGAGCGTCTTGTTGGTTCAACGGAAGCTTTTGTTTGAAGAGTGATGAGCTACTGCAAGACTTGCGTGAATACGTGTTTATTGTGTGAATGCTCTGCTGTGAGCTTGGGCAGCATCCCAGGAACTATATACATGACGGCTTGGAGATGAGATTAGGCATCAACAAAACAATGATCCGATCCTTCTAGCGAGACCAGGAACAGTGTGAAAGCCTGTAATAGTGGTGAGCGAGCTCGAGTCAAGGGGTATATCCGTAGTGTTGTGTCGGTGTGTCGGTGATGTGAAAGGTACATTCGTGGTTGCCTTCGGGTGGTTTCGGGTGGTAGCTGGACGCCCCTACCTCATCAACACCAAACTCGAACTCCTAATAAACATGCTTACAGTAGCTAAGAGAATCCTCTGGAAGCAGAGTTGGTTCAGATCATCTTTCTGTGGATATTCGTTGTGCCTTTCTCGCGTAGACTTTTGAGGCCTTGCCTGCAGTACTGTTTTGCATCTATTTCGACAAACAGCAAGGGTCTGGGAGAACTATAATCCATAACCCCAACACAATGGAGCGTGACTACTCGAATCATATATACCAACATTACGCATGTTTACTCTTTAAAATCGATCTGTGTACTCGGAACTTATCTAGGTATCTACAACATCAGTACCACACCGCAAACACTCCTGCAAACTACACTCCGACATCCTAACAACCCAAAACACACCCATATACACGGAAAGCTCCGAACCGGCTTCAGACACACCATCAAGACCTTGAGCAGGTCCAGCAAAAAACAGCTCGGTCACGGCATGGCCACCACAACGCCGTGCCCATAAGTTCTCCCAAAGCCAGCAACGACTCTACCTACGTTCAACGCATGGAAGGTCTCCTCGTTTCCTCGAGCCCGCAACAATCAGTCAACAGTTTTGAAAGCCCTACAGTATCGGCATCATACCAGACAGTCAGAGGCATCCCACAGCACAAGTTCAGACACGTCCGAGGGCAGACAATCAGCCTCGTCAGACAGCGGACATTCGGACTCGTCTAATGACCGACAATCAAACGAGCCAAATGACAGACGGCCATTATCCATAAGTTCGTTCACCGGTATCGTTATTGGCAACACGATCTCCCTCCAATTTATCCTCAAAGAGCAACGGAAGCGCAACTGGGCAGAGTTCCAAGCATCGCTTACCCCAAAGAAGCCCAAGAGAATTAGAAAAGAGCTGGACGCCGTAGAGAGGCGTTAGAACAAGGAAGAGTAGAACTTCGGTCTCGCAGTCAAGCCCATTTTGTTAGATCCGCACCGGAAATATTCTAGGTACCTCCAGGCTGGGGATAGAACGTGTACGCCAAAACCTAGGGCCAGTCTGAGAGGATATTTGCGCAACCTGTGGGAAGTAAAACACTTAGACTACAATCATCATCAATATTTGAAAAGATGAGAGGGTTGATGCCGATTTGCAGGGAAAGGCCATAGAAGCTCGATGAGGAGGGTCAATATTCGGACCATCAATGCAATGCTATCGTCTCAGAACAATCTACTCGGGGCTGCTTTGTCCAATATCCCCAACATTGTCAATTTTTCAACCTACGCCACACTTCTTGAATAAGGCCAGCAATATCCAGCGATGCAGTATCTATTATTCGGCGAGACAAGCAAGTTACTTGTAGACAGCAGAAGGGCCTTTTGTATTGTAAGAAAACTATAATTATCCCTCAACTACCTTTAAATTTACTAAACCTAACTTTGATTTGCAATTTCAAACGCCCTTTGCAAGGGTAGCAAGAGTAAAGTAAACTGTTTTTTGCCCTACAAGGCTGCCTCGCCGAATATTGAGATTGCCTCGCCGGATATCGCTGCCCTTTTGTACACACCGCGTGGCTCCTGCTGTGTCACCTCCATTGTACCCACCGAGCATCCGCGGTCCGCGGCGCCTCTGCATCTTCCTCCCACATCATAGATCACGATCGGCCGTTGAGTCTACGCCTCCATCTGTACCACGCCGGCTTTGAGCGCCGTGACCTCAGAGCGCCGCGACACTTCGCTGCAGGCATCTGCAGTGACATCTGGGCGTTGAGGACCGGTCCGAGATACCAGCCCCGGGATTGCAAGCTCCAGATCGTAGGCTGAGATGGTTCAAGGAACGGCTTCCTAGTACAGCGCACAGCATGCTCACGCGGTCGGAGATTTTCAGGGACGTTGGGAATGCGGATGCAGCGAGGGCGTGGAGGTGCATGGCGATCGCTATCATTCTGTAACCTTGCGTTGTACAAGATCTGGGATTAGTGATCTTTGTGCGTTGGCGTGGGAGCAAGGGCGTTGGATTCTTCAGCTGTCGTTCACGACATCAGTCCTGATGCTAGGGTATGTTCGGCAGGTGTGACTTCTCAGTCGATCGAGCTTTCCAGCAAAGTGCATGATATGAAAAGATCGAGGTATTACTGTGGAGCAGTCGTGGCAATGACCACTTGACTTTGTGGACAGATGTCGGGGCGATAGCGTGTCCGTTGATCAGGGATGTCCTTGAGGCTCTGCGGACCATGGATGTGCGTGTAAGACCTGCAGGTTCTGTTGTTTAGTTCCAAGACAACTCCCGCGGGAGCAGACTATGACACTTCCTTCCATGAGCTCTCAACAACGACAGTTTTGATTTCGAGGCTGGCTGCAGAAGTTTGGTGGATATGGCAGACCTTACGTGGAATTCTTACAAATCACAATTGTGAAAATCCTCCAATGGAACCGTATCTCGGTCAATGCTTGCAGCTATGCTCGTCGTTGAAGTCCACTTACAAGCGACAGAGACCTTCAAAGAGAGTGTCCGACACCGGAATTGATAGCCAATCATGATCGGCGGTCCAATGGTCGAAATCTAATCGAATAATGACTGTCGCGATAGATATCGAAGCATCTAGTAAAATGTCGTGTGCCTCTTGGCACTTCGCTCATAAGAACCCTCATCAGTGTACCGATGCCTGGCGACGCGCAAATTGTAACGGCCCTTGTGGTTCCCTGACGATCGCGATGTGTACATCGACTCGCATTAGTGTATGTACGACCTGAGTCACGGACCGGAGGCAAAGTCCGATTCGACGATCATGGCAGTTCTCTAAATCTTCCTCAACGAATGAGTACTGTTGAGTCTGGTATTAGTGTCGTCAAGGTTTCTTCGAGGCTGATAGAACGAGGAGCTGTCGACGAACGGGTACATGCTTGCGAGAGGATTCAGCTAGAATGTGAATATGTAGTGTAGAGTTCATCGAACCGAACAGCTCTGGGATCACGGCCCAGGGTGTAGCCGACGCTTACAATGCCCAGTGACCCTCTGACTCGTCTGCCATGTGACTCCAGTGAGAACAAAGAACTCAAACGCGGTTCCCTCGCGTGAGGTCAAACGATCGACATTGGAGGTCGTGCCACGTTCTGGCTGCAAAGTCGAGCCTACAGTAGTGCTGATGGGTTCGCGCTTTGCACAAAGCCGCTAACTACTGACCAATCGACTATCAAGTTCGGTACACAACCGAGAAGTGCATCCTTACGGAGGCTCCGGTCTGCAAAAGAGGTGCACGAAGTGGCGTTCGGTCCGGTGTTGCTTGTTCGAGTGTTGCTGGGTCCTGTGACAGCTTCAGCTCATGCAGGTGGAGGCCAGAGACGAGGCCGACGTTCGAGTCCTCGCGCGCGACTCTGATAACGGGGAAGAAGTATATCGCGATGATCTCGCAGCTGTTGTTGCCACTGCTGCTGGCATACAGCTGCTGGACAGTCTTGTTCGGTCCGTTAGCTTGCTGCCCCCTAGTTTTTCTCTTGAGCCTGCAGGTGGACTGCAAGACTGACGATCTTGCATCGGGTCCAGATTCTGACCGTTTGCAGCTCAGCTGCGTCCGGCAGCTCGGTCTAACGCGTTAGTTTCAGACGCAGAATCTGGGTGTGGGCTCCCCGCATCTGGTTCGTGGAGACTAAAGCAAAGCATCCCACAACCATCCCGTAACAAGCGAGGCGGAAGGCACCGGCAGGGTCATTGCATCGCTGGTAAAAGCCGTGAGTGGTGCAGTCGCTTGCTGAGGTGTCTTTGTTGGGACTTGCGAACGACGTGAAAATTGCGTGTGAGTGGTTCTCAAGGTGAGGCTCCGCCCTTGGCGGCATTGCGGATACATGGCGCTGGATGCGCAGGCTACGCGTGTACCGTCAAAGATTGAGGCGGATTAGTGGACAGACCTGGAACGCGTCCAGGTTACTTTTCGCTGTCGCATTGCGTGTATTGCTGGCACTGCTATCGACAGGTCGACCTTGTCATAACAACGGTCATGAGAGCAGCGATGCTGCGATAGCATTGTTGCAAAGATAGTCGTGCTTTTGCACTGAGGTTGGGGAACAACTGGCTCGAAACAAGGAAAGTGCAAGCTGTCGCGTTGTTATTGGCCCAAGCGCCCCAAGCCATCTCATTACACTGCTTCTTTTGGCACGAGCGAATTTCACGATCCGGAGATTGGCAATCTTACAACGACAGCTGTTACTGCAACATCAGACTTGGAAAATGAAACGTAAACAGCAAGCAATGCTGGCGGCTGCCCAGCCACATCCGTTTGACATGTTATTGCCTGAGAAAACGTTGCAACTGATAGCGCAGCGGCCAGGGGCCGTGCCATCACCTCATCTACCGAAGTTTGACAGTGACAGCCTGACAGGTAACGGACACCAGCGGATGCATCGTTGCATTCCACCGGCAATTGGAAGCCAACTGCGCGCGACGGAGAAATTGCTGGATAGTTATTGCAGGCACAGAGATCGACGTACCGTTGTTGTCACTCAGCGCTTGCGCGAGGCTGCCAGGTACCAACGATCCATCGCCAGAAGCACCAAACATTGGCGCTGCAAAGTCCTCCGAGTGGAGCAATCAGGGAACAATTCATTGACCGGACGGAAGATGGAGACCTGCGACCTCACCGCTTGACGGCCCGGAAGAATTGTGTGTCCCAAAGTTCGCCGGCGCAAGGCTACGAGCGACCGCGCAAAACTTGTGGTCGCAGATGGAAACGGTTGACACGCGATTCTCCACGGATCGGATCCTTAGCGATTTGGTAGTGCTTTGTGTGACGTTCGGTCGTCTTGCTTTTCAGGCACTCCTCCGTATCCTCGTAAAATCCTGCTCAATCTCGGTACCTGGCATCCTCCTTGAAGCAATGGCAATTCAAGTGGAACCAAGGGCAAATAAAGATTTGCACTGAAAAGTCTCTGTCTCGGAGTACGGCCGCCGAGTTTTGGTCCCTGTAGATCGCTCTCGCAGCGGGAGACAGGCCTACCATGTTCGTGACGTCTCAGCATCACGGATTTCCCAGAGAGGCCGGCCAGGAACTGCGAAAGGGTGCTGTAGGCCGAACATGTCCCGGAGAGCTCCAATAACGCCCACCATGCAGTAGCTCGGCTACACTTGCGATGAGAGACAGCCTGGAACTGACCTGCAGCGCTGGCGACAATATCTGAAGGTCATCTGCTGTGGGTCTAGATCGGCGTGCCGGACCTCGCATGCGTATCGAAGTCAGAAAAAGCAAAAACGACAACAATCGGTCCGCACAGTGAATCGCAGCTGGTGAAGAAGTGCAGATTGCATTGCAGAACGCGTAGTACAACGCCAGAATGCAGGCCCTGTTTTGGCGTCTTGAGACATCAGGGGTAATGACGGTGCATCCCAGTACCATAATTCTATGAGCAGATGTGAGCAACATGCTCAACCGTACAGCTTCTGTGGGTGATCAATTTGAGGCTCTCGAAAAGCAGCATCCTTTAGCATCACGCCTCTCGATCTCGATGCGTAGACTGGACTCATCTGGGCAGACGCAGCAAGACCGCTGCTTCGTCCTCCCGCTTCTCCGCATTTCGTCTGGCAGGCCTATTTATGGTGGCGAGGACGAGCTCCTCGTTCTCGTACACAAATAGGGCAAGGCTCGCTGATAGCGTCGCTGCTCTGGGAGGATGCTGCTAGCCATGCAGGGGCAAGTGGACGCCTCTGGTTCGATTGGTCGCCAACTGCGGCATATCAAATACCAACTTGGCAAACCGGGGGCTTGCTGGACCCACCTCGAACGGTGCGTGTGAAACATGCTGTTGCGCATCCTCATGTGGAGAGCATTGGACTCGAGCCGCGTCTTGCTCGAGGAACCAAGGACACTTCAGTGCAGACTCGGGAGCGGCAGCAGAGTGATCAACATTATCTGGCTGTCACCTCCGAGAGTGCAGGGGCAGAATGTGAAGTTTGCCGGGTTGCGGCAGGTTGCCAAGACGATCTGGAGAGATGCATATCGCGTGCAGTCAACTCCAACGAGTGAGAATGCACGCCTTCGTAGTGGAGGGTGGTTCGAGTCAGGACGCTGCAGGTGTGTGTAGGTCGTTAACAGACCGTTTCTTCCTCATGCATACTCAGCGATAAGGTGTATGCAGGTGGTCGGCACGCAGCGATCGCTCATGAGCCGCAGGAACAATTAACTTCGACATTGTCGTCTGATGAGCGAAGTACAAGAAACTTGTAGCTGGCCTGTCCGCGGCGGCGCTCGTCATTATCGACACCATGGTCGCGCAGGGTGTGGAGTGGCCGCTGTCGACGGGCCAGCTGGTAGCCCTCGTGATGAATGGAGATCAGGCACAGCCGCGTCCGAAAGGAAATTGCGACCTTGTCTGCAGTTCGCGCGCTACGGGCGTTCCTGCGTTTCCAGCACCGTTCCTGCCAAAACGCAGCAGCGTGACTGCTAAACAGCCAATTTGCCCACGAGCAGCGTGCGTGTAAGTGGAAAATTATCATGGTGACTGCGAAATCACCACGCTCGCAGCAGGACGGCGGCCGTGCAAGGATGCGAGCAACGGTACCCCTACCCTAGGCGCGAGTGTGGGCCCTGCCTGTCAAGCCCAGTCAGATTGCGTCCGTGCTGTAAAGGTAGCCCGTCTGTCTCCCAGAACAAAACCGTGCTCGGCCGCGCCGCTGCATCCAGGTTGCCTATCCACGACACCTTCCGCTCCTCTGGTCGACTCCCCTCACACCACACCCACACTGGAGCCGTCTTGTTGACCTCACGAATCCTGAGGCGACGTGCGGTATCTGTCCGCTCCTTTTCAGTCGTTCATTCTTTAATTCTGGGTGTACTGGCTTCACCCTCCGCGCCCGCAGCAGCATTATCTCCAGCGTCCAGCACCCAGCAACCACCGCATACGATTGCTGCCATTCGCCCTCACTGCACTCGAAACCTCCTCACTCCGCGTATATTGTATGCAACTCGACCTCAGCCCTGCAATCTGCGTGCTGACCACTGTCTCTCGCTAGTGCTAATACTCGGGCGCCTTGGACCTCGACGGCGCTTGTTTCGTCTCACTGCCACCGTGCCTTACACCTGTAGTCGCCGTGCTACACTAATTTCACAGTGTCTTCACCATGGCTGAGATTGCGCTGCCACGCCATCAGGCTACACAGTCGCAGTCGGCGGGTGTAGGCCCAGCCCTCTACCAGCGTCGCCAGCAGCCCAACGTTGGCAGCGTCGAGATGGTCCCCAACCCCGACTTCTCGTTTCCCATGCGAGGACCAGACACATCCTCGAACGACTCGTCACCGACAAAACCTCGCCCTATGTCGATGCAGTACCCGGCTGCTCGCAGAGGATCAATGCCGCACGCCAGGCAGAAGTCAGTCAACGCATTGCCTGCTTTCTCCTTCAACCCCTCCGGCAACGCACCACCGCCACAGCAAACATGTCCCCAGACATCGCCGCTCTTGTCGCCGACGACGCCTGCGAAGCCAATGCATGGCCACCGACGTGGTGGAAGTGAGCTCATTGGAGGTAGTGCTCGAACAGGCGCGACATTGCTGAGCAGCAGCCCTACCAAGGATGGTTCTCTGTCACCTCCCACGTCGACACTGCAACCAGGGCCGCCTGCTGGACGTCGCGGGCACGCACACCGCCGTTCCCGTTCCACTGCTATTTCACAACACGACCTGTCCGCTATTATGGCTCCTCCGGTGCCCCCAATTCCTCCAATGCCTACTTTGGCTGGCAGTGCGCCCAACACTCCAGCCGAGAGTCTCAACGATTTCAAATTTGGTCACTCGGTGAACAAGTCGATGTCTCAGCCTTGTCTGCGAAGCAGCAGCCCAGACGATGAGTCCACACCACGTCCTCCCTCAAGGGCCCGTGTTGGGTTCTCAGAAAAAGTCGAGTACATCCGCCCCCTTTCAACAATCTCGTCAGAGACCGAAGTATCCACAATTCGTGGACATTCGAATACGAACAGCTTGTCATCGATTGTTGGTGGTAACACCGTGAGCCCTCCATTCACACGTTCAGGAACCCCGACCCTGCCAACAGTAGAAGACGAGAGCCGGCCTGGCACCGCCGGTGCTGTGTTGGACAAGATTCTCAGCAATCCTCTGATCGAAGAATCAATTGAGCGCAAACGACCCATGTCTGCTGGGCGGTCGCGGTCCGCCGGACCCAGCCCAACTTCGCCAGATATGCCATCGAAGAGGCGAAGCTTCTTTCGCTTGGAGTCGAAGAACAGCGACAAGTCTCACCACCGAAGACTGCCGACCAGCATCTCTGATCCTGCTCTCACAACCACGTTCAACTCGTCTCCTCTGGCCTCACCTCTGAATGCAGAAACAGCAGAGGATGCGAAGTCAAAGTCGAAGAAGTCGAGCCACAAGCCACGAAAGGTCAAATCTTGGGCCAATTCCATCATGCCACGAAAGAGCAAGAAATCAAAAAAGCGAGCAGCGACCCCCGAGCAGCCAGACGTCGAGTTGGAAGGCGAGGACACTGATTCGTCGGACGAGCTTGACTTTGACGACTTCAGCCCCAACTTTGATGATGACAACTCTGTCACCATCGTGTCGCCCACAGCGGACTCCGTTCCCGGACCCAAAATCAACACCGACTTTGCATCCTGGCAACCACGACAGCTGAAGCGTGTAGACTCAGATGTTATGAGCCCCATCATCGACATGGACGCAGCACTTGGTCCATTCCAAACCCCGAACGGCGCAGACCCGAAGACGCAGAAACGCGCCGGTTTCGCAGCTCACCGCCGAGCCATGCACAGCGCCAGTGGCTTCACCCCCAATCACCGCAGGACCGAGAGCGCTCCTGAAAGCGCTATGGCGCCTTTCGAGTTCAGGCCTTCAGCTGCCACTACCACCTCGCCTATGGCTGACGTGTTCGAGGAAGAAGAGCCAGAAGAGGAAAAGCCGGAGTCAAGAAGGGAATCCGCCCCCACGTCCATCGCGGAAGAGCCTGAGAAGGCGGAAGAGCCGCAAATTCAGGTCGTGGAGACTGAGGACAGACACGACGGTCCGGCCATCAATTGGAACTTCAACGACGGTCTTGGCTTGAAGACACGTGCCGAGCCACGACACTCGCCCATCATGGAGGAGCCACTGTCTCCACATGCCGTTCCCCAATCGAGTGTCTCTCAAGTCGAGGTCGTGGAGGACTATGAGGAGCCGCGAACCTCATCCCTTACCCACTCTTCAGACTCCACTGTCACACCGCAGTCGACGCTGGAGGAGTTCAAAGAGCATCAGTCGGCCATGGCTGTGCCGGCACCGCTTGCGCAGCAAAGCTTAATGACACCTAACACTGTCACCTCCTCCTTTGGATCACCAGACTATCGGTCCAGCCAAATCTCGTTCGACACACCCCGCGTCGGCACTGCTGCGTCATCTGTGACGGATTATCCGGTCATGCCGTCGCCACGTTTTGGCGAGCCCGGCCCTGAGCTGCGCGACTCATCTGACGTACCGTCTCTGACTTCCTCGCGGTCGACTATGACTAGTAATTTGCAGGGCACATTCCCTCTCCCCGCTCCTCGCAGGCCTGGCGATCGCTCCGCGTCGCTCTGTTCCACACCCAGCGAGGTGGAGCAGCGCCGTCGCAAGCGGTCTAGCATTGCCAGTCTTTCTCGTTTGATCAATGGTTCATACGGTAGTGAGAAGAGCAAGCTGTCGATCGAACAGCGACCGCAGTCCGCCTACCTCGAGCCTGTTGCCCGGGAGAGCAAGAAGAAACCCAGGCGCCTCAGCAAGCTGAAGTTCTGGAAATCATCGAAAGACTCGGCTTCTTCGTCCTCGCAAGCCCAATAAACCTGCTTTTACCACGACCGCCACCTGCTACTTCTTGCAAATTATCACGTACCCTAATCCAACGGACGTACTTCCTGTTGACGGCATGACATAATGGTCCATCCCCCAATCACCGAGCATATATACATCACACCTTCCCGCATGAAATGGAGTTACCAGCGAAGCTACGAACTTTTAATGGCGCATGCATTTTTTGCAATCTTGGAACGAGAACTGGACTTTCTTACTCTCGTTGAATCAGCATTTCCTTACAAACCCATCGTTTGCGGGGTCTGGGAAGACGGGTATCTACGAGTCGATTTGATCAGCGGTACTTTGACCAGCTCTTTACGGCGGTAATGTCTCTTTGGAGATAGCATCTTCTTTGTCCCTCATTCAGTATATTCGAGGCATGGCTGGGTACTCTTTGGCCGTCTATTTCGAGACATGCCCGCGCAAAAGCGCGATACGACAGATCTTTTCCTTCAAATCTTTCATGTAGGGCGGCGTTGACCAATTTGGTGGATCGAAATCTACCAGCGACATAGAAGAAAGTCGTGCATGGTGAAATGCAATGAACACATACATAAACCTATACCGCGTTCCACATATGCCCTCTTTCACTCCCCGACTTGTCACTCACTGTTGCCAAGCTTACGAACGAATTTCTTTCATGAATAAAAGCCGCAGTCGTCACTAGATTCGTACACATCGTCTTCAAAAACCCAATCGGCTCCCAGCGCTTACCTATCGAATCCTTCGTATCGACCCCACCAGCTCGCGCACGCCTCACGCATGCGCAGGCACGGAGCCTCTCTCCAAGTCGCCATGCACAGCCACGCTTCCAATAGTTCGCGGAAATTACGAGGGTCGGCCCTCCGCATGCAGCGCAGGTCAAATTGACAGATCTCCACATGCCTGCATCTGCATAATGCGAAACACAAATTGCACAACTCTGACATGAGGATCATACCGGGGCCCACATGCACAACATAACCTCGCTGAATGCAGCAAGGTAAGGATGCGAAGCTGAGCTCGTCCGCGAGACCAGAGACGGTACGAGTATGGCGCAATGAGACAGGCGGGTAGATCGTGCGACTGTGCGGGTTGGGCGGATAGCCGTTGCACAAGTGTGAGGAACCGTGGGCCTTGATGTGTGGAGTGTTTCAGGGTGATAAGGTGTGGGGTTGTGTCGGGGACGTGTGTCGCTCTGCGAGATGGTACTTGAGAATGGCTGAGAGCTGTGGGAGGAATGTGAAGAGGGTTTTGCATCGAACAGTTGATACACTCAGCGGCGACTGATGAAGAGTGGGTAGCGGTCGTTCAAGCATGGTGCCAATCAATGAGGTTCAAGAAACGAGAATCGGATGGGCAAATAAAGACATGACATTCATTAGTTTGGTTCCCATCTCGAACGTCTTCGACGCGGGGCCATTTTGACATTTGACACAAGTTCGTTGCAATTGAAGGGTTCAAGCTATGTGAGCCAATCAGACGTTAGCGTGGTTTGCGGAGGGAAGGTGGCATCGCCGAGCTCGAGGCGCGTACCGCGTTCAACAACCCCACAATCTACACAACCGTAGCCCACACTACAACATGGCAGATGACGATAAGGAAAAGGCTGAAAAGGTCGCCGCAGCCAAGAAGCGCGTATGTGAACCTTCCCATTTTCGTTCACACAAGTAGGGGTGCCTCTGGTAGAGCAACGTCACTGCGATTACTGAGCATGATAATTCCTTTGGCAGTACTGGCAGTATCTGCACACACACTTCTACAAGACTTATGGGAGTCTGCTGACCTGGACACGTAGTATGAGCAATTGAAGAAGCAGAAGGCCAAGAAAGCCGGCGGCGCGAAGAAGAAGGACAAGAAGGAAGAAGCAGAAGTGACAGAGGAAGCTCCCATTGAAGCCGAAGGCCCCGATGCACCTGCATCAGCCGAGGAGAAGATTGAGGACGCTCCGCCTGAGCCCACAGATCTGCCCACCGAGACCGCGGAGCCTGGGTCTCCAGTGACCGCCGACGATGACGAGCCCACCGATCTACCGGTACCCAAGCCATCTCACGGTCGTAAGCCTTCGGTCGCAATTGAGTCACGTCAACGTTCGGAATCCTTCTATCGATCCGGTGCTGGACCTACGTCGCCTACCGGTTTGACACCAGGGGGCGGTGTGTCGAGCGAGATCTACCGCGAGCAGGTGCAGAAGATCGCGGAGCTTGAGATGGAAAAGATCAAGCTGACAGCCGAGGTTGAGGAGTACAAGACGAAGTGGGAGAAGGATGAGGAGGAGCTCGAGGAGTTCAGGGAAGGCAAGGGCGAAGCCGCGATTGCGCTCGAGAAGAGCAAAGAGGCCGATAAGCTGGTACGTATCTTGGTATCCAGCTGCGCTGGACGGTCCAGGCTAACACACAAGCAGAAATCGGAAGTCGAATCACTCACACGGCAGCTGTCGCAACTACGAACACAAACCGAGAAGTCCACTCGCCGTGCCTCTGCCGCTTCGCCCAGCCAGACTGAGTCGATCGATGACCTGAATGCTCAGATTGCTTCGAAATCAGCAACGATTGAGTCATTAGAACTGGAGATCTCGAAAGTCAACACGCAATTGACGGAGCAGACAAACAAGAACAACGAGCTTCAGTCGAAGGTATCGAGTCTGGAATCGGCATTGCAAAAAGCAGAGCAAGAGGCTAGCTCCACAAAGACCGAGCTCTCGGACTTGAAGGCGAGTCTGGACAAGGCAAGCGAGCAGGCAGCGAAGGAGGGCTCAGACCGTGACTCTGCGCAGACGCGAATTGTCCAGGTCGAGGCAGAGCTTGGCACTGCCAACCGCAAGGCCTCTGATGCCATCTCAAGGGCCGAATTGCTCGAGAAGAAGATCGAGACGCTTACACAATTGCATCGGGATAATGACACGCGCAACCAGACGCGCGTGCAAGAGAGCGCTAAGATCGAGCGCGAAGCTGCCGAGCTCCGCACCCGTGTGACTGGCTTGAGCAACGAGAATGCACGCCTCCGTGAGGCTGAGCAACGTCGCCGCAAAGCCAACCTCGATTCCATTGAAGACTCTAGCGTACAGGAACTCGAGGACGAAGAACGCGATCGCCTCATGGCCAAGGTCCGCGAACTGGAAGAAGAGAATTTCGAGCTGCGCCGTGGAGTATGGCGCGATCGGCGCACTGCCATGCAGCCTTCTATCGATGATGCCGGACCCTCGCAACCATACACCAACTCTGGCTTCGACGAGATCGATCTCTCAGGCGCTCCACCGGCACGTCCCGTTGGACAAAATCATTCTTCGTTCCAAGACGTTATCAAATCTGGCATCTCTGCATTCACCGGCCAGTCGCAACATCCAGCGCATAGACGCAGCGATGCTGCAAACCGCGGCAAGCCGAGAACAGGAAGTCTGGCAAGTCTGCCGAGCTTGGATGACTTCGAGTTCGACGAGGATGCGTTCAAGAAAGCACAAGAGGAAGAAGCGAAGAAGAGACTTGAGCGCATAAGGGAGACCAAGAGGGGGCTCAATGACTGGAAGGGTTGGAGAGTAGACGTGGTTGATATCAGAGTCGGTATGGGCGGAGTGTTCGAGATCTAGATCTGAAGAGCATTCGCTCGCTTACAATGTATCGATGCCCGCGTGACAACGCTGCAGGCGTGCTGCTTTTCGACACAATTCGGGTATGTGCGATTGGTGATTAGACTTAATCTTTCAAGGTTGTCAGATGTCTACACTGACTTCTACAGACAAGCATTGCCAAGCGCTGCAGCTGAGCTAGTTACGAGCACGTTTTGGGACCCGCTCACTTTCAAAACGATTGCCAGCTCATTACACTGGAGCTTTATACTCTTGTCCTCATTCGCTGCTCGGCATAGAAGCTGCTGACCGTGTGAACGAGCAGATTTACCCATCGTGAGTAGCGGATAATGCAGGTGCCAAGGACCTCGCGAGCACGTTCATAGCCAGCAGGCGCCACTTGAGCATGATGGCGGACAGGTAAAACAAGCCGCTCGCTTGACTATTTCTCCAATCACTTTCGTGTACGCTCGGCATTGCGATGCGCGCAGTATATATGGGCTTGTGTTGACCCTTCACCCAAGAGGGCGGCCTTTCGATCTCAAACAAGGCAACACGGCAAGACCGCAATGATGAAGGTGGGCATCTTCTTTACCACCGTGCTGCCGAATACAGCATCAGCGCTGATCGGGTACCCAATAACAAGTAAGTCTCTTGTCCAGCCGCCACATCCCACTAGTTAACTGAACTACCTAGTGTACGATCCCAACTGCGCCTTCGCATGCCGCGACATCTTCGCCAGCGCGATGCTCACCTGTTCCGGGCACGACAATGCGTCTGGCGCCCATTCCCACGGTCAAGGCGCGACTTCGCCTGGATGCTACGCAAGCGACTCGTCCTGGCTGACGACTCTCGCCAATTGCATCAACGCAACTTGCACGGATATTGCGCCGTGGAAACTCGAGAAGTACTGGACGGAGCGCGTCACTGGACGCTTCACGGGTGTGGAGCCTAAGTGGACGTATCAGCAGACGTTGGACCAGATGCAGGGAACTGAGCGGCCGACGAGGCTGTTAGAGGAAGATGAGATGCTTGACTTCACTGCAGCGTTCGATAAGGAGACCTGGGAGAGTACCAGGGGTGCGTTGGAGCACTTTGAAAATGCGGAGAGGAAGCATTCTAGATACGGGTGAGTCCGAGTCTGCGCCAACGAAATTTGTCGAGCATGCATGCTTACGTTGGCTTCAGAATCGTCCTCTTGGTCGTAAGCTTTGCGACCCCAATCCTCGTCACCTGCCTTGGCCGGCTCCCATATATGACCTCTTTCTTGGCTAAGGTCAAACCACGCCTTGTCTGGCCGTCCCTTGTGGGGTCCTACCACGTCCGCTCTCTGCCCTTCTCGCTCGGAAACGCGCCCACAATCGGTCAAATATGGTACATTGCACTCTTCGTCATCTTAAACCTCGCCTTAACGGCTGGTGGCTACAAATCCTTCCAATACCCGTCGAATGCCTGGTTCCCAGACGCCTGGCAGGAAATCATGGCCTACGTATCAGCTCGAACCGGCGTTCTCGCCTTCGCCCTCGCCCCGCTCGTCATCCTGTTCTCCGGCCGCAATAACGTGCTTCTCTGGTTGACCAACTGGAGCCACTCCACATACATGCTGCTGCACCGATGGGTCGCACGCATCTTCACTCTGCAAGTCGTCCTGCATTCCATCCTCGAATTCATGCTGTACAAGCGGCAAGGCAGCGTCGATGCCGAGCAGAAAGAGCCATACTGGATCTGGGGCATCGTCGCCACAATCGCATGCGTGATCATGGTCATTGTCTCCAGCTTGTGGTTCAGACGCGCGAGCTACGAGATATTTTTGATCATGCACATCACCCTCGCCATCTTCGTGCTTGTGGGTAGCTGGTATCACATCGAGCTTCTCTTCGCGCGGCGCTGGGGCTACGAATTTTGGCTATATGCAGCATGCGCGGTGTGGTTCTTCGATCGCGGCGCACGGGTCGCGAGGGTACTGAAGAACGGTATGCGCAGGGCCGAAGTCACGCAGATCACGGACGATATTGTGAGAATCGATGTCAAGGGCGTACGATGGGATGCTAGACCCGGGAGGCATACGTATGCGTACTTCCCCACTCTGAATCCGCTGCGGCCGTGGGAAAATCATCCTTTTAGTGTCGTACCGACTGCGCTGTTGCAGAGCCGCAGTCACAGCCTAGCGAACACAGCTTCATCGTCAAGCTCTGAGCATGAGGCCATCGCCGATGTTGAGAAGTCAGGCGCTGCCTCTGCGATCCATGCTCGTGCTACGCACACAGTGCGGACAGACATCTCAGGCATCTCACTGTATGTCCGAAAATCAAACGGGCTCACGAAGGCGCTCACAGCTCGTGCGTCACTCCTCACTCTCCTCGATGGACCGTATCCCAATAATTCTACCGCTGCGGTCCGGCGGACTGATCGCTTGGTGCTCATTGCAGGTGGTATCGGTATCACTGCCGTGCTTCCGTTCATTGCGCATCACCCTAATGTGTCGCTTCATTGGAGCGTGAAGACGTCGAGTCAGGACTTGGTGGATGATCTGGCTATGGCGCTGGAGGGTCTCAGGGAGAAGAGTGTGAGCGTTGGTGCGAGGCTTGAGGTGGAAGATCTGCTGGAACGTGAAGAGAGTGAGGGTTGGAGCAGGATAGGTGTTGTGGTGTGTGGGCCTGGTCGGCTGTGTGACGACGTGAGAAGCATTGTGAGTCAGAGAGCTAGAGCATCAGCGAAGACAAGGTGGGAGTTGGATGTCGAGGCATTCTCTTGGTAATGGAAGGTTCCAAAGTGCATAGCGCTCAAGTCCAATGAGCTGTCGTAGCAAGTTGTGTAAAGGCTATTGAGTCACTATTGTCTCGACATGTTACAGGTGAAATGCAAATGCGATGCAAGGTCTGCCAAAAAGCTTCTAACGCTCCGGCTGGCACTTTCATGAGGTGATCCCAATATGAATCTTCAAGGGTCATGTGTAGTGGTGAGCACTTATATCAAGCAAGGCACTGGCGTCTCTTGATGCATGCAGTCCACCAGTCCACGGGAGCCAGGTAGACTTGATGAGTCCGCATTCTGGCGCATGTAATCCAACGGCAATGACTTCAAGATCGTCGGACTTAATCTGCTGAACGAGGCGTGGGGAACTAGTTGCTATTCAGCCTCCGACCGTTGGAAGAAGGAGTCTACTTATGTGGGATGACGTGATCTTCGCCTCCCTGATCGTTCACCCGATTGTTTGACGATACAAAAGGCCTTCTTGAGATCCTATTTCATGAGTGAGCGGTGCGGTGTTTCCTTGACGGCCTGGACAAGCCACCGATTGCAGGACGTCATTCAGCGAGCTCAGCCGCAAAATCGAACTTTTTCCTGCTCCTCGGCATGGAGGCGTCATGCGACGCATCTTGTAATGACACCGGTGCGATCTACAAGCACCATCCTCTTAGCGCGCATGGGAACGAAACGCGAATGCTCAGACTCGTGAACCGCTC
The DNA here is from genome assembly GCA_022225945.1 of Didymella pomorum. Lineage (NCBI taxonomy): Eukaryota > Fungi > Ascomycota > Dothideomycetes > Pleosporales > Didymellaceae > Didymella > Didymella pomorum. The sequence continues at coordinate 653,121 of JAKJXN010000007.1, forward strand.
TCGATTTATCTCTTGTCGATTGCGTGTGGTGTCTCTGGATGATATGCCTGACTATCTAGCGGCTTCCTACGTCTGGGGTGATCCATTGGAAACTCGGCTCATACAAGTAGACGGCAAGCCATTCTCTGTTGGAATCAACTTGTGGAATTTCCTTCTTCAGATGCAGAGGGACTGATACTGTTGATTTATCTGGATCGATGCCGTATGTATCAACCAAGAGGCTCTGAAGGAACGAGGCGAACAAGCGGCGATTATGGGCCAAATATACTCAGGAGCCATAGAAGTTCGAGCGTGGCTTGGAGTGTGCACTTCGAACAACATTCTTGGAATGCAAAGACTCCAAGAAACTGATTGGATCGAGCCTGTCAAGCATCAATTTTGTCCACCTTTCAGAGAACCTTCTGGTTCAGAAGCTGAGCGCGAGCGACGTTGGCGCCTGCTTGCCGCCTTGACGACCAATGACTATCGTATACCCATTCGCGAGCTCACGGAGCCAAATTACTGGTCCCGGGTCTAGATCATGCAAGAATGCGTCCTTGCGCGGACCCTTGTTGTACAATGCGGACATGCTAAGGTTGATGTAAAATCAGTCTTATCAGAAACAAATGAACTCACTCACTCCTTGGATGACTTCGTAGAAGAAGCCCTTTGGGAAGACTGGGTCAAGGCTCGAAGTCTTGCAACTCATCTCGACGAAGACATGCACCCGGCTTTCGGAGTTCTTACTGCAAGAGCTGAACAGAACGAAATTTCTATCATAACGCTTTTAGATTAGCGTAACTCATAACCATTTTTAGTTATTGGCAGTGCGAAAATCCTTACGACTATGTACACGCATTCTCGGCGCTAAATCAATTTGCGTCTGCCGAGATGGTTCCTAACTACGAAACATCGAGCATGGAACTAATTGTCGAGGCCAGCTCCCATTTCGTATGGGCCTATGAGCACGATGAGCCACCGCAGTGGTATAGCAATGTACGATATAGGTATGCTGCGGTATCCTTGGCGCGTAAATTAGGGTTGGACGAACGTTGTACCCAGATTCAACGTATCCTGAAACGCTTGTCAGTCGACTAGGTCTAAGACGCTTTCATGACACAATACCTTCCGGTCATGATTGGCTATGTCAACACCAGATTCCAACATTTAAAGCGTACAATGATATTCAAACCCACGCTATAACATCTTACGACTTCCCGGTAGGACCTCATGCCTTGACCTGTGTCATCGTAACGTCATCCAACCAAAGCCTCGCCCTCGCCCCTCCCCTCCCACACTGCACGCTCAACCTCAACACCCCCTCCCTACCCACCTTCCCCTTCTCAATCCTCCCCGTCTCCTCCGCATAGCTCGTCCCCGGCTGGAATCCAAAAACACTCTCCCCATTCCAATTTACCGTGACATCACAATTCCCATACACCGCCTGCTCACTCCAAATAGCCACATCATACGCCTGCCCCGGCACCACAGGGACAGTTTGCGACATCTCCATCAGCCAGTAGTTGTTTGCCGACTCGCCTTGGGCTTGGAAGCTGTGGTCGCCGTTGTAAGGGCTGGTGGTCGTTTGGCCGGTCACGGCGCCGGTTGCGAGGGCGAAGCCGGAGAACGTCCAGGGTGTGTAGCTGGGCCCTTCGAAGTCACCGTTGACGATCACTTGGGTGGGGATTGGTGTTGGGGTGGATGGTGGTATTGATGGTGAAGTGAGCGTTGAGCTGGGAGGGGAAGGCGTTGGTGTCGCGGATGTGGGAGTGGGTATAGCGACTGATGAGGAGGGCGCTGTTGACGTGGGAGATGAGGTTGTACCTGACGAGGAAGGTGTAGGAGGAGTGATGATGGCGATCGCTGCCATATATTAGCACAAATATCTAGAGCATTCCTCGAAAGTGTAAACGTTGGGGTCTTACCGTCGGCGTTCTCACTCGCGCCAGCTCCGTTATTCTTGTCCTTGAGGTAGCACGTTCCAGCACCACTGCCGCCACCAAAACTTGCTGCTACACACTGGCTATTCTCTACACATGCTTGCGCACACAGTGGTAGACTCTCCGCCCACAAGCTAGTGAAGTCACCTCCGTAGTAGTCAGTGCTGCAAGAAAGAGCGTAAACTTGGTCTCTAGAGCCCTGGAGCACGCATCCATCGTTCTCAGGACAAGTGAACGTGGTTGGACAAGATGTGGGTGTACTTGGAGGGCTTGGAGTCGGAGCAGATTCGCGAGAAACGACCACGACACCGACGACTTCATCACTAGGCATACACTCAGCACAGAAATCTTCAGTCCTGGAGTGACAAGACTTACTCTGCTTGAGCCGCGTTCAAGTCACTCTTCATGTAGCAGTCTCGACCTCTGTAGCTGGCGCCAACGCAATTACTTGTCGTTGCGCATACTCGCATACACCCTGTGAGAGTTGACGTCTGTACTAGCTGCAGATCTCCCCCATAGTAGTCATTCCCGCAATTGACCTGTAAGGATGTGCCGTTCAAGAGGTATGTGCAGCTGTTGTCTTGCGGACAAGTAGGCGTCGCAGGACATGTCGGCGCTGCTACTCGGAGAGCAAGCGCTGCGGCTTCGAAGAAAGGCGCCATTGGTGAAACTGGACAACACTGCAGGAACCCCCAAATGTGAAGAAGACTGATGAACAGGAAGTACTGGTTCGAGAAGGCTGCAGATCATTCAAGTATAGAAATATGGCAGCCTACCTTTCGCTAGTGTAGGGAGTGCCAAGCTCAAGAGGTCGAAAGAGGAAGGTGATTTGGTCGTTAGGCCGTTCTCGATAGTTTTTGGCAAGGTTCTATCCGCGTGAGGCTCAAGCGTCGTCCGTATCGGATTCGTCTTGTTTGATGGCCGCGGACACAGGTTCTCATCTTGAAACATCGACTCAGTGATTTCATTCGAGCGATACAGGGCCTGCGTGTCGAGCAAAGAAAGGGCCAGATCGAAGCCCTACGTATTGGGTTCAGGGCATAACGTCTCATCTAGACGAGAGCCATCTAGAATGCCGAGCAGGGGGACTTTGATAGTCCAAAAGTGTGTATCGCGCATGGTCAGTGTCTTGCGAGCCGTGTTGTCCAGATCTGAGGCGCAGGTACCCATCCGACCAAGGACTAGCGTACCAAGCCACGGCTTGGCAGACAAGGCACGTCAATCCAAGTGAACGATAACAAAGCAGGCCTGCAAATCATGCGATGCTAGTATGATGAAAGATCTGTGTGTTGAGAGTGCGTAATGCTGGGGTATCTTGAGACTCATGCGGTACTTACATACAAAGCGATCCCTCAAACGCCATTCAACCGCGAGACAATCTCATGTACCATTCACCCACTCCCTCTCTGTGCCCTGATACTCCACAACGTCTCTGTCATTGCCTAGCCACTTCGCGTTCTCCCAAGGGCTGATCACGGCTAGCACTTTCGCCTTGACCAGCCCCAATGGCAGCGGCCCAAACAATCTCGAATCCCGACTCCACTCCAGATTATCCCCCGCGATCCAGCAATGCCCCTCCGGCACCTGAACAATGTTCTCTTTCACATTCGCCCAATCGCCCTCTTCCCCATTCTTTTCTAGATCCCCGTCTTCCCGTGCAGCGCTCATCACGCTGACGAAATCGCCGGGCATTCCAATGACACGCTTGCACCCCCGTTGGTGCGGAAACAGCGGATGTGTGTACGTTATCACGTCACCGACTTTGACGTTGCGACCGCGGCGGTGCAGGCAGGAGTATAGGATCCATGGCCGCTTGTTGAACGAGTGTGGGATCGTGGGGACCATGCTGACGCCGCTGGTGTGCCCGATCCAGCCGATGTGCGTGCTGAATATGTGGAATAGGAAGGCGCCTTTGACGAAGGTCTTGCTGGCCCCTGGGTCGTGTTAGAGGATGATGCTGGCGTGGAGGACTAGGGATGTGTACACCAGAGGTCGCGATTGGCGCTGATGAATGACATGTCTGAGACTGTCGCGTGATCAGTGCTACCGTATGAGCATGTTTCTGCTGTGTGAAACTCGCTGCGCACAAGAGGGCAGGTGCTGTGCGCGTGCAGTGACGATGCCGTGAGCTTCAGAACTTGGGATCCAAAATCCGGCGCTAGTTAAGTCCGTGACCTTACAAAATGCTGGGCAACGTCAATTCACAGACACCTCTTTGCACCAATCACGATGCTTGTCCAAGATGAAGTCGTCGGTCTGGCATGCCAGGAGCAGGCCTCCACAAGGTAACATGATGTTTTCGTGCCTTTCATCCCCGTTATTAACACGTGAAAGGCCTGCACCAACCGGACTCGACGCGGGCGCCACCTTGAACGATGCTGTAAGAGGTGCTTTCATTTCCTTCATATTTATCAATCCCTTATCATGCATTTATTCTTGTTCCTGCGCCATCTTTCGTACCGCCATTTTTGGTATCTAAGTCTTCTCAGACCTAATAACAACCTACCACGATCTCAACCCCAGCACACCCTCCATCCTGCATGAAGAGCCCTCGCCGCTTGAATTTATGCGCTACGTCGCACGGAACAGACCCTTCGTGGTCAAAAACGGCGCCGCAAGCTGGAAAGCCCGCCAGCGCTGGAACGCCGCCTACCTCAAGGACGTAATGGCCGGGCAAACCGTCAACGTCTCCCTGACACCCCACGGCAATGCGGACTCAGTCGTTTCTCTACCCAACGGTGGAAGCGTATTCGTCAAGCCCCACGAGCACACCGCAGACTTCGGTCTTGTCCTGGACGCGATCCGCTCGCAATCTTCTTCCGAAAACGCATCTCGAGGATTGATCCGCTACGCACAAACGCAAAACGACAACCTGCGGGACGAATACAGTTCTCTGTTCAGCGACGTACCATCCAGCATCGCATTCGCGCGCGTAGCACTAGAGCAGCCGCCCGACGCGGTGAACTTCTGGCTCGGCAGCAGCGCGAGCACAACAGCGCTGCATAAGGACAACTACGAAAACGTCTACGTCCAGATCCTGGGCGAAAAGCACTTTGTTCTCCTGCCACCGTGCGATGCGCCGTGTGTGAACGAGAGGAGTGTGCTGGCGGCTACGTATGCACCGAAACCCGGAAGCGGAGTGGCGAAGGACACGGAACCTAAGGCGGACGGAAGGAGTACGGATACCATGACAGAGGATCAGGAGCTCGTCATTCAGATTGATGAGCCAGCGACATACGTCCCATTCGCGACCTGGGACCCCCACACGCCTCACCTGAACGCGACACCGTACTCCCCATTCGCACAGCCGATGCGCGTGACGCTTTCCGAAGGGGACATGCTGTATCTGCCTGCACTCTGGTATCACAAAGTGTCGCAGAGTTGCAATGAGGAGGGGCTATGTTGCGCGGTGAATTACTGGTATGATCTTGACTTCGCGGGCGGGTTTTGGAGCACGGCCGGGTTTGTGAGGAGTGTGGGTTTGCTTGATATGCAGAGTGAGCAGAGCGAGCACACTGAGAAGGCAAGAGATCAAATAGGAATGTGAACACAATCAGACGGTATCGGACTGAGAAGTAGAAAGATACGTCCAGCTGCGCCGGGTTTGTTAGTTCCTATCCCCACTGAAATCTCTCTTCGTCGACCATCGTGCCTTCAGACCAGCATTTTTCAACCCATCCAACGCCCACCCTCCTGGCCATGCCTCTCATGTCCATATCTGCACCACCGCCCGCACTCGTATCGTCTGGAACCAGCACATGAGTGACTCCCCCGGCGTCTCCCTCCTCCACCTCACCGCCCCCAAACCGCACATAATTCGCCGCAACCCTTGACCTGAGCTGCCACCCAGCATCATCACTGTCCTTGATCTTGACTTTCGCATTAACAAACATGTAACTCTTCAGCCTTGTAACCTCCTCGCCGTGGCCCTGCAGCTGCCTCAAAAAGCCCCGTTTATCAAAGCTCTTCCCTTTCGGCCTCTGCACGCCCTCCAGCAACTTCCTCATCTCCCTCACATCCTCAACATCCCGTGCATACGCATCGCCATGCGCATCGACATGGCCCTCGACGACATCCAAATCACCGTCCTTGAGGAAGAACAAGTGGCGATTCGGCTCGAAAGGGAGGAGATACGGGAGCGCGTTATCAGCTTCGTGCTGCGCGATGCAGTCCGCGATCCAGAGTGGTTTTACGATGTTGTTTGCGTTGCGTTTCTCGAGGGAGGCGACTTTGATGAGCCGCTTGTCGGCGATGACGACGAGGGATGCATCGGGGGAGTCGCGCTGGACAATGGCGCCGCCGTGGGCTTTGACGGTGGCTTCGAGGGCGGGTTTGGTGCGCTTGGTAGGGTGGAGTTGGTCGGTCATGATGTAGAAACTGAGGCCTTGGAAGAGGTTAGAAGCTGGGCCGGCGTAGGGGGTGGTGAGTGTTTCGTTCCCTGCGATTATGAGGGGCTTTTTTGTGGTTCGGGCTTTTTTGCGTCGGCCTTGTTCGATCTTGAATTCTTGCTGTTTCTCCTCAAGGGTTTCTTCGACGGTGGTCTGTAGTTCCATCCATTCGGTGATGCTCAGGGCTTGGTCCCATCGCTTGTCCACGCGCAGACGCTTGAAGCGCGGGAAACGGAGTGTGCGACCTATTCGGAACTTGTCGCTGCTCTCGACGCTTGCAGCCTTGCATTCTAGTACAATCGAGTCGCTGGGTAAGATCCACTGATCGGGACGCTCGTACTGACGGTTCTCTGTGTGACCACCCAGTTCGGTGGTGGGCGGTGGTCGTTTAGGATCCCAATCTTTCCATTTGCCCTCGGTCCGGCCTCGAATGGCGGCATAGTCCTCACGACTAAATCCACCGCCCACTTTGAAGAACGAGAAGCATTTCTCGTAGTCTGGGTCGCTCCGCTTCGCGTGTTGCTTGACACGTAGTCCGCAGAGAAAGGAAGAATGCGCACCACCACGGTGACCTGAGCCGTAGTAGCCGCCGATGACGACGCAGTCAAGGGACTCCCCATACTCGGACATGTACTCCGGCTTCACCTTCATCCAGTCGTTGTTGCGGGCGTTAAGGCTGTACATGGAGCGGGGGTTCTTCAGGACGAGACCTTCTGAAGACTCGGCCACTACCTTTCGTAAGGCTGGCTCGACTTCTGTGTGCGACCGCGCATCGATATAGGGATGAATCTCTAGACGGCGATGGACATTCTTAACAGCGCCCTCAAGCGCTCGACGGCGGTCACGCAGCATGTAAGGAGTCAGAAGCTTGTCGTTGAGGTAGACGCAGTCGAATATGCGAAAGACGGGACGCTGACCAGTCTTCTTGTCGGTCTTGTTCTCCTTCTCTGATATCGCTGCAGTCTTTAGTGTGCCAAAGCCAACGATGTGATCTGTCTCCATGTCCCAAGTTATCATCTCTCCATCAAGGATGATGTTGCGGATGTTCTTGCCGAACGCATCTGCGATGAATCGTGTCAACGCGCCAGCCTCCTCGCCTTCGAGGTGCTTGCCATATAAATAGGTGTAATCTTTGGCTTTGCGCGACCAGAAGCCGAAGAGTCTGCCTCCCGGCGCCTCGGGGTCTTCCATCATATGTAGTTGCATGCGCTCTCCATCAAGCTTCTCTTCGATCCAGAAGTTGTCATCGTCAGGGTTCTGCTGGAACCGTGCGACAATCTTTTCAAATGAGCCAACCTTGTCCTGGAACTGCGCTAGTTGGGGCTGAAAGCACTGCATCACGCTGAGACCTGTGTCGTCACCTTCAAGTCGGAGCATTGGATCGTAGAGCTCCCAGCATACTCGTCTGAGGTTGGAGGAGATGTTGAAGAGCTGTTCAGCATCAGCGTGCCACATGTCGAGGAATGTCTTCTCGGTAGCACCGATCTTCATCTGACGGAGGATCATGCGAATCAGCCAGGTCATCTCTTCAGCGTTCATCCTCCTGTAGAACCTGTTGAAGATCTTGACTTGCTCATCTTCGGAGCCGACCTGTGACAGCTTGTCCAGGGCATTATTGACTTCGGCGATGCTCATGTCACTATACTGCGTTCGCATCTGCCGCGTGGACAAGACCTCGTAACAGCGCCCCGCAAAGTCGCCGGCAGTCGATGATGCAGCGCGATAGAGCTGGCCTGGTAGCTTCCAGTTGAGCATCTGCTTGGCATCTTCTGACTCTTTGCTGATCTTGGTGAGTTTGATCAACACTTTGGCGATGGCCTTCTCTTTCAGGCCGTACATGGCGCGGTCACGGTCTTTCTCAGGTACGATCAGCCGCATGGCTGGATAAAAGTCGTTGCCGACATTCTTGCGCCAGTCTTTGATGAATCGTTCGATAATGTTCCGCTTGGCTTCATGAGGGGAGAGGTTTGAATGACCTGACGGACCAGCTTTTCGACGTGGTCCGACGGGGTTTTTCCGTTTTTGTGTGTCCATCAACGGATCAAATAACTCCGTGAACAGCGTGTGGAATGGTGGCGTCTTGTGCTCATTCAAGGGCCTTGTGGGATACTTGTCGTTCAGCTCATCCTCCTCATGGCCGTACATGAGGGTGTTCTCACGCACCGCCTCGGCATCGGGCATCGCAATATCGTCTCCCATGGTGGATGCATCGATGTGCCCACGGCAAGGCGGGTTCTTTATGTTGTCGTAGATTGAGCAGGCAACTACGCTGGGAAGTAGGCAGGCGCGTCTCGGTGTCGCGCTGTCACGTGGCCGCTAGCGCTACATATGACATAGCCTCACTCTATTTCAGGGATACGAGCCCTGCGAACGGACGTTGGCATGGGCACGTTGTCGTGATGGCATACGGTTCCACTTGGATTCGTTTCCTCTCCAGTCACTCGCTGAACCTGAATTCTGGTCTTTGTCACACTGCACTTCTTCTCCGAACCTCGACTACACCTATCTAACACATACGTCACGTTTTGAGTTCGATGGGGACCAGATGAGCAGCTCCGCCCGCAGTCGCAGTCTCGCGCCGCAGTCTACCGGCATATCGGATACGCAGCACAACGTCCGCGATGCAGCCCTGATTGGAGCCTCCTCAGCCTTCGCCAGACCGCCCGCCAAACCTCAGCACCTCACCAACACATACACCGGCAGCAGCAATGGCGCGCTCCTTGCTGCCACGAAAGTAGGAACAGGGCGGCCAAGCACTCCGGGCGGCGCTGCTCCGCTGCAGCGAGATTACACTGGCGGCAGCTCGCGGAGCGTAAGCAGGCCGCAGCCCTCGCCCAAGCACGGCAGCAGTTCGAGCTCGCTCGGCGTGCCGGACGCCCACGTCGACCGCGCACCCTCGCCGGCACACACGGCGGCCACATTGGCAGCTGCGCGTCTCAGTCCTCTGCGGCCAGCAACCCAAGCTCGAGGCCCGAAGATGATCAGCGAACGGGATGCAAACGAGCGCGATGTGCTGCCGCCGTCTGGGAGCGTGGGGAGCGTGCTGGCGAGGCTGGAGCAGCAGAAGCCCGGCCAGCAGGCATCGCCGCGCCAGCAGCCGCGCAGGAGGAGGGACAGCTTTGGCTCGCAGTCTGCTGCAAGTACAGCAGCGAGCACAGCGCTGCCAGACAAGCCTACCGACGACACCCCTATACCGCCCACCAATTCCCTCGTCAAGATGTTCGAGCAAAATCGACCTGTCACCCCTCCGCAACCACCCGCCGCGCCCTCAGTCATCATCAAGGATTCTCCACCCCCTGTCAAGTCGCCCAAGCCCCAACGTAATTTCACACTCCCTCCAGAACCTAAGAACGAGGCTCCGCTGGCCAGGACCAGGACCAATACGCCGCCTCCAAAGCCGAAATCGAAGCCATCAATCGAGATGCCTCCACCGCAGTCTTTCGACGGCACCACAGGAACTCCTCGGCCCCTCCTCTCGCAGACGCAGACCGCCCCACTGAAGTCTCCACCCATCAAGCAGAAGCCCATCCAGCTGGCAGCCCTTAACACAAAAGCCACAACTGGACCTCAGGGACGTCCCAAGTCACAAGACTCCAAGCGTTCAGCAACCTTCAACAGGCGGCTGTCAACGTCGATCGAGAGCAACGCCCCATCGTCACCGGCATCCTTCAAGTCGGCGAAGGAGGAACAGGAAGAGGACGAAAAGTCCAAGCTCGCCATGTCCCCGCCACTCGAAGAGGAAGAAAAGGCAAAGCCCGCACTGCCTCCACCACGGCGATCAAATACTCGGAAAGCCGAATCCGTCCCCGCAGACGCAAAGCTCCTGAAACCATCCCTCCCCCCACCACGTCGCCAAGGCAAACCAACCTCCCCCCTCCCCGCACCAGAGCGTCTGCAAACCCGGCGCCTCTCCCCGCCCAACCGCCCGTCCTCAGCCACCGGCTCCGTCTATCACAACCCGTACCAGCGCGAATCCGTCAAAGCAATAACGGCGCACATGACCGGCGAGTCCCTAAGCAGCGCCATAATGGGCGCCGCCTTAGCCAGCTCACGCACCTCGTCTCCCTTGCCCCCTAACACGACCAATATGGAGCCTCTCTTCCCTCCGCGCGCGCAGAAACACCACCACCACCCTTTTCACCGGTCTCCGTCGCCGCAAAAATCCTCACCCCCGAAACACAATAACAAGCTGCGCACGACAATGCGCAAGGAACCCTCACCGCCGTCAAGTTCTGATGACGAAATCGACTTCAAGCGCAAGGGGAACAGGATGCTCGGCATGAAGGTAAGGAAACATCCGAACAAGCACCACGAGGGCACGCGCAAGCGGTGGCGTGACGCGATTACCGAGCGTGAGCGGAAGAGGTATGAGGGCGTGTGGGCGGCGAACAAGGGGATCCTTCTCCCAAACTCTGCGAGGCGCGGGAGCGGGTACGAGGATGATGATCCAGGGCAGGATGTGGCGAACCTTGTTGTCAGAGAGATTTGGAACCGGAGTCGTCTTCCTGAGCATGTGCTGGAGGAGGTGTGGGCGTTGGTCGATGGGCGCGAGGTCGGGCGGCTGACGCGGGTCGAGTTTGTGGTTGGACTGTGGCTTGTGGATCAGCGGTTGAAGGGACGGAAACTACCCACAAGAGTCAGTGATAGCGTGTGGACGAGTGCGAGGGGCCTGGGGATCAAGGTCAAGGTTCGGACTTGAGGACGCAAGGACTTGAGAGAGCTTCGAGAGGCGAGTATGCATGCATTGCGCGGTGTTTTGCTTTCGAGATACCCATGGTCAATTCAGCTATCTTTTGTGTCTGTTTTCTTGAGCTCTGCTCTGGTGGTTTGGTAGATATGAACGCCGGACTCCTTTCCATTTCGCCCCCTTATTTTGTCTTCTTTTCTCTTTCCAAACTGAGCGCCTACGCTAGGACTTCAGTATAGCACGACACGGCATCCGTCACAGCGCTCGCCAGCGCATAAAGGTGAACTGAGGTCAAGGTCACCTACTCTTCCATGGTAGAGTCGTCGAGCTCGATGTTCTCAGCAGACTGTGCCAATGCCTGAATGCTCTGACGTGTCCGAGGCGGGCACCGCTGGACTGCCCTCGAACGTAGGGAGCGGACTCACTCTTGAGGTGAAGCTGATCGACTCCTGTCGGCGCTTCCGAGTGATCTTGCCGCCCGAGCGCGTCGCTCAAAGCGCAGCTCAAGATTGCGTACCCTGTTCAGGAGACCGTTGTACGCAGCTCGAAGATCTTCGTTCTCCGTCATGACAGCGTCGAGACGAGCAGTCTAAGCCGCTTGCAGCTGGCGTTGGCTCTCCAGTCCAGTGCGGAGCTCTTGGATGTCAGGTTGATGGCGGTGCACAAGCCGTCGAAGATCTGACACCGAGATGTTTGCGTCCATGATATCCCCATGGAGCTCCTTCCCCCGCGGCTTCTTGCTCATTTCAGAGGTGACGCATACTCGTTGTTGTGCGATCGTTCAGATTGCGGTTTAGTGCTGTATGGTTTGTCGGAGCTCAGCAAGAGACTCTCGCAGCTACGTCTGGGGCTCGCGGAAGGAGATCCGAGCCGTTCAACCCGTTGGTGTATCTTTTCGTTTATAACCTGCCGCAGCACATCAACATGGAGAGGCTCAAAATCCTTCCACATCCACACAATAGCATCGTTTGAGCAGGACGGGAAGATTTTGACCAATGAAGGGGCTCAGGGATCCTGTCCGGTGCGAGTCCAGATCGAGGATTTCACGACTTGGCTGTGTGAGAGTAGAAAGCTAGGCCTCAGGGAGAAGTAGGTAGTGGGACTGCAGGAGTCGGACTATTTAGCTCGGCAGAGCAGTGGTTGCGGCGTAGCAGTCGGTCTGTGGTGGGAAGAGCATAATGATGGAGCGTCCTGGTAGGTGCGTGGTGGCCCGGCTGCACAAGAAGATTTGTGTGGAAGGCGCACCGGGCGGGACTCAGTACGGGCGTTAAAGCAAGAATCAGAGCAAAACTTGCAAGCGAGTCGCAACAACAACGACCGAGGAAATAATTCAGCAATGCACGCAAGGACAGGTACACGCATCCATCTGCAGCTCGAGCAATTGTGCTGAGGGACAGTGTTTCCATGAAAATCGAAGAATAGTCCTCGATGGCTCGCGCATGGCGCGAAGTCTCCAGGAGCGCGGGAACGATTGATTCAATCCTCATAGATGAGCGTGTCACTTAATTTGGTCCATGCAAATCTTCAGCACAGTGCAGTGTGGCTGCGTTGGTCGGCCAAGGCAGAGAATCCAGGAATAAGGCGAGCGGCTCACATACTCTACTGGGATGTGTGATGAGTCCTAAAGCCCTCAGCGAGACTGCGACATCTTCAAAGCTGTCTTGCTCCCTCATGTCTGATCTTGCAAGCGCCAGGTATCGGTGGACCGTTGTGACGCTGTGACACCTGCCGACCGCAGCGGGATTTTGTATATCGTTACGGTCCTGGGCTTCATATATATGAACATTGTCTTTGATACGCGAGTTGTCATCAAATGGCGGATACTAGGCCTGGACGATGGAGCAATGCTGATTGCACTTGTATCGTCACTTCCCTCTTTGTCGAGTATGGTCCTGTACATTCGGCTGGTCAGACAAGGTGCTCAACAGCATGCAATTCGCGCTCACACTCACTTCGTTGTCGAATGGACTATCAAGGTCTTTTGATATCATCACGACTGATCAATACTACAAGATAGCCTCAGTTCGTGTTCTCCACCTATGATACCATCTCAGCAGAAGTCGAAGCTGATCTATCATTATGACAGACCTACTCGGCCAACCAAATCGTGGTAGGCCTTTCCCTAGGATTTTCTAAGCTCGCGACCATCCTTCTTGTTCGGCGCTTATTTATACGAGACACGAAATCAGTCTTGTCAACGTGCAATACGGTCGTCTGCGCCATGGTCATTTGGACGATCGTCTCAGCGATCCTGGTGTCTGCAGGATGCTCAGCAGAAAGCCTGTCTCCACGAACGATACGGGGTCTGTGTTCCGGGCTCAGAAGTCGATATATGGTAGTGGCCGTCACAGACGGGGTAACCGACACAGTGTTGGCGGTCCTTCCGCGGCCGGCTTACCTATGTCGGCGTCTCTAGATGAACCTCGGGCTCAAGATCCAAGTTCTGGGTATATTTGCCTTGCGGCTACCCTTGCTATTATTAGCTGGCTTGTTCAACAAGTAATGGACGTATTCGCTTGACAGCGATAAATTAGATGTCACACGAACGACTGCTCTCGTCCAGCTGTGTGTTCCTTCATAGCTGGCACGATCCCTTGTCTGAGATCATCTGTCCAGAGCTTTGAAACAGGTAGTGGTGTGAAGGCCGGATTCGGTTTTTCCAACCTTAGCGGATACGGACGCCAATCGAATGCACATCACAGCAGTGATCGATGTCAAAGTAGATGACGGTGGAACGATTTGCGTCAACAAGAGATCATCAGCAATCAGACTTTGCGGAGAATCAGAGGAACATATGGTAGACATGGAACGTCGCAGTACCTTGGAGTCTGACCGCAAAAGCCAATTGAGCACCCAAGTGCTAGTCATCAGGAAGGACGTTCGCTTGGAAGTCACACGATAGGCTGCAAGGGAGACGGTCATTGCTAGCTTTCCAGGATCATCTCGGCAAGCGGGTTGAGTGGCACTGCACCGATACCCAGCCCGTAGCGTACACCGTTGAATGTCTGCAGTGTCAGTGGCGATATCAGTGCATAAGGAGCCTTAGATGATCAGCGCATAGAACTGAATTCAACGGTAATCAAGTGACGGGACGTTTTTCGATTTTCGTTCTACGGAGAGCCACTTTCTTTGTCACACTGCAAACGCGTGAACAATACATCTCCCCCTTGGACTTTGGCTCTTGTCATTGGGTTCATTTCTCCTCCAGCTCGACTTGCGTTGCCCACCACTTCTTCAAATCTACATTTGAGGTAGAAGTCGGTGGAACCGTCGCTAGCTATGACACTTGCATGAATGCCTTCTTTTTTCGCGCGATCGACTCCCCAGCTGGACAACAAGCGTCCTCAGCCGCGCTGTTGAGATTGCGGATCTATGCAACACAGGACGAGGTACCAATTTGTGGCACGGGAACCCGCCCAGTAGAATCTTGAATATGCCTCTGCATCCTGCAAGATTGTCTTCTTCGATGGATCGAGTGCTCGGTTTTGCGTGGACGAGAGTGCAGGCCAGGGTCCGGGGTTTGAGAACTCTTTCATGACCTTGTGTGCATCCTCATCGTCACCTTGGCTCTCCCACACTGCTACACCAATAATAGTCTCTTTGTCTTGCCCATGACTGGATTCTGTGACAGCAACCAGGATTCTCATTCGTGGCGATGCCCAGCAGTGTCGAAGAGACTCGTGCCAGTAAGTCTGTACGTCGTCGGGGTAGGCATGTCGAAAAGGATGAATAACGCGTCCGAAGAGATCATCGTTGAGAAATGCTCGAGCACAGATGGTGGCCATAGTCGGCTCATCTTCTGGATACGCGGGACGAAGGCGTATCTTGGGTACTTGATAAGAGTTGTGGCCTGCGCTGATGTATAGATTCTAGTCAAGTAGTCCTTCTAGCTGGAGATGCCCATGTAACGCAAATAAACAGGCCGCCGTGCGCGCAGTCAACAACTTCGCCGCATCTTACCAGGTCAGGAAGCAACGCCTAGTTTCAAAACGGATCGGTTCGCTCTATCGCACCACCGGATTTTCTAGTGATTGCTACCGTCGAGATATTCGCTGTGGGCTACAGCAAACGAAGGAAGTGGCACAGTCGAATTTAGATGCCCGGACGGAGGATTCGCTCCAAGGAGAAACGCTCCGTGGCTCGCATAACACCCGCAGGCCGCTTACAAGTGTATCAGTTTCCACTGTCTGTAGAATTGGTGACGATGAGTTGGTTTGATCCTTTCAAGATGAGCCTTTGGGGTAAAACTGATGGTCGGACGACGTTGGTATTTCTTGGTGTTTGACAAGCTGACTAAGCGATTCAGAAGCCCTTTCTCATGTATCTTCTACTGCTACTTCGCTCTCGCACACGAGCACGACAATTCATTTCATTCATTGCGACTCTACACAAGCTTCTGCACCTAGAAATATGCTTTGCCATCCTGTGACGGATGCGCATCAGCTATTGTGCACGGCAAAATGACGGGAACGGCTCGACAAGCTGTCCAGCGACCGGCTGATCTCAAGGCAAGCAGTACGACCCAAAGATAAGCTCGGAGGCGGTGGTGTTATAGACGGCTACAGTCGCTTGACCCTCATTTCCAACTCCACCTCGTACTGCTGCTTCACTCGCCTTATCTCATTCGAGCGAATTATTGCGAGAGTATCCGGTGGTCCCACTTCACGGTATCTTGGCTAGATTCGGACATGACAGAGGCAGGTCAGACCTTCTCACGAGGCGACACAATGTGAAACAATGCGCTTGCTCGATAAGCGTCGCTGTATTATCCAAGCGACCGTAGATCCCCAAAGACAGGATCAGAGTCGAACCGAGCCTCTTTCTGTTGGCGTTCTCAAGTTCACATGCCAGCGCAGGTACGCGGCTTAAATTTCCCCGTTTGACCCCACCATCTCACTCCACGGCCGCTCCCCACGCACCCCCGGACCGAGTTTAGAGCCAGAGAATCACTCGGTAACGGCGCCGATCCCTGCATCACCCGTTGTACCCTGTCCGACCCGCATACATCTCGTCAGCCTCTGAGCCCAAAACCTGAAGCTTGATAAAGCTCCAATACCCAGGTCCTGACGTCTCAATCTGATTGCTCTCGTTTGGTTTCCAGTGTCTCATGTTCTCACTGTCGTTTCCGGGGACCATCCGGTAAAGAGGAACGCACGATGAAGGCAAGATTGAGGAGCGTATTCTCACATGCTACGCCTCGCTGGGAGCCATCAGACATCCGTTCAGAAGATCCCAGCCAACGGTCCAATTCGGATGCTCTGCACTCACCGTCAACAAACCCTAAAGAAAAGCCCAACGAGCGCATTACCTTCCACATTAAAGCCGGCCCTTCCACCACGCCACCAATTCCGAGGAACAACCAATTGCTCAAGCCGCGCAAGAGCGCGATAAGCTTGACATCTGTGCAGGATTCAGAGCTCGACGCAAGAACAAACTACCAATGGCAAAGCACATTCTTTGCAAAGCTGCCACTGGAAGTCAGGCGCATGGTGTATGGCTACTTGTATGAGAGCGAGACGATACACCTCACGATGGGCGAGAAGAAAGATAAACTCGGCCGGCGAGAGACCAAGTTCGGAAACTTCATCTGCACACAGTCCCAAATCGGGACTTGCACATGTCGCGTGGTAGTTGCCGGGTCGGCTCTCGAACCCTCACTCCCGCATTTAGAAATTGGGCAATTGGGATTAATCAGGAGCTGTCGGCGGATGTACGTACTTTCTGCCCCAACTCTCGAGGCTTATGATGCGCAAAAGGCGATACTTTACTAACACACCGACCGCAGGTACTCAGAGTGCATCCACCACCTCTACAGCACCCACACCTTCTCCCTCCTGCACGCAACCCACCTCCTTGCGCTCCCCAAACGCATCCCGCAGCAGCGCCTCGACACAATCCGCGTCCTGCGCCTGCGCTGGACGATCCGCGCACTACCGTATCTGCGCCGCATCGGCTCGCACAAACTAGCGTACCGCGAGGACACGGAGAACTGGGAGAAAGGGTGGGCCATTTTGGGCAAGATGAAGGGGCTGAAGAGCCTTAGAGTGGTCTTGGTAGATCCCAGTGCGCAGGGTATTTGGGAGAACAGCTGGCTGGAGCTTGAGAAGACGATTATGCGGCCTGTTCAAGGGGTCACGGTTGAGGGCGAGTTTGAGGTTACGCTGCCGTATGCGAGTTGCGATGTCGAGAGAGACATGGGCGCTTGTAAGGTCAGGCTGCGGAGGCCTGGGGAGGTGGTGGAGGGGCAGCCATGAATGCAAATGAAGGGCCCTAGAGTAACGACGACGAGTGCATTTTAGGAACCACGATGCCGTGTTGGACAATCTATGGTGTATCATGCGCCGCAATCGACATCTGATATCAAGTTATGCCTTCTCCTCGATGCAATGTTTGGTTGGTTAGTCAATCCAGGGAGTGTTTCATTTACATCCGCCATACGGCTTCATGGTATGGAAGAAGACAAACGGCATTCCCACGTCCAGTGCTCGTTCCGCACTACGAATCTACATAACATTTCCCGGCAAATGAGCGTCTACAGACCAAAGCAGTTCGCATAGTAGGTAACAGTAGCCGGCCAGTCTGAGAACATAGCCTTAATCCCCACCTGCCTGGCAAGCACATCCAGCACCGTGTACATATCTCCATCATTGTTAATGACGCTCTTCACGTAATCGTAGTAGTACCCGCCGCCACCAATCTGCAGCCATCCTGAGCGCTCGAAGCTCCACGCCACAATTTCGAGATCATTCTCCTTCGCTGCGATCGCGTACTCGCTCGGCACGATCTCGCCAGTCGTGTTGTCCACTTTCGTAAGCGCAAACATAGCGGGCGCCATTATCTTGACGCCGCGGGCCGCGAGAGCAGGGAGAGATGCAGTGGCGTTCGCATACCCGGCAGGCGTGTCGACGCGCTCGTCGAGGTACACGGCTTGCTTGCCAAAGTCAGGCTCGTTATCGATCCAGTAGAATATGTCGTCTGGGAGGAAGCTCTGTGGCCAGACACGCTCTGGCTCAATACCCTTGTTCTTGAATGCATCGATCATGTCCTGTGCGTATTGCTCTTGTGTGTACCCGTCGAACGGCATGGAGACCTCGGGTGTCTTGAGCTCGGCGGTAAACTTCAGATCCCAGCCGTCGACGGTGTCGATGTACTCGTTCAAGGTCAGAAGCTTGGGACATCCAGAAGCGTACAGATCGGTGCGGAAATACGGAGTGCCGTCCATGTACTGCTTTACGGTTGTGCCGTTGGGGTTGAAACCATCTTGCTTGCCACACAGGGTCTGGAATTCCGCGAGCGTGAGGTCAGAAGTGCAGCACTTTGCACTCGCAGGCGCGGTGCCGTTCGCTGGGGTGAAGGGCGTGGTGCACTTGGATGCGAGTGTGGTGTTGAGAATGTTTGTTGTTGTGTGCAAGTCGCACTGCGCGTGGCGGCATACGAGTTGCTTGTCCTTTGTGAAGGCGACATCGCACTCGATGACGCCAGCGCCTTGACGACGAGCTGCGCTATAGGCAGCATAGGTATGCTCCGGGTACTGAAGAGAGGCGCCCCGGTGTGCGAAGACGAAGTCGGAAGGTGCGAAAGGACCTTCAGAGCAGCTCTCGAGCTTCTCCTTCAGCGAACCCTCGTCCATGTCGTTGACCAAAAAGTATGGTCGATCGCCGACCTGGACATTGAGCTTGGTCTGGTCGTGCTTGTTGCCATGTTTTTCGGGATAATGGCTGCCAGTGCGAGGCAGGACCGCAGCAGAGGCCAGGCCCAGTACGAGCGAAGAAGCTACGAAAGAGCGCATCTTGCGACTGTGAAGCTCAAGCAAACGGAGACTGAGTGAAAGATTGTCCCTGCAGGGCTTTCGCATGGCGATCGAGCCTTCTTATCTGGCCATGCCGTTCCTAGAGCTTCCAATTGCAGCCCAGTGCTCCGCTACAAGGCTTAGCCACACGGAACGCTCTCCAGCAGCTCCATCCAGTTTGTCACCGTACCGTCTGCACGTGGGAGAGCTATCCTGGACGGAATCTCTTGGTGTTGGAAGGAGGCTGACGGAAAACTAGAGGAGTCGAGTGACAGGGTGGGGAGCTATTCGAAGGCGGCTAAAGCGCCAAGTGCCAACATCGTGCCAAGTTGCACGTTGCAGCGCACGTTGCGTAATGACGGAGTGAGATTCGGGCATTGGAGATAGCCAGCGATGGACCGATGGTGTACCTGCCGAGCTGAGCTTGAGGTTCTCTGGGCGAATCCTCCAAGACGTCACTTGGTTGCGACCCCAGCCGAGCAGGTCTCCCTGAGAGAGGCAATACCCTTTGGTTGCCCCTGTGCCTCGGTAAGGGCGCCGTCAGGTCGTTCCAAGCTCGAAGTCCTCGAAGACTATCTCTCGCGGAAGCTCGAGAACGCATTTCGACTCTCCCATGTCAATACCAGTCGAGCATCTGCGATCCGGCAACACCAGGACGAAGCTGCTCGGTACCGTGACTGACTTGACAGGCTCCAGAAGCGTTTCTTCGTTCGGCTTCCAGATCTCTTCGTAACAGTCGAGCATGTCGCGCCACCTGAAATATAAGGTAACATGCAGCCTCCGCAGACCTGTCAGGGCGAGTATTGCCGTCCACGACTTTTTCCACGCTGCGAATTGGAGCTGGTCTGCCGTGATACCGTGGTGGTGATTGAAGTAGAAGCTGTCTATCTCCCAATCAATACATACGTCTTGGACTTGAACAAGTCGCTGCGGCAAGAAGTAACAGTGCAGGTGGTCGATAGTAGGGAAGTCGTCATCCCACGTGGCAAAGGAGAAGCTGTTGGAAGTGTACAGATACTCAATCGCTTCTGAGTATCTAGACAGTGGTCAGTCAACAAATCGATCGCTGGCGTGGAATCGAAGAACTCACATCTGGCGACATGTTCTCAACATTGGAAGGCCGAGTTCGAGCTCTATGCAGCGCGGGTAGTAAAGTTCCTTGACATCACTGGCGTAGCGTCGACGTCGAGCATGAGGTTTTCCATCGGCCGTTCTGAGCTTTACAGTGATCCCGCCTAGCGTCTCGAAGTAGATCAACCTCCGAATCTCCAGAGGTAGTTTGCTGATGAAAGGCGATTGTGACTGATCGAGAGTCTTCTGATCGCTCTGCATGTCGATAGCTGACATGGTGACAGGTCGCAGACGCGGCGGTGGTGTCGTAGGTCTTATTAACGGCGGTCGAGTTTGCTTGCAGCCTCGCCTTCGACCGGCAGGTTTAGGCTTGATGAAGCATAGAGCGCACAGGACGCAGGGCCCGCAGCAGATCCAGAAGACACTCTTGCAGGCGAACGTGCCCATCTTGGCGAGTGCTTTGGCAGCACCATTCCCAGCTCTTCTGCTGGCGGAGGGTCTCGCCATTATGGTGTAAAAGTTGGTGTAGTTGGGCTGAGGGCGACGCAGGTGTGATGCGTGTTGCGCTCAGCTGTTATGTGTATGACCCACCCAATCAGGCAACAGCACTACCCCTCACAGCGTAACGTCGAACTTCAACACCAAACTTTGAAAAATTGTTGCATGTCATTGATAGCCCTAAACCAGAACAATTATGCAACTGCGACCAATTGACCCAAGTGTGCCTCGGCCTCGATCTCAACTCTCATCGTCTTGTATAACGCAACCACCTGCACACACGTCAAGAGCGGGCTGTGACCCTTGAACCTCTCTTTCATGTTCCGGACGAGATGTTCAACGATATCATCAAGTGGAACTGTGATATAGAACCGGACCCTGTAGACCTGTTCCATCTTGCCTCCAGCCAGTTGCACAGCGTGCTCCACATTATTGAAGGCTTGGTTGACCTCATTAGATATCGACTTGGATATCTCCTCAGTGAAGGGATCCCAACCGCCTATTGACTGTAAGTACGAGCCTTGGGTGACTTGTAGTCTTAATGTACCTTGTCCAGACACCTCGATGCGGTTGTCGATGCGGACGGCCTGGCTGTAATTGATTTCCCTCTTGGAGCGCTCGGCGAAGGCGCCTTGGTAGTCGAAGTACTGTGGATGCGACATGGTTGGATGACTGACTTGCAGTCACTGCGTTTCCCAACACATGCATTGCATAGCTTTATACACCGTGATTCTGGTAGGTTCTCGTTCGATTGAGTCTTCTCGGCGTACTCACTTTCTCATCCTCGGCCTGCCTCCGCTGCCTGCCAAGCGGCGATTTATCAGCGCCATGCATGGATTGCGCTCCTCTCGCACATAGGAGGGCTCGGCAAGCAGCAGCAAGCACTAGTGCTGATGCTCTGGACGGAATTGAAACTGAGGATGAAGGAAGCCAAGAGGGAGTTTGCTTTCCACCGCGTAGGTTTGCTTCGCCGCTAACAAACGAGTGGGGCCGCCTGGAGATTCTCACGGCTCACCACTATCCATCGTACATCAACAGCATCAAGCGCTTCGGTGTTGCTGAGCCCAGCATCAACTATATGACACGAAAAATAGCTCAGCTACTACGTTTCCGTTCTGACCTAGTGGCAGGGCAACTTCGGCCGTTATGCACGCAACATGCACGACGCTGGTCAAAAGCCTGCCGCATCGTCATTGGATGATATATTCGACCTGCAGTCTGCAAGACACGCGAGGCTGAGCTGACAGCAAAGCTGGTGCGCGTAAGGCAACAACCGTTTCGGCCTTACCCCGCCCTTAACTACATCTGCTCTCTTCCATTGTGTGTCAGGTCAATTGTCCTGCTGATCTAGCCGACATCTGGGAACGGGGCCGCTGGTGATTAGCTGTCCGGATGCTCGTTCATACCGACATCAGTATTTTCAGCAATGGGCGATCATTCGCATCAAGTACGCTCGCTCTCCCGACCCATCTCGCCTCCAGCGAAACGAAACAGAAGAACGGACGATCTGGGTCCAAGGGCGGGCATGAAAACGTCGACACCATGGACGCGCACTCCCCTGAATCCTAGTCTCTCCACCGTTCGGATACTACGTCTACGAAAAGGTGAAGGCGACGACCCAGTCAATGTCAAGCTTCAAGTCGTCTCTCTGAATGACCGACCATACTACGAGGTCCTCTCCTACATCTGGGGCGAGCAGACTGTCACAAAGCGAATAGGCGTCGACGACGTATCTTTTGAAGCGACTGTAAATCTGTTCAGCTTCTTGCACTGCCTGCGACTCGTCGATAGGGACAGGCTTCTATGGGCTGACGCAATTTGTATCGATCAAAACAGCAGACAGGAGAAGAGCCAATAAATAGGACTCATGACGCGCATTTATCGCCAGGCGAATGCAGCCCACGTGTGGTTCGGGGCCTTAGACTGAAGGCAATTTCATACTGATTTAGACTGCGACGGGCTGTATACCTCGCTACCTATCATGACACCAGAGAGGTGGACATCGTATGAGAAGGAAGGCGCCACCTCGCTCAATTACTGGATCAAGCAAGAAGCCTTCAGGTACCTTAGTCAGCGGGAAGTTGAGAGATTTGCAACCAAATGCCGAACAGACATCTTCAGGCACACTCTGGAGGTCCTCGACAAGATGGCGGAAGGAGATCATCTTTACACGTACCCTGTTGTCACATCTGTGTCAAGTGGCAAACGCACGCGTCGTTACACATATCACAAGGACTGGTAGGCAGTCATGGACTGCATCCACTGGCTTGTCACCAGACCTTGGTGGTCGCGCGTCTGGACACTTCAAGAAGCCACGCTCCCCCGAGCCGACCCTTTCGTTCACGCCCCACCATACTCCTTCCATCTATCCCGACTTCTTAATGCGGTAGAAACGATGTGGCAGCACAATAATGACATGTGCTGCAAGTGGTTCGGGAATCCGGTCATAACGTCCGATCGTGATGACGGCGCATTTGGAGCAGCGTATACGAAGTGCCGAGCTATTCATGCACAACGTAGGAGCCTGGCTGAAGCAACTAAATATGGTCAAGGCGTACCGTTAGTCTTAGTGACCAACGCCACCCAGGAACGAAAAGCTACCGAGATCCACGACCACTGGTTTGGTCTTTTCGGGCTTCTGCCTGAGAGATGGCAGTCCCAGTCTAAGATGTTCCCCTCGCCCGAAACACCGTCTGAGCTATTCTCACAGCACTCAAGCCTGCTATATCTTCAGAGCACAGATCTGACCCTACTCAACAAGGCAAGACGGCACAGACGCAGCGGTGTTGATGGCCTGCCATCATGGGCAATCGATCTGTCGAGTCCTTGGAACAGGAGCGAAAGGGACGGTGACCGCTGGGATCTCTACAATGCAAGTGGGACGACCACGCACGATCCCACAACCGAGTGGCCGAAACTTCGCGATCCTGTCTTGACTGTACGAGCGATTCACGTCAGCAGCGTTCAAGCATGCGCGAAGCGAACGCTGCCTCTTTCCAACGCCCCTGAGGGTCTTCGGAGGCTTGTCACCCACTGGCTCGCATTGTACCAGAGTTTCGTAAACCCATTCGACTACGACGCGTTCTGGCGGGCATGCTTCATGGACAGAAACGTCCAGACGCACTGGCTGTCACGGCGAAGAGGGCCTCTCAATGCTGTCAGGCTACAAGACATCAAGGATTGGTGGATTGCTTGGAACGAGACACACGACCATCACGATCTGACGTTCGACAGGCGGGCAGGCAGCACCAAGCATGGCAGGTTCCACCACAAAGAACTGTGCATGAATGCCGAGCAGGCGAAGTTCTTCGTAACATCGCAGGGCCTGCCAGGTATGAGTCCGCACGACATGCAGTCCGGCGATGAGATCTACGCGCTAGCTGGCTGCAAGTCGCTTGTCGTTCTCCGGCCGTCGTTCGAAAAAGATCTCCAACAGTCGACAGTCGTTGGGCTCTGCTTTGTCGACCGCTGGATATACGGGAGAGTCCTACAAGGCGGGGCAGTGTGGAAGACGATGGAGATCTACTGAGGATCGATGTCAACGAGCCACAGCAGGTCAAGGGACTTTTCAATCAGCCCGATACCAATAATAGAAGGAAACAAAACAATAGCGCACGGTGACCTTGCAGAAAGATGAGGTGAATAGTGTAGTGAGTAGCGGACGGTAGGCTATTAGACACATGCCTCAACCTGTGTCTTCACTCGTACATTACTCTATCGAACCTCGCACACATTTCATATTTTGAGAAAGCTGGCTGTGTTCGTTCTGTTTTTGGAGCTATGCCCTTGGAGCTTTGCGCTTACCCCGGGCGTAAGTAGCCACAGTAGTTCTGCGAAAAGCAGGATCATCCCTTGGACACGCTTGGTTGAGAGATGGAGCTTGCAGGTGGGAGTTGAGATTGATTCGCTATGGTAGACTTGGCTCATGCTGAGCCATCGCCAAGCTGCACTGATCGTAGTGTGAGGGGCTTGCAGGCCAGCTTACGATCCTGACTGCGCTGACGTGTTGTACTCGTTGCAGGGGCTTGTTATCAAGCGGTGTGACTTGCGCTGTGATATCACTTGCGATGTGATATCACTTCCGGCGTCTTGAACAACGTCGTGATCTTGAGGCCGATGTTAGGGCACCAAATGGGATGCAAAGAGTGATACCAGGAAACACAAGATAAAAGAGCTGTAGCCGTGCCATTACTTCAGAACGTGCCATTACTTCAGACCACCGTCTCAGTCTTACGTCACTTCGTCGCATGTTGCCTCACCGCGGCCCCGCACTCCAACGCCTCCAGCGGAACCTTGGCATGCGTCTTGATTTCTTGCCCAACGCTTCGATCCTGAGTTCTATCTGGACACTGTAACGCCTTGCGACGGAGGAAGACGTGAAGCTAGTGACGATGGTCTCGGAGACACAGGCTACGAACCAGACCACATTGCCTTCCCTTGTAGTTGCAGTTGCTTCCTCGGCTTTGCTGACATCTAAGGCTCCTGAGATGTCGGAATCGGGGATAGGAGTCAGGCGAAGCTTGTGTTGAGAGGTCCCTTGGTTCTAACCGCCCGTGACGCCGCCGCGATACTGCTTGTCGTGGGTAGATGTCTTGCCCGAAGCACTTAAACTACATCAGCCTGGTCATCAAGACTGGTTTGTGGGTAGAATTACCCGTCTCTTGGCGCTCGCACTTATGTTGTATCTCGTAGAATTGACCTTCGAAGCGTTATTCGCAACGATGGTATGTCTGTGAGATTAGAACTCTTCTCCAATAGCGTACAAGAGACCTTGATGGAGAAGTCCGGCCCTGTTTCCAACACGGTTGCGCACTCTACTGTTACATCACAATCCAATGTCGGTCGGCTCCGACAGCTTCATTTTCGAGACGAGGATCCATTGCCGGCTGTGCCCGCTGCGCGTGCCGAAGATCTGAGCCTGAATGAGCTCGAGACCTTGGATACAAACAGAAAGCCCTTTTCGACTTTCGGCGGTCTTCGAGGGGCGAACAAGACTATCTGCCATGCAATCAAAGGACAGCTGTCGCTGCTCAATAGCACCGGTACCCGGAGAACTGAACGCGGCTTTGAGGTCATACTTGACCGTTCCAGAGCCGCGTGCTGGCCCCAAGCAGGGTTAGTGTTGATGTATGTATGTGGGTGACAGCGCATGTGGATGTACGGTCCATCTGTCGTCCGCGTCTTGTTTGAAGCAGCCTATCGTGTTGAAGTCCGTACTGTCCGGGAAGCGAAAACGGAAAGGGTGTGCATAAGCTCGACCAGGCTCCAAATGTTGCAACCCTCGCCTACCTTGGAAGGCAGTCCCCAAAGGCAGTCTCGTCGCACCCACACACAGTCACCATAACGTCCCTACCTGCTTACTGATAATGTGACTATTGCTCGATGTCAATGGCTAGGTATCTATTGTCTATGCGTTGTCTATGCTGTAAGTGGTGGTCTGTGTTGCGTGGCAGGCATGAGTGTCTTTAAAGTGCTCGAGAACCCGCCTGTGCAGCCACAGTGTCGATGTTGTGACGCTCGCATGGTTGAAGCGCGACCGACATAACAGCCTAGACGTGAGTACCGTAAAGAAACCATGTATTCGTGAATCGTCAAAGTCAAGGGTATACTACTCGCACTTCACGCCTCTCCTCATCACAGCTCCTGCTTCTTCCTCTCTTTCCCCTCCTCCTCACTCAGCTCCGTACTCGCACTCCTCTTCACATGCTCAAACCCCTCATCCAACTCCTCCCTGCCCAGCACCTCCTCAACATCCGGCTTCATGACCAACTCCGCCTCCTCCTCGTCCTCCTTCGTCATCGGGCCCTCGCTCTCCTCGTACCAGCTATTCTCCGCCCAATCGATGATCTGCTCCTTTGCCGTCTCGCTGAGGGTGTAGTACCCAGGATTCGAGCGAGCGTTGAACATGCCCATATGCGCCAGGGTCTCCATCTCGACTTTATCGTTGCCGGCGGGGATGAAGTAGTTTCTTGTGCTGCCTTTGGGGAGATTGCAGAACGTGCGGTCGCGGCCGGCCACTTTGCCGGTCCAGGAGTCGCCCTTCTGCGCGCTGTCGACGGCGTGGCCGAGCGTCGTGTATATGTTCGTGAAGCCGATGGAATGTTCTTTGGAGAGCGAGATGATGGATGCGAGACGCTTCTTCATCTCCTCGGGCCGCGCTAGCGAGCCGACAAATTCGAGGTGTGAGGTTGCCCATGAAAGGCCCTGGGTGATCTGATCCTTCTTCATGTAGGCTGCTGCGCCGCCGGCGGCGATGGCGCCCGCTGCGCCGGCGAACATGGCGACTTTGCCGTAGCGCTGCCAGAGGGGTGCGGAGGCTGCGTCGCCCGTGGAGTTTGGCCCGGGGAGCCTCCTGCTCGGCTCGACGGTGGCAGGCGAGTCTTTCTGCCCCCAGCCGAACGCGCCGGCGAGGTTGTTGTATGCTGTGTAGGCGGAGCTGGCAGTGTTCCAGTGTTTCTCTGCGCCGTGGGCGACGACACCTGGCGCGATGCCCAGGTACGGGCTGAGAGGGATGGTCAGGTCAATATTCCTTGTGTCGAAATGCGCAACTTACGTATCGAAGGCGAGAAGACCCTGGATGTACGGGAACATGAGCGTGCTCTTCTCGCCCAGCGCGGGCTGTCTGCCGTCGTCTTTCGTCTGCGAATTCTGCAGCGACGGCACCGGCTGCTCAGCGATGATGCTCAGCAGTGTCTCCGCGGCCACGATGCCGCCCATGCTGTGGCCCACCAGAATCGTCCGCACGCTCGGGTCGACGGTCGGCGACGGCGTCGAGTTGGCGACCTCGAGGTCGATGACCTTGTTCTGCAGCCATTCCTTGAACCGCCCGACGCACTCGTGCAGGTCGCCGCGCGTCTCGTACTTGGGGTAGGTGATGGTAAGGATCGTCACTTTGGGGAGCGCGTGCTGGAGGAGCGCCTTGAGGTGCGAGGGAAAGGTGCCAAATGTGTTGTCTCCGCCCTGAACGGTCAGCCTTACTCCAGTATACTCTGTGGTCGCATAGCGGTGTCGCGCGATGACGTAGCCCGGCCATCTTCATGAGGACTCGCCTACCTTAAACCCATGGATGAAGCACAGAAGAATCGTCTTCCTCATTGTTCACCTCGTTTGCCGTCCACAACTGTGTTCCTGCATAGTGGGGTCAGCGACAATCGCATAAATCCATGGGACTACGAGCGATTACGTCGCGTGGCGCTTCTGGGGTTGCGGCTGCCCTGCTTGGTGATTGGCGCACCCAACGATCAGCGATTGGTCCGGTGTCTGCTTCTCCGTGACGCTGCACGGATGGCGGGGATACGTTGATCGTCAGGAGGTGGAGGATCCGCGAGCGCTGTTCAGCTCAGGAGAAGGGTAATGATGTCAGAGGGGCATGTTGGGCTGCGTTGGAATGGTGGAAGCAAGGGGGCAGCAAAGTGAGTGTTGGTATCGTTGGTCGTTTCTGCGCTGCATGAAGCAACTTCGTAGTTGTAGAATACATCGAACTCTGCATTATATGCCGTCAACCATGACCTCAAAATCGCACTCGACCAGCGTCTGCCGGTCTGGGTATATAGTACACAAAAGACATCCACCAAACGCCACGCCAGGTCGCAGACTCGTAGCCATAGGCTCTCATCATGCTCATGCTAAACAAGACAAACAACAACGACTTCCGACTGCCGTCACATGCTTCAGAGCCATGCAACAGCCACGAGAGCGACCACCAAAGGCCCCAGTGCAAGCTTGGTGACCTGCGTCCGCCCTGCCGCGCCCGTGGCTACAACGTCGAAAGGTGATCCACCCCCAGAGTCCGAGTTGGAAAGCTGGCTATTGGCACTGGATGTACCAGTACTCGTCGGCGCCGCGGTTGGGTCGTTGAACTTGAACGTTGTCGATGGTGTCTGCGTGGCGGTGGTATCAATCGCTATACCACCTGACGACGACGACGCGCTGGAAGCCTGCGCTGAGCTGGGTGGCGGACTCGCAGTCGTACCAGTACTACTCCTTGTACTCGTACTCGAGCTGGTCTGGAATGTGCTCCTCACCGCACTTGTCGAACTCGCCGTCTGACTCGCTGCGCTCGTCGCACTCGTCGTCGACTGCTGATTATTTGGACACAGCGCCGCAACCCCCAATCCATTCTGGAAAACCCCAATAATGCTCGTCTCGCCCACATCCACGTCCGCACATCCCGTCTTCACACTGACGCCTATCCGCACCAGGCCCGCGAGGCACTGAACACTGCATGTTGCGCCGGCGGCGAAGTCAGTCGCCGCGCAGCCGTCGATGGGAGTCGTGTAGACCGCGCGACATGCCGAGGGGAGGTTGTCGATGCGCGGTGTGAATGAGGAGAGCGAGATGTTGGTTGCGGCTGTGAGACGCGCGACTGCGAGCAGCAGCGAGACGAGGAGGAGGTGCATGGTGTACTGGTGGTGTTGCGCAGTAGTGGGTCGTATGAGGGCTGACTGCGTTGTCGAGTAGATGCGGTGCTGAGCAGCGTAATGCTTGTGGATAGCAGAGGCCGTGTCAGACGAGGGCGGTTGGTGACTGCCGGTAGCGGGGTCCTGAGACGCGTGGTGTTGCGGTGTGAATGTTTCGTAATGCGCACGCAGCCGGTGTGCCGTATAAGTGAATGCTGTTTGCGTGTTGCTGAGCGACGGGTAATTGATGTCCTTCCTTTCAACGGTGAAGATGTGCGTGAGGTGAAGGTCAGGCCGATTGCTGACGCACTGCTTCGAGTACAAGTGAGGGAGAGCTGATGTGAGCTGAGGCAGATGTCTGTACGAGCGACACCGAGTTCGAGTGCTGCAAGGTAGAGAGTGACTGTGAAACACAACGTAAGGCCCGAGGAGAGGGGTGTTTGGGCAGGGAAGCAGTCTTGAACGAAAGTGCGCAGTCTTGAAGGAGAGTGAAGCACAGATAATATGACGCCAGCGTCTTGTCAAGAAGTGAAGCAGAAAGGGAAAGATCGGAAGTTGGATGTGCCGTCGCTCATTCCATATGAGGCCGTGATAGACACCCGCCAAATGTCATTCCGGCTCAAGGCGACGTGCAGGTACCTCGTTATAAGGCAGATCTACAGGGAAGCCCGCGACTCCGTACACTTAACCGCATCTTGTTATCTAGGGAGCATGGCGGCTGGAAGGATGCACCGTACATGCGGCCAAGGAGTGGACAGCGCGCTGATTAGGTTTGTGAGGTCAGTGATGGACAAGACCTGAAACAGCCTTGCGGTAAGAAGTGCCTAGCGCCAGGGTCCGCTGAGCAACGTCACCCGCTTATTGGCTAGTAGGATGTTACACGAGCCAGGTACCGCTTTGCACGCCTCAGGTACGTCGCACAACAGCGGTGATGATTCGCAGGCAGCGTTAAGACTCGGGACTCAAAGCTTTGCCAGCACTTGATGTCTTGGCTCTCCAATCCTTCCTGATGTCACTGGGCCTCCAGAGTGGCCACGACGAGGCTTTGAACCACTATAACAAATGTACAGTATAAACAGCATTGACAGTGCTGTCCTTGTATGCGCTCGAAACGCGTAAAACGATCGGCGCTTCCATCTGTCAGGCGCGCGCACAAGTTCACATCCAACGACGATGATCCCAGTACACGAAGATCCTCAGTATTCGCCATGACCTCAATCTAGCACCGCATCTGTATACAAGTGTACTAGATAGACGGAAACATGCTTCCACGAGCTCGCTATGGTCGTGCAGTCTCTATTCTTGGCCGCTCGTCAGATGAGGGAACAAGGCGAGCACAGCTGGCGATGCACCTGGCGGTGAGGGACTCGATGGAGCGCAGCTGGAGAGTCCGCATGAACGACTTCGTTTCAACGGCCCAAGCGCACGTCAAGTTGACAGACGCCGAGACTCATGGCTTCCGGGAGTTTGCGGATGATGTGCGTGTTACACGGGGTATCATTATTCAGCTTTTGCAATCCAAGTGCACTCAGGCCAATCTACCAAGCGTCGAAATTTCCAAAGCCACCGGTCTTCGCTTTCTTCGGCGGCGGCGCGAGGTCCTCCTCCTCATCGACGTACTCCAAGATCTCGTCGTCCTCTTGTGCATCCAATTGAGCGCGTTCCTGCCTCGCAGCAGCAAGGTATTTCCCGACACCCAATCCCTCCCCGCTTTCCCCCTCGACCTTTCCATCAGCTCGTATCCGCTTGCCCGTCCACGTTGTTTTGTCATCCGCCGTACCGCCCTGCCTCTTCACCTCTGCGTCTTCCGCTTCCTTGTTCTCTTTGTCTTTGCGCTCTTTCTGCCACTCCTCAAACGGATCGACAAATACAACAACATCCCTAATCTCGATGTCGTCAACAGGTTTGTCCTTCTCGCCCACCGGCGCTTTCTCCATGTTGGTGAGCGTCGTGTCCAGCCCGCCGACGACACGCGCGAAGACGGTGTGTTTGCGGTCTAGATGCGGTGCTGCGCGGTACGTGATGAAGAATTGACTCGTGTTTGTGTTTTTGCCCTTGTTTGCCATCGACAACACGCCGCGCGCGCTATGCAGGTGCGGGCCTTCCAGCTCGTCTTCGAATGGCTTGCCCCAGGTGCTTTGCCCGCCGCGGCCGGTGCCGCTGGGGTCGCCGCCCTGGATCATGAAGCCGCGGATGTTGCGATGGAACATGGTGTTGTTGTAGTATCCCTTTTTGGCGAGCGAGACAAAGTTCCAGACGGCTTTCGGGGCGTGCTCGGGAAGCAGCTCGAGGTTCAGGTCGCCTAGCGAGGTCGACATGCGCGCGTAGCCTTTGTGCTTGATGCGCTTGGGCTTGAGCATGTAGTCTTCGTCGGAGAGCAGGGCGCGCTCGCCCGAGGTGTGGACATCAACGCCGGTGGAGGTGAACGAGGCGGCGGCTTTACCAGACGTATAGACGGCGGCGTTGTAGGCGGGCTTCTTGGGCGCGGAGGCTGTTGCGGGTGTTGATGTGCCGTTCTTCGGTGCTGTTGCGACGGCGCGAGATGGCTGCGCTCCTTGTGCCTTTGCTTGTCGCTCAGCGCGAGCCTTTGCGACGGCCTCTTTCGCCTTCAAGATCTTCGCCGCGTTGCCCAGCGCGTCCTTGTTAACGCCGCTCTCGGAGCCGGGCATGACCGTGTCGCCGTCCTGGACATGCTTGTACGCGCCGAAGTTGCGCGACTCGATGTTCTGCGGGTCCTGCAGCGTGATGATGTCCTTGCGCGTGAACTCGTCGTCGCTGACCAGATCGCGCCAGTTCTTCGCCTTGATGTTCAGCCGCTCCACTGTGTCCCATGCAAACACGTTCCCGCTCTTCTTCAGCGCAACGATGTGCGTATTGTCCGTGAAGACCTTGAAAGTGACCGGGTCGACGTATTCGTCATCTTCGTTCTTAGCAAAGTTGAGCGTGATGAGGTCGTCGCGCCTCAGAGGCGTGCCATCGGTGGGATTCGTGTTTGGGTGCTTCGCAAGCCAGGTGAGGATGTGGGTGAGATCGAAGATGGTGCCCGACGCGGTGCACACGGGATCAGTGAATGGTTGCAGCGACACAGCGCAGTAGTTGAAGGGTAGTCGCTTGAAGGTCGACGACAGGCCCGCTGCAGACGCTCGGTTTGTGCTGTTTGCGCCCCGCGCGTTGCCGAAGGAGTCGGCCGATGACCATTCGGAATGGGTGATGTAAAGTTTGTCCGTCCCTTTGCCCATCGTGTACGGTTCGAACAGTCACAGACTGCTGGTAGAAGTATTGCGGTGCTCTACAAAAAGTTAGAAGAGCGTTGCGCCGCCAAGCCATGACGCGCTTTGAGCTAGTGCGACGGCTGCCCTGACCATCTTTCCTACATCCACTCATCTTTGATCTGTTTTGGTGTCATCCAATCACCGAAACGCTCCTCAAGCCGCCTTAATTTGAACACTGATCGTCAATTGTCCATCTCCTGCACGACTGGAGCCCAGGGTTTCTGTGACGTTTTCAAGCTATTCGAGCCATGGTCAACAAGTTGTCAGACAACTTGTGCGATAAGAAAGGGACGGGAATAGGATGCGATTGACTCCTGAGGCACTTCTTCTGACTATCACTGCGCATTGTCTTGGTTCTGTGTAAAGTTCTTCCTTCCTTGTTCTACTTGCGCCTCTCTCCCTCCTTCCTACGCTACCACGTGAGGCGTGGAGACCCCGTCTCCAGTACTGATCTCCTTCCTCAATCCACCGTTCACTCATGCCCCTTCGTCTCATCTACCGTGCTGCCACTTCAAGTAAGGGCTATTAGCCTCACAATTCCCTCTCTTGTTCTATTTCAACATGCTCGTCCTCGACATGTTCAACGTACACACCGTTCTCGGTCTGTGTTTGAACCAAGTCCAGGTTACTCGCCTCGAAATCATCTCTCCAACGCTCCTGCAGGCCCAACTCGCCCACGAGATACAGGTACCCGACCTCAGTCGCCACAGCGTCTGCGAGTCGTAGCTCCACCGTCTCTTCGTCTCGTCTCAATTTCTCGAGCTCAGCCTCATCCATCTCCATCTCATTGACGAGCTCAGAAAGAGCGAGCGAACTACGAGACGGCCTGGAGCCCCGCTGTGCGACGCTTGAGTCTGTTGGCGCGTTGCTCAGCGGCATGCCTGCCGGTCTGAAGCTGTCTGTGGTGGTACCTAGCGTGTGATGCTGGTATCGGACTTTGGAAGAGCTGGGGTTCGACCACATACTCATCGGACAGATCGTGATTCCCCCTTATAGCTTGTTCGAGCCTGTAATGGTCCTCCCAGGCGCGCCTCTGCTCGTCTGACAATATACTCCATCGACCACCAGCTCTTGATCAAATCCGCCAAGTACGAGGGCTTATTTATCTGCAGCTGCGACTTTGGCGAGTGTGACGTCTTTGCCGACGACCGAGGAGGCGTCTCAGGCACAATGAGCTCCTCTTCGACCAGCGCACCGTCATGCTCCCAACAGGCTATGGTGAGAGATACAACCGGCTTCGTGTACCGCTGGCTTTGGTCCCTCAACTTCGCGCAAACAACGCAGGGCGAACATGTCTGGGGATCTGCAGGCATGTTGTCGTGTTGAGACAGGCACCGCTGATGCGCTTCATCCCAGAGTCGTTCCTTCTCCTGGCGCCGCCAGTCGCTTTGTAGCGCCTTCTTGACCCTCCGCTTCGTCACAGTATACTGTAGGCACGCAATATTCCAGGCTCGATCGCGCATGTGTGCAGACGCGTTGGCGCCCCCTTCGGCTTCGAGCTTTTTTCGAGTGCTTTCGAGGTCTGTCTGGGCTGCGGCAACGGTGCATTGCGGACAGTGTGGGGTACGAGGCGATACTGAGAAGTGTAGGCTGTGTTTGCAGACAGTGCCGGTCTTCTCGCCGTGATGCTTAGACAATCGTACATCGCGCAAATGTCGATTTGAAAGGGCGGAAATGAATGAGTGAGTGTGTGGCAGGGTCCGTTACGGTAATCTTGTCAAGTGTTGGACCCTGGTTTCGTGGGTGGTGCTTAGCGACAAAGGTGGTGAAAGCAGGCAATACGCCCGTTTGCCTGCCTTCACCTCCGTATCTGCGATACTGATGTGATAAGATGCCTTCACCACAGATGTCTAGCTATTGTTCGATAGCCACGCTAGCTAACCCGTTCGACTTCGAACTCTACGTCTCTTACAACCCCATCCACGTATCCACATTAACTCTACCGGAGCTTGCGATTCTCGTCGACCATCATACGCCAACGACTTCTATAGTCTGTGTCGGTTTATCTACCATCTTCCCCCTGATGAGTCTGGTGTGAATTCTGACGTAAGCCAACCCAACTTTTACTCGGAAGTCAAGCCCTGGAGGCTTCCAGCGCGCTGATGGCGGTGCGCAGTAACAACGAGATGGATTGCACGATGTCCTTCAATCCAGAAGCAGCAGCTTTTGTGTTCAGCGCCCCACCACCGCAAGACATCGCTTTAGCACCCTATACGTCACCGACTCTACCGCAAGACGCAGACTTCCCCTTTGCAATGGCACCTATGTTCAATTGTGGGTACTGTGTTTCTTCTTTGGTCTGCTCGTATCTAATATCGCACAACAGACTCGCCATTCCACGACATCGGGAGCGCTCGTTCAATCTATCGTAGAGATCCTCTCACGCCAGCGCCGGTCCGGTTGGAGGACTTTTCCTCCGCAGAGGGCGACGATATGCATAAGATTCGAGCGCTGCAGACGCCGAAGCCCGCATCGACACCAATCGAAGACAGCGGTCGGACTGCAAAACACACCTTACCCCCTTTCACCTTCCCTGAGCCTGCGACAGAGCCTGGTCCTGCACCAGTCGACATCAACGAGCTCAGTGCTGGCCTGGGTCTTCCATCAGCAAAGGTTGAAGCTAAGGTAGAGACTTCGACGGTCGCATCTCACGAATCTCGAGTTCAGCAAGCGCATCCTGGTGCACTGTACGGTAAGCTGATAGGATGGGCACTAGACAAGCCTCTGACAGCCAAAGGCCTCGCAGAATTTCTGCAGAACCAGGACGTTGGCACACCTCTTGACAATCCGAGGCGTGGAGGTAGTCAACAAGTTCTGGCTAAGCAAAATCCTTCCGATACGACACCCACGAAGGTCAAGTCACCTTCGAGCCGCGAGATGCTCGAAACCATTCACGGTAGCACTCAAGGTATCAAAAACCTTACTCCACGTCGTGTCGCCATACCAAGTCCTCCCGAGAGCATTACCAAAACCAAACCCCGAGACTTAGGAGCGCACCATCAACATCGCCGCAACTCTTCCGCCGCCTCGTACCACCAATACAACCGCGTGCCCTCGCACCGATACCCTCGCCGAAGCTCACGAGCAAAACGCAGTGACCAGGGCCCCATGCCCTCCGCCGCAGACATCTATCCCGACGACGCTCACTGGGCGCCTTCCGCGCCATTGTACGAGACTGCGCAAGACTACGTCTTCTATCAAGAGCCACATCAAGCGCTTGAGCCACCACGCAAGGTGGTCACCAACCCGTTCAACTGGCCGCCACCTGCACAAGTCTATGCGCCGGAACCACCACCCACACTCACCGACATCTACGAAGCGGACGCTGACGTTCTAGGATTAATGAACGAGCTGCCTGCACCATCACTATGTACGCTGGCGAAGCTGGGCAACACGCACGATCTTCGGGCTGCTAACGGGTTCGACCTCGAGTGCAAAGGTTTTGACGGCGATGAGCGCGCGTTGACGCCGGGCCAGGAGGATGGTAGTCGCTACGGTATCAGGTTTTGGGGTATTGGCTTCGGAGACTCGTGGGAGTTGCCTAAGATTGGAAACTTGGAGCAAGGTATGCTCGGTGGAAGGCTGAGGCCGAGGGAGTACGAGGGGTGGGACGGAACGCGGTGGGCGTTGGCGAAGGATTGAGAGTACTAGTGGGAGATGATGCGTAACCGGAGAGTCGAGTAAGGTTCTGAATCACTCCACAGAGAGACGCCTACGAGCTGAATCGCGGCCGCCTCTATGATGTGACCGCGACTATGACGGTCTACTTTTGCTTACAGGCAAGCACATCTGGGTTCTGGATATCAGTGCTGCAGTAGCGAAGCGCACGGCGTTAGACCACGGATATTCTTCACAGATCTCATCGAATACATCTATCCTCCTGCACATCTATACTCACAGCTCGGCGCTGTGGGTTGCCTAAGTGCTCCTCATCCTCCCGTTGCAGAAGCAGCCGGATGTTTGGCCCCGGTTAGAAATTCGTTTGTAGCGGACAAAGAAACGGTCAGCTCTTGCAAGATGCGAAGGTAGACGATGAAAACTCCTTAATAATTTGTATGCAGGCACTGACTATTCCTGAATTTTGCAGAAGTCTTGTACTTTCAGCTTTCTCTCCTGCCGGATGTGATGCGGTCGGAATCAGGCAGCACGCTAGCCCGGAAGCCCTATACTGTACCGACGCTCCATGTTTCTTCTCTCGTCCCGCATTCCCGCCACGTCCTCATTCGACCATCAAATTGACTACCAGAGAACGCAAAATTGGGTATTACGGTCACCAGGTATTGATCATGATGACATTCCACGCTCGCTGCGGTGTTGAAGGATAATCAGTCTTGCACGGGCTCACTGGCAGCTAGAGGTGCGGGCTCCGCAAGGCTGTGCAGCTGCAGCCTGATCGACATGCCGCGCCTTCAGACTCACAACAGATACACAACACGATACGTCGCACTCTATGACCTCCTGTAACTCAATACTGGCGATGAAACCAAAGACAAGCCCGAGCTCTCACGATGAGCGACAGGAGGCTGATGGCCGCCTGCCTACTTCTCACAATATCGTGGAGACTCGGAGTCAGCAGAAGCGTCATCATACCGGAGTTACGGGCGAGATCCATGAGAACAACGGCGACGATATTTATGCAGAATGCCGGCTTGACTATGGGTCATCACAGATCAGAATTCTCACTTTGTTCCCCTCGAGTGAGGACGGGGCGCCACTCGAAGGGTCTCTGCGAATCGTCAATGCTGATATC
This sequence comes from Didymella pomorum, assembly GCA_022225945.1. NCBI lineage: Eukaryota > Fungi > Ascomycota > Dothideomycetes > Pleosporales > Didymellaceae > Didymella > Didymella pomorum. The sequence continues at coordinate 689,894 of JAKJXN010000007.1, forward strand.
ACCGAGATCTCCGGAAATGGGCATGAGCATCTTCCTGATTGGGAACACAGCAAGTAGGTATTTGATCTGGAGCAGAAACTGAAACATCGCGAGTTGGCTGAGGGTGAGCAATGGATCATCATCAGCTAATCGGGCATGCGCTTAAGATCCACAACTCCACAGAGTTTGGTAGCAGCACTTGAATGGGAAGGATTGAATATCCGCCAGATGATATTGACCTATTTCGTTAGCACGACACGCTGTCTTCGTGACTCTATGGTTCGGGGGACATCCTTCCTCCATTTGGACAGATTGAGTGTGATGTATCGGCGACAATCTAGACGATGAATTAGGCTCGCTCGTAACATACGACTGTTTTTTTCACAGTTCTGATCTTGAAGGGTTGATGGCCCGTTGACTCAGCTGTCTTGAACGGTAGCGAAGATCATGGAAGGGCTTTACGCTTTGCTTTGATTGATGAGCGCTGGTGTGACTTTGAGTCAGGCCACGTGAGATCGACAAGTGACATGCGTTGTTCATTTTGCAGTCGCATCCGGCGTTTGCTTCTCCTCGCCCTCCAGCTTCAGACTCAGCTTAGCCAGCCTCTCCTGCAAAGCTCTCTCTGTCTCCCTGAACCGCTCCTCGAACGCCTCATCATCCTCGCCATCTTCTGCATCGCCTGTCGCGGTCGGCGTCTTGTCCCCGTCGCCATCAATCGGACTCTCATTTTTCTCCCTTATGACCGGCTCAATTTGCTTCGCTTGCTGATCGCCAGCCTTGCTGCCAGCTGTAGCTTTCTTCGCCGCTTCGAACCTCTCTAAGCAGACCTCCAATCTCTTCAGGCTGCTCTTTGGCCACATCTGCGCATAGTCGTAATGCCCCTTCGACGTCTTGGCATCTTTCGGCAGCTCGATCCAGCCCAGCTTACTCCCCACAAACGAGTGCATATCTGGCTCCATGATCCCAGGAAAATCCAACGTCCCAATCCGGACATCGCTCACCGCATAGCCCCACGGATTGTCGTTACCCCAAAAGATAGTGCCGCATTGCTGACAAAGTGCGCGCCTCGATGTGCCTTCTGGTTTTGCGGGGTTCATGTTGAGTGTTACCAGCGACGGCTTGGCGTCCGAGATGATCTTGATGTTGTAGGACTCGATGGACGCATGGAGGGCGAAGGCGCTCCCGGTCGCCTTTTGGCAGTCTGGGCAGTGACATGCGTAGCAGAAGAGGGGGGATGTAAGGAGCCGGTACTTTACGGCGCCGCAATAGCAGCGGCCTGTGATCGCGGGGAAGGGTTTTGTTGCCATGATCTTTGCGGCCCAGCTGTAAGAAAACCGAGTATCAAGATTCGGGCCGGTAATCAGAAGGAGAGTATGCTCGATCCCGCGAGTTGGTGTCCCAGCTGTGAGTATTGTTCCAGAGGTGGGGTAAGCTCGGCCGCTGTTGCCTGGGTAGGTGTTTTAAGAGCTCAGAATCGACGTTCCAATCAGACTTTTGGATTGACGCGTCCGGAGTAAAGTCCTTGTCAAATATCATGTATGCGCAAGTTGGTGTTGAGTCACGTTCCGCAGCTGAAACAAGATGACGTGAGGTTGTGACTAACCGAATCCAGGGCCGAATGTGGGGCTATCCAAATCCGGGTGCGTGCGCTTCGTCCTTCCCTGAGCTTCTCTCGACTGCACCATCACGGGACATCTCCAACATTGGGTTGAAAACATTGATCCTATATCTGGCGTGGCATTGTCGGCCTCTTAGAAGTGACATGCTGCGAGATTTCGTCTCTTGAAAGGCCCCTGCTCACGAAGGACAGGGACATGACGGCAAACCGTCCCACGTTCGCTCCGTTTTGTCTCGAGCAAATCTCGTCGTCCTCAATATCAGCTTGAGCTTCCAACTGAGGTATTCGCTACTCGCTCCACGTGCTTTAAGCCTTGTGTGCTACCAAAGAGCGTGCTTGGGGATCTGGGACACGGATGGCATCACTAAACGCAATTCAGCAAAAGAGAGATATCAAGTCCAGCGGAAAGATGTTGTTAAAGCAGCAAGTCCATGAAGCCAGCCACATCCCGATATAATAAGTATCCGGACCACTCGGACACTGTCTGGACGCTCATTGCAGCCTTTCGATAGCCGGCTGTTGCGCACTTGCTGCCAGCATGAAAGACAATAAACAGCTCGGACACTTATACCGCACCACTAGCCATCCGAACTGCAATTGGCATGCCCGTGAGCTCTTTGCGAGCTCGAGCCAATACAAAATGCAAAGGGGACATGGTCCTTGACGCGCTGCAACATCGTCCCGCCAGCCGCGCGAGAACGTGGCTGTGGCGGTCTAATAGTCGAATTTCGACAAGATGTGATGAGGCGATACAGTTCTTCTTTGAAGAGAAGCGTGCAAGCAGCGACTAGCTGAGATGGCGATGACAAGACTCTCACGCCGTCATCTTGCGAGGCATAGCGACGCCGTACGGAAGACAGCGACGGTGTTGAGCGATCGAGACTGTCTAGATCCGATGTGAGATTGGAAAGACGGTATCAACCACGAAGGGATGAAGAGATTTGGGTACTCAGCGAGTCAGGATAGTATTATTCGCTGATGAATGTGTTCGAGGTATTATCAGATTGACACCGATCTCCCAAGAATCAGATGCATGAAAACAGGCATCTCATCTTTAGACTAATATGTTCGGCATCTGGAGGCGATTAAGACATAAGCACTGACTCGGCTATGATTACCTGGGATATGCTAAGTTTTGCGGCCACTGTTTCAATATCGGAGTTGCTCAAAAGCTCGACTGATCAAAGCCGAACTCGGCCAGCATCAACACCAGGTCCGTCAGAAGAACGAAGACACTTCGATAATGTGCCGAAGGACAATCCAGGCGAACGGCGTCCTTCATGGGTAGGCGTTGCTAAGCTTTTGGCGTTTAGGAAGGGATGCGGCACAGCGAGTATAGACGCGGCGTCTAAGTGGAACACCATCGAGGATACCGGTTCAATATCTTGAAGAGCAGGGGCAGTGATGGCGATGCGTATGGTCTGCCACTATGCTGAGCACCTGAATGTGAGGCCTATGTAGGGGCAAAACGATATGAGAAGTAGGTAACGCTCCAATCATCTCGCCATTGGGATCGCCTTCAATCATACACAAAATTGTCCTTTTTCAACTTGGCTTTTGCCTCACTTCGAAGAACGCTTGTTTCTGTTGTCTTGCAGCGTTCTGTCACATTTTAACCTGATGTCACATTCGTCGTTGCCCAGCGAGGGCCCGTTCGTTAAGTGCTCGAGCGGGAGGCATAAGTCGACTGAGCTACATCGACAGCTGTTCTACATCATCCGTGGTGGTACTACTGCCGCTGAAATTCTTGAACTGTTTCTCAAATGCTCCTAGAGTCCTCAGCAACAGACCTTACCACCAATATCAGTAGCCCAACGTACGTTTCATTCGGCGCTCACGTCGGCGATACTGCATATCGACTGCAAGCATACACGTCTTGGAAGTCAAAAAGGTCCTGAGTGGAACATTGGGATACAGCACTATTGAAGCAGTCCGCCATAGCCTCAAGACCGTTAAAGAAGTCGCAAAAGGTGCCTGGCGACTCTTAACTGGATTGATCCAGCCGGACTGGAATTAGATACGCGCCGGCAGCTAAGAGGCACTCGGGATACCCAAGGCTGGGCTAACCACCGATGAGCTCTTGACAAAACTTGGGTGGCTTGAGACTCACCGAGAATCGATTCGATACAGCAGCTGCAATGCCTCGTGGATGGAATCCCTCCTATCCCAAAACACACCTTCTAGCAAGGTATCTAGACTTTACCACTTCGATGCCGGATCAAGTTGCCAGTCGACTCCGGAGTGTGATTCAGGCGCGTCTGAGACTAACAGTGGGCCGAATGGCTTACAGTAGAATCCACGTAACAGCCAGCAAGTACTACGCTTCTTAGTGTATTCATACGTACTTTCCAAGTACAAGCAGCCCGCCCCGTTCGATGGAATCTATCGAGCAACCCTGAAGCTTGAGTTGGCTATGGAGATGGGTCAGAACTTGGTGCAACAAGAGTTCGGAAGCCGGTCCATGCATCCCGACAAGCGAGTCATGGCAGATGAGTTCAGCTGTGCCTGGCTAGAGTCTCAAACGCACAAGCTGTGGAGTCTCCACCCTCGACACCACTCCCTGCTCAGGTTAACCATTAGGACTAGTACCAAAAGTGTGGGCTCCATATCGAGCTACGTAGGATACCTTGTGCTGCGCAGCCTCTGGGCCGAGAGTTGCACGCCGATCTTCATTGCCACGACAATGTTTTGGCGATTTGGTAATCTGTCAGCTCGTGTCAGTGGTTCGAAATCAACAGAAAATCAGTGTTCCATCTCAATGATTTCAGAGCCAGTATTCACATAGAACAGAGAAACAACCGCTGGCAACTCGACACGTTCGTTCTGTCAAACACTTCATGGCAGCTGGAGCGACTTGCAAGCGAAGACCTCCATCACCTGTCTTATTCCACGAAGCCGCATATCATGATCAGCGGGAACAACATAGATGGTACCGCAACCGACAAATACGGTCGCGTGTCATCCGCATACATACATCGCGACGACCGATGCTGCGATAACGAGCAGCACTGTAGCGACATGCTTGCGAGTGACCCGGATCGAGTCGTCCAAGCAATCTTTACGGAGCACCGTCACTACGCATTTGATTTGTCCGGAGAAGAGGGTGGTCTGGGTACAGATACGGTTGTGCAGGGCCTCATGGACAAGACCGTGCCGGGGTTGTCAGCTTCGTTGGCCAGATCCAAGCAAGAGGCAGCAAATTTGGGTATGGCCCTGTCGTACAAGCTTTATATGTGGCAGTATGTTGCCTTAGAGTCCCCCTACGCGTTCTTATGACGCTTGTTCATGAGTCTGGTCGACCTTGTATCACCAGCTCTGCGGTTCCAGCATAAGTCTTCTTGAGCGCGTTGAAGCACATTGCCGATGTGTGCTCGTTGAAGGGAATGTGCAGCATGTCCTGATGTTAGTTTGTCAGCGCTGAGTGCAGAAAACACAAAAGCCCCACGATCGAAACGCATAGTGGAGTTAGTGACTGTGCGTCATTTCTCTGGACAAGCGCCGGGCAACCTTACATGAAGAGAACAAGCGATGCATCGCAAACATAGTTCGGCAACCCACATTAAAGACAACGTAAATCAAGATATCCACATTCGCTCAACTTATCAGAAGTCTTGCACTAGTGCTCACAGAACCCGTACGAGTGGCTTTGCCAGGAGTCCTCGGATCGCGTTTGATGAACACCCCTCTCCTCCATCAGCTTCAACCGGTGCTCTTTCGCTTCTTCTAAACTCATCGGCAGAGTATCCTTAGAAACATATGCCTGTATAATTTCCATAATCTCCTCAGGAAGTTTCCCCTCGATAGAAGAGTCGGGTACCTGGGCGCCTTTTTCCTGAAGCAGCCTCACAAGTTCAGGAGGCAGATTAGTTCTTCCCAATGCCGCAGCATCCTTGCCAATCAGGCTTTCGGCCCACCAAGACAGCTGTTGAGGTGGTACGTTGGCAGTAGATACGATGCGTTTGTGAGGATCGACCAGCCATAGCGCAATGAACCGTCGATGACCAGGCTTTGTCTTATCTGCCAGCTCGAAGGGCGAAACTCGATGTTGACTGGTGACTGTGTCAGCTCTGTCAACCATGTTTGTGGAAGGACCTACAAGACATTTGGAAAGGCGAGCAGGCGTCTCTCCTTGGTCTGCACAGTCCCGTAGTTCTGGAGACACGCGCCTCCACCGCTACCCATATCCGTTCCGTAGATGGATTCCATCCAGTGATACGCATCCTGACCAACAATAAAACCGTCTTCGTCATTCAGATATGCGGAGGTTTGCATTCGGAATGAAAGACTGCTATCTGTTATGTTTTCGCTGTCGACATAGTAGAGAGCAGTTGCGCATATGTTCTCGTTCAACTGGCCTGATGGTTTTCGTATTAGATTGAGTATGTAAGATGCAATCGGTGGAGAGACTGACCTTCAACGTGCCAGCTGCCATGAGGGAAGTGCGGCTTTTCTGGAGTGAGTTCGATGCACGCCATCTTGACAATGACCTGTAGACCAGAGTCGCGGAACTTATCGAATAGCTTCTGGCCCTGTGTCACGTCGTACTCGATATCTTCGAAAGATGGAGGTGGGAGGACTGGCTTCCGTACAGCTTGCCATTTGTACTCCGTGAGATATTTCTTCGCTTCGCTTGCATCGTCATATGCCTCTGCTCCTTCCCAGCCATGATCCTCCATGGAATCTTCATCGACTTCATCATCCGCGCAAAGTTCTGGATCGGAGGGATCCCAGTTCATGGGGTTCTCGTCGCTACAGCCTTGATCAGTGTTTGCGCACAAACGCTAGAGACTGACGACTTACTCCGGTTCATCAAACACTCCAAACCTGCCCTCATTGCGACCAGGGCCTTTCACGTTATTGAAATTGGTAGCCACCTTCAGGCACTGGTCCCACATTGGAAGTGAAGTCTCGATCAGTCCCTCAATAGCCCCGTAAATCTCGGGATATTTGTTGGGATGAAGGTTGTTCACGTAACTCGTGAAGCGTACTGTACCATCGTCTTGGAAAGCGACGTTCGAAGGCAACCACTGGAAGTTGACCGACCAAAAGTCTGGTGGAATTGATCCTCCCACTCCGTAGCTGAAGCGCTCAGAGCCTTGCGGTACCCAGGGCTCCTCACCGACAACGACCTCACCTCTTCCTGACCACTTTTCGATGGCATCCTCAACCCCTACGACGTCATCCTGGATAGCTCTAGTGCGATTGTACACCAGCGGAAACAAAGACGGATGCACCAAGTTCTGGACCTTGTCATCCGAGTTCGGATGCCAATCGGGGGAGTCAGCTTGATCAGCTTTCAGCGTTTCGAAAGATGTAAGTAGCGACTCATGGAGAGGTTTAGATACGAGAGAATCAGACTTGACAACGACTGCGTGGGCGTCAAGAGTAGGGATCATGCCGCTCTTCTCGAAAAACTTCGCCTTGCTTCGGAGTTCCTGAATACACTGGGCACTGTTATCATCCTGACACGTCATCATGGGTTTGATAGCTTTCAGACTTACGCAATCAAATGCATCTCCTGACATGATGTTTTCCGGGACTTTCAAACGTTCTTCTTCACCGTACCAGTCTTCGGGGCCGCGGACCAGATGCCACCAATGCATGTTCGGCATCGCGAGAGCTTCAGCTCGCCATTTTGAGACAATGGCGTCATCGTTGACTTTGGTGTGCCAATTCGATTTGTCGGTAAGAGACTCCATGACATTCATCATGGCGACCTCTCGGACTGGCAACGGGAGGGACTCTGAACCATAGCAGCTGCCGTGCGCGCCGATTCCAAAGAAAGGAAATTCGAATGCGCTCGGGCTATATTCGCGGAGAGGCAGTCCCAGACCCGGGTAGCGAGGCTTCGAGTTCTCAGCTAGAGGCGCCTTCTGTCGACGTGATCCGGTGAGAGATGAGAACGCCATAGTTCGTTGCGCGCGGCGTTCAACACGTCTGGCGGTGCGGAATACAGGAAAACTGGGAATGGCTTTCCATGTATGTATACTGCGAGATACGAACATCAACATGGTGCACCGTACACTGTAACCTCGTTGTCGCCTGGAGTTGATAGGGGCGGACTTCTAGGCTATCGCCGCATGTAGCTAGCGCCAGGCGCCCGCAAGGCAGCCGCCGGACGCCTTACTGCAAAACCGCGAAACAACAGCACAATCCCCGAAACTCTATGTTCATCACCAAATTTGTGCGTAAGTCGTATGTGTGTTTGATCTCATCTTTTGTACCCTCCCTCGTACCATCCTGCCACTCTTATGTGCTATTGCGGCCCCACTACTTCTCCCAGCAACCGACTGCCTGTGTCGATGGAAACGCGCAGGCTAAGTTGCAGCTTTGGTCGGAAGACAGAAAAGCTGCTGATTGAAGACGAGTGTTGGATCTGCGCAACAGAAGGGTCTGTATCGAGTGCTCCGTCTCCAGTCCTATGGAATCGAGGTGCTCACAGCGAACGCCAGCCCGTCGGGCAAGCGGACAGTCGAACCACGTCTACGAGAAGTCGTCCAGATCAATGTTGAAAGCTTATCCTATTGTAAAGCGGCGTTTTCAGATGCCTTGTTGTACGATAAACAAAGATATCACCGAGGATAAACAATGCCTAGGATTCGGGCCCCGAGCGGCGCGACAGCCCGTGAACCCTCGGCAAGTGGAGTTCAGAAGATCACCATGCAAAGAATCGCACATCGGGAAAAGACTTCAAATACCTATGGTAAGTACATCTCGGTGCTGTTTCTAGAGCCGAGCCTGTTCGATCAAGAAACCACTGTACCAGATTCCACGACGAAGACCACTCGGATGAGGCGGATCGTCAGGTGCCAGATGAGGCTGGAGTAAGTATATCGACCGGGGTCAATTCGTACCCAATCAGATCTTGGTCAAGTATCTTACATATCTGAGGTGGCTTTGCCGGGTACGGGGTAGACCGTACAACAGGTATGTCGACATCGTACCACCTACGAGCGTCAAAAGGCCCTGCAAACATGACGTTCAGCTCGTCGAACCCGAGACGACAGCATGGCATCTGTATCTATGCTAGTATTGGCTCTGTTGATCACTACTTTCATCTCACTCATCCTGCGCATCCGTCAATGTTTGGAGGATAGAGGCAAGCTACCGCTACCTCCTAAGCCAGGAGGTGTACCACTTCTGGGCAACGCACTCGACGTCATCGGCGCCACGAGAAAAGGCTCTCAGCATCTCCTCTTTGAACAGTACGCCCGCGCGCACGGCGAGATTGTCCGTGTCCAGGTCGGACCATTCACCCAGTACTTCATCAACAGTGACGAAGCTGTCAAAGCTATCTTCGACAAAGCATCTGCTTCCACCTCAGAGCGTCCACGATGGATCGTCAGCAATGAGCAGATTTGCGATCAGAAGAATGTCCTTCTTTTGAACGCCAGCCATCCACGTTGGAAAAAACAGAGAAAAGTTATTCTGCAGGGCATGACCAGCATCCCACGTGCCGATGCTGGTGTCGATCACCTGCACTTCGAGACGGCGAAGTTCCTGAAGCAGGTCGCCAACGATGACGCATTAGCTGGGGATAGCGTGGGCCTGTTCAACGAGATCGGTCGGTACACATACAGCGCGTTCGCAAGCCAGACATTCGGTATGGACATTCCAGACGAGAAAGATCCAGCGATAGAGTACATCTTCCGTAGTGGCCTGGAGCAAATTCTTGGAACCTTACCAGGCTCACACCTTGTCGACATACTGCCAGCCCTCGACAAGCTACCATTGGTTCTGAAGCCATGGGAAAGAAAAGCAAGGGCACTCTTTCAGGACAACAAGAACTGGTGCGACGAGCGTATGCGAAGAGTTGAGAAGGCAATCGAGGCAGGAACAGTGAACGACTCTTTTCTGACTCGAGTGCTGCAGGATGAGAAAGGGATGGGGTTTGAAGACCGCTCCGAAGCTGCATATCTGGCTCTGATGCTGATCATCGGTGCCGCTGATACATCGAAGATGTCATCATGGTCATTCCTCGAAGCCATGATGCGATTCCCTGACGTCCAGAATAAGGCACTCGCCGAGATTGAGGCCGTTGTCGGCGCTACAGATCGCTTACCAGTATGTGAGGACCTCGAGTCAATATCATACATTCGGTACATGATGAAGGAGCTCTGGCGTTGGCGTCCGCCTGTCGCACTCGGCCATCCTCATATCATCACCAAGGAACTGGTGTACAACGGCATGCGTCTTCCCTTTGGGTCTCGCATCCATCTCAATGCTTATGCCATTGGCCATGATCCAAACAGACACACCGACCCTGAGCGCTTCTGGCCTGAACGATATGAAGGAGACATGACAAACAGCGAGCAAAGCAAGAACTCGGCGGACGTCAAAGACCGTGACCACTTCGCGTTTGGGTCTGGAAGACGGATTTGCCCTGGCTATCACGTCGCTGAGCGGTCTCTTGCGATTGCAATCATGCGTCTGGTTTGGGCCTTCGAGATTGTACCGGCGCCCGATGCTAAGCTCCCACTCGACCCAAGGGACTATCCTGGAGAAATGCCTGGCAACCCTGGCAAACATATGCCTGTCATGTTGAAAGTTCGTAGCGAGGCGAAGAGAAAGATCATCGATGAAGAGTACGCAAGGGCTGAAGCCGCTCATCCGGCGATGGAGCCTTTGACACACGATGGATGGTCCTGGAGGTTCTGAAACAAGTTTGTACACTATCTAGGAAGATGCGCGAGTCGCATTGTTGACGATGGGGGAGACACGAAATGAAACTTTTGCCCCTGAGAGGCATATTATACAGTATGAGTTATGTCCAGACGTGGATCACAATGTACCAGTGACACGAACCTGACCGCAATTACCATTGCCAACGACATACCCATTGGCACCGGTGCTAATGGCCTGGGAGCTGACGACGAATGGCGGCGGGTTCGCGCTGCAGTCAGCACCAGAGGTGATCAGATAGCAAGAACCCCCCGAGAACCATGCGAAGGACGAGCAGGCTAAGCTGAGCCCACAGTGCTGACAGCAGAGTTCGGCAGATGATACGCCAGCGACAGTCTGGATGCTCGAGAAAGCATAGAAGGAGACGAACGACTTGGCGCCGGCGCGCGATTTGATATTGTTGTCCTGGCACTGGGGGAAGTATGTGGACGGTGTTGCTGCCGCAATGATAGTAGAGCTTGTCTCAGTTGCAACAGTGGTGACAGAGACCGTATTGGTTGCGATAGCCGTGGTCGATACAGTCTCGGTCACTGTGCTGCTGGCTGGCGTCTGCAAAACGGTCGAAGTGGACACAAGTGTGGTGGTGGTCGAGATAGTCAAGGTGCGCGCAGCAACGGTTTTAGTCTTCGTGACGGTGGACTTGATGATGTTGACTACCTGCTTCTGAACGAGACAATTGACTGATGCCGGGTAGAGCTTGGGTACGTTCTGTGGGTTCTTGGTGTTAGCGCCCAGGGAGCAAGTGGGCGCGCCACGGGCCACCACAGGACGGTTGGGTGAAAATGCAAGCGGGACATCGCGGCGAGAAGCACTACCAGCAGCAGCGACGTATGCAGCAGAGCTAGCAAGAGGAAGAAAATTAGCACTCGTGCTGTAGGTGACAGTGGCAGTCGTAGTGGATGTAGTAGTCAGGGTGGTCGTCGATGATACAGTTGCTGTGATGTCTACAGTATCTGTTAAGGTCTGCGTGAGAGTCGAGGTGAAGATATCAGTATCTTGGCTGGCCGTGAGAGTGGCAACACTCGATGTTTTGATCACGGTGGTCGCTGTGGGTGTGCTTGTGACTGTCACGCGGCTAGTGACCTTAACAGGGATATTGACCGTGACGCTGGACATTCGTAAGCATCAACCGAACCACATTTTAGAAGCTCGACTAACGTCTTGGTGCTGTAGCTTGTCCTGACGTCTCTACCTCTAGTAGACGCCAGTTGAGTTTGGCAGACTGCCTTGCCAAATTGCAGAGCTGCAGTAGGCTGCAGTGCCAGCAATGAGGAGATGAGGGCAAGAGTGACCTTCATTGTGGAAGAGGAGACGAGCTAGAGGCGGAAAGAAAGCAAAGTTGGCCGATGATCTTCAATGTAGGGGCGTAGTCATACTTATGCGGTTGCGCTGTGAGTAAATCCGAGCTGAATTTCCTTGAGCAGCATAACATCACTCGGCCCAGATCAGAGACGACTCGGTCGATTAGCGTGTGTGATTTCCACATTTTGCTGGGCCCTAAGTAGCTTTGAACTACTTGCGGCTCACGGACAGCTTGCAGCCTCGTGCAGCCTTGCTGACTGTGGGGAAAGTTAGTACCCTGTGATCCAGTCGTGGTCCAGATAATGGCTTAGGCCTGCGTCGCGTTAGTAGAACCAAAGATCAGACCTTCTATCCTAGTTTCGTCTGACAGTCCAGAGCTGAAAGAAAGCTTCGTGGGCATGCACAAGAACGTTGACGAATCGTTGGTAACGGTCCGGATGGCATACGTATGTTCGGGCAGGTGGCATTGTGTAAGTGCACATTAGGACCAAGCCCACAACTGTAATAGCGTGGTTTTTCAAAGACATACCGTACGTTGCGTGTCGTGCGGAGGAAGATCTCATTCCCAGATTCGACGACACAGCGTAGGTGAGCGGGAGATGGGCGGCCCCTGACTGTGAGGATCGCGCTGGGAGTAGCGATGCGAGGATAAGCGACACGTAAGCGGCCTGCACGATATGTGATGCTCCACTTCGACGATCGCGTCTTCCGGAGACAGATGGTAGAGAAGATAAAGCCAGGTCAATGGGAACACGCTGACAGCACGGCGAAGAGCCTGCCCCTGGATGAGCGTCCGTGCATTGCTTCAACCCTCAACTAAAGGCGACGCCGAGCCGCATGGTCCCGCTTCTAGCCAGGGACATCTCGAGCATTAGCTCAATCGATTGACTCTCGTCAAGACGCTTGCTGTCCATATTGTGGCCTTTGCGATTTCTCAGCGGTGTGCGGTCAAAGCGAAGCGAAAAGACCAGCTCGCCAGCGCCGGAGACGCTATACGCAGGCCGGACTCTGCTCAAAACAGGAAAACCGGTCTCGCAAATTGGGAGGGAACAATAACGTCGTGGGCAGAACATGATGAGATTGAAGAAGATTGTATAGGGGTTCCAAGAGGATCTGAAGATCGAAGGCTCGTAGAGCGGGCATATGACGGGTGAGGCGAGTGGCGGCCCGTGCCCTCGACGCGAGGAAGGCGCCCAAACAAACCCCACGAGCCTGATCAATACTGTGTCAAAGATCCTTCGAGGTGCTGCAAAACGACTGATGTTGGAGGATTTCATGAGAGCCGCCACGATTCACTCAAGTTGAGTTATCTCTTGACTGCTCCCACGAAGGCCCGCTATCTGTGGCGCAAGCGAATGTCAGGCCCACCGCAGCGCCTCCAAAGTTAACGTCATTGTCTCTGGGGTTCACGCCAACGCAAGGCAGCCCCGCTATACGATGGCAGCAACATAAGCACTGCATGACCGTATCCTTGTCATCTTCTGAAGACCATCTGGGAAGCAATTTCGACATAGTTGGTTTCCTAAGCCAGCAAGGTAGATTCTCCACCCGCAATCTTCCGTCTGCCAACAAGGCGTGACCACGCTTTTCACCAACATGGGACCCGAGATCAAGCTCGTTAATGCAGATGTCGCCTCACTCGCGAGTTGCAATCCGAGCCAGCAAGTTCGACACTTCGAAAACAACCTCTACATCCGGGGCGAGAAGGAATCGGAGTTTGTCGTGCCACGACTGGAATACACGCCGATGAACACCGAGCAGTCTGAAGCCCGGCTGCTCAGACTGCATCCCACAACCGATGTTTCTCAACATGTCCGGTGCGACCTTGAGTTCCATCATCTGTCGCGACTGCCACCGTTTATTGCTATTCAGAACGCGAGAGGGTACCGGAACATCGAAGAAGCCATCGAGGTAGCGCATGACAGCATTCGCCACGCACTGGTCATCTCAGCTGCTCTGGAGCGGTTTTTGCGCTATCTGCGATCCAGAATCGAGGAGCCAACATATATCTGGGTACGCTATGCTTGCGTGCTCGAGTACAATCTCCAGGAACAGCAGACGTACTGGACACGAGAATTCAGTGACAAGATGTACGCAGCTGCGTCTATGAAGTTTGACATGCATGAAATCAACAGTCGTCTGATTGAGAACGGCTACTTCGAGAAAGTCGTCGACTCGAGATACCGCACTTGGAAGAAAAAGTGGTATGGACATCCAGATGAGGTCGTTCTGCCCAGAGTTTGTCCAGTCCGCTTAGGCACAAAACCAGATAACGAATCGCTGACTATGCAGCACCGGTACATGCCTCTGGATATGGTCGCGGATGAGATCAGGATCGTCTGCGTGATGCCTGCTGAGCATGAGACGGCTCCAATCATCATGCACGTTGCGCATTGTCCGATCAAGTGCGAGGTCACCTACATCGCCTTATCTTGTATGTCACTGGATCACCGTACCGATCAGATACGCTGACTCACTTGTACCAGATCGGTGGGGAACAGACGAAGTACCTGAGCAGGTCATACTCAACGGTCAAGTAAAGTCGATTCGCAAGAACCTCGCGGAAGCCATACGACTCCTCAGAATGGAGCAGGCCATTGTACCCTTGTGGATAGACGCAATATCAATCAACCAACAAGACGCAGCTGAGCGCAGCAGGCAGGTTCGACGCATGGGGAAGATTTATGACAACGCAATGTCAGTGTACAGCTGGGCAGGGCCCAAAACAGACGATACTGACGAAGCCATCGACTTGATGCTAGAGCTAGAGAAGCACCCCATGGTTCGTTTCGATGATTTCGGGAACTTCGATGTAGGCGTTGAGCCAGGTCGATTGCCTCGCATGTGTGCAGCTCTGTACAAGCTCATCACGAGACAATATTTTCGGAGGACCTGGATCTTGCAGGTGAGTTGGTAGATGAGTACCTTATCACGATGCTGATGACCCTCAGGAGATAGCCTTGGCGTCAAGCCCTGCCGTTATGGTTGGGGCTAAGCGAGCTTTCTCGTTTGACACGCTCGACAAGGCAGCCTACCATTTGCACGACATGGTCACGCGTGATCCTGCACTGATAAGTCAAATCGTGGAGTCAGACAGCTCCTTGCTGGAGCTTGACGTAAGAGCTCTGGCATACGCACGCAAGATCTTCTACTTCCGGTACCTGGTCAGCGGAGGCTTAGGTGGTGGAAATAAGCTTGGGCTGTTCTACCGAATCAAAATTTCCTCACCCGGTTTCTTAGATGCTCTGATGCTAGCCAGAGATTTCGAGTGCACAGATCCAAGGGATCGCATCTACGGTCTGTGGAATCTGGCCCAAGACAAAAGTGGCCTGGATCTCACTCCTGGCTACGGCAGGTCTTATGAGCAGGTTTATGTCGAATTTTCCAAGGCTTGGGCGTTGCAACATACGTCACTGGATGTCCTTGGTGCGGTGGAAGCCACGTCCGAAAGTCTGCCCTTCTATCGGATCTCGCCTTCATGGTGTGCGAATTGGAACATCCCGGCTACATCAAGCTCACTGGTACGGAAAGACTATCTGCCAGCGCGCTTCATGTCTGCGATGCAGGACCAGAGCGGCAAGATCTACGCAGCAGACGGCGATGTTAATGACGCGGCCTTCCTATACCCACTGTTCTCATTCCAAGGAAGTGCCCTCCACTGCACCGGCCTTCTTATTGACCGCATAAACGGCATACTTGGCGACGCCCCAGAGATACCAGCAGGATCAGCCCTGAAGTCGACATGGCGATTTCTTTTTTGGATGGACAGACTAGAGCAAATGTATCGCACACGGGGATTAGATATCTACGAGGATCCAGGTCGAGCGATCTGCGCCATGATGCATGGTGACAGTGTCAGAGCCTGGCTTCCCGCCACTGACAGCAAATATGACTCTGGCCAGTGCCTTAAGAACGAGCGCTACGTATGCCTTCCAGCAGAGTCTCGTCATGTCTTACCGTACGCACGATCTTACGACCGTGCCGAGGCGATGAGTGTAGTCGATACTGTGCTGCGAGGCCGCCGCCCGTTCGTCACGGACAGTGGGTACATGGGCCTTGGACCCGCATACATCACCGAGGATACAGTTGACAACAACAAGACATGGAAAACCGCTGGATGGCAGCTAGCTATCGTGGCAGGCTGCTCGGTCCCTCTGCTGCTGCGTCAAAGAGGGGATGAGACGTACGAGCTTATTGGGACGTGTTTCGTGCAAGGCTGGATGGATGGGGAGTGGATCGAGACGATGATGGGCGCGGATGATCCTGCAGAATTTTGGAACGGCGTGCGAGAAGGCGCACAACTTGTTATCACCTGAGGCTGCGAGTTTGATGGCTGGACAAGCTACTGATCTGATCGTTCGACAAGAAATCCTGTCACGTCGCAGACACAGGTTGAGGAAGCCCCGCATTCGCGGCCCCAACCCACTTTGCCGTCGACTTCGTGCTGAGCCATTACGAGGCCACCACAACACTCACAGAGATCAACATTTAACGAGATGTAAATCCGAGATGCCACAGCAATATCAACGAAACGGTCGCAGAGACTGGATTCACCATGTGCGCCGCAACCCTTGCGTTCAACGAGATTCGAGTTCTACATCTGATCCCAGGCGACTTCAACACGACATTGGTAATAGTGTGCAATGCGCTCCTCTAACTGCAGCACTCCAATATGAGGCACTGTCGTACTGTTGGGGAACGGAGATCAGTCCAATGCACGAACGCGTCAGTGGTGTATGCATGCGCATTACTGAGAGCCTCGATTCCGCAATCAGGCATCTAGGACACAATTATGACGCTCGAACCTTGTGAGTTGATGCCTTGTGTATCAATCAGCGGAACATGAGCGAATGGAGTGCGCAGGTTCACATCTTGGGGGCCATTTACTCGTTTGCATGGCGTATTATAATCTGGCTCGGGCCGGAGACAAGCGATAATCACTTCGACACCCTCGTCGCATGGGGCACCGGAGTGAATGAGAAACACTTTCGATGGATCGAGTCACTGTGTCGAATCGCTGAGCGATCTTGGTTCTCTCGAGTCTGGGTCACGCAAGGATACCCCCTCTCCTAACAAGAAACACTTGTTCGTATCGGGACCAGAACGACATCATGGCACAAATTCATTTAGCGATTTTTGGCTGCGAGCATCGTGCAAATACTGCAAGACACCCACACCAGGGTTGCCATCTCTCTCGAAGCGGCCACGACACGTGTCAAGTTGTTCGAAGGTACACGCGCCATTCTCTTCGATGATGCTGTGCATCAAGACTTGCGCATGCCCAGTCCATGACGAAGAGATCAACCGGTGACAATCTGGCAACACGATTAGATTATCCATTACCCCGTAAGGCATCGATGAAGGCTCACTTCGGGTTCCAATTCATACGAGCGTCCACATTTGTTGCTACTGATACCCGAGACAAGATCTCCGGCCTTCTTGGCATGTTCAGCTTTGGTAGTGGACGTATTGTTCCAGACGACACAAAGACAGTCGAGACCGCATTTACAGGGGCAGCTACTCTTCTTCTCACCGGAAAAGATGCAGATTTCTACATGATTTTTCTACTGAGGCCTTTGCGGGAGGAACCGTCATCGACTGCGATTCTGGAGCACCGACTACCCTCCTGAAGTCCTGGTTTTACACTAGCATTGACCTTTAGGGCCAAACCACAAAGTCTGCCTGGGCTGGACGAAATAATGGCGCCAAGACGGGTATCTCACCACCCTCTCACTCTGCTTGCCAGCCCGATCGAGACTGATGTCGCTGAGTTCATACACCAGATGTGTTTGGATCATTCGAGTCGTCATCCACTCGCTCAGATAGATTCTGACATGCGTATCATGCGCACGAATGGTTATCTGATAGGAACAGTAGTGAACATTGCCCCACCCCTTGGCCTCGAACTATTTTGGTCCTCACCGGACGCCACAGGAATGTGTGCTTTGCGCGATCTTTGTTCTCGAACCCTCCATCCCCACAACATATTTCATGGAACAACTTTTGATGGCTTTTCGCCCTCCGGCTGCGAGGGATCTGATTGACGAATCGGAGAAGGATCTGATGGTAGTCTTCGGTGTTGACGGTTCCGAGCAAGAGCCAGGGCCTTCAGGTGCCTTTTTGGAAGGCCTAGAGCAAATGGCCGCTCTGAACTTGACGGAAAGGACCATGTTCGTCACCGACAACCAACTCATCGGCGTTTGCTACGCTGCTTCTGACTCGATCCAGCCTCGGGATGAGCTTGTTGGGTTGTTCGGTATCAATTTTCCTTTTCTGTTGCATTTGGTCGAGGAAGGAACGCACAGGATCATCAACGTTACGTACTTTAGTGGCCATCGATGGGCCCGCCGTTTCTCAGTGAGGGAGCGCGAAAAGGCCCACGAGCGACACAAGCAAGACAAGCCGTCACACAACCTGGTCGGGGAAGATGACAGCAGCGGAGTCGCCAGAAATGCAGATGACGCTACATGGCACGATCCTGAAGTACACAGTGTGCGCGACTTTGCCATCGTCTTAGCAAGGCGAGAAATTTGTTTTGGCAGGACACGTCGTTATAGACCGTGTGCTCATTCGAACAACGTTATATGGCTCTCAACGACTTCCGGATGCAGGATCAACAACACAGCACTGCTACCCACTCAGAACCTGACAAAATCATCATTCTCAGGACCACCCTGAACTTTGCTCAAGCATTGGCATCCGTACAACATTTGGCTTCACTCAATCCTGAGTCCAGTGCCCATTCCAACATAGACTAGGCGGCATCACGGGCAGGTGACAGGTACTGGGCCGGCCGACGTTCATTCGTCTTGTTGCAACGTACGAACTCTGGCTTCGGCGTGGTCATCTTCGCCTTCCCTGCCTCTCGAGAGCCAGACATGCGCGCCGTACACACCAGCCAACAGAAGCGAGATCGCGGCAAGCGGGATGACCATATAACGCGCATGTCGGAACTGCAAGCAAGCTTTGTTGAGGATCGCCTGGTTTGCATGGCCTCTCGCAAAGTCATCGTGTGGAAACGCCTCGTCCGTGAAGCGCAGGGCATTGCATGCTGCGTTCTCGATAGAGCACGTGTAGTGATGTCCTGCAACTGCTCTCGGCTCGAACGAACAAGTGCTTTTCTTGAAGTTGACCTCAGCTACTGCAGACCATAGAACGCAGACAAGGGTCAGGACGAATGCGAAGACGGCACTGCCGAGCAGCGACAAGCGAAGCATTGGGGCAGCAGGGCGCTGTGTCGTATGTCAGCACAGATCCTACCAACAGTTGATGTACGCGTACTTGGAACGAGAGCCCGATGGCGAAACATCCAAGCAGCCCAACGGCAAGCGCGAACGCCGCCGCGAAGTACGTCTTGATCTCAGACGAGCGGTTGTAGTAGATGAATATCTTCCAGCCAATAATCGGTTCACTCCACCTAATGACCAATCAGTCTGAGAGTCATAGTAACCCTGCGCTGAGTATTAACCAATGCGAAGGGCTCCATCCGTATGATCCTGGTGGGAAACTGTCTGTGAAGACGTCGTAGGCATCACTTGCGAGGTAGATGGCAGCAATCGAGATGCCGACCAGCGCAGTCGAGCAAACGAAAGCCGAAGCGTTGATTGCCACACGAGCTTTAGCATTCGTCATAATGTTGCTGGGAAAAATGAGGGTCTTAGGAGTCTCGGCCGGCCGGCACCTTGTACCAACGATCAGGCATCAGTCTTCGAGTACGCCTCGTACGCGAAGGATCAATGATGGGTCATTGTGACCAATCGCTTAAACGTTCGAAACACACAAGCCTTGCCGAGCCCACCCCATGTACAATGAACAAAGCCACACACCAACAATCGAAGCTGCAGGTACGCAGTACTGTTTCCCTTCAAATCGATATATCTCTACACCCAATAAAGTATGCGCACATACAACAGTCGTGCTTGATAAACGCTTCTGTTGTCCTTCGATCAATGACCACGCGGTGTTTCGACAATATTTCCACAATGTCCCGAGATCGTTTCTGACTCGAGAACCGTATACCAATCGCGCGATCACGATGTAGATGGGGATGAGATCTCACATCCTTTGTAAGTTGCGCTGTTCGAGGGGCTGTTAGAGCGGCTAAAAAAATGAAGGGAGAGTCTGCCTTGCGTTCGCTTTGACAACAGGACGGCGCGCCTGACTTGGCGCCTTTTCGCGTTCGCTGAACAGACACTCTAACGACACAGAGAATGTCTTGGTACCTTCACTACGCTTCAGCAGTCACAGAATGTCAGAGACAGGGATATAATGCCGCTAGCTCATGCTTTCTGCCTTGGAAGGTCACTGATACATGCAACAGCGTCGTCCACGGGCAAGTCGTTCTCTGGGGCTGTGCATGAGGGGCTTACGCGCCAGACCCCTTCTGTCTCAACACCATACCGAGCGATGCGCCTTGTTAGCTGCGAGCGTGAATGTAACATTAAAAAGGATTTACTTTCGTCCCAACAACGTGGTAGAAGAGGTTCCTAGCTATGCAATACCGACTCCTTCATTTCATTTCGTTCGTACTCTTGCCCTCAGCCTCAATGTCTACGACACTAGAAATAATACCGCCCTCCCTCTTGTAGATGATGTCTTTCTATAATTCACGTGTAGGACAGCCAAATACTAGAACACCATAGCGAGTGCACATCACTCTACACACTCTCGATTTGCTTGTTCCGAAGCTTACGTCATGAGACGCTCGGTCACCCTCCTAAATGCGTTGCTTCTTCCGCTGCTATCTATTGCTTCCCCTACTCCCGTCTCAACTCCGATAGTTCCAGCACAAGCTGCGATAACCGCTTCACCATCTTTGGTGATTACACCTGCTCGTCGCGGTGACGACTTTGAACCAAGTATCCCGCCTCTCTCGTTGAACCTACCTACGATTTCGATTGCAAATCCGTCCAGAGCATCGTTCTCGCTCGACCTCCCACCGACAACATGCACGCCTGGCTTCAGTGCATACGCGACTCCTGGACTTGACGGCTACGTCCCCGCAGAGGCATGCAATGCGATGTGGGCCTACTTTCCGAATTTTGCTGCAGCGATCGCGTTCTCGGTTTTGTTTAGCATCCCCACGATCGCACATCTGTGTCAAGCAATAGTATATCGCAATGGCTTCTGCTGGGTCATGATCATGGCTTCTCTTTGGGAGACCGGTGCCTACGCGTTTCGAGCCCTTGGCTCTAAGGACCAGCAATCTTCCGGTATCGCATTGGTAGCTCAGATTCTAGTCTTGGTGGCCCCAATTTGTGAGTTCCCTGTTTGATGGCAATCATGCACTCAGTCACTGACATCTTGCCAGGGGTCAATGCCTTCGCGTACATGGTGTTCGCGCGCATGGTCCATTTCTACTCGCCGACTCGCAAAGTGTGGTTCCTCTCGCCTTCCAGTCTTGCTCAGATCTTCGTCACCCTTGACATTGTTGCTTTCGTGACCCAGCTCATTGGCGGCGGCATGGCTGGTCCGGGTAACAACGCAGAGTCACAAAGAAAAGGCTTGAACATATACATGGGCGGGATCGGCATGCAGGAAGGCTTCATCGTTCTCTTCCTGGGCTTGGTCATCAAGTTCCACCGCGATCAACTTCAAGCGCAAAGAATGGGACGACTGACCGCGGACAAAACCGTGGGCTGGAAACAGTTGATCTGGGCGCTCTATGCCTGCTTATTGGCGATCACCGTTCGCATCATCTACCGGCTCGCTGAGTTCTCTGCGGGTCTCGGGCCAAGCAATCCTCTCCCAAGCAATGAACCACTGCTGTATGTTCTGGAGTCTACGCCAATGTGGCTGGCGATCTTTGTTTGGGTTGTGGTTCATCCCGGTCGCTTCATTCGTGGTGAAAACGCAAAAATGCCACGCTCGTGGCTCTCTCGCCACCTCTGCTGCTGCTGTCGCAAGCGCCGCAGCAAGTTCGATCATACTGGCGGTCATCACCAGCGCGTACTGGGTGAGGTGGGGCTGGAGGTAGATCATGAGATGCAAGGTATGCTGAAAGGCCAGAGGAGTCGCGACATTCCATCGACCGAATCACGTTGAAGATCTAGGTTATGCATACTTTCAAGACGACCCGAACAGTGAGGAACTACACGGCAGCCTCGTCCTGCTAGCAGCAGCACCTTTGTTGCGGATACAGAGTATGACGCAAGCTTCAGATCAGACTCCGCTTATATAGTTCTCTATGTAGTTCTCTATATAGTTCTCTTTATATAAAACGAGCAATAAACATGTAGCTCGTAGCTTACTATGCGAATGCTTTCCTCGGGCCGGAGACACTGCACATTGTTCGCCAAGGATCACCATTCGTAGCGTCGAAACCTCAACCCCAGGCCTGACACAATGCACTCGTCCCTTCACGAGAGGGACAAGAATCATCAACGCTGTCTGATCAAGCGAAACCCCATCTTACCTAAGTACATTTCTGATATCGTCGATCAAAATCTTTGCCTGGCTCAGGGCCGGGACCGGCTCACCTCGCTCATGCGTGTTGAAGTAAGTGAAGTTCGCCGTCCCCCCGAGCCATTTCTTGGGTACATGGTTAGAAATCGCTAATGAAGGGTAGAGTGAGATGCCTGCGACTGTATTCCACAACATCTACACCCTAAACCCTTTCCCTCTTCCCGCAAAATCCTCCCTCTCGCTTAACTTACAAGGGAGATTTTCTTTCCTGACCTTAGGGGGGTAATCGGCCCTGTGCGCGAAACAAACGGGCCCTACGTCCTTACCCGCGCCCTTACGCGCTATAGATATTGGGACGTAGGATAATCGCCAGCGATCCTCGCCAAGCCTACCTCCACGCGACTCCTCGCATTTCCAGCGGAAATAGGCTTTGTCTCCACTTTTACCCCTATAGTAGTTCCATGGGGACGCACTAACAATGCTAGCTCCATTTCCACTAATAATCAGCCAAATCAGGCTAGCGCTCTGACCAACAGCCTCGTCTCCGCCTCCTGTCTGATCAGGACTTCGTCACAACATCCGCTTCCACACATTCTGTCTGTGTGCACACAGGACCAGGCGCCCAGCAGAAGCATGACCACTGAATCACCCTATGTGATGCTTACAAACCCACAGGGGTCCTGTTCTTACTTCTTGAAGGCATGCCAAGTGAAGCTCGCATAGTGCCCTATAAGCTTGCACTGGCAAAGGTATTTTGCTCAGGGCCAAGCGTCTGTATTATTGTGATGTATGTTGCTAATGGCCGTCTAGATACATTCAGAGTCTACTAGTCCAATCTCACACCTTCCACAATATGGCCTCTTGTTCTGCAATGCTTGCAGGAGTGTCATAGTATACACAAGAATAGATGCGCATCTCCGACACTCTCATCAGATCAAGCCTCCTCTTCGTCGCTCGGTCGTAGCAGAGTACAAGGACTGTGTTGTCGCGCAGATCAAGGACGACGTTGCACCGCTTCCAGATGGATCTCCGCCCCTTGACTTCCTTGCACCCCCCGTTCGCGGTTATCACTGCCGGCAATGCCCCTTTAAAACGATCAGCTGGCCTATATACCGATCACATCTCAACAAGGCCCACAACAGTAGATGGGAGAGTGTTGCTAAAAGCGACGTTTCTTGCATGCTTTAGGCGTGGACAACACTAAAAAATAGTTATGTGAAGTACTGGCGGGTGGATATGTGCGTGAGAGAGAATGATGCCACTACTCCTAGTCCTGAAGGCTGCGACACAAGACTCGCAGGCCTGTTGACGCTGGAACACGATGATGCTGACGCCTTCGCGCTGCAGCAGATGGAAGCGGAGGAAGAAGCTAGGCTTGCTGAAGAAGCACAAGGATTCATATGCCTTTTCGAAGAGCTGGAACATGACGAAAACACAGAGTGGCTTCGGGGTTGCGGATGGCCTTGATGGTTTGATCACAAGCCTCTTCATCTGATTACATCTACAGCCACGACGTCTTCCCGCCGTGAAGAAGACTTGAACCTGGGGTCGTGGAACGGCGTAGAGTGGATCAGCGATGCTACCATGGAAGCGAGTCTCTGTACGCTCCTTGAGATTACAAGCTGCGTTTTTGCCAGGTGCGAGGAGACATTGCTGCAGACTCCACGAGTGTTCTGCTGTTGGCTGCGGAGCTGGGGTATGTCATTTTATCCGTACCCTTTTGAATTGCCACAGCGAAGTCAGACAAAGCAGAGGTACTACTTCTACTTCAATCGCTTCCTTTGCTATGTATTCTGTGCTTGGCGGCTCTGTCTGAAGCTAGGGCAAAACATGCAAGAGATTTACGGTTTACAGCTTACAAGAGACCAATTGCTTGTAATGGAGGTTATTTGGAGAGCAATAGGTAAGCTACAGGCACATACAAAAGCAATAATCGCGAGAGAAGTTGGTGGGGTGATTTATTAATGTAACTAAAGGTACTCTGTAAAGGATTAATAATTGCGAGTTGCAGTGCGGCCACTGCGGGTAGTGTGAGTCCGAGGTGCAGGTGCAGGTGCAGGCTCCTCTGCAACAACACCACGCGTAGCAGCTACAGAATGCTTCTGTTTTTTGCGTAGAATAGCCAAAGGCTTCTGTAAAGCTTTGCGCTTGCCTGTTTTAGGCAATTGTATAGATTTCTGAGCGTCGCGCTCCTTCTGCTTGCGCGCGCGTTCAGCGGCTTCCTGCGCGCGCTTGACCTTCGCATTCTCCAGCTTCTCTTTGTAAGCCTTTGACCTCTGCTCTTTCTCTAACTTGTTTCGTAGTGCTATAGAAGCTCGCGCGAGCTTACGGTCGGCCTTTTCAGCCTCTTCTTCAAGTTGTTGTTGCTCATTGACGCGCGCGCGGAACCTGGCTTCGCGCACTTTGCGAGGTGACCAGAACAGAGGCTTATGGTGGTGAGCCTTCCGCTCCTGCAAGTCGAGCGTGGTGCCCTTACCTTTGTGCTTCTTCTTGCTCTTAATTACCTTATTAAGCCTTTCGTTCTCAAGGTGGAGGAGCTCATTGTGCACTGAAAGCTTGTGCAAACTGCGGCGGAGAAGCCGAGCGCTCTTCTCATCGTCACCCTCCACAGCGCGCTTGAAGGTGCGGTCAATTTGACGCCAATCTGCTCCCTCATAACTAGAGAGGCTGCTAGCAGTAGAGGAGCGAGCTGGAGCGTGCTTTGCGAGTACTTGATTGGGGTTGAAAGGTGAGAGCCCTACTGCCTCGAAGGCGCTGAGTATGAGCTCTTCGCGGAACGTCTTCACCCAAGCTCTCCAGAATAGCAAGAAGAAGTCGCCTTTCTTGATGCTGCCGCCGCCATTGGCTTCATGGAGGTGCTGCGTGAGCTCATTTGAGTAGTTTGTAGCCAATGGAGAGAAGCACACAACGTCGAGCGGCTGGAGACTGTGGGTGCTGTGTGGAGGATAGATGCACAACAGGATGCGATTAGCGTCGCAATATTCGATAAATCTCATTGTTAGGTGCGAGCCGTGGCCGTCGACAATAAGCAATCGCCATGCGCGGCGAGCTTTGGGCAATCCACTTCCATGTAGGGGGAGAACTAGTGTTTTGTTAGCAAACGGGTCATGTCATGACACCTGACAGTGTATTTGTTACTTGTTCTTTAGGCTGAGTAGCCCGCTCCGCCTCCACCGCTGGTTCGTCCTCATCCATACGGTCTGGCACCCACTAGTCCCTAATCAGCGGCTACGTCTTGCAATTGTCACGTGTAACGTAATCTGTACATCGTGTTGGCGCTCTTCTCCCTCGGCCATGCTTTCCACTACGCGAAATGACTGTTGCTTTGTCTTTTACCTTCGAAGTACGGATGCGATCCCTGTGTCCGACTCGTCGGAGTTGATAGCAGAAGCGTCAGAGAAGCTGTGGGAGCTGTGCTGGATGGAGAACAACGAAGAGCGCGTCGCTATTGATCTGAAGCAAGTAGTTGACGACGTCACGTTTACTAAACGAGGCTTGTCTTTCGTCGATACGCCGAGCAACAATCTCAAGGGCGGGCTGACTTGGATGCTCAAAAGAGTTATGACTACAAGAGGTGGACTGCGACTCAAGCGTGCTGACGGGCAGTGGAGCGTCAGGGCAGTACAGCAGTACTTGAGGCAGGTGGATCGCTTCTTGGAGCTGCTGCTCTGCAGCGTGCACATTACATCAGGGCAGCCGGGGAGGGGGTCAGAGATTACAGCAATTCGACACCGCAACGGCGTGCTGCAGGACCGCAATATCTTCGTGATGGACGGTCAGATCATGACAGTGATCCGCTATCACAAGTCGCAGTCGCAGTGGGACAAGCCGAAGATCGTGCCGCGCTTCTTGCCGCCGCAGCTGGGGCAGGTGATGGCCGTGTACTTGGTGTACGTACAGCTGTTTAAAGAATATCTGACGCTGCAGGTGCTAGGCGGTAGCTACAGCGACTACGTGTGGCACAATGTGCAGGGCGCTTGGGACACTGGCCGGCTCACAAGAGTGCTCAAGCGCGAGACAGGAAAGAGGCTAGGCGTAGGGCTGCACGCGCTCGACTACCGGCATACTGCAGTAGGCATTGGCCGAGTGTACGTGGGAGAGTCGTTCAGCAAGGGCTATCAAGACGACGTAGGCGAGGTGGAAGAGGCAGAAGTGGACGAGGATGGGGAAGACATTCTTGAGCTGCAGAACTCGCGCACGACTGCAATGGGCGTAGGTAACTACAGCGTGCCGATGGATATCGTCAAGCATCTCAGCGTGCGGTCCATCGATGCGTTCCAGTTGCTGAGCGTAGCGTGGCATCGCTTCTTAGGGGTAGATGGAAGCGGTGCGAGGTACGTGGAGCCGAGCAGGACGGCAAAGAGACCGCTGAGCGACAGCATGCCGTTGGCGCTTGCTGGGGCGCCGAGAGAGAAAGAAGCACGAGCAGCTGATCCGCGAGCGGACGCGATACACCGAGGGCTGCAACAGGTGCTGGGCAAGCAAGACATTGGCTTTCGATCCGTAGAGCAAGAGCATGCTCTGCACGCAGTGCTAGAGAAGCAGACGCCGCTGATTGTTGTGCTTCCGACCAGCGGAGGCAAGAGCTTGCTGTTTACGCTGCCGGCTTGCGTGTAGGGGCCCGGGGTGACGGTAGTTGTTGTGCCGTATCAAGCGCTGATTGAGAATCTGGTCGAGCGGATTCAGGAGTGCGGTATTGAGTAGATAGAGTGGAAGCACAGCGAGAACAACCCGGCGTCTGTAGTCATCATCAGTGCTGATGTGGCTGGCGACATCAAGAGCAAAGGCAACTTTCTGGGGTATACGCGGATGCTAAAGGCAAAAGGGTTGCTGCACTAGATCGTAATCGACGAGTGTCATCTGGTGTTTACAGCGAGGAACTAGCAGGAGAAGCTGTTGGCAATGAAGAACTTGCGTCTTCTTGGGAGCCCAATAGTGATGCTGACAGCAACGCTGCCGCCGCTGCGAGAGGTAGAGCTTGAGGCGAGCATGCTGGTGCGTCACGCAACGTACATACGGGCAAGCACAGTGCGGCCGAACGCGCGGTACTTTGTGTCGTGGTGTCAGCGCGGCGAGCTGGAGGAGACGGCGCTGGCGATGTGCAAGCGGTGGGCGGAGAGGCTGCGGCGGAGCCGACAGAAGGGCGTAGTGTATTGCAAGAGCAAGAAGCAGTGCGAGCAGCTCGCCGCTGAGCTAGCGTGCGCTCACTATCACGCTAAGGTGGTCGATCGCGCAGAGCGGCTGCAGGAGTGGGTGGAGACAGGCGGGATGATTGTAGCAACGTCGGCGCTGGGGACAGGCGTCGACTTTGCTGGGATTGTGTACATCTTGCACATAGGCACACCGTGGAGTATCTCGAGCCTGAAGCACGGAGAACCAAAGTTGGAAGAAAGTGGCTGAACTACTTGGTCAACAAGAAATCAACATATCGTGAGGATTCCCTTTGGAGAGAAGAGACGCCAAAGAAGGTGCAGAGCAAAGGTGATGTGATGAACGTGCTCCTCCGAAATATCAAAGAATTGGAGATCCGGAATGAGGAGTTGGATCAACAGGTTCGGGCACTGCAAGCAGATAGGAGGATTCCAGTCTATACACACTAGTTTCATTGACTCAGCAATTTAGGCGCAAAGGTGGCAGGGGAGAAGGAATCGAACCAAATTAATCAATAGACTGTAATGGCTTTGAAAATCTCATTAAACACTTCCATTCTTTCATTAGGAAGGATTGTATTTTATCTGTCCGGTTGTATGGCTAAATGCATCAACAGAGAATGACCTAAAACAATATCAACAGGTTGTGTGATTGAGGTTGGGGACATGTAATGTCAGATTGATAACAGCAACTATTTAACTGTAATAGTGGAGAGCCCCACTACGCCAAATGGCCAAAAGTACATCAATATCAGCGTAACTGCTGATATAGGGCTCTGTAATAAATATATAGGACATTGTAGGCATAATCCTTACATTAACTTAAAGTCCGTCCCTGCAGTTCGAACATCCTCCTGCACCGAAT
Source organism: Didymella pomorum (assembly GCA_022225945.1). NCBI lineage: Eukaryota > Fungi > Ascomycota > Dothideomycetes > Pleosporales > Didymellaceae > Didymella > Didymella pomorum. The sequence goes on from JAKJXN010000007.1 coordinate 717,894, forward strand.
CGGATTTTGAGATAAGTTAAAGCACTTTATATCTCAATTCCACGCATGCACAGAGTAGCAGATAGCTCAATAAAATTTCTACGCTAAAGTGCCTCCCTGCGTGGCGGAAAACCCGGTGTGCCGGAAAACCACAGAACTCCGACATCATAAGCCTGACGGCGTCAAGTTTGATAGCGTGATGAGTCTATCACTAATTAGGTTCAGAGATGGCATTCTCTCGTTGTGATTAGTTTGAGAGAGACTGTTGTGGTCATAAGCCTGCGATGCTTGCGATCTGATTGGTCGATTCCGGTACACCGGGTTTTCCGCCTCGTAGAGACACACCTTAACGTCCCTCCCTACGTCCCCAAAAGCCCGGTGAGCCGGAATCAGCCAGTCACAGATAGATCTACGCCTGTAATCTTGGGCTTGTCGCGCTCCCAATGGCTGTTTCCGGCTCAGGAGGAGTTTGGTTAGGATGACCTTGACCTGATGCTTCGTTCCATATCTCGACAGCAGTCGACGCTAGACTGTAGTCAACCAATTTGTTGTAGTGGTGTGTTGGCTTTCTAGCCGCTGCGTGTGGATCCCGCACTTGGCTGTTGTTCAAGGGTAAGTGCACCGTCATCACTTTGTGTTAGAACTTTGGTTCCATGTCGATTTTGAGTTCTAACACCATGCTCTTGAGCTTTTTTGCGTTTTGAACTAGTTTCACTGGAGAGTTTCCGTTTGTGCCATCAGTGTATTCTGCCACGGACTCGTCTGAGTTGCTCGCATAGTTACGCGGTGGTTTCCGCCTGCACCAGTCGGATACGAATAGGCCTTTGGCCCAGAACCTTACCAGATCGGCGTTGGTGGCCTCATTGAAACTTGGGTCACTAAGCTATTGTATTGCAATTGTACAGTGCGCAGGATTAAATCCTTTGCAGACGACTTAGTTGTCTAGCCAGGTTGTGTAAGCAGTCGAGTAGCCTTGTAGTTACGAGCTGCTGAGCGTAAGCCCGCCGCTAGTTTAGTTGAATATGTAATACCTCCCTCCCCATTTATTTGGCAGCTTCTGTGACTAGAGCGCCTAATAGAAGGGGATGTGAGCGCCTTGTAGGCAGCGCCTACTGGGCAGGGCAAGCCGGAAAGGTTCCCCTGCACAGCACAGGTCCAACGTCCTAGAGGGAGGAGATAATGAAGGAGAAGACGAGGGACTGAAGTAAAATCAAAGACCGAGTAAGGACTGCAGACTAGAGCTGGATCGCGGCGTGGTGTTGGATCGCAGCGTGGTGTTGGAGGGCGGCGTAGAGCTGGAGGGTGGCAATGCGTCGCCTGCCTCGCTCTTTCCCATCTGACGTCGACGCGACACAGACGCGACGCGACTTGCCTACCTCTTTCAATGCATGGTACATCATCACCAACGGCACCAGCAACACTTACTGAGACGAATTGTAAAGGTGCAGAATCTTGACCTTAACAGGATAAAGTAGCATGAGTGTAGTAAAGGAATAAAGGTCAGCATGGCAAGAAGGCGGTTCAGCATAGCAGAGTAACAATCTTAAGGGGTTTAATAAGGGTCTAAATAAGGGATAAGAAGTAGTAACGTCGTAAGCATTTTCTTCAGGGCCTCCTAAGTCTACCTCCCCGAGCTTTTCACGTTCCCCGAGGACGCGGAGAAAAACAAGGACACGTGCAAGCCACTTGAGCTGTGGGGCATGTTTCCAGCAAGTAGTACGTGTTCAATCCCTTTTCTTCCTTTTGGGTTTGCTGTTGATACTGACGCATCGGACACCGCAGAGAGGAACCGCCAACGCTTCGTCGGGTACGTCTCTCCGGGCGCGACGGTCGAGAACACGGTGCTTTTCTCCAAGGCGAAGGGGAAGGACTATGAACACCTGACCCAAGGATTGCTTCCGCCGGCCCTTATCGACACTGATAAGGTATATCTCTCACAGTGTGCCGAGCGGGGGACCGAGGGGAACAAGAATATTGGCAAAATGGTACCGCGGATTGGGGTTTCGTGGGATCCCTTCCAGGCTACAGAATGGGGGAATATAAATAAAGAAGCGCTAGTCAGGAGGAATCAGTTGTTAGGGGGCGACAGGTGGGGGTACGTGTGGATCGAAAGGAATACTTCAGGGTAAACATGGGTGGTGAATCGAAAGGTAGACTTGCTACGGTAGCCGAGTTTCTTGTACGCAGCTGGAATCCTCACCGAATTTAAGTCTTATGCCTGGAAATCAAAACGAACACGAATGGCAAACGGTCAGCGGGTGATTCCTGATCCAGGCACGATAGTTCCATACCCGTAACTACGCAGGCGTTCTGCATAGAACGCAAGTTGCTTTACACGATGAGATGATCTATTTATGCGGTCGTCGGCCCGATCGAGAGACAATTTCCAGGGGCTGGTTAATAATTCCATCTAACTAAGATATCGAGATTGCATAAAGTAGTTGTGAGGGTACTCACGGTTCCAAGGTTCAGCAGATATTGCCCCGACCACGTGCGCTTTAGCGCGATTAGGCCTAGCACGCTTCGGCATCGTATATAGACCGCGCGATCGCCGACTTTGCCTATCACTCCGTATTGTTGCATTCCCAGCCACGGAGGCAAATTTCAAAACATCAACTCCAGCAACTGCATTTTGCGTACGATGGGCACTACAATGGACGATGAAGCTAAGGAATTTCTGGCCAATGTGGAAGGCGGAATCGTGCCAGTGACATGTCACGATGATGTCTTGCGGATCGCATACATTTATATCGATGAGGAGCTGTGGCACGGCCAGGGCGTATTCGATATTATAGAGAAGCTGCACGCACATGGCTGGTCTTTTGGTGAGGGCGAGCTCCGCTTCAATCGGTAAGCTACATATGAGAATCCCTAATACCGACGTACCTAGCACAGCATGTGTGTGACTAAAATAAAACAGTACCTTGGATATATTTTATCTCGCGCAGATCGCAGCAGCCTACTACCGCTGGACATCCCAGCTAAATGGGGACGACCCCCTCACCTTCTCAGACTTCGACGCCTTCTACACTGCGCACCATGCCCTCCTGCACCCCACAGCCTGGCGCTCCTACTACTCCACCACATTCCTTACCCAACCCACCACAGCACGCTTCTACCGCATGCCCGACCTCCAGGACCTCCCGGACTCGTCCTCCCCGCTGTGCCTGCCGCGCGATAATCCGGTATCCGAACACGTCCTAAAGCTCCCCCGCTGGGCTTATACTGTCGGGCGAACCCGCTACAGGCATCCGCTCCTTCCATTTGACACGATTACTGAAATAGCCCTCCGCACGCTTGACGCAGTCTTGACACGCCTACACGCGGCCTACCCTAACACACCACCCTTTTCGGTATCACATGCGCGCTTCTGGCTAGATTGGTATCATAAACCTCCCATCGCAGAATCGAAACCAGATCTGAATTCATCAGCTTCTTTCACACACTTTTCCTTTGAAGAAGCATTGCCCACGAACACCAACACCCAGCTTGAGGGAGAGGAGAAGAAGATCCCTTCATCTCCAAGCCCTACATCTGACCTATCACCTCGCAAGGACAAACGCGAAGCATGGGGGCCCCATCACTTTGGGCTCAATGTCGCGTCGGGATTGTATGATATACACAGTTTGGAAGCACAATATCTCGCCCAGGTTTCTTCGGGTAAGGTTGTCGAACCAGAACCTAGCAAGCCGGTGTTTTGGTGGGTTGGGATACCGGACGGAGGGACTGCATCTCAAGCGTTGGAGAGGGGGTGGCAGGAAGAGATTGGGAGTGAAGAGGAGGTCGAGTTCCTAGCCGCTGTTGCGATGGAGGAGACAGCTGGACTAGGAGCCGGAGCAATTAAGATGGATGGGTTGGACTGTTCAATCCGGTCACATATCCTACTAGCGGTCATGCAGGCTGCGTTGGTAAAGAACATGCAAGAGAGGGAGCATTTCTTGAAGGAGCTGGAGAGGCGGATCGTGCAAAAAGGGAGGATTGGCAAGGAAAGAGCAGGGAGGTGGATTAGGGAGGCCTTAGGAATTATGGTGCCTTATGTACGCGTGTGGCAGGGCGAATGGCCTAATACAGAGGAGAGGGGGGAAATGCTGCGCCGGATCTGGGTGGAAAATCCGCTGCTCTTTGCACGCTGGAAGTTGTCGCCTGTTTTAAGGCAGTTCGCTTTTGACAACGCAAAACCTAACTGTCATAACTGCTACATAGCGTACTGTTAACTACTGCTAAGATCGCTTCACCCGGGTAGTAATGAAATGCTGGCATACCCTCCCGATTCCGTTATTGAGCATTGTGTTTATCTCTTTTATATTCTTTTGTGCTATATTTAGTGCATGTGGTATCTGTACGTTCTTTAACAAGTTATCACAGAATGCTATTTGCAATATATCTGCTGGTATAGTTAAAAGGCACGAAAGTAGCTAGTTACTTCTTACTTTACCTTTTGGCTTACTTAAACTTGTTTTAATGAACTAGGTGTAGGTAGTTGTAGTTCATTTCTGAAATCCTGGTTTCTGATTTCCCGATTTAATTGCTGTCCTAAACCTTTCGTCATCGGCCCCCATAGTTTCCGCCGTTGACGGCGGTTGAATGACGGACCGATGGCCGAATTAGGCAATTTACGGGCGAATGCTCCAACAAGTAAGCTTCATTCCTAAATGCATCCACATCACTACGTAGCGGTCTAACAAAGGCAACCATATAAAGTGACCGAGTGACTGCTCTCTGATATCCCTCCATTCATCATCTCCACACTTTCGGGAAGCATACTAGTCTGATAAATCTTGAAGCAGCCTGACACAGCGGACCTCAAGCTCCGTTGTCCACTTCGTAAAAAAGCGTCTATATGAATTTCGCAGGTGAGAAAGATGGTTAAGGCCGCGATATCTGGCGCCACAGGTGGTACGAAGACGCGTCTCCAAACTGTCCAATCCGCCGACCGAAGCCCTCTGATACACGCCGCAGGTGTTGTCCAAGAATTTCTAGATGTCCTCGTCGCGAGAAAGAAGCATGAAATCATCCTGCTATCACGCAACGTAAGATTCCATCTCACCACCCCATTTTTCAGACACTTGACAAGGATGCATAGATCATTCCCGCGGAGAATTTTGCGCCATGTGTCACCTCCCTCCAAACCGACTACAATAACGAACAAGACTTGGTCAAAATCCTCCAAGGTGTCCATACAGTCTTATGCTTCATCACCTCTCAGTCTGATCCCGGAAGCGTCTCTCAAAAAGCTCTGATCCACGCTGCCGTCAAAGCTAGAGTCAAAAGCTATGCACCCAGCGAGTGGGCTTCGTAAGTTTCTCCTGGCTTATCATTGATGCTCTCAATAACAATTTGGTTATCAATCATCTTGTAGGTCGGGCTTCGATCATATGCCTTGGTATGAAGGCAAAGCCGAGATCCGCGAACATCTCGCCGAGCTTAACAAGGAACATAAAGTTCTCGAATTTTGCCTCTTCCACGCCGGACTGCTCGTGAACTACTTCGCTCGGCCATACAAGACATCTAAGCATATCCACCCTTTTGAACTGCAGTGGGATTTCCATGGTCGTCGCGCCTCAAGGGCCGAAATGTGGGCTTGGGTCAGGATTTTTGTCGCCGAGTTTGCTGCACCGCAGGAGAATGCGTAGGACAGTAAGCACACGTCTACCCTCCGCTAAGCTCTACGTGCCATAGTGATAGTGCTATTGCAGATTAAAGTTAGGGGCAGCAAGTTCTAGCAGCTAAATTAGGCAAGGCGCCCCTAAGGACGCGCTAACGCAAAGAGGAGTTTTAGTGAACTCTAACAGCAGCTAGGCCTTAGCAGGCACACAACTACTCCTACTAGAGAAAGTATGCTTCTCTTATATGCAAACAGGCTGTCCTCTATTACCCTGTAGCTGCAGCGTCTACATATTAGGGTTCTATAGCTACTGCAGGCGCACGCTGCGCATTAGCAGCCTAGCTAGGCTGCGCTAAGCCTAATTAGGGTTTTTAGTGAACTCCTAACTGTGCAGCAAGGCTAAGCCTCTCTCTGCTATTGCTACGCTACAGCAACTAGCGCACCTGTTACTACCACAAGCACCTACCGCGATGCCTCCTTAAGGGGGAGGGAGGCCTAAGAAGTACGCCACTCCTGCAGACAGCAGAGCAGCGCAAAGGATCCGCAACTAGCAGTAATACCTACACAGGCAGCAACTACTACGCCCTATTACTATCATCCCCTATAAACCTCCCCTGCTAGATAATAGCACGCTGCGCCCTATACCTATAAGCATAGGGCTTTGCATCAGCTCTAGTGTCCTTGCGCCTAGCACTAGTGCAGGCCTCTAAAGCTACGGGCTAGCAGAGCCAGCAGAGCAGCACCTAGCGTAGCAGGATCCAAGCGCTGCGTTAGCCTCCCTAGCCGTTAGCAACCTGGACTACGTAAGGGAGGTGGATGAGCTGCAGGCTTAAGATCAGGAGCGAATCGCAGAGCTCTAGGAAGAGAATGCAGCTATTATGCAGCTTATATAGGTATTAGAGGCTGCTGCAGCAGAGGCCCTCTGCAGCCTTTAGAGGGGAGTAGATAGTTAGCAGCATAGTAGTTATGTAAGCACTATAGATGCTAAGCGCGCTGCTAAGGCTCTAGGTGCTAATAGCACGTTAGTGTATAGCAGCCCTATTATTAGCAGCCCTCTCGTCGGCAGCTAGCAGGAAACTGCAGCACTTAGCACGCCTATCTCCCAGCGTGCACCTAGCCTAGCCGCAGCAGGCAGTGCGCTAGCCTCTAGCTCCTCTAGCTCTGCAGGGAAGAAGCGCAAGAGTCTGTTTCTAGCACAGCATAACAACCTCCTCTGCTACTTCTTACTACAAACTAGCAGTCCTCCCTTACCTGCTCTAGTAGCAGCACCTTAGCAGGAGAGCTAGTCCCTCTAAAGCCCTAGGTCTTAATTAAGCGCCTAGTAAAGCGTAGGCTAGCTTGCTAGTACTTAGCCTAAGCAAGAGCTCCTCTTTTAGCTACTGCTTAGAGGCTGCACTATTAGCAAGCAGAGGAGCGTATCTTCTAGCAGGAGCAGAGAGCAGGCTAAGGGGGCAGAGAGCGTTACTAGCAAGCTTGTAAAGTAACTCTGCTACTTCTTAGGCTACTCCTATAAGGACTATAATAGGGCGCAGGAGCTACATGCACAGCACTATTAACGCAGCAACATTTACCCTAGGTGCTCCTTATTTAAAGCAATAATAGAGCGCCTGCGCAGAATATATAGCAGGGGCAACCCTCTGCCTAATGTGCTCTAGAACGCGCACTTTATAAAAGCGCAGAGCCTAGAGGGTATAGATATGCAGAGTGCTTTTAAGGGCGTAGACGCTGCAGCTCCGCTAGAGGACGCAGGCACGCGCAGGGAGAGGCTCCCCTTTAGCCTCTGTATGTTAAAGTACTACAACAGCAGCACTAGGGCCCGCGTTCCTAAGACGTTGTTTAATATTAATAGCCTCTGCTGCTTCCCTACTAGTCTAGGGTTTGCACGGCATAGTATCTAGTGGTTACTAAACGCAGTGCGTGCTCTTAACCTTAGCTATAACATCTACTTTAGTGCTAGGGTTGCAGCCTACAACTCTGCTAGAGATCTATATACAGTAGCTTAACTACTACACAAGATCCTGCATTACTGCTTTAGGGCAGTAACAGGCATAGAGTTAGTCTAGATCTTTATCTTCTTCCCTAAGCTCTGCCTAGGATGCAACTATAACAGCTTAACCTACCTAAGCAATAATAACTTTAAGCTTTAGTATAACAGCGTGCTTATGCCTGCTATGTAGGCTGTAGTTTAAGATCTAAACACGCTCCTACACTACCCTGCAACTACTAAAGTAGTTGCACTAGATACAACTACGCTCTCTGCTAAAACGCTTAGAAAGAAGGAGTTATTGCACAAACAGCTACTAGTGTATGCTATACAGCTACAGCATCTTAACCTTATCTAGGTGTAAATATAGCAAAATATTGCTAGTAACCTAGTATATAGCTGCTTCTATAATGCTTTCCTATTTGAAAACTCTAAAGACACTAAGCTAGAGTTTCTAGGCGCTAACCTTAGTGCAGCCTACTAGAAATAGGAGAGGAACTAGTCTAACTACACTAACGCTGCCTTCTATAGCAAGGACTGCACTTTTGTTAATCTTACTAAGTAGATTACCTTAGAGGATAGCTGCCTACCTACTACTCCTGTCTCTAGCTCTAAGCATGCTAAGGTGTTCCTCTAGAGGGAATGCTGCCTTAAAAGCTACTACTAATTAAGGTGTAAAGTGCTTGCTAATAGGAAGCCTGCTAGGGGTAACCCTAAACGCACTGTCTACCTGTTTGCAACAATATAGGACAGCGCTAACTAGACTCTCTTTGCAGCGCTAGGTAGCACAGAGCGCTTAGAGGGCCTAGTCTACTCGCAGTTCTATAGGCTTGTGAAGGCGCCCTTTAACACCTCTAAGGCCTATGTCTTTAAGCAAGATACGCTTAAGAACCTTGCTCTAGACCCTAGCTACGCTGAAAGCCTAAAGCAGGAAGGTAGGGCGTTAGTGTTTACAGAGGCGGCTTGCAAGAAGGCCTACCTATATATAAAGCAGCGAGCGCATGTGAACCTAAGGGACAATAGCTGCAGGTCTTACAGGATTTAAGAGGAGCACTAAATATCTCTAGCCATAATAGATAAGGTTAAGAGCTAGTAGACGCAGCAGGATCTCTACAGCGCTCCTAAAGAGGCTGCAGAGCCCGCCCTCCCCTACTATGTTGTCCCTACTAAGGAGCTGTTTGCATTCCTCTATGCGCAGATTAACAAGTACTACTTACTCTTTAAGCACACTCGCGCCTATACCTTTAGGCCATATTCGCACCTACAGATTACTATTATGCTAGTGGCCTTATAGTTGCTTTAGTTCTGCTATAGTAGCAGCCTCCTAGGTCAAGAGCTTCTGCTCTACAAGGATCGCTAGGAAAGGGATAAGGAGCAGCGTAAAGTAGTAGTAGAGGGCCTTAGAATACAGCAGATAATCAAAAGCTGCAGGCTTAGGTAGTATCTACTAAAGTTTAACTAGGCTATCCTGCAGATCTAATTGCCTTATAGGGAGAACATGCTCTGCAGCTGCCTTCTTACCTACCCTAAGTATAAGAAGAGGCAGCAGGTAGTAAAGGACCTACAGAGTGTGTTTGTTTAGTTTAGTTAGGTAGTAAGGTAGTTTCACTAGTACAACATTAAGCACAACCTAGGCCTACTATAAAAGTAGCTTAAGTATCTATTTGCGCTTAACCTAGAGCAGTTTAATGCTAACCTATAGAGAGCAGTAGTAAGGGCAAAGGGGCAGGCGCAGGAGCTCTCTCCCTAGGCGTGCTAGCAGGCAGGGAATATTACATACAGCTATAATAGAATAAAGCGCCTCTTCCTTGCTAATTCTATAGCAAGCCTGCCGCACCTTATAATAGGGATAAAGGGAGCGTTTAGAGACGCTAGGGAGCTGCTTAACTTTATCTTCCTAGAGGATAAAAGGAAGAGAGCTAGCTAGCAGTAGAAGCCCTTCTACTAGATTCTAGCCAGGACCCGCGAGCTGCTAGAGACAGAGATAGGTAAGGAAGAAGCTATAATCTAGCTAAGCTTATACCTACATCTCGTGCGCCTAACCCACTGGATTCTGCCCTCACCATCAGATCAGGCTCTTATCGAGTCGACAAAGGGCAACTAAGCAGAGGGCTAGGTTAGCAAGCTTATGTAGTAGTTAGTGGTCTATAACTACCCTATATATATTGGGTTGTCGGATTGCCGTCGGCAATCCGTGCCAAGCCGGTACGTGCACGCTAAGCGAGGGTCGACAATCCAGCCGCTAATCCTACAAACTTGACAGCAATCCTCCGTTAATCCACCTACCCCTGGTAATCTGGGACTAACCTTACTAGCGCACAGATCCACCACCTGCCAGTAATCCTCCGCCTGTCGTCAATCCTCCAAGCTTAACCTTGCCCTAGGGATCGTGACCTAATTCCAAGTTTACAGTTCAGCACAAGTTGGAATCCCCCCGCCTGCCTCTCCTCCCAAGCAAGGGGTTAGGGTTAGGGTTAGGGTTAGGGTTAGGGTTAGGGTTAGGGTTAGGGTTAGGGTTAGGGTTAGGGTTAGGGTTAGGGTTAGGGTTAGGGTTAGGGTTAGGGTTAGGGTTAGGG